>JAUPFT010000005.1:12527054-13752054 GCA_036936625.1 Parnassius smintheus behrii | reverse complement strand
TCAGTTTTGCAAAGTAATAACTTAATCGATTTACTATTTGGTACGGACAGGCGTGCTCAATACTAGCACGAGAGCATGCTTTTATTGAGCAAGTGCTCATTAGTAGCACGTGAGTACACTCTTTGCTAGTAGGTAATGAGCATGCTTATTTTGAGCGTGCTCAAAAATCAACCGACGTTTGATTTTCGAGGCGCGGGTAAAAGGAGTCGTGTTTCGAGCGCGGCTGAACAGGTTTGCTTACGATTATTTTCAATATGATTATTTTATCGAGTACTGTACGGATGGCACTGTCACTATATCTTTGTACATTCATTTTGATCAAGAGCCTAGTGCTAAATAGCACGTCTCTCCAAAGGTATGCTTTAAGCGTGCTTATTGCTGACAAATGTGAACAGTTGCAGAGCATGCTAATTTTAAGCAAGCTTATGAGCATGCTTTTTTTTGAGCACGTCCGTCAGTACCATTACAAAGAATGTCAATCTTATAGACACTTCTCAGAGCACTGGATAATACTTTTTATCGCAATATCTGACGTCACCGCCAAACACTTGGTAAATCAGCATTTAAAATAAAAATAACGATTTCACTAGTGTCGGCTCCTAATATTGACTTCATCATCATCATAATCATTACAGCCCTTCACAAGTCCACTGCTGAACATAGGCCTCCCCCAAGGAACGCCACAAAGCATAGTCCTGAGCCACCTGCATCCATCGACTTCCTGCATGTTCTACCAGGTCGTCACTCTATTTAGTTGGGGGTCGTCCTAAACTTCGCCTACCAGTACGAGGCTGCCACTCGAGAACCTTTTTCCCCATCGGTTGTCAGCTAAAGGGAAAAAAGGGCCGGCCCATTGCCACTTCAGCTTACTAATCCCTTGGGCTATGTCGGTCTCTCTGGTTCTACTGCGAATATTCTCATTTCTAAGTTTATCATGTAGAGAAACTCTGAGCATAGCCCTCTCCACAGCTCGCTGAGCTACCTTGACCGTCCTCATACGGCCGGCAGTGAAGCATCACGCCTCAATTCCATAAGTCATCACTGGCAAACCGCACTGGTTGTACAATCTCGTTTTGATTTGAAGATGAGAGACTTAGATTGTAGTAATATAAAATTTAAGGGCTCGTTACTAAGCGAATTGCCTCGTAATAAAATAAAAACGACAGACCCACTGTGGACAGCTGCATGTGAATTGTTTTGTACAGTGGTCAGCTATGTATAGACACCAAATTATTGCTAGGGTTACAACATGGGACAAGCCCGGAAAAAAATTGCATGAACGTCCAGTGGTGTCTTTATGGCAGAGTTCAATTATCAGAGTTCTCATCGTAT
This sequence comes from Parnassius smintheus behrii, assembly GCA_036936625.1. Taxonomy (NCBI): domain Eukaryota; kingdom Metazoa; phylum Arthropoda; class Insecta; order Lepidoptera; family Papilionidae; genus Parnassius; species Parnassius smintheus. The sequence continues at coordinate 13,750,722 of JAUPFT010000005.1, read as the reverse complement.
CAGAAAGAGAGGGGAACTCGGATATGCTGAATGTAATATTATATCCAACCTGGGTTGAAACAGGAGATGGGGAGCAGCATCCTCCTGATAATCACTCAAAATAATAAAATAACTGCGGTTGCCAACTCACTTGCCAAGCGTGGCAACTATGGAAAAGTTGTACCATGAGGCAATCTACGAGGGAGGCCTTTGTTCGAATGGATGGATGGGTTGCACAGATTTCAACCCAGTTTATAGTCAAGCATTAGATTATTATAATGATGTAAAAGGCCCAAATTTTCTGGTCCAAAGCGCTCGTATGGCTAGTTCTATGTAGGTTCTATGCAGACGAGATGTGGAACGATAATTTACACAACTTCTTTCAAAATTCTAAATTTTTCTTCACCTTTTTCTCCTTTTCAAAGAATGGTCGGTCCTGGATCCTGGTCCTTCCAATTGTACGTAATCGCTTCATCTCACATTTTGACCCTCTGTCATTGGGCATGGTATTTTTTATGAAATACAGCCATCTACCAGAAACCATGAGATCTTTCTGGCCTTTTCCATAGTCGTCTCTTAGACAGCTACTTAAAATTTAGTTAAAGCTTTCTAAAAGCAACTAAACACAAAATGTGTCAATCGATTTATTGCAATTAACCGTTATCTTTACACCCTCAGAAATCGTAATAATAAGACAATATAAATGAATTAGCGCTCGATTACTTCCAAAATCGATGTCGCCACATCTTACCGTATTATAAACATACGCAATGCACAATGATGTCTAATGTTTCACATTACATTGCTTGGCGAGTTTGTCAACGTTGTGTGTGTCGTGTATTACGGTAGAACGAAAGTAGCAATGGTAATTGTACAATATGAAAAGAAATGAGTTGGCAAAGGTAAATGTCATAGTAAAGTATCCATCTAGATGTAAATTAAATGATAATTAATAAATAATCAACTTACTGATGAAATATTATGCCTTTATTAGTTTAATTACTCGTCATTGATGAGTTTTTACAACTGATTATGCTGCAGTGCACCATTATAAATTTATTATAACAAAGATTCACGTACGACGTTCCCCGCACAACTAAATCACAAAATGGTGAATTATGTTCGTCAACCCATATAAGCGGCGACAAGGTCACGCGTCTTCTATTGTCTTATTATTACGATTTCTGTGGTTACAGCCTATTAAAGTCCTCTGCTGAACATATATAACTGATGACACCCTCTCCACGGATTTCCTCAGAAATCGAGTCGGCAACCGCAGTTTTTTATTTTTAGTAATTTTTAAGAAGACTTCGCCACCCATCTCCTCATTTGTTTCCCTCTGTCGGCTCTTACGATCGTAATTTACAATGATTTTTAATATTGATATTGTGTTAGTTGCTTCAAAGAACAGTGAGCGAAGTTTCCGTTCATTAACGATTTACGGCCCGATTTATTTCGAAGCTCTTCCCATTATTGTGTTCATCTCTAAATAATTGAGTTATAATTATGACTTTGCCTTTTTAGTTTTCTGATGTAAGGTATTCACATTTCGTTTGTTGAATGGCATTATTTTAATTCACTACGGTTTAAAATGTGACCACTCTGTTTAGATAAGAAACGGGATAAAAAAACTAAAGATAAAAATGAAAACAAGTAAATGGCATGTGTGTTACAAAAAAACATACAACCTCTAGGAGACCAGAACCAACACGAACCGCCTGCATATCAATCTGAACCACCTATAAATAATATAATCCGTTAATTTTTTTTTTTTATAGAAGCGGGGGCAAACGAGCATGCGGCTCACCTGATGTTAAGTGACTACCGCCGCCCATGATCAACCGCAACACCAGGAGAATTGCGGGTGCATTGCCGGCCCTTTAGAAAGGAGTAAGCTCTTTTCTTGAAGGTCCCCAGGTCGTATCGGTCCGGAAAAATCGCCGGTGGTAAACTATTCCACAGAGAGGTTGTACGTGGAAGAAAACTCCTTGTGAAACGTACAGTGGTGGACCGCCAAGCATCCAGATGGTGTGGATGGTATCAGGACGTTTGCCGTGTAGTGCGTTCACGAAATTTGGCGGCTGGGATTAATCCGAACAATTCCTCAGAACACTCCCCGTGATAGATGCGATAAAATACGCAAAGAGATGCAACATCTCTTCGCAGCGCCAGTGAATCGAGCCGATCGGAAAGCACTCGGTCGTCGACGATTCGAGCCGCTCTGCGCTGGATGCGGTCAAGTGGAAGGAGCTGGTACTGGGGAGCCCCAGCCCAGAGATGGGAACAGTATTCCATGTGCGGCCGAATCTGCGCTTTGTAAAGTTGCAGGCGGTGTGCCGGCATGAAATACTGTCCCGCTCTGCTGAGCATGCCAAGCTTTTTAGAGGCCAATTTGGCCTTCCCTTCCAAGTGACCACGAAACTGCACGCCACTCGATATGTCGACGCCGACGATTCCGATACTGGCTGAGGCAACAAGGGGAGTGCCTTGAAACTGAGGGGATACGACAAAGGGGTCTTTTTAGCGGTTAACGCGCAAACTTGTGTCTTCTGGGGGTTAAACTGGAATAGATTTAGTCGTCCCCAATCCGAGACTCTGTTCAGCAAAGACTCGACTTCAGACACAAGTTTGTCCCGGCACTCGGAGACGTTTTCCCGAGAAATATTGGCTCGGCCGGTGTAAAGAGCATCACCAGTGCTGTCATCTGCATAGCAATGAATGTTACGGGTATTCAACATATCATAGATATGCAGAAGAAACAGCGTTGGCGATAGCACGCAGCCCTGTGGAACACCAGCATTAATAGGCTTGCAATCGGAGCTTGCACCGTCTACAACGACCTTGATGCTCCGATCTGCAAGAAAGCTGGTGATCCAATCGCACAATTTCTCGGGAAGCCCATAGGAAGGGAGCTTCGAAAGAAGCGCTTTGTGCCAAACCCGATCGAAGGCCTTCGCAATGTCGAAACTAACGGCCAATGCCTCCCCCTTGAACTCTACTGCCTCCGCCCATCTGTGAGTGAGGTAGACCAGAAGATCACCAGCTGACCGACCACGGCGAAAACCGTATTGGCGGTCACTAATCAGCTGGTGATGCTCAAGGTACCTCATGAGCTGGCAGTTTACAATGGACTCCATTGTTTTGGAGAACAAGGAGGTGATGGCGATTGGCCGGTAGTTGGACAGGTCTGAGCGGTCGCCTTTTTTAGGGATCGGGTGGACGAAAGCCGTCTTCCATGATTTTGGGACTACGCCTAGAGAGTAGGAGTACCGGAAAAGACGCGTTAAAACCGGTGCCAACTCTGGAGCACACGTCCTCAGCACAATTGGGGGGATTCCGTCAGGCCCACTCGACTTGTGGATGTCCAGGGAGAGGAGTGTTTTGCGAACCGAGCGCTGTGTGAAGTGCACTTCCGGCATGGAGCACTCACACCGCGGGATGGTCGGCGGCGTACTCCCCCCGTCATCGGGAGTCGAGTTAGACGCAAAGAAAGAGCCTAGAAGATCGGCTTTCTCCTTTGCAGTATGGGCCAGTGAGTCGTCCTCCCTGTGCAGAGATGGAAGAGATGGCTGACAGAAATTCCCCTGGACAGCCTTGGCGAGAGACCAGAATGCACGGGTTCCAGAAGGAAGGCGAACTAGTTTCTCGCCAATTCTGCGATATTATATTTTATTATAAGCAAGCAATCGTTTAAAGGACAAATATCTAAGCCAAAAATAAAGTAAGCACATGAATAATGTAAAATTAGATATAAATAAAACTACTCATAGCAGTAGTATCATCACAACTCCGGTGGAGTAATTGCTAATTTTACTCACCGTAAAATTAGACGTCATCAGGCTATTATAGTTCCATAGATATAGTATAGTATAAATTGGCGATGAAGTGATTAGGGCGAAACCAAAATCAAAATACACCAGTGTGCGTGTTACGTCCATGTATGGGTGGGTAGTGCTGCACCATGCATTGCCTAACTCAATTTCAATTATCAATACCGATTCCAGCATATTCGTGTGACAGACAGTTGAATATTTTTTTAACCAACTAAGGCGAAGCCAAAAGGGTGTTTATAATTTTAGAAGGCTATGTATGTATGTATGTATGCAAATTCATCTGTTCCCTCTGATTTTCTATACTACTCATCGTATATTGAAAGATTAAATATCTTTAAAAGCATTGGCCCTCTTGCGGGCTTAGAGCTGCATGAAGTCACATGAAAACTAACATTGCGGTTTATTGCAGACATGTAATATAACATTGAAAAATATAAAATATCATGCAGTCCGGCTCCCCATGGTTTTTGCCAGGAACGCTGACTGCGTTTCTTCGCTGAATGGTTATACCAATTAAATAAGTATCTTGGTATCCAATAAAAATATTCTCGACATTCCGAAAACACATATTATAAAAATGTTAACTGTATTAGTATTCATTAGTTGATTTTTTTAAGGAGAAATATCCAACAAACTTACAGTCCACCTGACGATAGAGAGTGACTAGTGCGGCACATGGCAAATTGCAGCTAACTTCAAACAAAGAAGGTCGTTGTCTCTTAATCTGTGTTTATACCGGTACCAGGCTAGAGGGTCACACCTACCCAGAAGACCTCTTAGACAGAAATAGGGTCTTACTACTTATTTCATACACAAAGTTCAAAAGTTGTTAAAATATATTCGCTGAGAAAAACTTGTTTTAAAAAATGATTTGCGTGCTATCATGTGCATATAAATAAAATGTTAATAACTAAAATCAAACTGCGATGGGAAACGTGTACTAAAATAGTAAAAGATTACGACGTAAATTTTTTGGAATCCTTCAAAAAGAACTAATTTATTTAAAAAGCTTTTTCTAAACTAAATTTTGTAATTTTTCTACTTACATTATTCTTATAATAAAATAAGTTTCAATATTTAGCTTTATTAATAAGTGTTTACGGATAGATGTGTCGTAGTTTTCCTCCTAATTCACTTCTATGTTACTGTTGCAGCCTATTATAGTCCACTGCTGACCGTAGGCAACCTCCGTAGATTGCATCATCGGGGGGATATTTGCCATAGTTGCCACGCTTGGCGAGCGGGTTTTCAACTGCAGTTTTTTTCGTCGCTATTAGGAATCCGCTGCTGCATATCTCCTAACTTGTATCCCTTTGTCGCCTCTTACGATACCCAAGGGATGATGGATATTCTTACAGAGCCACTACGCCTCTATGAGAAAAACATTTTTCTTCAAAGTACGTGTTGCATATACATATTTGAAAATTTTCTTTTGGGAACCCATTCTTCTCTAATTATTACTTTTAACCATTTTGGTGGAACTAGGAAGTCAGGTGGACTACGTGGTCGTTTGTTTATTAAAAAAAATATTTTTTCATAAGATTAGAATATTACGCTACGGAATCTTAAAGTTAGAAAAAAAATATTACTAAGTTGATTAAGGCTGCATGCTAGGCGTACCTTTGCATGTTAAGGATAATTCGATAAGATGTTCTACAAAAGTGTAATTAAAATTAGCAGAATCTTACGTAATTGTTATTATTTTAAACTTAATTGCTTTGCATTCTGATAATTATTTTTATAAAATATGATAATTTTTCCTGTCCATTTAAGTACAAATTGTTTGTACATGTTCTAAGCACAGCACTTAGCGTACATACGGGTTAAATGTATAATAATGTAGGATTATTTAAATACTTTTACAATTATTTAAATACTGTGGTATCTTGCCAATAGAAAAAAACCTCACTTTACTTGTAGAACAGTTCGTTAATACAAAATTACAAGTCATACCTACGTACAAACATCAGCTTAGAAGTACATATAACCCTAAATTAATTATAGCTAAAACTCATAATATGTATGGCGATCAACAAAATAAGATTATTATTCCTAAATTTATTAATAAACTACCTAAAACCTTGAAGGAAAATATCAATCACAAAAATATTAAATACAAATTAAAAACATACTTTTTGAATCAATACAAATTAAAAACATACTTTTTGAATCAACTAACATGATATAACTAAAAACTAACATACTTACTATATGTAATATAATTAGGTACCATATTATGTATATTCCCAAAATATAAAATAATATTTTCTCCAAACATCCTGTATACTACTCTAACTAAATAGCCACTACAACTCATCCTCAAGTTATTTGTATAGAAATGAGGGAACTACCTTCTTACTCTAAATAATATTGTTACGCGCTCCAGTCGACGACACACTAGCGCCATCTAGTGTCAGGAACGAGAGCGAGGGGAGCGTTGCAGTTTATGACATCACAAATCTTTCGACCGACAGCGCCACCCGAAGAACTAAGTTTCTAGAAAATCTATACTCGAACTCTCGGTACCTTGCGCGTGTTTACTTGAACATTCCGGATATTTTGCTAATTTAAATAAATAGGTGGCGCAAGATGCGATCGAGGCAGAGTTGAACTCGACGACACAAGCGAAGCTTCGGAGCGGAATTAAGTGAATTAGTGTGTTTAATTATTAGTGTTTTAACTTTAATTTGTGTAAAGTAAATTAAAGTGTTAATTTAGGTAATTTTATCGGCAATTTTTATTGTCCCGAACCCTAAGCTCGTAACAATTGGTGTCAGAAGTGGGATAAAATCATGCCGATTTTACCTAAGGAGGTAACGGAGGGTGTCCGCACCCGCAGTCAACGCCAGCATGAGACGGACCAGAGGAGATTTGGTGGTGCAACGCCGCAGACGTCGGAGGGCCAACTGCCAGCCACGGAGGCTGCGGGCCCGTCAGTAGCTCCTACACCTGCAACACCAGACTTAAGTGCTCTGATGGCGATGCTACAGGAGCAGCTGCAGCGCGGACGAGAGGAACAGGCCCGTCTGTTGAAAGAGCAACAGGAGGAACAGGCTCGCCGACAGGAGGAACAGGCTCGCCGACAGAAGGAACAGGTCCGTCGGTTGGAAGAGCAGCTGCGGGGCGGCCAGGAAGAACAGATGCTTCTCATCAAGGACCTTCACGCTACCTTCGGAAAAGAGATAAGGGAGGTGAAGGATAAGGTTGCTCAACATGATAACCGGTTGTCGGAAGCGGAGACCCAAATCAACCAAGTTAAGAAAACGCTGGATGAACTCAAACTTGGGGATGGAACTACAGCTCCCGTAGTAGCTTCAGCACCTTCGCTACGTGGGTTTAAGGTGCCACCGTTCGACGGAACTTCTTCCTGGTCAGCCTACAAAATCCAGTTCGAGGCTGTTACGAAAGCGAACGGCTGGAATAAAAGTCAGGCCATGACCGCTCTCACACTAGGCCTACGCGACCAGGCCTTAACAGTTCTGGAAGCTCTCGGTGAGGAAGTGACTTATGAGCAACTCCTTGAGGTATTGGAGGCGAGATATGGCGACGCTCACCTGGAACACGTCTTTCGTGCGCAGCTTAAAGATCGTGTGCAGCGCATCAACGAAAACCTGCAGCAGTGGGCTCTAGAAGTGGAGAAGCTGGTGCGGAAAGCATACCGGTCTGTACCTGCGTTCATTGAAGGGAACCTGGTGCAGACATTCATCGACAGCATCCGCGACCTGGAAGTCAGAGCTGCTGTGAGGCTCGGGCACCACGAGACGCTTAAGGACGCCTTGGCCCATGCACTGTAAGTGGAAGCCGTGCGGCAGGATCATCGTTCCCATCGCGTCAGGGAGGTTGCAGCAGCTACAGTTCGCGACCGCAACAAAGGATACAGCCCAAGGTGCTATGGCTGTGGGGAAAAGGGCCATCTTCGATCCAGCTGCCCTAAGCGAACCCTAGAAAGGGAAATTAAACGATCTCAGGAGGGTAGTGCGGCCAACAGCACCGCCCAGCAGCATTAGGGAAACGAATAAAAGCCAGAACTGCGGGGCGGGTGCTGGCTGATGTTAAAAGAGCCCCAAGGATCTCGATCTCACAAACCCATGATGGGAACAGCCTAATCATAAAGGGCGAGATCAACGGAATGCCGTGTAAACTGACCATAGACACTGGAGCCTCTCGTACGGTTGTTAGTTCCCAACTTATAAGTCAGTTCCTTGGGGACTCCGCATACAACCGTGAACGCATTAATTTGGTAACAGCCACCGGTCAGCGTATACCCGTCCGTGGAGAGAGGGAGATGGAGTTGAAGCTTGGCAACGTGATCTATCTGCATAATGTCATCGTGGCTGATATAATGGACGACTGCATCCTAGGCCTAGACTTTATGAGGAATAATTGTTGTGAGATCGACGTTAAGCAAGGTGTTTTGAAATGTGGACAGGAGGAACTTTTTATGGAAGGTGCGTTACCAGGAAACGTGTACAGCATTAAGAGGATTGTTCTTCCGCCGAGATCGGAAACGATTGTTCCGGTTAATCTTCCCCGAAACGCTGGGCAAGCTCACCGTTGTGTACTTGTGGAAAGAGTAAACAATGACCTTCCATGGAAAGTAGCTCGAACCTTGGTCAGAACCACTGACATCTCAAGAATACTTGTGCTGAACCTTTGCGACCGGGAACAGATTATAGAAAAAGGCACACTGGTTGGCACTTGTGAGGAAGTTGATTGATTACGTCGGTGCCAATATATATCGAGTGGGACCCCTAGTAAGGATTCAGAAACGAGAGTGACCACACTTTTGGAAGACTGTCGCAGTGTTCTCTCCCCGAACGAATTGGTCAAGGCGAAGAAGTTGTTACTCAAGTATGCCGATGTATTCTCGTCAAACGATGCTGACATGGGAAAGACTGGTTTAGTTCAACACAAAATAAACACAGGTGAAGAATTGCCTATCCGTCAGCGGCCAAGAAGATTGCCGGTAGCACGTGAAAAGGAAGTGGAAACCATGATTGAGGTAATGGTGAAGGATGGTGTTATTGAACCTTCATCTAGTTCATGGTGTTCACCCGTGGTACTGGTAAAGAAGAAGGATGGCAGCATGCGGTTTTGTGTTGACTACCGCCGTCTGAACGACGTTACTAAGAAGGATAGCTATCCCTTGCCAAGAATTAACGACACGCTGGACATGCTTACAGGAGTAAAGTGGTTTAGCACGCTGGACCTAAAAAGTGGCTACTGGCAAGTTGAAATTGACCCTAAGGACAAGTAGAAAACTGCGTTCTCGACGGGAAAGGGTCTGTGGCAATTTAAAGTAATGCCGTTTGGGTTGTGCAATGCTCCAGCAACGTTTGAAAGGCTGATGGAACTTGTACTTACCGGGCTAATTGGCGATGCCTGTCTGGTCTACTTGGATGACATCATCATCGTGGGCCGTACGTTTGAGGAACACCTTCAAAACCTGTAACGCGTGCTCATGAAGATTAAGAGTGCCAACCTCAAGTTGAGTCCGAAGAAATGTTCACTATTCAAACGGCAAGTCAACTTTTTGGGGTATGTAGTGTCGGAAGAAGGTATCCGCACGGATCCAGAGAAAATCGCAGCTGTAAAGGATTGGCCGGTTCCAAAAGACAAGACGCAGGTTAGAGCATTTTTGGGTTTGTGCTCCTATTACCGACGTTTTGTGAAGAACTTTGCAGATATAGCCAAACCTCTGCATAAGCTAACCGAGGAGAAGCGACATTTCTGCTGGGATGAAAGTTGTAATATCGCATTCCAGGAACTCAAGGACCGTCTGTGCAAAACACCTATTTTGGGATACCCTGATGCAAGCAAAGAATTTATAGTTGACACAGACGCAAGTGATATAGGGCTTGGCGGTGTGTTGTCTCAACGTAATGGTGACCAAGAGGTCGTGATAGCGTACTTCAGCAAGTCGTTGTCAAAACCGGAAAGGAACTACTGTGTCACAAGACGCGAATTGCTAGCTGTGGTAAAGTCGTTGCAGCATTTTAGCAAATATCTTCTGGGGCGAAAATTTCACTTACGAACTGACCATGCTGCACTAAAATGGCTATTGCAGTTTAAAAATCCAGAAGGACAAGTTGCGAGGTGGATTGAACTACTGCAGGAATACGACTTTGAGATCGAACATCGCAACGGGAAATCTCATGGCAACGCAGATGCATTGTCAAGAAGACCTTGTCCTGAAGATTGCAAACATTGTACTAGGCAAGAGAGTAAGGAAGTGGTATCCGTGAGGATGCTCAGGGCAGACCACCTCAACAACGAGTGGAAGGACAGCTTACTACATGCACAGCAGGAAGATCCGGACATCAAGCCGATTCTGGAATGGATAAAGGCCAGTGCTCCCAAGCCTAAGTGGAGTGACGTCTCAGCGATGAGTTCGACCACTAAAAGCTATTGGGCCCAGTGGGACAGCTTGCTGCTTCAGGATGGAGTTCTGTGTCGTAAATGGGAAAACGTTCGGGGAGACAGCTGTCATTTGCAAATGGTTGTCCCTAAAGCTAAAGTACCGGATGTTCTACAGCTGTACCATAATGGTTGTTCAGGAGGCCATCTGGGAGTTAAACGAACTCTACTGAAGATCCGAGAACGGTTTTACTGGGTCCACTGTCGAAACGATGTCGAGGACTGGTGTCGCAAATGTACAAGTTGTGCGGCTGTAAAGGGACCTCAGACTCGTAGTAGAGGTGCATTGAAGTTGTACAATGTGGGTGCACCATAGAAGAGAATAGCCATTGACGTGGCGGGGCCGTTTCCGGAGAGTGAAAGCGGTAACAAGTATTTCATGGTTGTGATGGATTACTTCACTAAGTGGCCAGAAGTCTTCGCCATTCCAAATCAAGAAGCTTCAACAGTTGCAGATAAACTAGTTCATGAAGTCTTCTGTCGTTTTGGAGTACCTTTAGAGATTCACAGCGATCAAGGAAGGAATTTTGAGTCTCAAATATTCCAGGAAACTTGCCGAGTTATGGGTACTCATAAAACAAGAACGACTTCTTATCACCCGCAATCTGATGGAATGGTGGAACGATTTAATCAGACATTGGAGAGGTACCTAGCAAAAGTTGTAGACAATCGGCAACGAGATTGGGACAAGCACATACAACCGTTTTTGTTGTCATATCGGAGTTCTGTTCACGAAAGTACAGCAGTGACACCAGCTTTCGCAATCTTTGGAAGAGAATTACGGCTGCCTGCGGACCTGATCACCGGGATACCACCTGATGCCCCACGCAGTATAACCGATTATGCAAATGACTTGCGGAACAAAATGAACGACATTTATGAGCACGTCAGACAATCGGGCCAGCAAATGTCTGAGAAAATGAAAACCCGGTACGACCGCAAAATGAACAATAAAGGGTTCAGCGAAGGTTCATTAGTGTGGTTGCACAATCCAGTCCGCAGCAAAGGGAAATCTCCTAAGCTTCAAGCTAAATGGGACGGCCCGTACCGGATTGTAACCAGGATCAACGATGTGACCTACCGGATACAGAAAGGCGCAAGAGGGACTCCTAAGATCGTTCATGTGGATCGCTTGGCGCGTTATTATGGGACCGATAATGCTCGGGACGAGCATGTCTTAGGAGGAGGCAGTGTTACGCGCTCCAGTCGACGACACACTAGCGCCATCTAGTGTCAGGAACGAGAGCGAGGGGAGCGTTGCAGTTTATGACATCACAAATCTTTCGACCGACAGCGCCACCCGAAGAACTAAGTTTCTAGAAAATCTATACTCGAACTCTCGGTACCTTGCGCGTGTTTACTTGAACATTCCGGATATTTTGCTAATTTAAATAAATAGGTGGCGCAAGATGCGATCGAGGCAGAGTTGAACTCGACGACACAAGCGAAGCTTCGGAGCGGAATTAAGTGAATTAGTGTGTTTAATTATTAGTGTTTTAACTTTAATTTGTCGGCAATTTTTATTGTCACGAACCTCAAGCTCGTAACAATATTAAAATGTTTGCGCTTGAAAGACGGCGAACTGCGGTGTGCAGAAAAATTTTATATAGGTTTGTGTTGCACTGTATTTATGAACTTTGATTAGTAAGTATTTTAGTTGTTGTAAAATAAAAAATAAAAAAAATTATTTCTCACGTGACTTATATTACGTACTACACAACTAGTCATAAATAATTACGTCTGTCAAATACTAATTTTCACTTTAAAACCTTAGATTTTGCAAATACAAGCGGGATTTGTTTTGGTACGTGAATGACACCAGGCCGATAGCGTGTACGTGAATGGTCTAGCCCATCTTTCTCGCTCCAACATACGCATACAATGCTTTTTCTCTTTTGCATTGCCAATCTATTCTAAAGAAAGTTTATACTTAATCTGTGGATAGTTTATACTTGTACTATTATCTATTTTGTGTTATCAGCTTATTAGGCAACTTACCGCAACTACTATTCTATTTTAATGTCAGTACAGTCCAAATCATGATATGCGTCTACTGCAACCTGTGTAAAAAATACCTCATAGCCTTAAATAATACTCTCTATACTCTTCCAATCGAAGTACAACTATCACTGGATAGGGCACCAACGACTCACAGTGATAGTTCAGCACTTAAAGTGATAGTTCACTTGAGCTCATTGGTACAAAATTTCATAGAAAAAGTTAAGAGACTGTTTTTGTTTCTTTCCGGACGATCTTCTAGATTACCTTCTGGAAAAGATCCACTAAATGCTAGTAAAAAACTTTTACGGGTACTCGCTTTGGGTTAATCTCATTGTACAACTACCACACGGTACCGACACCGACTACACGTACTCGACACTACCGATAAACAATTTACTTGCCTCCTTAAACATTCTTATACAGTGTCCCGAAAATACCGAAGCGCTAATGGAAGCCCTAACTTCGCCTAAAGGGTCCAATAGTCGGAATCAAGTGAATAATAGCTCATATTTAAGAATAATCACTTCGTCCGCGTTGTATTTTACGCCATCGCTTATTGCTTTATGGCATTTAAATTAACTTAGCGGTTTCTGTTTGTTCTTGCTCGTTCAAATTAAAATATTATTGGCGTTTTGATTTAAGAGCTACAGACTATACGTTTGTACTGGTAAATTGATGTTTTAGTCACTAGTAATCATTAAAATCGACTACTGCAAATAATTTCTTTACAAAATGATTTAGCATTGATTTGCAGCCGCAGGTTCGAATCCTATACAGGACAAGTATTTGTATGGCCTTTAAGTTATTGTTCCGGGTCTGGAAGAAAAAGTAGCTATCAAATGCTGACAATTTAGAAATACTGCCGTATAGTAGCAGCGTAAGAGAACACACCAGGTTTGTGCCAATCGTGAGTGATTCCTCCATTTGATCGAGGTCGCATCAAAGTATTGACGATTGTAATTACATTTTCTTAACGTTCCGGATGAAACAATTAACAGGACTTACGACAAAATAGTATAGTCATGTCCAAAGACCTACAATATCGAGCGGAACTCACACATCACAGGCTACTGAAAATTCGGAATGATCCTTTTTAATGATCGATTGGAATGACTCGGTTCGTAAGATGAATCAATACTTGAATAATCAGGTCACTAGAAATGAATGAATGACACATCTAGAATACACTACCTGATATTATGCCCCTTGGATATCGTTAGAGGTGGTAGAGCCTAATGAATGATGATAATTATTATGATTAGGCGTTATTTTATTCACCGGTCTAGGAATTTTTAATATAAATACGAGACCGTTACACCGCTTCTGGGTGTGAGTGCGGATGCTAATAAATTTTCTCGCAAATAATGTACCTATTTACATACAGCATAACAAGTAAATGTCTTACTTTTAGGTTTAATAATGTACCTAAGATTAGAATTAAATGTTTTTGGTAATGCTAAGTTTATTTAATTTTTTGTTAATGGCTGTTTATGCCAAAATAAAGAGAAAAAAATCTTCCGTTATTATTTAACCTCCCGTCAGCCTTCTTCATTAGCCCATTAAAGTAAACTGCTTGTTTTTTTTATACAATAAGGGTGACAAACGAGCACACGGTCCACCTGACGGTGAGTGGAAGCTGTGACCCATATAAAAGTAAAGTTACAGCCTATATGCGTCCCACTGCTGGGCTCAGGCCTCCCCTTATTTCTGAGAGGGTTTAGGGCAAGGAAGTGTCCGCCGCGCTGCCCAAATGCGTGTTGACGAACTTCACGTGTCTTAGAAATATTTTTTTCTTATTCCTCAGACATGCAGGTTTCCTCACGATGTTTTCCTTCACCGCCGAGCACGTGGTAAATCAGCACTTAAAATTGCAATTAACAATTTTATTGGTGCCGGCGGGGATCGAACCCGGGTTACTCGCGTTCTGTTATATTTACAGCGAGCGTTAACCACTGAGCTACCACGGCTCTTGTGATCCATATACATCTATATTTATCCTCGATTAAGAATCAAAATGCAGATGCGTCGTCACCCCTGAGGACTAAGATGGAATGCCTCGTTTCCAGTAAAAAGGGTCTCCGGTTCTTTACATTCACCATACGAAACACAACTGCCTTTAGCAGCCATTTTACACCAGTAGAATAGAATAGAATAATTTTTCTCCCACGTCACTACCATATGGATAATACTATTTTTTTTATGGAAAAGTGGGCAAACGAGCATGCGGCTCACCTGATGTTAAGTGACTACCGCCACCCATGATCAACCGCAACACCAGGAGAATTGCGGGTGCGTTGCCGGCCCTTTAGAAAGGAGTAAGCTCTTTTCTTGAAGGTCCCCAGGTCGTATCGGTCCGGAAAAATCGCCGGTGGTAAACTATTCCACAGAGAGGCTGTACGTGGAAGAAAACTCCTTGTGAAACGTACAGTGGTGGACCGCCATGCATCCAGATGGTGTGGATGGTATCGGGACGTTTGCCGTGTAGTGCGTTCACGAAATTTGGCGGCTGCACTCCCCGTGATAGATGCGACAAAATACGCAAAGAGATGCAACATTTCTTCGCAGCGCCAGTGATTCGAGCCGATCGGAAAGCACTCGGTCGTCGACGATTCGAGCCGCTCTGCGCTGGATGCGGTCAAGTGGAAGGAGCTGGTACTGGGGAGCCCCAGCCCAGAGATTTTTTATTTTTATTTGTTTATTTATTTATTTATTTATTTAACTTAAAAACAAAACATAATTAGTTATATATGGGAACAGTATTCCATGTGCGGCCGAACCTGCGCCTTGTAAAGTTGCAGGCGGTGTGCCGGCATGAAATACTGTCCCGCTCTGCTGAGCACGCCAAGCTTTTTAGAGGCCAATTTGGCCTTCCCTTCCAAGTGACCACGAAACTGCACGTCACTCGATATGTCGACGCTGAGGACTCCGATACTGGCTGAGGCAACAAGGGGAGTGCCTTAAAACTGAGGAGATACGACAAAGGGGTTCTTTTTAGCGGTTAACGCGCAAACTTGTGTCTTCTGGGGGTTAAACTGGACTAGATTTAGTCGTCCCCAATCCGAGACTCTGTTCAGCAAAGACTCGACTTCAGACACAAGTTTGTCCCGGCACTCGGAGACGTTTTCCCGAGAAATATTGGCTCGGCCGGTGTAAAGAGCATCACCAGTGCTGTCATCTGCATAGCCATGAATGTTACGGGTATGCAACATATCATTGATATGCAGAAGAAACAGCGTTGGCGATAGCACGCAGCCCTGTGGAACACCAGCATTAATAGGCTTGCAATCGGAGCTTGCACCGTCTACAACGACCTTGATGCTCCGATCTGCAAGAAAGCTGGTGATCCAATCGCACAATTTCTCGGGAAGCCCATAGGAAGGGAGCTTCGAAAGAAGCGCTTTTTGCCAAACCCGATCGAAGGCCTTCGCAATGTCGAAACTAACGGCCAATGCCTCCCCCTTGAACTCTACTGCCTCCGCCCATCTGTGAGTGAGGTAGACCAGAAGATCACCAGCTGACCGACCACGGCGAAAACCGTATTGGCGGTCACTAATCAGCTGGTGATCCTCAAGGTACCTCATGAGCTGGCAGTTTACAATGGACTCCATTGTTTTGGAGAACAAGGAGGTGATGGCGATTGGCCGGTAGTTGGACGGGTCTGAGCGGTCACCTTTTTTAGGGATCGGGTGGACGAAAGCCGTCTTCCATGATTTTGGGACTACGCCTAGGGAGTAGGAGTACCGGAAAAGACGCGTTAAAACCGGTGCCAACTCTGGAGCACACGTCCTCAGCACAATTGGGGGGATTCCGTCAGGCCCACTCGACTTTTGGATGTCCAGGGAGAGGAGTGCTTTGCGAACCGAGCGCTGTGTGAACTGCACTTCCGGCATGGAGCACTCACACCGCGGGATGGTCGGCGGCGTACTCCCCCCGTCATCGAGAGTCGAGTTAAACGCAAAGAAAGAGCCTAGAAGACCGGCTTTCTCCTTTGCAGTATGGGCCAGTGAGTCGTCCTCCCTGTGCAGAGATGGAAGAGATGGCTGACAGAAATTCCCCTGGACAGCCTTAGCGAGAGACCAGAATGCACGGGTTCCAGAAGGAAGGCGAACTAGTTTCTCGCCAATTCTGCCTATGTGCTCTGACTTTCCCTTGGCAATGACTCTTTTGAAGGACCTAGAGGCGGAATTATACTTCTTTTTTAGAGCGCTGGTGTTTACATCCCGGGACGCTGATGCATCAACCCAGGCTTGGTAGCACTCCTGCTTATAGCATGATGCTATTTTACAGGAGCGACCAAACCATGGCTGAGATTTGCCTCCAATGGGCACCACAGAGGAAGGAATAAAAAGTTCCATACCCTGAAGTACCACATCAGTAACAGAATCCGCAACAACGTTGGGATCATCCGGCGAGAAGCAAACCCGCCCCCAAGGGTAGGATGCAAAGAAAGACCGCATCCCATCCCAATCGGCTGACCTATAGTGCCAAACACGGCGGCAGCCTGCAGAATGCAACCGCGATTTCAGCGTGAGTGGCACAACACTCCGGACCAGACAATGGTCCGAGGAGCCTAAAGGGGCGTCGACGGAAATCTGATATCCGTCCGGGTGAGAGGTCAGCAGAAGGTCCAACAGGGAAGGTGCATGATCCTCCACATCTGGAATCCGCGTAGGCGAAGTAACCAGTTGTGTCAGACCATATGCCAAGGCAAAATCATGAACAGATCTCCCCGCATGATCGGTTAAACGTGAACCAAGCCATTCGGCGTGATGGGCGTTAAAGTCGCCGAGGATCACGATCTCTGCGGAGGGGATCTGCTGTAGCAACGAATCTGCAGCCATTTCGACGTGGTCGAAGAGTCGGTCTGTTTCGGCATTACCGCTATGGGACCTATAGAGGCACCCGTAGACGCGCGGATGGTCGTCGCTGTCTACGCGTAGCCAAAGGATGGACAGGTCCGAACCTTCAAGTCTGCCGAGGCGTCGAGAACAGACGTCCTCTCTGACGTAAACGCCAACTCCAGCCCGAGGCACAAAGGAGTGTTCCAGTTTGTACCCCGGGTAGGAGAGATACGAGACATCAGCCGGAGAGGACACCTGCGTCTCGGTCAGAAAGAGCAGAGTCGGCCTCGCCGTCTCGAGATGGTAGTGGACGGCGTTTATGTTAGAGTGAAGTCCCCTGATATTGCAGAAATTCACGGACAGCGTGGCAGGGGTCGCCTTGGTCTTGTTGCTCCGTTTGCCCCGAGCAGTTGTAGTCTTGAGCGGAATTTCGCCCCCCCCCCCCAGAATACGCGGGGCAGCCTGAGCACCCACGCTCAGAAGTGGAGAAACATGGTCGTGGATGCTCAGCGAGGGATTCTCCAGGGGTGCTGGTACCCTCCTGGGGTAGTCTATCATTATTTAATTCCGCTACCATGTTGATGGGGGGGAGGGGGGATTTGGGCATTATAATCTATTTGGGATTTATAATCTATTAACGTATCCTGTTATTTTAATATTACAGACGGGCACTTAAATTATATTTATATGTATAAATTATATTCATATGTATAAATTAAATACCTTCAGGAAGTTAATGGTCCGATAATTATTACAGACCATTGAATTCAAATACCGGTAAAATAGTTCACAGTTCATACCAAGATCTTAACGCCAAAAAGGGTTTGTATTAACATCTAAATGTATTAGGTATTATGTATGTTGAACTAGTTATTATTCTAAACCATTTTATAGTAATATCTAATTATAATTAAATTTAAAATGAACGCAGATTTTTTAATACGATATTAAGAGTCTGAAGGATCTTAACCTAGAATCAGAAGACATATAAGATATAACAAATAACAATCAAAAGGGGAGATTTCGTATTTTTAAAATTTATATTATTCTTAATTCGTAATATTGTTTTTATAAATCCATCACACTATTAGTTTCAATTTACTGTCTCATTTTGAAAATTACTCGATTATAATTTTCGTCTGAATCGCAGTGACGCTGAACATGCAAAAAATGCATATAGACGAGTACCCAAAGCCAGAAAAGTTTTATCTAACGCAAGAAAGTTTAAATAACTACGCTACATAACATTTAATTTTTTTTTTTTTTTTTTGTTTTGTTGTTTAAATTTATTACGCATATTTATAAACATTGCTTTGATTACCTATGGGCTATGGGCATCGATCAACAATAGGTATTGTATGGGTCTATTCCTTTTCAATTTTGATTAAGAATATAATCGGCTTAAGGAAAAATAATAAAAATGAGAATACATTATACCGTATTATGAAACGGTTGTATATAATAACGCGTTGACGTTTGAACAATGCAATATCATTATCTTATTCGGAAAATAAAGAGTTCTCATTTAATTTCATTAAATCTTTAGATAGAAAGCCAACGTCCGAACGAGTCCACCGCTCGTACCTGGAGAATCATCAGAAGCTCATCTGAAGGTGGCTGACCGGGGCGCCGTGCGGAACGGAGGAGGGCGAAACGCTCCGCCGGCTACGCTGCCGGATAATGACGCTACCTTACAAATCATATCTCACTTGTTTTTCACCTGCTTGTTTTATTACGAGGGACTAGGTTACTTAGTTATATACGTGGTAGAGCCTCGTTGCAACTACATTTTTTTAATAGTAATAACCCAGCGCTTGATTACTATCCCACCTGATGGTAATTGTTGATGAAGGCAAATGGTAAAAGGCGCTGACTTAGCTTAACAAAAGCCTATTCCGGTGATAGTGAATACCAGAATTTAACTTTTCATTTATTTGTATAGATTTTTCCCATCGATAGCTGTTTTTGATGTTGTTTATTTTTCAACAACATTGGTACGACAACGAATTTTGTTATTTAGATTTACTTTTATTTATGTTCTCATGTAAGTAGCGTATAAAACGTCTTTATGAGAATAAATGTCTTTAAACCTAAACCTATTCACTCTTACTTTGAAGACACTCATATTACAATCGGACTGAAAGACAGATGCTGGCAATTTCTTTTCACTTCTTTGCTATATGCTTTATAAGCGAAGAAGCAAACCATTTGGTTCGAATGCGTGGTATGTTAACAACAAAGGGGCAGAGACCAGCCTAGCGTCTGGTGGTCCGATGATAGAATTAAGAGGGAGAAATTAAGTCATGCAATGACTTCAGTACAAATGTGCCTTTTCGACATGAATTATTTCTTTGCTTCAAAACACTGACAGTCAGTCTCTCCATCCGAAATTTTCCTAAAAACTACAGAAAAACTATGAATATATTGTCTATAAATGTAGTTTGGGCAGTCACTTTTACCAGATTTCCCGTGAATTCTGAATCAAATATAAGTACCACTATCTGAATCCCTGTAATAAAACTGATATGAGGCAGGCCCAAAACTACGCTTAAAAATGGATAAACAACAGTGATTAAAATTGCCAAACATGGCCAATTACTTCAGGAGATAAAAATGGAGAGCAAAGGCTTTAACTCTTCTGAATGAGCTTAATTTTGGACTATAATTTTATTTTTAAAGAATTTAATGTCTGAAATTAAAGCAATCCATATTTCATCACTTAACAAGTACCTACAGAAATTTATATTGTCTGGGATAAAATCTACATTCCCAAGCATCAGCGGCCTTCTTATTCCTAACCGAACTATCTCGGCTTCATCTCTGAATATCACATTTCATAAGTAGCGTGAGATTACCGGATAAAACGTTACGAAACAAATAGCTATTACAAATTAACTGATACTCAATGCTAGAAAAGATTTTATTATTTATTTATTTTCATGTTTAGAATTAAACGTTACCCCCTTACCCCTCACTAGGATTTTCACACATAAATTGCACATGGCTGAATTTTCAGAATCTGAATTATTCGTAGTTTGTAGGCTGTACACACACTTGTTCCGTATGAGATTCGAACCCGCGCCCCGCAGTGCCGCAACCAAGTACCGCTACGAACTACGATACCGAGCCGTGTCTGTACTTGTATTTACATATAGTACAACGTCTGTAGTTAGAGCAAGGTCACTCGCTGTCGCAGCGGCCGGCCATATAACACAATGTGCTATAATATATCAATCCACAGAGTACATCTAATATATAAAAAAATATTTTTTTTTTGTTTTTATTTAAAGCGCTACCATACCGTTCATCAGATTGCGGTAAAACTTTGTCAACATGTTGCTTGCACTTACGCGAAGGTTATAGGAATAGTGCGAATAATTTACAGTTGGTGGGGCGCTTACAGTCAGTGCGTGTAAGCGACATACAGAATACGATCAAATCCAGCCACAGTGAATTAAGTCACACGGTTTAGACAACATGTCGAATAAATGGCCATAAAAAGTCATCCGTCAGCGCCACCACCTGCCAGACCGCCGCTCCTGCTGACGTGATATAAGTGTAATGCCCCATTTATGCCTCATTTACATTCAGCCACTGCCACTGCGCCTCGCGCTGCCGGCAATACTACTCTAAATACTGCCGTAGCAGGATCGCGGGAAGTGTGTATTCACACTCTGCCCTGCCACTCACATCGCTTTCGGCTTTCGACTATGGCAGACGTCGAAATAATTAAAGCGTCCTGGCTGAATGTAAATGGGGCATTACATTCAGCCCTATAGGGCAGGGAAGTGAGCAGGGCAGCGGCCAGGGCAGTATGTAAACGGGCTACTCGCGCTGACACTGCCGCTGCCACTGCCACTGCCCTACGCTCGCTCAAATGTCGGTTTTTCGTGCGGAAGTCAAAGGACGGGCAGCGCGAGCGGCAGTGAGTGTTCACATTCAGCTCCATCGCTCACTTCGCGCCAAGCGCCTGGATGAACGGACGTGCGTGCCGTCTTGTTATCAAATAAGTACGATGTACCAAAATGCCTTTCAAGTGGAGTAATGAAAATACAATAAAGTTTTTAGAACTGCTGGAATCAGAAAAACTATATGGGATTTCAACGATAAAAACCACAATTCATCATCTTCTACGAATACGAATTTTCTTTTTGAGATAACATAGTACCTATGTACATAACTAATTATAAATTCGTCAAATTTATTATATTAATATAAAATTTAGTTTAAGGAATTAATGAACATTGACATTTTATTTCCAAAAACGATTAGTAACTCATATTGATTATTTGTTTATTAAAATATAAAATAAGTTATATGGTTATATTTGCATTATAGCCCGAGATTTTTAAATTATAATTTTATTGTAATTATAATTATGAATTAATTTATACTGTAGTGTAATTATAAAAATAATAATAGCTTAACTAATCTCATATAATATTTAATATTATTTATGTAACAATAATTTAATAATTCAATTAATAATTTATGAACAAATTACTGTATATGAATTTAAATAGAGTGGATCTGTATAAGTATCTAATTTTACATAATATTTGAATTCAAAAAGAATGTTTGTACCTAACTTTTAATCAATGCAATAATTTAACATTGGGTTTGTGTAATTAGCTGTATTTCATATCATTTTTGCATGCCAATTATGGCAAAACATGTCAGTTCCACGCCATTGATGATCTTATGTACCATGTTTTTAAGCAAATAAATTTTCTATCTATATATCTATCTTTTTTTGAACTTGATATCTTTTTAAATTATTAACATAATTTTGTATTGCAAGACGACACAGCGCGGACGCTGTAATTATTTCGACGTCTGCCATAGGCGAAAGCCGAACGTGATGTGAGTGGTAGGGCAGAGTGTAAATACACACTTCCCGCGATCCTGCTACGGCAGTATTTAGGGAAGTATTGCCGGCAGCGCGAGAAGCAGTGGCAGTGGCTGCTAAATGGGGCTTTACGCATCTGCAAGATCAGCACGGCTTCTAGCCATAGAGCGTATCATGAGTCTATCGCTCACCTCAAGGAAATTGGGGCCCACATTAAGCAGCCTTCAATAAATTACCACTACTAATTAAGCAATATAACTGTTCCAAATTTAAAACGATATATCCACAATAATTTCTTCTGCGGCGGCAACGCGCCGGGTACCAGCTTTAAACGCAAATAGAAATGTCAGCTCGGCGGCTAGCCTCAACGACACTACCTATCGGCGCAGGATAGGATTATTGTGCCCAAGCGCATGGTCTCAGACCATTCGGCCACACGGTAGACGTTTTAGCTTATGTTGGCTGTTGTTATGTTCTTCGTCGTCAACTCGTACTGGATTGTCTTACTTGGCCACCACACCTATACATATTAGGTCGTCCTATTGAATATGTATCTGTTCAATGCTGGATGTAATCCTGTTCACAACATCCTCACAATATTAGCAACCGGACTGACAATCTTAATGCCAGTTTGCCAGTACAAACTGGTTTCCACACTTCGGACAATATTCTCCAGCATTATTTTCTATTTTTCCACCACCATTTGGGCGTTTTGACGTTTATCGATATACACCAACCCGATACTGATAAAGGTAGTCAAATACATGTCGGTATAAACATACAGTGTGGTATACATTTAAAATGTATGAAATTACTTATCCGACGGTCATTTATCGGCCAACGTAAAAGCACACCTTATTTGACTCCTACTCTAGCAGTTCCTTTATAATCATGAAACGATATACTTAAAATAATAACTATTACAACTCTCATATTACATAAAATATTATTTTTATGCTTTTAATTCACATAGTCAACGGACGATATATCCGGTGACCTTATTACACAGAGTGATATAATTTTTTAATGTGTAAATTTACTTGTTTGCCGGTACCGAGTCGCTATAGATATACGATAGAATTATTTTTAAGATTTTAGGTCTGATTTTCAATCATCAGATATAAGTCTATCAAATAAACTCTGACTAAAAAGTAAGTAATTGATTTTGGAGATGAGCTGCAGCAGCTTCCTGATAACAACTGAAAACAATTGAAAAACTCTGGTTGCCAACCTGCATGGCAGACGTGGCAACTATGGCTAAAATGGCAATCTATGGGGGATAGAAAACAGGCGATGTTCAGTAGCGGACGTTATAGACTCTAATGGATGAATTTTTATTTTGTTTATGTTGTAATTTATTTTTTACATTAATAAGTAAGTACCAATATAAAAATTAGCGTGGGAAATAGACTGGAAAACCTAAATAATATTTTCGTAATTTTCCTGCTATGCAATTGTTCGAGTTAGACGATTTTTAATTTTAGTCTAGTTTCAAACCTGCCAAGCTAAATAGATTCCACCTAAAAGTATAATAAAGTGTCGAAACAGCGGCAAACAACTGGCCAGCAGAGCGGAACATTCAGCGCACGGTCTAATGCCTCCGAGCTCCACCAAATTGATTACTGTGATTTGAAACAATCCACCGGTCTAACCGGAGCATCTATACCACAATAATAAAAATTTTACACTTTATATTTTGATATCGTATAACTACTATTAAATATTTTTATTATTTATCTAAAATATAATTTGTTATTATATGTTATTTTATCTAAAATATATAATGGATGTTTGTTTTGGGTTGCGCTAAAACTTTATCAACTTATTGCTTGCACTTGCGCGATGGATAAAAGTATAGTTGGACTCGGTAGGTGGCGCTATTGTGGAATCCAGATATCACCCGTGCGGAGTCGGGGCTGATTGCTAGAATAATATATAAAAAATAATGTTTGTTTGTTAGTGTTTTATGCGCTGCTACACCGTTCAACAGATTACGTTAAAACTTTGTCAACTTATTGCTCGCACTTGCGCGAAGTTTATAGGCACAGTACAACAAATTAATCGTATCGTACCGACAAATTTATTTTAAAGTTATGCCATTCAACTACAATGAGTGTATTACTGTAAGTCTTCCAAATTTAAAACGATATTAATTCCGTTATTATTTCTTATGCGGTAGTAATGCGCCGGGTACCAGCTAGTATTTAATAATACTTACTTACTTACTTACTTATCGTCACGCACAATCCCTAACGGGGTAGCCAGAGAGAACAGATCGCCAAGTGTCACGATCCTTACATACCTCTTTCGCTTCTTTCAGGTTCATTAACTTCTTCATACATGCACGTCTAGGTATCCGAGTACTCTTGACCCTCCCCTTTTAATATTTACTTTCGCTCTATATATTTTCTTCACCATTCGGTCTTCACTCATTCGTTCAACGTGTCCAAACCATTGGAGTACGCCCCTATCAATTTTTGTGATAAGGTCATCTTTCAATCCTGCCATATTGCGAATCTCTTCGTTTCGCTTTCGGTCGGCTATGGTAACGCCACACATTTTACGAAGAGATCGCATCTCCACTGCATTCAACTTGCTTTTATGCTTCTTCTGGCATACCCAGGTTTCGCTGCCATATAACAAAGTCGGTACCAACACTGCGTTATGTATTGCAAGGCGTGCACTCTTCACCACGCCTTGCCTTTTTATTAATGCATTCAGGGCACCATTGACTTTGTTTCCGGCAGCGACACGCCTATCCACATCTAAATCACATCTTCCATCCCGGCTGAAAGCACTCCCCAAGTATACAATTTCATTTACCTGTTCTAGACATTCCTGATTTACCCATATTTCACATTTCGTTCTCTCTTCGTCCTTTTCAAATACCAGAACCTTAGTTTTATTAGCATTCAAACGGAGACCTTTAATTTCACATTCCTCTTTCATACACGTGACTAATGCCTGCAGTTCTGCTTCTGATGGTGCAATAAGCACTGCATCATCAGCATACAGCAGACAATTAACTTTTATGTCACCCAATTTCACACCCAAACAGCTATCTTTCAGCTTCTGTAAACAGCTGTCGAGATACAGTATGAACAGCCAGGAAGACATGACACAACCCTGTTTTACGCCCGCTTGGACGCTAAACATGGGTGACAGGTCATGCCCTACCCGCACACAGGCTTTACAGTCATAGTAGAGTGACTGCACAGCCCTTAACAATCGACCATCCACACCATATCCCGGCAACAGTTCCCACATTTTCTTCCTTATAACCTTATCAAATGCTTTCTCCAGATCCACAAAAGCACAGAAAATCCTCTGGTTAACACTCAGAAGCTTCTCCGTGATCATGCGGAGAGAAAACATTTGATCCGTGCATCCTCTTCCAGGTCTAAATCCGCATTGTGCCTCCCATAAGAATCTTTCCGATTTCTCTTGCATCCTGCGTGTCAAAACCTTCGAATAAACTTTACTTGCTAAACTGGTCAAGCTGATCGCCCGATAGCTCCCGCAGTCAGAATGTGAACCTTTACCTTTATATAAAGGCACAATGACCGCGGATCGCCAATCATCCGGGACATCTCCCGTCCGCCAGCACAAATTGCACAGCAGAAGAAAGCTGTCCCAGACGCGAGGCCCACCGTACTTGACCATTTCAGCAGTAACTCTGTCTAGTCCCGCAGCCTTACCACATTTCAAACTTCGAATCGCACGTTCAATCTCTTTCATGCTGATGACCTCAGTGTCATCGAGGTCCGTGTCTGGCGTACCAGTCACGGCGTCACCCCCGGATCCTTCACTAAGATCATGACACGCATACAATTCTCTATAAAATTCACTCCATCGCTGCATGACGTCCGATTTTTCTGAGAGGACGTCATTGGTTCTCGAAAGCACTTTGTTCATTCTTAAAGCTGTCGCACCACTCCGGGACCTTCCAACCTCTTTCCAGAAGAGTTTGGAGTTTTCCCTAAAGTTGTGCGACAACCTCTCGTCCGCTTCTATTCTACACCTTTCACGTACTTCCTCAATCAATGTTTTCGCATGAACTTTCTGCAGCTTATATGTTACTTTCATCTTCTCTCTCATATGCTCATCGTTACTAGAGGCTAAGTAGTCTAACCATGCTTTTTTCTTCTTTTTTACAGCTTCTTTCACTTCGTCATTCCACCATGCATCTCTTCTTTTACTACTACCTCTTTTTGTCGTACCACATACTTCTTCCGCTGCACTTACCATTCCATCCCTAAGGTTCTGCCATATTCTCTCCACACATTCTTTCCTGCCATCGATGGTGTCAAGCTTTTCGGATTTTCGTAATAAAATTCGTAACTAGTAATAAATATTTTTATTTAATAATAAAAATATTTATTACTAGTTATAATAAATATCTATACGCCTCAGTATCCAGTTAGCATTAGGTGGACTGTGTTCTCGTTTGTCACCCTATACTATAAAAAAGTAACCTTATAAGAGCTGAAGTAGAAAGAGAAACCTTTTATCGGCTATAGACTCGATCTCAACTTCTCTTTACACAATTAGTGTTTCTTATTATAAAAAAAGAAAAAAAAAACTCGCGCCAATTTATAGTTTCATGAAGAAGTTAAAACTTTAAGTTCGAAATAGTAAAGGAATATAATACCAGTATTATTAATTCGGTATTAATGCGGTAAAATTGCAGTTGAAACTGTTTTTAAGATGTTACAACTACACTACGTATTTCTCCAGTATTGTGGGGCGTACGACCTGAAATTGCACTTGCAGTTGACTCATATCTAGACCGCCGTGTAGTGGCTGCGGAAGAACATCTGCTGCACCATATCATCCTGTGGGTTTCCTAAGAGACGACAGGGGAAACTGCAGCAGGGGAAGGACTACAGCATCTTACTAATAATAACCGAATATAATAAAAGTCAGGCGTGGCTGCCTTGGCAAAATCCCCCCATGATTGCAACCTCTTCATGGGGAGGCCTGTGCTCAGAAGTGGACTTTGGTTAGGCTGTGATGATGGTCACGATGATGATGATAAGAAACCTAGACGTGAAACAGTTATTTGCAAGATATACAAATACTTTTACCTTTTTTCTCCATTCCACTACCGGATAACCAGACCCTCGGACAGTCTCCACGTCTTCTTTGTTGACATACTCCTCACTCGAACCGAACGGTTTCCTTCGTCATTCGTACTCGTTACACGTACAGCAATGGAGTAGAATAATTTGACAACATCTGTGTTTCCATCCGATTACAATGTGGGTGTCTTCAATACAAGAGTATAATTGGCTTTAGTTAAACTAAGCTCGTGCGCTTTAGCATTTTCGGGTACATCACCACTTACCATCAGGTGGGATAATCTACACACTTCATACGAGGGTGACACTGAAAGTTCTTTGAAAATCAAAAACTGAATAAACTAGCAAGTTATTAGTTTTATTATATCTTATCAAAATAGTGTCCATTTGCATCAATACATCGCTGCATCCGATGGAACCTATGAGCAAAACACTTTGCCCACTCCTCCTTAGGGGTCTCTTCAACGGCATTTAGAAACGCAGCCACTGCTTCCTCGGCGTCCATAAAACATTTTCTTCGAAGTTTTCTTTTATTTTCGGAAATAAATAAAAATTGTAAGGTGCGATATCGGGTCAGATGTGGGTGAACTAGTAATTCCACGTCAGGCGTCGCCATTAGTCGGTTGTTTGATTGGAGGTGTGCGACGATGTGTTCTCATGGTGAAGGAGGATCCTACTGAGAGGTCGTTTCTCCCGAACTTTTTCCAAAACAAGTGTTAAACAATTGTTAGTGTACAACTCTACAGTAACTGTTTTTCGATCCTCTAAAACAATTGTTGCGTAATGACCTGTCCTTCCGAAGAACGAGGCCACCATCTTTTTTCCACGCTTCGACTTCTCTTCACCTTAGTTGGCAACTCCTCCGAAGGAAACACCCAGACAGCAGACCGTCTCTAAGTTTCAGGATCATAACAATAAATCCAGCTTTTGTCACCCGTAATTGTGTCGAACACAGCATTTGAGTCACTTCCGTTGAATCTTTGAACCATTTCACGACATCAAACAACACGACGGAGTGTTTGTGCCTCTGTCAAATTATGAGGTATCCACCGGGTACGTAGCTTCCTGACCGCTAAATGTGCATGTAGGATTTTGTGCACTTGACTCATATCGATGCCTAAGCTTGTCCGAATCTGCTGATAAATCACTCTTTTGTCAGTCTCTCATACGAGTCACAACACTGATGTTATCTTCAGTCGTCGCCGTAGAAGGCCGTCCCTCACACAGATCATCGGTGAGATTAGTGCGACTACGTTTAAACTCATTAAACCAGTTGTAAACAGTGGCACGAGATGGGGCATCATCGTGAAAGGCCAATCGATGTCTATCATAACTTTCTTGTTGACTTAAATGACATCGAAAGCTATAGAAAATCATTGTATGAAAATCTTATATTCATGCCGATGTGACTGAGATAACTTTTAATTTGCCGCCAAATCATAAACAAATGACAAATTAATAAAATACATATATTGGCAAAGGGTTCCATTTTCAAAATTTGAACTTATTTTTTATTATATCGTTTACAGGTAGCCAGTTCTAAAGACTTTCAGTGTAGTCCTCGTAAACTGCAGTCCTAGTCAAGCACCGGTTTTAAATAACTGTTAAAACAGTTACTGTACCTTTGTTAGTGCGTATTTATTACATATATTATAATCTATACTCTGTAATAACGAAATAGTCTTATATTGAGATGAGGGGTTTACTTACATGCTCTTGAGTCGAAAATAACCATTTAAATAAAATATCTCTTCGTCTGTCTGCCTATCTGGGATAATCTTCGGAATGACTGAACTGATTGTAATGAAACTTCACGAACGGATAGAGAGCAATGCCAGGAGTAATCAAGGCTACATTTTATCCCAAAATTTGGGTGTTTTAAAAAAAAGGAAGTATTTATAAAATCTATGTTTCCTTCAAATTTAAATATTGCATTAATAGATCTTACCCAGGCGAAGCCGAGGCTGTGGTTAGTATTTGTATATTTATTTATTACGTATTTAATATAACATAATTAGAAGTAGTCGCCTCGGTCGAAAGTGGGATGGCGGACAACATTAAATTAGTTATTAGAAGGTCGATGAACTCACAGGTTAAATTGATTACTTCATTTGATCTCTCAACCTAGGAGCTGCATCTTGCCTCCAAGTATAAGACACTCCCAAGAAAATACAACAAGGAAGTGGCAATTGAATTAGTCAGCTTATGTCCATTGTTCAGGGATGTCTTCTTTGTTAATATCAAATATAAACAAAAAGTTATATAAGCAGACAGGATTGACAAAAACGGATGCACCCAGTTTTGTTGAGAATCAAGATTAAAAATGTATTGTTTCAACTAAGCACATTATAAACAAACATCTGTTTTAATTTTATAGCGGATATTTAAAACAATGTGATGACCCTAGGTTCATCGTTAATGGAATAATAGTTGACACGCTCATGTCACCGTGGGTCGCGTATTACCCAACGACGTACTGCAAGAGACACTCGGACACGATTGTTTCGATCTACAGCTCGCGCTTTCCCGATATTCTTATATTCGATCATTTTAAATTAAAAAAATAATATAGTTCTTACTAGTGGCCAGTGTTATAGTTCTCTCTAGACTAATTAATTATTATTTTTTCGACCAAGGAGTTTGCATTCTAATCGCATGGATGTGGCACTTTTTGGCGCGAAACAAGCAGGCGGCTGTAATGTTGGGATTGTTGGCGGTGGCGGCGTTTGTTGTTGTCGTTCTGGCGACAAAGGGCGCCAGTATCGCCAAAGTAGAAAACTTGTCCACGGAAACAGATGACATCAGCAATGACCCACATTTATTTTCTACTTATAGGTGAGTTAAGTGCAATACGCGTTTAAACTATGCCTTTTATATATTTTTAAATAAATATAAAATGTTACTTAGATTACGATCGTAAGTAATCAAAATAGGTGAACGACTGCTATATCGTAAATGTAACAATGGTGCAAATTATTTGTTTTCGGGTTTGTTTTTTTTTCAAATCTGAAGTGATCAACGAACTTTCAGTCCACTTGACCGTTAGTGGTTAGGTATTGCTATCGATGGACACCCGAAGCCATTTTAAAACAAAGAAGGCTACAGTTATGTTGTTAGCTTCAACGACTAAGATGAAATTCCTCACAATCTATAATTATATTGGTTATTATGTTATATTGGACCGGAAAACGGCAGTGCCAGCACTGCTGTGGCATGTGGCAGTAACAGATAAGAGGGTCTAGTAGTTGTTGCATAATAAGTCCTCAAATCTTCAGAGCTTATCGCTTAACTCAGCACTCGTCTCACTCAGGTAACTGTGGCCTAGACCATGCCATCTGGCCTTATAACAAGAGTGCCTGGCTGCTTCATCTTGATTCTGAGTTGTAATTCCAGGCAGCAGTTAGCGGTTTGGATTTTGTTGTCCCTGGTTCCTAGACACTAAACTCTATTCTGCCTCCGATATTCTATCTTTATGAACAAGTATTAATAAAAATAGGCACGTGTAGATTTGACTAGAAGTCACTGTGATGTGTGCGTCCACTTGTCACATTTATTTTCTGCTCTGTTACCGTCCTAATCAAAAATGCAGTCATTATAGTGTTAATGCTGCATTCTACGTATATGAAGGCTGACTTTTTACCGTGAGAAAAAAAATGCTGTATTAGACGAACGAAGTAAAAGCCTATGGAATAAATATTTTTTAATTTTGTTTTTTTCATTGGCTTTCATTAAATTAATCTATCCAAAATGTCTACCTGGCAACCGCTTCAAGGTCAAGAGCGTTATAAATTCATTGATTCACACTTATATGAAGATTGTGTTTTACTTTTTCAGAACGTTCTAAATACATACGTAAAGTCTATTCAAATTTCTGTCATATATGAACTCGAACAAATCATGGGATATGGAGCTGTTGTGGACGTTCTTCCCATGAGACTGTTGTAGCTAACTTTTTAATATCGCATTCAAAAGAAGTAGGTATAAATAATAAGCTATGTCCAGAATAAATTCGAATTGACGCTACGACTGGAATCAGCATTTAAAATGTATTAAAAATATATCTTTATCTTACAAATTTATTTGTGTTATTCCTAATGGAACAAAGATATATAAATAAACTTTATTTCTATAAAATAAGGGTACCAACGAGCACTTCGTTACCCATATACACCATCTACCCTATATTAAGAATCAAATGTACGACGACTAAGATAAAATGCTTCATTACCAGTAAGAAGGGTATCCGGTTTTCTACACTCACCATCCGAAACACAACAGTATTTAACTGGTATTCCGTGAAAGCGATGTCCTTCCCTGCACAAGCCGAACCTATTCGTGCTGCAAACACAACATAGCCCCAGCATAGGTATAGCGCGTTGTGATTTTAACGTTATATTCTCCATAGTTGTATTCACTTAAAATGACTCATTTATTATCTGCATGCTTTTATCGCATGACTGGATATACCGAATTGGAACTCGATGCATCATTATCAACTATCGAGCTTGGTCCTTCTTCCTGATACATTCTTACACAAAAATGTGTCAAACTTGCCATTTTAATGATCTTCATGATGATGAAACCGAACACTTATTGAACCAACTCTGAATCTGTTTCTGAACCTGTCCATCACAAACAAGAAAATATTTCACTAAGACGATTGTTTTAATTGATTTGATTTGTTATTTGATGTAATTACACTACGCAGTTGTATTAGTACAGTGAGGTTGAAAATTCAAATTTTCGACTTCTCTGTAACCAATGTGTATTGGTAGTCAATTAAAGCTCTTTAAAACATACGATTATTTTGTGCCAGTTCTAGAAATTGCTATTGTTCCACAGTATTACTAATATAGTTGTCATATACATATTTTTGTCCGCGCATTCACAAACGATGATTTTTTAGTTGCAACATTTTATTAGTAGGGTTAACCTCAGGAAGTGTTGAGTGTACCTCAGTTAGGAGTGAGTGCAGGGCCGGTGCTACAGTATGGTGGTATGCTGATGATATGCTAAGATTCAGCGACAGCGCCACAAAAATTATTCCAAACAAGAAGTTTTAAGCTCAGGATCAGTGACGAAGTAGCAAGTAGACAAAGCCACGATTTATAAATTCACAGACAAGAGTTGGTTCTTTTGTAATCAATTTTATGTTCTCTGTAACCGCGTTTGTAGTGTCGTCAATGCCCTCAGATTGACTGACAGAGAATGTTTTTAGCATTAGGTCTAATTGGCATCGCCTTTTGATCCTATATTGTTTCGTAATGTTCAATAAATAAACAAAGAATGTTCGTTTAATAGTGTGAGATTAAGAAATAATTTCATTTAAGACATATTTACTCATTCGCAATATAATAAATAATACGATAAACTTAGATATATCTATAAACAACCGGACGATAACAGAACAATCAATCACTTTTATTTTGATCTATTTAATGATTTCTCAAACAAAATACGAAATGTAAAATTAATTATTTTAAGATATTAGTACGTGGTAGAGCCACGCTGCAGGTATATTATTTTTGTAGCACGAATGGGTCCGCTAGAACGGGGAAGGACCACGCTCTCACAGAATACTAGCGTAAAATAGCAGCTTAATACTGCGGTGTTTCGTATGGTAACTGTGGAGATCCGGAGACCCTTTTTTACTTGAAACATGGTTTGGACATTCTATTGTAATCCTCAGGGGTTACTACGCATCCTCGTTATGACTCTTATCCGAGGATAAATGTAGATGTCTATAGGCCACAGCATCTACTTACCATCAGGTGGACTGTGTGCTCGTTTGTCACCCTAATTATATAGATAATAAATTCTGGAGTAACAACCAAATATACAGCCCATCTGATAGCAAATGACTACTGCAGTTCATGGATGCCTGCAGTCAATTTCAAAAGAATATGGACAAATTTGAGACGAAGAAGGAACAGATATGTTGTCACCTCTGAGGGTTAAAATGAAATGCCTCACAGCTTGTGATTATATTGGCTCTCTCTACCAGAGAACTCAACAGAGAACTTTACACCAGAACACAGCAGTACACATACTGCTGTTGGCCGACAGAAATATCTAAGAGCACGCTACTTACTCAGACGTACTCATATCGAGAGAACGATTCTTTTTAACTTTATATAACAGAGCTTTAATTTAAACATTATTTTAGCCTTGCATAAAACTATTTATGCGAATTTTATCGCGTTTAATTAACTTATTTGTAACTCCCGACGTTTCGAAGTCTGCAGTCTGTGAACATGTTCAAGATCGTCCCCACTATTACATCAGATTTGACAAACCACAAATCCTCGCTAAAGAACATCGATTCCTACCGAGGCTATTGAAATCATCAATCAATCATTGAAAACATCCTTATTTCAATAGAGTGTATATATAGGTGCTGCCATCTGCTTGGGATCCTATAATTAACAAAATTAAATCCAAACCCAAGTATACCACTGCAAGACTTCTGGATACTGTAAGCTCGTTCTGCGTAGATTGAACAAAAAAATAATATTCAAAAACTGAAGGTAGCCCGAATAACTATGACATTAGGATGCCAAACATCTCAGTCTACCCCGTCACCTGGGTGCTGCAAAGCACCTGAAACCTGTCTTTCAGGTGCTTTGCAGCACCCAGGTGAATTAAAAATAAGTTAATTAAACGCGATCAAATCCGTATAAATAGTTTTATTCAATGTGTAGTGTCCGCGTAAATTTAAGAAATTATTATTGTTTTAGCCTCCCATCAGACAATCGGTTCATGCCGTCCGTCGGGAATGGTCACATAGCAACCAACGTATTCAGCGACACAGTCTATATGAACGGCTTATACAACGGCTACAAAGGCAAAAGTCGTCGGGCTAGAATTCCCGCCTGGGCAAATATAAGACTCAATTCAACCTTAACCCATCATCCATACAGTCCAGTTTACAGTCTGGACACTAAACAAGGAGTGTTCACGGTAACCGTCGACCGGGACAGGTCGGTTGTGACGCAGAGGATATATGCCCACAGATTTTATACAAGGGCAATAGTGAATCAGATTCAAGTGACCTCGAAACATCGTCCCGGTAAGTTAATTTTATTTATTACACTAGTGGATATTGCGATCTCTAAATAACTCAATAGACAAACAGAGTACAAGGGTATTTGACGCACTACTGCATTTGTTAACAATATAGAATATAGAACAGCCACAACCGAAATTATTATTTGTAGACCATACAAACATTTAGTAGTAGTTCAGGGGCCAAACGCTCGCCGTAACGTCGCCAAAGTACATAGAACGCGAGTAATTGGGGTTCGATTCCCGCCGGCACAAGTTTAAGTGCTGATTTATCACGTGCTTAATAGTTAAGCGATAATAAGTTAAGTACGTGCGTAATAATTTAAGTGATGGGAAAGGAGGGTTTTGTGTGGCAACCTCGTACCGATAAACGTAGTATAGGGTAGCTCCCCTGGCTGGCTGTGGTGGTGACCTGGTAAAAGATGCAGAAAGTCAATGGATGCAAATGGCTGTGGACCGTGCTTTATACTTCGTGTTAGTTAGGCTGCAATGGTAAACAACCAGGTTGATTTATTTAATTTATTTATCTTTAGAATAAGGGCGTCAAACGAGCACACAGGCTACCTAAAGATAAATCGACGCTGTGGTCCATAGACGCCTACATCTATCCTCGATTAAGAATAAAAAGTATCAAAATGCGTTGTCACCCTGAGGACTGAGATAAAATGCCTCGTCATCAGTAAATAGCTTTTCCGATTCGCTACACTCACTATTCGAAACACAGTATCATTGAAATGCGATTTTGAGGTCGTAAATAAATATGTCCGCGTGGTCCCCTTCTCGTCGAGCTAACCTTAGATGGGTTGAATGGTTAGAATTTTGATTACTATCCCCTAAGCGAAAAAAATTGTAAACACATGAGCTCAAAAATATTAATTATGACTTATAAAGATGCTCCTGTATGCAAAGCTTCTTCTAGATGTGTAATTAACTTCGATTCCTTAAATCTAGTCAAGCAATTAATGTAAAGAAAGAAATTGCTAATTTATCACCACAGGTGTTTAGTAGGATATATGATTCCGTTTTTAATTTTAATGAATAATAATAATTTAATTCAACTGTTTCAATATCAATTAGTTTATGTTTTATTCTGTTTATTTTTTAAATTTATAAAGTATATAATGTATTTTTTTATTTATAAGGGTAAATTTCGTACGGGAATATTTCGAGCAATAATAGAAATTTATAATGCTCAATGTAATCTTAATGAATGAAAGGTATCTAAAACTTAAAAATATTTTGAGAACATTTTTTTACATATCATTGAAGCGATGAACTAACTTACAGTCCATCTGATATAATTAATAGATAATTATAGTAATAAGAAATAAAATACTTTCTTTATTACAACACATTTTCATCGATAATGCCTGTCGACAGTTGGTACAGCCATGGCCGTATACAATTTGTCTATGTAGTTGCGTCACTACGGTACACTGTAAGACACAGAAAGTACCTATGTGTGTGTGAAATTGTAAATGTATTATTTTAATTGCTATGTATGAGTTTCGTAGTGACAGACAATTATTTTGGAATCTGAAAAAGTGAAAAGTGAAAAAAAGTAAAATGTAAAAGTTTATGATAAATGGGTACTTCAGTCCATGGACACCTTAAACCGACTCTAAAGAAAGAAGTGTACAGATGCGTTGTTATCACTGAGGACAAAGATGGAATGCCTCCAGAGCCGGATTAAATGTCTACAGCGCCCTAGGCGAGCACCACATCGGCGCCCTTCTGGCGGCTTTATACAAATTATAACTACTTATTTTGCAAATAAGCAATTTTAGAAATTATTATTAAAATTATTTAAGTTATTGGTTTGATACAGAGTAGTATTCTTTACGACTTTACTTTTCTCTTCATTAAAATTAAAAACGGAATCATATATCCTACTGAACACCTGTGGTGATAAATTAGCAATTTCTTTCTTTACATTAATTGCTTAGATTTAACCACTCGTGATATCCGTCAGTCTATGGACCTATCATTCTGACCTATGGTCAAGCCAAAGAGTATAGTAGGTTTGGCCAAAGACAATTTTTTTAAATGAAGGTAAATATAACTTAGAGTCATTACCATGTTCTTATCCAAAAATAAAAATTATCAACAATTAAAATATCGAATTATTTGTATGAAGGTAACGTGAGCGCTAGAGAAATGATTGTAAGACGTTGTTGACAAATAAAACGTTTAATGAAATAGTACAGTAATAAAATAGAATTTAACATTGCATGAAATTTCCGATTCAATTTTATTTTTTTATGAGGTTTAGGATCACTTATTCAGCATAAAATCACAAAATGCCGACAGATCCAGGTGGCGCTTCAAGCGCAATCTTGAAAAAACGTTTTCAGCCGATATCTCGGTAACTATGCACTGTAAGGCAAAAGTTCTAAAAACCATTGTTGTAGAAAATAAAATTTCGCATCTTTTGTTTCCAGTAAATTTTTTTGTAAAACTTGCCGTATACGATATATGGCCCATTTAATGAACAGGTGGCGCTTCAAGCGCAATCTTGAAAAAACGTTTTCAGCCGATATCTCGGAAACAATGCACTTTAAGGCAAAAGTTATACAAACAATTATTGTAGAAAATAAAATTTCGCATCTTTTGTTTCCAGCAAACTTTTTCGTAAAACTTACCGTTTACGATTTATGGCCCATTTAATGAACCGGTTTTTCTATCGCGGCCAATAACTCATGAAATATTAGATTAATCAATAAAATGCATAAATTTATTTTGAAAGATCAGTTTATTTTCCAAAACTTTTGTTTGAAACTTTTTTTTCTAACATTCATACTTTTTGAGTTATAGGACGTTTCATGTCACGCATAGCTGCCAGCGTCACCCGCCGAGCTCGGCCGACGCTCGGCAGGTAACGCCGCAGCTACTTTATGATTAAGAACCCGGATGTTATTGCTATTATTTCGGGGAATTCCAAGTTAGACGTAATTATTGTTTACTAACTACGACTTACGGAGTCTCATTTTTGAAATTCGAGTTATAGGGTATAAATATCTATTATCAATTTTTCGTAGTGAAATAGCATTTTCTTCGAGTTACAGTCTAATAATTCGAGATACCGCGTATTTAGGGGTTCAGCGGAAGGGAATGGCAATTTTTTTCGACTTACTGAGGATTTCAACTTAACGAGGTTCGAGTTATAGAGATTCCACTGAATATCATAACACGCATATAATTTTTTAAGTAGAGCGTGTCCATCAGCAACTTAATACTACCAAGTTTTTAAGTTTATGTGTGAACTATATAATAATATGATTATTTTTAAATGTTATTTACAATCTTATCTATGGTTTCGAGTAAACTTAGTGATCTTATACTCTTTGGTTCTAAGGCGTCCCTCTAAATATTAGTATACTCTTAGGCGCGGTCTAACAAGGAGACATTGACGTATCCATATGGAGACGCCGAGCTTATAAGGGTTAACGTACTGTAACTTTGACACTTTGACTCATCTGACATTAACACCTCTCACATATAATAATACATATTTACTTAGTTTTACATATAATCAGATATAATTTAATACGATT
Source organism: Parnassius smintheus behrii (assembly GCA_036936625.1). NCBI lineage: Eukaryota > Metazoa > Arthropoda > Insecta > Lepidoptera > Papilionidae > Parnassius > Parnassius smintheus. Next base: position 13,713,102 of record JAUPFT010000005.1, on the reverse strand, counting down.
TCTTCAGATAATAGTGTTCGGAGTTCCAATTCCTTCGCCTTTGATTCTGCCTCTGATGGATTAAGCAGTATTGACAGCTTCGAAAGTATTGCACCCTTAAATATCATGTTAGATTCAACTTTTTCTGAATTTAACAAAAACTTTAACGTTATTCACATAAATGCTCAAAGTATTCCTGCTCATTACCCCGACATGTTGTCAAGTTTTAATAGCAAAAACATACACGCTATCCTTGTTTCGGAGTCGTGGTTAAAATCATGTCTTCCATCAACTTCCTACTCGCTTCCAGGTTTTCATTTGATTCGTAACAAGCAAGTCATAATTTGTCCTCTTCCTACCACTTGTATGCTGATGATCTCCAAATCTATACTCAGTCCTCTCTTGAAGATCTATCTAAAGCAGTTGAAACTATTAACGCTGATCTGAATTGTATTTCGAAGTGGAGTAAATGTTATGGTTTAACGATTAATCCTAAGAAAACTCAGGTCATTGTCATCGGTAGTTCTAGATTAATTGGTAAAATTGACTGGTCTTCCCTACCCCCTATTATACTAGACTGCACTCTAATCCCTTACAGTAACAAGGTTAAAAACCTGGGGTTGTATCTTGACTCCTGTATGTCTTGGACCTCACAGGTTAATGAGGTCAGTAGAAAAATGTTTGCTGCGTTAAGCTCTTTACGTAGATTACGTAATTTCCTTCCCACAGCAACTAAAGTTACGCTCGCACAGTCTCTTCTTCTGCCTATCCTTGACTATGCTGATATTTGCTATCTTGACATTACCGAGGAGCAGCTTAATAAGCTTGAGCGCATTCAAAATGTATGCATTAGATTTATATTTGGGCTTCGCAAATATGATCATATCTCCGAATTTCGCAAACAGCTCAAATGGCTCCCGATCCGCCTTCGCAGGAATACTCACATTCTCTCCGCGTTGTATAGTGTGCTGTTTAATCCTTCTACTCCTCTTTATTTAAAACACCGTTTCCAGTACCTTTCTCTTACCCATAATCGGTTCCTTCGATCCTCCGTCAATCTTTCTCTCTCTCCACCTTTGCACTCTTCTTCCTTTTTCAAGAAATCCTTCACCGTAACCGCTGTGCGATTGTGGAACTCCTTACCTCTCCATATTCGTCGTGCTAAATCTCTTCACTCTTTCAAAATTCTTGTTAAATCGTATTATTTAGAACGCTATTAGATAAATTACTTAACCTTTCTCTTACTCTTTTCATTTAATCTATTATATGATATTTTTTATATAACTTTCACTTACTTTTATTTGTATGTATTATTGTATTTTTTTTTATTATTATTTTGTATGCCCCCCCTCTATTTGTAACTTTTGTTTGCATCATTCCTCTACGCAAAGGTTGCCTGGAAGAAATCACTTTCAGTGATAAGACCGCCTATTGTACATACTTTAATTAGTTTTAACTATATTGATGTTTCTGTATTGTGGTGTACAAAAAAGAATAAATAAATAAATAATATAATTCAATTCTACTTTGCCTGACTTCTTTTGTGTGCAGTCCTAATCTGTTACGTTCTAACGATTCCAGATCCAAACTTCCTCCATCCTGAGATCTGGATAGCAATAAAATTAATGCCAGGTCCAGGCAGCGATGATATAGTCTTCCAAGACCCCGTTCCGGAAATTCTCAATGCTCGAGCGGTATGGAGTGTGTGCGGTCAGACTAAAGAGTCTGAAGACCCTACTTACCAGCCGCTGCCAGTGGACATATGCGCGTACTGGACGTCTGTGCCCGATCACCTGGTTGTACCACAACATGGCTCGCGAGTCTTCACCTTTGCTATGACTGCGGATAAAAACAAAACTGTCGCAAGACAAGAATTAATAAAAGGTTTGTTTTCAATTTTATTTTTATAAAAAAAGTATGTAGTTATGATTTCTTTGGATAATTCTAAAATGTGCTTACAATTTCCTGCATTGTATTATAGTTTTTGTATTACTCGTATATGAATTGTGATATTAATTAAACGTAGTAATTGTCAACAGCGTACCATATTTTATGGTGGTAAATTTATATTCGAGATGTAACACACACACACACACACACACACACACACACACACACACACACACACACACACACACACACACACACACACACACACACACACACGGGCGCCCGCGCGCGCGCGCAATGCTAATATACCAATAAATAAAAATTACCGCAAAGACTCTGGTTGCTATCTCACTTGCCGAGCGTGGCAACTATGCAACTATGGCAAATATCCCCCCTATGAGACAATCTATAACGGAAGCCCATGTTCAGCAGTAGACTTTAATAAGATGTAACGGTAATATCACTTTGACGGTTGAATATTACTAAACTGTTAAGTAATCCATTAACAAGCGAATCTGGTCACAATATACAAATATGTATGTAGTTTTACAGGAAGACGGCGAGGAGTTATTTGACAAACATGTAGAACAATGGGGACGATTGTACCACCAGGCTGGTATGCAGATAGAAGGCAATTTAAAATTGGTAAGATATTTCATATTTTCAGTTATCAGGGTTGCTAGACGCATGGATTATTTTACTAGCGTTCTAATGCTGGTACTACACGTACGTCCAATTCAGTTGTCAACTTTAAAGCCTGTAGGGGATGAAAGCAAGTGGACTGTATTTAATTTATTGTGTTTTGTTTCTATGTATTAATACGTTAGGAGTTACTATTTTACTTTGCAACTGAATTTAACTATTAAAACTGTGACATTTGTCTGACTATAAAAGTGGTTGATTAGAAATTAAATTACTTGACAAAATGACACACTATATTTACACTATTTACAATTGCTGTAGTTAACACTAATAGGGATTCTTCTTGGTTCTTATGTTCGGGTTGCTTGCTGTTGCTTGTATTGCCGCTTGTATTGCCGCCGCTCGAATGAAGAATCGGCGGTGATAGAGTGAAAAATGAAGTTAGTAAGATTATTAAGGAATTGGCTTAACGATCTGACTAGAGATCTCTAAGCCGTATACGAACGCGACCCTCCTTGGCAGAAAGCAGGGCGCAAGCGGCGAAAAGCCTCTTAGAATAGTGCCTAACTAAGGCAGATTAAGGGATGTGTTATGTAGGCTCGACCTGAGCCGCCAGGAGGCAGTTCAGGTCAGCCGAAAGCTTGTTGGGGGGGGGGGTGGTCCGAGAGAGAGTTTCTCGGTCTGCGCACACTATAGCGAGTGTGGATAGGGACTGTATAGGCAGCTGTCTCACGAATGAGATGATTTGGGTGGGATTCTGAGGCTTTTAAAAATCTCTCAGAGAGTGGTTTAAGGAACTGCTGGATTGTTGGGAGCTCTAAGTCTCGGTGTAGGTCGACATTACGGACATAATAGGGCGAGTTAGTGGCCCTACGACAGAATAGATTTTGGACTATTTGAAGTTCATTTGTAGCTTTGGGCTTAGCACGTGCGAAAATGGGGGCCGCGTAGGTCATGACAGGTCGTATGCATACCTTATATAGGGTTCGCTTGTTGCGGAGGGACATTTTACTGTGTCTGCTCAACATGCTGTTGAGCCTACCCATGTAAAATCGTGCGATGCGAGTAACCTTCTTGATATGGGGCTCGAAAGTGAGCCTTGCATCAAGGGTGACGCCTAAGTATTTGGCTTTAGTTTGCCATGGGACAGGGGTTCCTAACATCCTGATTGGTGGAGTGGTGGTGAGACGACGTCGTTTATATTCGAAGCAAACGGCGGAGCTTTTCTCCGGGTTTACGTCGATACGCCATTTTTGGAACCTAGCTCCTAAGTCGCATACTGACTTTTGGATCTTGTTCCGAATCTGTGGTAGTGAGTTGCCTTTAGAGTAAAGGGCTGTGTCATCTGCAAAGAGGGCTAGTTTAACACCATTTGACGGGATAGGGATGTCGTTGGTGAATAGTGTATATAGGAGGGGAGCAAGCACAGAGCCTTGAGGGACACCGGCTTTTATTTGACGAGTAGAGGATAGCGTGCCTTCGTATCTAAAGCGAAAAGTACGATCCTTCAGATAGGAGGCTACAAGGCGAACGAGACGGCCCGGGAGGCCTAAGTCGTACAGTTTGTAGATAAGGCCCTCGTGCCAGACTCTGTCGAAAGCCTTGGCAATGTCAAAGAAGACCGCGATGGTTTTTTGACGACGAGGATAAAAACCGCTGAGGATGTATTCCACTATGCGGTGAACTTGCTGGGGGCACGAGTGTTTGGCTCGAAACCCGAATTGTTGTGGGATGACAAGAGGGTCGCCGTCTGTGGGAAACAAATGGCGCCTCAAGCGCACGAGAATAACTCGTTCGAAAAGTTTGCCTATGGCCTTGAGGAGGCTGATGGGACGGTGGATGAAATCTCATCTTTGGACACAGTGATAGGGTCAGAGACGGTAGGGGGCGAGTTTCTGCGACGGACCTCGTCCTCCACTAGTTGGATGTGTATCGGCGACGCTGTCAGCGAAGCACTCAGCCTTTTCTTCGTCCTCGAAGGCAATGGAGCCGTCGGGACGAGACAGAGGGGGAGTATGCGTTATAGCGTCTATCCGGAGGGCTCTCGCCATCTGGTAGTACGCTGTGTGGGAGGGAGAGATTTTCTCCATGATATTGCCCTTTTCGTGGCCTCTGTAATCTTGGAGGCGGTAACGGAGTTTGCGTTGAAGGCGGTGGGCCGCGAGTCTATATTCAGGAGTGGGATAGCGTGCAGCTCTACGGAGGGCAGCTTTTTTGGCTTTTAGCAGGTTGCTAATATCCAGGGGAAGACTAGTTTTAGCAACTGGGACAACTTTTTCATTCTCTTTAAGAGAGGATGTTATAAGTGAGGTGAGATTTTCGACCGCGGTGTCTATTTTCCCCGTACTGTCGAGGACGTCGGAAGAAAGGGTTATGGGAGGGTCCGGAGAGTCTATAGCCGAGGCTAGAGACTTCTTGAAGCCCTTGCAATTGGTGTAGGTTCTGGAAGTGGGAGTTGGAGATGGCTGATTGCCAAGAAGGAGGGATACAGGACGGTGGTCGGATCCTAGATCGTCGAGAGACTCGATTGCTCTAAGGTTAAGGGAGACTCCTTTAACTAGAGCAAAATCTAGCACGTCAGGAGCGTAGTTAACAATGTCGGGATAGTGGGTGGCAGCGAGGGGGCTGTAGACAGTCAGGTCGAGAGACTGAGTGATATTGAGCAGCACCCTGCTATTACTGGTAGTAGTGTGGCAGGTCCATTCAGTATGCTTGGAGTTAATGTCTCCAAAAATAATGACTGAGTCGCCTAATGCAAGGATGGCTTCGAAATCACTTTTAATGGGGAGGGTTCCGCTAGGGATGTAGCAAGAGGCTATAATGATTGACTGGTGTCCAGTCATAGCTAATCTAGTGACTTCCATACTGGTAAGCGTCGGAGTAGATATGTGGGAGCAATGAAGGGACTTTTTGTAATAGATGGCAGTACCGCCGCCTTTGCAGTCGGGTCTGTCGTTACGTAGAAGTGAATAATTTTTAATAGAAAGGCCTTTAGAGGCCTTGGGGCTGAGGTGAGTCTCCTGAAGGAGGAGGAGGTCGGCTTCGCGATCTCGAAGAAATAGCCTAAGCTCTGGGAGGTTATTTCGCAAACTGCGGATATTGAATGAAACAAGCGACAAACCCTTTGGTTTGATACGACCGTGAGATATTGCGGGAGCAGAGGGCTCCGGCATAGTTTAATTACAAAGACCTTAGTAGGTTGATGTGCTTAGTAAGAGCAAGGAGACGGTCCTGAGGGGACTGAGCGGTGCACAGTTTACGCGCAAGTATAAGGATTTCCTCTAAATTGATCCTATTCAAAGTGTTATACACTAGGTTTAGAGATTCAACTACAGAGTCTTCCTGTTTTTGTAGGTCGGCGGAGGGCCGCGGGATATTTGATTCCTTTGGGAACCAAGGGTTTATTGGAAGCGGCGCAGGCTGGGAGAGCGGAAGGCTCATAAGTGGCCGAGGTGGGCCCTGAGGTGGCCGATAGGGGCCCTGTGGGGCCGGTAAATGCCGCGTGTGGGCTGAGATGAGCCCTGAGGGGGCTGAGGTAGGGGCTGGCCCTGGCTGGGCTTGCGGCTTACAAGAGCCGGGAAGGTTCGGTCATTGACCTGGGGTGGAGCTTTGCGGCTCGGAGGTGGGCGAGGAGCGCGAGGGCAACCTCTAAAATTGGCCGGATGGCCTGTTTGTCCGCAAAGGACACATGAGGGTGGGGATTCGGCGTTTTTGAGCCGAGGGCACTCTTTCGAGTGATGTGGTTCTAGGTACTTAATGCACATGGGTGGAGCTGAGCAGTTGGCTGCCGCGTGCCCATAGAGTTGGCAGCGGTGGCACTGCGCTGGGTAACCGCACCGGTGTGGGGCTTCGACCTTTACACGCGACAGGCCGCACACAGTGCGTACCTCGCGGAAGATGGCCTTCGCCTCCGACACATTACGACACACGTATGTGTGATACGACACACGTACGTACGTTACGTCACGTCGTCGTTTACGTTACGTCACGTCGTCGCTTACGTTACGTCACGTCGTCACTTACGCTACGTCACGTCGTCGTTTACGCTACGTCTATGCTATCCTTTATTCTTTTTGTATAATTTGAAGGGTAAAAAGCCTGGGCGTGTAATAAAATGTAAATGATCGTACTTTTGCATGGATACTTCAAATGGAAAACTGGTATATTCCCTGTTCAACAACATAATAATACCTATATTATTATTCTAGGCCAAAATAGTGAACGGCATCTGGTATTACTTACTCAGTTCACTGCCAGCGGAAGAGTCCTATCAGCCTCTTGACCGATTCTTCGGACTCAGCTCCACTGGACTCGCCAGAGGTGGCACATTTGATGATTACGAAGGTATGCAAGATGTAATTACCTTTAATATCACATTTACCCATTATCCATTATTTAGTAAGTTAAAGGACACTGCTGGACACTGCACATCTCTTAGTAAGTAGGCAAACATCATCATAACCGTGACGTTCGGCAAGCACTAACGATCGACGTACCATACGGTTTGAATATTTTACTACTTGCTTAAACAAGACTAAATAGATTATTATGTAACAAGATAGATAATACAATGGTGTATCTTGTTACATAATAATCTATAAGATGCTATCTCTCTGGTGCTTCCCACAAAAAACGCCTATTAAGGCACGGGACAAAATGGTTGATAGGTTCTCTCACACAGCCACCTCGCGGCAAATAATAAATGACAACACAAACAAAGTATTTCATGATTAAATACGAGGGTGAATTGAAAAGTACTCGGCCTAACACAGATTCATTCAATTCTATAAATCAAATCTACCCACATTATTTAGTTCAGTTCAGACTAGTTCATTGTGTGAAGTTCGAAACGTGTGCGATAATTAGTTGTGATTTTATAAATTTATTAACAAAGTAATCGGACATAATTTCCGCGAATGGAGCAAATCGAGCAGCGTGCCGTCATTAAGTACCTCCATAAGAAGGGGCTATCATCAAAAGCCATCCATGATGACATGGTCAGTACATTAGGCGATTGTGTTCTGTCATATTCATCCGTCAAAAAATGGATAGCAGAATTTAAGCGTGGTAGAGAGAGTGTGAAAGATGAACCCCGCTCTGGAAGGCCTTCGACGTCAACTACTGAAGAAAATATTAAAAAAAGTACTTGATTTAATAATGGGAGACCGCAGATTAAAAATTAGAGAGATAGCCGAGATTATAGGCATCTCTTATGAATGAACTCAAAACATCATTGTCAACGAGTTGGGTTTCTACAAGGTGTCTGCGAGGTGGGTTCCGCGACTGCTTTCAGTTGAACAAAAAAGGACGCGATTGACTATTTCACGCGACTGTTTGGAGTTATTTGAGGCCGATGCAGATGATTTTTGAATCGCTTTGTTACTATGGACGAAATATGGGTTCATTACTGTACACCGGAAATAAAACAACAATCAAAACAGTGGAGAAGACCTGGTTCACCACCCCCTAAAAAGGCTAAGTCGATTTTGTCGGCAAATAAGGTGATGGCTTCAGTATTCTGGGACTCGAAAGGTGTGATTATGATTGATTATCTTGAAAGGGGTCAGACTATAAACTCTGATTACTACTGCACCTTACTACGTCGTTTACGAGAGGAAATAAAAGAAAAACGTCGAGGAATGCTCAGAAGAAAAGTCCTGTTTCATCAAGATAACGCCCGTGTTCACACGTCAGTACAGTCAATGGCTGAAATTCACAACTGTGGCTTTGAACTGTTACCGCATCCGCCGTATTCACCTGATCTGGCACCATCAGACTTCTTTCTGTTCCCTAACCTAAAATAGCACTTGGGAGGTCAAAGATTTTCGACAAACGACGAGGTCAAAGCAGCTGTAGACGCATATTTTGACTCTAAGGAAGAATCATTTATTTTCAACGGTCTAAATGCTTGGAAGGGAAGGTGGCAAAAGTGTATTGAACTTGATGGTGATTATGTAGAAAAATAAAAATATAACTGATTTAGTATGTGTTTATTTTCTTGGTTAGGCTGAGTACTTTTCAATCCACCCTCGTATGTGACGTATTTGTTACTTAGTTAATGGTCCGAGTATTAGATTTCCGAGTTATGTGATGTTTTCAATTCTTAATGTGAAGAGATATTTTTGCACACACTGTATTCAATAGCCTGCCTTCTATCGTATCACATCGTTGGTTAGTAACAGATAGCAGTGTTGCGCGTACTTCTTTTATAACGTTATTTATAACGTTATTTATAACGTTATTTCCTGGGGATAAGAACCTTTTGATATCAGAAAGCTATTGATGTGATGGAGAGAAGCGGGAGAGGTGTCTCAGTATCGTTTCAAATGGAAGTCTGTAATCCTTTGAATGAATTCACTGATTACTTTAATATTTTATGCTAAATTAATCCAAACTTACACAATTATTTTATTTTATTTAATATCTGGATTAAAATATTTTTCAGGCCACAACTTCTGGGACACAGAGATTTGGATGTACCCTACTATACTTCTGATGTACCCTCACTACGCACACTCTCTACTCCAGTACAGATTAGAAACGGCATATGTTGCCGCACAGCTCGCGAGAATCACAGGACATAAAGGATATAGGTAAATCATTACTCTGTTACGATTCCCCAATGCTAGGGAAAACCCTTAGTCTTGGATAATTATTGATTATATAGATTTCCACTAATTAGTCATGACATCATCTAAAGGCAGCTCTGCTTCCCGCTCCCGGTGGGCAGTCAGTCTCTGCCCGGCCGCTGAATCCCTAACATCTCTCTCTGTATCCTCGCGTGTCTGCCAGTTTCGACTCCGGGCCAATTAAATATTGTAACATTTATCATTTTCTTAATTTTATATTTTTTTTAATATTACTATTTCTTATTATGAAATAAAAGTGTTTTTTCTAAAACCTAAATTACGAGGTCCCGTATAACATTGGTGGCAGCGGTGGGATTTTTTTTTTAAGAAATAAGTAAATCCTCGGAACGCCTCATTTCTGTGAAAATATATTAAATAAATTCATTTCTACGTGTGATTGTGTCAGTGAAAAGCACATAATTCCAATCTCATCTACGTGTCGCCGTATCCTGCATCCCTGTGCAAACACCGCTGTATCCTGCTGGTCTTACCAGACCCTCACGTGCCTTGTTGGGCATACACCGAAGACCTATCACTCACCTTGGGTGATCTCGCCTGACTACGAAATGTTTCGTGTTGCCGTCGTAATTGCAGTATTCCTGTAAGTACATTAATTAATCCTACATCGAAGCTATCCGTGTTGTGAAAAAGTGTCAGTGATTTAACTATAAAATTCCATCGCATAATTTTAATTTAATCCAAAGTGTTAAAGAGTTTCAAAGTACATATTAGTCTTAGTAACATTTAATTAATCATTCTTTGTTCATTGTATTATTTCTTTATCGCTCAGTACCGAGAATAGTGCAACATTCCATTCTTATCGCAACTCCGTACCCTACGCGTTATCGCTGTTTTGACTAACTTGCTATGCCCAAAGACGAGCCTATTGCCATGTCTAAGGAATTAAAAGAAATCGACATGAACTTTTTAAGCAAATTTATTAATAAATTCGATGGCAATCGCGAAAAATTGAATGCATTTTTAAACAATTGCAGAAATGCAATAAGTCTTGCGTCACCGTCTCAACAAGACATAATATTAAAATTTATTCTAAGCCAACTCGAAGGCCGTGCTGAAAGTGCGTGCTCCATCAAAGAGTTCGAGAACTGGCAACAGTTAGAAGAGTTTCTCAAAAATCAATTTGGCGAAAAAAAACACTATGCTGCACTACTCTCAGATCTCCAAGATTGTTGTCAAATTAATGGTGAAACAGTCAATCAGTTCGCACTACGCGTAGAAACTTGCTTATCAAAACTATTAACAGAAATTAACATCTCCATACCAACGAAAAAGAAAGGTGAACTGACTGGCCGTGTCGCTGCAATGCAAGACCTAGCATTGCATACATTTGTAAGTGGCTTAAATCCTCGATTGTCAACGGTAGTCAGATGCCGTGATCCTGAAACTCTAAATGAAGCCATTGGCTTCGCTGTATCTGAAGAAAAAATATTGCAAACCTCCTTTAAACGTAATCCTTCGACAATCCACACCGGTTCACCTAGTCAAGGACGTTGGCCTCAACGTCAATCCCAGCAAGCTCGAAATCCAGCACAGCGAGGCTATTCAAATAATAATAATGCTAACAGTCAAAGGCCGTCTACTTCAGGGCCTCCCGTGTGCCGTTACTGTAAAAACGTGGGCCACACTATTGAGGAATGTAGGAAACGTGAATTTAATAATAACCGCTTTAGAAACCAAAGTAATCGCGGACTATCTCCAAGGCGTTATCAAAATAATCAAGCTCAAATCCACGCGGTAAATGCTAATGATAACAGTGAATATACAGAAAATCAGGATAAATCAAACGATGATTTAAACGCATAGCGGGCTCACGGTGGTGTCTCGTGAGACCCAAACATCGATTTCCAAAACGTTACCATATCAAAGGCACCAATACTACATCCACTGTATCCTCTGTATCCCCTTACGACAGGGACACGCGAAATAATCGCAACACTGTATCCGCTGTATCCTCTGTATCCCCTTACGACAGGGACACGCGAAATAATCGCAACGCTGTATCCACTGTATCCCCTGTATCCCCTTACGACAGGGACATGCGAAATAAACGCGACACTGTATCCACTGCATCCTCTGCATCCCCTTATAATAGGGACTCGCGAAATAAACGCGACACTGTATCCACTGTATCCTCTGCATCCCCTTATAATAGGGACTCGCGAAATAAACGCGACACTGTATCCACTGTCTCCTCTGTATCCTCTGTATCCCCTAGTAATAGGGATTCGCGAATAAATCGTAGCTATGCATCCGCCGTATCCTCTGCATCCACTGTACCCTCTGCATCCGCTGTATCCTCTGCTCCCACTGTACCCTCTGCATCCACCGTATCCTTTGCACCCACCGTATCTTCTATTCCCGCTGTATCCTCTGCACTCGCTAACAATAAGGACTTGCAACCTAGTCGCACCGCTGTATCCCCCGTATCCACCGACCTCATCAAACGTAAGATAGATCATTCCGTACTTGCTAAATCCACCTTAGACTCAACTGGTCCTCATCCTATTCCTGAAACCAGAATTTACGAAATTAATATAGGTCCATTAAAGAAACGCTTACCCCATATCCTCGTGCATTCCTCGGTTTCAGACACAACCTTATCTCTCCTTATAGACTCCGGTGCAACTGTTAGCCTACTAAAACGATCCTCTATACAAAAACCAGTCGACATCGCAACGGAAATAATTTTTCTAAAAGGTATCGACCCTATCGATCAAGCTTCACCTACAATGGGCCATTTCCCACTTGAGATAAAAATAAACGACAAAAATTGCATCACACACAGATTCCATATAATACCTCAAATAAACTTACCTTATGATGGTATAGTTGGCACCGATATGCTAATCGCTTTCGGCTGCACAATCGACTACACTCGTGAAATTTTGAAAATAGGCAAAAATGAAATAAAATTATATTTTAATGAACCTACTTATGTAATTCCTCCCAGATCCGAAACCGTCATAGAATGCTCTGTTTCCAACCCTGAAGTAAAAGAAGGACTTGTACTAGATCAATACTATCATGAAGATTTGCTTATCGCTAATTGCTTAGTCGCGGTCAAAGAAAATAAAAGAATAAATTTATCAGTAATTAATACCTCTGAAACCCCTATAACCCTTCAATCAAATCTCGATATTACACTAATTCCCTTAAATTCTTTAACCAAACCTCTCGACCCAGTAAACACTCACACAGTTTGTCATTTAAAAAACACAGATTCCTATCTCCGAACACAAGAAGTATTAAACCTACTTAGAATCTCCCATCTCAATTCTGAAGAGGCAAACGCCCTTCACGATGTTTGCTCTGAATATTCGGATATATTCTTTATTCCTGGCGATAAACTTTCCCACACGAATGCTCTAAAACATAACATAAAAACTAGTGATCAAAATCCCATAAACGTAAAATCTTATCGGTTCCCAGAAGTACATAAACAAGAAGTTCAAAAACAAATTGACCAAATGCTCGACCAGGGAATCATAAAACATTCAGAGTCTCCATGGTCTTCACCAATCTGGATTGTCCCAAAGAAGATCGACGCATCCGGACAACAAAAATGGCGTATAGTTATCGACTATCGGAAACTAAATGACATCACTGTTGGTGACAGCTATCCCATACCACAGATATCCGAAATTTTAGATCAGCTAGGACAGAGCAAATACTTCTCAACCCTTGATCTTGCGTCAGGATTTCACCAAATTTTAATCAATGAGGAAGATGCTCCTAAAACAGCTTTTAGTGTACCACAAGGACACTACCAATTCACCAGGATGCCGTTTGGCTTAAAAAACGCTCCTGCCACTTTCCAGCGACTGATGAACACCGCTCTCACTGGCCTCCAAGGCATACGGTGTTTTGTCTACCTTGACGACATCGTCATATATTCTCATGACTTGAACTCTCACATCGATAATCTTTCGTCAGTATTCCAACGGCTTCGAAACTACAATCTAAAACTCCAACCTGACAAGTGCGAGTTTCTCCGACGTGAAGTCGCATATCTTGGCCATCAAATTACTAAAGATGGTGTAAAACCTAACCCTGAAAAAGTTAAAGCAGTAACTCAATTTCCTACTCCCAAGTCCCCAAAGGACATTAAGTCATTCCTCGGTCTTGTATCCTATTATCGCCGTTTCATTGCTAATTTCTCTAAAATTGCTAAACCCTTAACCCAACTCCTAAAAAAGGATGTCCCCTTCCTATGGGAAAACCAACAACAAGTCGCCTTCGACGAATTGAAACACAAACTTACCTCTGCTCCCATCCTAGTTTATCCAGATTTCTCCATCCCTTTCATCTTAACGTGTGATGCCTCAAATTATGCTATCGGCGCTGTACTCAGTCAAGGTCCAATAGGCAAGGATAGGCCAATAGCTTTTGCCTCTCGAACCCTCAACAAAAGCGAATGTAACTACAACACCACTGAAAAAGAACTCCTTGCTATCTTATTCGGTTGTAAAACCTTCCGCCCATATCTCTATGGACGAAAATTCAAAATCATTACTGACCATAGACCACTAAAGTGGTTGTTCAATCATAAAGATCCTAGTAGCAAATTACAAAGATGGCGCTTGAAACTAATGGAATATGAATACGAAATCGAATATCAAAAAGGAAAACTCAATGCCGCTGCCGACGCCCTATCCCGATACCCTGTAAACCCAATTCAGCCATCAGACTCTGATCCTATCCCATCCACTTCTAATAAAAATGAAGATAATTCCACACCTCAATTTAGCCCTCTGACTCTCGACGATCTTGATATCCAATTACCCACTGATTCCTTAGACCTCGATGATGGACTACCTTCTGTAGACCTCTTAGAAAACGACGATTCATTACCAGGAATCGACGACCCTCCCACACCTACCACATCCAACAAATCGCAAGACCTCACACCAAATCCTTCTCGCGACGATAATTATAGCAAATTCCTAAAAACAATGAGTAACAAAAACTTTAATAGTAACACTAACATTCTTGAACATAACGAAAGCATCCTGAAAACTAACTGCAAAATCATTGTCATACCTACCTCCATCGACCTCGACGACTCCAACCCTCATGTAGAAGAAATCCTAAGCAACCTAGAAAATTCTCAAGAACTCTCAGACAGGGAAAGAACTCTTTACTCCTTCATCTCATTTGATCACAAGGGAAAAACTATATATCTCCTGTTCACCAAAGTATACCATTTTCATAATAGCTCTTATGAAGACATTTATAAAAGCCTACTAAATCTTCGATGCGAAATATTACGTAATTCCACCGATTCCAACCTAAATTTAGCCATTACCGATTTCCAAAATCCTTTCGACAGATACATCTGGACGAAAATATACAACATGTTCTGCTATATCTTTAACAATACTCAAATATCAGTTCATATTTATCACAACACTATAATTTACCCTACACCCTCCGAGATACCTAAAATACTCCGCGAAAACCACGACATTCCAATTGCCGGACATTTGGGATCCGCGCGAATGTATAATCGAGTAAAAGAGAGGTATTTCTGGAAAAATATGCGAACTGATATCGAAACTTATGTAAAGAATTGCTCCCTATGCCAAAGTAACAAAGCCCTAAGACAAATTAATAAATCACCTATGCAAATAACTACAACCTCTACCAAGCCATTTGAACGTGTCAGCCTCGATCTTGTAGGTCCACTCCCGGAAGCTGGTCTTAATAAACTTAAATTCATTGTTACGTTACAGGACGACCTCACCAAATATTCCCTCGCTTATCCTATCGCTAATGCAACTGCAGAGGAGACATGTGAATGTCTAGTGCACTTTATTTCCGTTTTCGGCATCCCAAAGTCTATTTTAACCGACCAAGGCACAAACTTCACCGCAGAATTATTCAAAAGAACCTGCAACTTCCTGAAAATTAAACAAATCTGGTCTTCCCCATACCATCCCCAAACTCAAGGTGCACTTGAACGCAGCCACTCCACACTTAAGGAATACCTTAAGTCCTATGTTAATGAAAATCATTCCGACTGGCATAAGTACGTATACACCGCTATGTTAGCATACAACACCTCAACCCATTCCACTACTAACTTCACACCATACGAGCTCCTTTTCGGTCAGAAGCCTTTCATCCCGGACTCCGTCTACGAATTACAAGCTGATCTTACTTATCCGGAATATCTCAAATCTTTACATCATCGTCTAAAACTTTCACGCGAAAAAGCCTTAGAAAACATACAAAGATCTAAGGAGAGATCTAAACAATATTACGACACCCGTTCACGGCCTGTTCAGTACAAAGTCGGAGATTACGTTTATCTCAAAAATCATGTGCGTCTGCGCAAAGCCCTCTCGCCTATTTGGAAAGGACCGTATAAAGTCGTAAAAATCAATGGCAGAAACACCTTGACTTTACTCATAAATAGACGTCATGTGACACATCACTATGACGAAGTTAAACTAGCTTCTAGATCTGAAACGTAGCCCTAATTATACACATATTATTAATCTTAATCATATTCTATTACAGTTATTCCGCGCTGGGGCAAGAGTTCATTACGTCCTTAACGAACAGTCCTGGTATCTACTTCGACCCCTTAGGTTCCTTAAGTTTAGTTGATAGTTATCTTAGTGTAGTTATCCCATACGATGTATCCTTTATTAATCCACATATTCTAAATCTGCGTCTTGTCCTCGATAAATCCAAACAAGTATGTAATGATGGCAAAGTCTTTGATCGCTTAGAATGCACTAATCTCTTTGAACCGCTGAACACCCGTTATAATGATATAGCCCATGATAACGAAGCCATCTTTCATCTTACGTCTCGCCAGACCAGAAGGTCTGCACTTCTAGGATTCGTAGGCACTGTATCAAAAAAGTTATTCGGCACAATGGATGAAGACGACGCCATCCGATACGACAATGCCATCGCAGAGGTAGAAACAGACCAAAAGAAGCTAGCCCTCCTGATGAAGGAAAACATATTAGTCACTACTTCTTCGCTTAGATCTTTTAATGAAACTCTGTACAGAATTAAGCTAAATGAAAACCATCTGAAAAATGCAATTGATGGATTGTCACAAGACATTCTAAACCTGACTTACGTCTCAAAGGAACTAGGTATTAGGTCTCGCATGCTGGAATTAACTTCCATGATAGAAAATAGCCTCCTAGCCTTGTCCTTTAAAGTTGAGGACATAATTAACGCTATCATGTTTAGTAAATATAATATCCTATATCCCACTATCCTAACACCTAAAGAATTGTACACCGAATTAGTCGAAAACTACAGATTTTTACCCGAATCCAAACAGTTTCCAATTCCTTTAAATCTCGACAACATGCACATTATTTTAAACATATCAGAGATTTCTAGTTACTTCAATAAAGAAAAAATAGTGTTTGCAGTAAAAATCCCTCTCATTAATCCTATACACTTAAACATATATCACAACTTACCGTCACTAGTCCCTCATGATAAAAATAACCCTGAATCGTATTCGACCATCATTTCATCCTCTAAATATATTGGTATAAGCAGAGATAGATCAATGTATTGTAAGTTAGACAATCTAGACTATTGTAAAGTAATCAAAAATGATCATTACCTTTGTCAAACGCCAATACTATATTCCTCCTCCGCGACGCCTTCCTGTGAAACCGAAATTATTACAAAAGTACTCACCTCAATCCCTTCGATTTGTGAAACCAAATTCATTCATGGTCATGTAAGCATCTGGCAGCCACTACGTTATAATAGATGGTTATTTGTAATGTCTGAAAAAACTAAAATAAGTATTGAATGTAATAACTCCCAAATTACTGAAATTGAATTTAGTGGAAACGGTATATTGCACTTACCTCCTGAATGTATCGCCTACTGTAAGGACATTCGTTTAACACCACACGAAAATCACGAAATTCAACTGAAAACCATTGTACCTAATTTTAATATTTTAAATGATTCCTGTTGTAATATTGTAGCGTATAATAATATTGTATCGAACTTACCTGTAGTTAATCTTAAGAATGTTAACTTAGCTTCCTTAGCTTATGATGATCCTGAAATCCTGAAAAGCCTTAACAGTATAATTGAAAAACCGCATATTGTTCTGTATCAAAAATATTATTCAGGTATCACAATTGTAATTGTAATTTTTATTATTTGCTTTATCGTTTATAAGATGTATGAAACTGGCATACACAAGAAAATAATGAAATCTAGAACAAATAAAACTCCTGAAAATAATGACACTGAATTAGATGACATTAACCCCTCAAACGTTAACACGGGACCCTCTCTTCGAATCTGCTAATTCACACTTCATTAACATAAACTCCACTTTTAAGGGTGTAGTTTACTCTAAATCGGGGGGCTGTTACGATTCCCCAATGCTAGGGAAAACCCTTAGTCTTGGATAATTATTGATTATATAGATTTCCACTAATTAGTCATGACATCATCTAAAGGCAGCTCTGCTTCCCGCTCCCGGTGGGCAGTCAGTCTCTGCCCGGCCGCTGAATCCCTAACATCTCTCTCTGTATCCTCGCGTGTCTGCCAGTTTCGACTCCGGGCCAATTAAATATTGTAACATTTATCATTTTCTTAATTTTATATTTTTTTTAATATTACTATTTCTTATTATGAAATAAAAGTGTTTTTTTAAAACCTAAATTACGAGGTCCCGTATAACAACTCGTATTTAACTTAATACTGGGTTTGCACAGAAATCTGCCAAAGTATGAAGATTTTAAAGGACTAAAGAAGAACACGAAATGCTAAACAAGAAACCTTGACCAAACATTTCACGCCACTTTCGAATTATTATTATTATTATTACTCTACCTAAATCTATATATAAATAAATAAAAGTGAAGAACCTATATGTTTGTAATCTCAAAATAACAATTTTTTACCAAATGCAATATAAAAGTATTTTATATACTTACCTATGAAAAGCACACGTAAAATTACACGTAATTATTTTAAAAAAAACACAAGTTTTTAAATTTTTGTCTGTCTGTCTATCTATTTGTTCCGGTTAATCTCCGAAATGGCTAATTCGATTTTGACGGGACTTTCTTTTGCAGATAGCTGATGTTATAAGGAGTAACATGGACTATTTTATTAAAAAAAAAAGACGTGTGGCACTCGGGGACTGCCGCGGTAAAGCTAATGCATAGCATTTTGTATCAACTTATGCAATTATAATTATTCATTTATTTTATTTGTGCGGTATTTCTTTTTCTTTGATATTAATTCAAGTTACACTTTTTGAGCGTGGTGACCGATAAGAAAACAAATTTTTTTCTTTTATTAAATAAATAAATAATAAATGCACTTTTTTCATTCATATTCAAAACACTTTATACACAAATTTTACAAGTACAGCTATTCACTGTTGTACATAAATACCTATACACCTATATACTTTCTCATAAACAGCTGCTTATGTATTCGTCCGATTTCGGAGCAGCTCGTCTCGATTCGTGCGAGCTTCGTAGAGTCGTACAATACGTCTAGTTGCTCAAAAACGAATCTTTGATAGCTCGTAACTTTTTAGTGACTTTTTATTTTACTATTCAGTTTCCGTACAGACAAAATTAATAATGAGACAAAACGATATCATGTTTAACTGTCACTTGTATGTACTGTTGATGTACACTGTCAAACAGCGGAGTAAAACCCCTCCGAAATTTCTAGGGAAATAATGTCGACTAGTGTCACCTTAAGCAGAAGAATGAATTAAAAACTATGTATATTACGGGGATTCTGGATAATTTGTAATATGGAAGGGAGTCCTGATTGGTTTCCTTCCGTCTGTATATGATAATACAAATATACGAATATTTGTATATCGATATATGGTAAATTTTCAAAGAAATGAGTTAAACACTATCTTTGAAATTGTTTTAGAGATGGGCCGAATGTGATTTGAACCGAATCCGAACTTCGGCCGAACTTCGGTTCATTTTCGCACGCTTTCTCGAGAGCGACCCGTCGTGACTTGTTTACGCATTTACTTCAAATACCCCGCCCGCACACCGCAGGAAACATATACCTACGAAAAAAAAACGTAACAAACTTCTACCAGATAAGGCAGATCTTTGGTGTTTTTGCACCATAACCTGACTCTGGTAAATTTTAAATATGACTAGATAGATAAGAAAAGTCGGTTTAATATGATTGTTGAAAACAAATACCCTTTAATTGTAATAAAAAATACTTGAGGTTAATGAATGTTGAATCAAAAACATTATTTTTTTATTTAATTTACGGACTCCTATCCAGATGTTTACTAGGAGAATACAAAGTTTATTTCATTTTTGTAATATGGCTAATTATTAATTAGGCAAGGATTTCTAAGATTAATAACTAATTAACTAAGATTAAGGTTAAGAACTAAGATTAAGATTAATGATAAGATAGGAACCGATTTAATATAAGGTTTACATTTACAATGTTCCGAAATAAATAAATAAATAATTGACCATGAGAGTAAAAATAATATCTTTTATTTTAAAGTATCTAATGTTATATAAGGTGCTTCTAAAATATATGCCACGGTTGTTTGTATGGAGACTTGGCCAATCAGCTGACCGATTTCCATACAAAGTGCAATTTTTTTTGAGAATTGGCTATGGGTTCCTTGGGGAAAGTGGTACAGTATCATGAGTAGAACCACCAGTTGCAGCAATGGCATATTGTAGTTTAGAAGCACCTTATATTTCAGTTAAAATAAGTGCAAGTAGGTATTATTTTTCTTGTACCGAATTTCTGCCCATCTCTAATATATACATATATATATATATATATATATATATATATATATATATATATATATATATATAAATATATACATACATATATATATATATATATATATATATATATATATATATATATATATATATATTATATATATATATATATATATATTGAGAATCTAAATTGAGAATTTAAACTATACGCGTGGGTGTGTTTGTGTGTATATAAAGAGGGCTACTTTTAATATCGCTCATTTTAATATCAAAAATTTAGGTTATCTTTATAGTAGTATTATATTTTCAATTCAAAATTGGTACCGCATTTGTGATAATAATAAAATGTATGTATATAGAGTACTCACTCATTTTCTTTCACTATTTTTTCGTGACTTTCTTCATTAATAATAAATGCACTTTGTGCATTCATATTCAAAACATTTTATACACAAACACCGTGTCGAAGACTGCCGAAAAGAAACGACGTTATTATAGACCATCGTTAGACAATGCACGGCCTTCAAGCCACACCTCCGTGCCCGTCGGAGTGGGGAGCGTGAGGTTTTTCGTTACGGAATAAATTTCTGGATTCGGTCCCCGCGCTCAAGGCCCGCGATAGAAGCTATGCAATAGCTTAAAAAGAATTAGGGTTCCGGGCAAAAAAAAACACATGAAATCCAATTGTAATAAAGTCCACGCGGGCAAAGTTGTGTGGAATAGCTAGTCAATCAATAAAATTAAAGACCCATGCCACTTGATATTTCCACCTGCATCACTTATGATAATATTCATCCTAATTTAGTACAGTAATGTGTAAAATATATGTATATATATTTCCGAAAAGAAAAAACCGTAAAATAACGTAATTTTCAATCTCCCACAGGACGAATCTAAAAATCAAATAAAACGTACCCCTCAAAATTCAAAGGTTAGACCATAAGATTCTATTTAGTAACTATGCCAGATTACAATAATATACATAAAATATTCTCAAAGAAAATCCATTGATCATTTCACGCTGCAACTACATATTGTACTTTCCCTCCTTTAAATGATTGAAGGCAACTTGATGGTGGGTGAGACAAACGTGATCGAAAATGCATTTACTCAACGTCAGTGACAAACCCTTTCTGATGGCAAATTATTACTAACATCTTATAACTGCCTTTTGACTATATCTGCCGTTGTATTGGTTGGTGGAGCATATGTGTCGACCTCATGCGAGTGGTAGCTGGAGGGAAGATCTGAGGAGACTCTCAAGGCTGCGGCCGAAAGCCGCGCAACGTGGGACCCTATTCCCTTGAGGTGAGCGGTAGACCCATAACACGCTCTGCGGCTAGTAGCCGTGCTGATCTACGTCTACCTCTTTTCCTTTTTTTTTTTTTTGATGGTCCTTGCCAGTTAGTTACTCTCTTTGTCTATTTTTCTTTGTACCAATATGATACCATACCATACGCGCAATATGACCCGCCCATTTTCATTTTTGTTTTTGAGAACATTCCAAAGCATCTATTATTTTTGTTGTATTTCTTATGTCTGTGTTTCTTTTTCTGTGTTTTCTTTGTATATTTAGTATACTACTTTCCATTGCTCTCTGACATACTTGTATTTTGTTTATAGTCTTAGTATATCCCTGTTCGGCAGCCATACGTAAGGCAGGGTAGTAAACATGTATCCGTAACTTTTTTCTTAAGTTTTATAGGGAGTTTTGATTTTAGGATTTCTTTATTGCTCCAGAATTTATTCCAGGTTATGTTAACTCGTCTTTTAACCTCATCTTCATGTCCTGTCTTAGAGAAAGATACTTGTTGTCCCAGGTAAACATAGCTTTGAACGTATTCTAATATATTGTTATTGACCTTTATTGGTATAATATGGTGGTTCGGTATGCAATCGGTGGTGATGTCATACACTTACATCACGTCTGCAGGAACGGCAGTTTGGCAGGTGGTGACGCTCACGGAGGGTTTACGGCCAATGTACCTATTTACCTAAACCGTGTGACGTACATTCTCTTTGGCTGGATTCGTTCGTATTCTGTATGGCGTTTACACGCATTTACATGCGCGACTTCGATCGATGTTTGTGCTTACGCACAACCAAGGGGCCAAGCTTCTTTTACTGGTTCGCCAGTTATTTTCGTGTGGACTACGGTCCAGTTCCCGAATTAACGTTCCCTTCGGGTGGAGTGCATCAAAATGGTTGGCACTCACCGCGCACGGCCTGTGTGGAGCCGTGTGCCTCCCCTATATTTTTTTTAAATAAATCTAGAAGAACGAAGCCCTTGTATCGGGTATTTTGTATAAATATATTGTGAGCCTTTTCCAAGCGGGAAGGGATAAATAATAATAAATTAATAATGTAAACCTGATACAAGTGGAATAGGGACGTTTTATGTTCTTAACCTTTCTCGAGCCCTGTCTTCGTGAACGGGGTTCACTTAGCTTATAAGGTACTACCAACAGCTTTCAATTGCTCTAGTGAATATTCATTCTTCCAAAAGACACTTAAAAGAACTAAGTTACTAAACAAACACAACGTGAATAAGGGTTCCAACTAAGACGATCACGCCAAAAATATTACGAACAGCCTATTATTAAACCTTTAGAAAGATAATTTAGAAAGATCAAAACATATCTTATTTATTCTGGTCACATATATATAATTTTATTGAAAATGGGTAAATTAATCATATATAATATATTTAATATATTTATTTAGAGAGCGGGGGGAGCGTTACAATATGTAAGAAGTTACTTATATAACTTTACATAAATTATTATCTAATAGTATTTTCTATTATTATTTTCGCCTTATATAGTGTATATCAAAGAAATTGTTAAACGAAAATTCTAATTCACGTGTTCAGTGGTGAAAGAAAACAAAGCTATCTGCGCGTAATATATTTCGCAGACATAATAGATTCCCGATCTGCATTGCATCAGGGTGGTAGCCTCTTCTACCACTTTATGATTTGAGAGGCTTGCGTTCAGCTGAGAAGTTTATTTTGAAAGAAAGAAAGGAAAATGTATTCATTTATAACGACAACATTTACTTTAAAGCCGTATAATGTCCATGCATATTTTATTTTTATTGCTTATCGTCATAAATAGCCCTAAATTATCTGGTTGTAAGCAACCTGTCCAGATAAGCCTAATAATGAAAAATTAAAACGAAACAAAAACAAAAAATAAATAGTAAATAAAACACAAAAATAATTTCCGCTATGTCTATATTTATACTATTTATATTAACTATCCCGTTGGGTATAAGATAAATAAATTTGTAACATGTCGATAGATTTCCATGGGAAAGCGCGTACACTGGCACAGAAGTAACGCAGCCATGTTGTCCAGAAGTTGCTGAGTTCGAGCAACACGTGTCCGGCTGCATCTCGTTCGCTGCCAGGCAATATTTAGCAACCACCAGAGATGAAGAGTGGTTAAAGGTATAATTAAATATGTATATACATCAGGTACCTAAATAGATTTCACATTATATAGTGTTATGTGTAAGAGACTACCTACTGACTGACTACTTCTTCCCGCATGAGGTACCTACCGGGTTCGAATCCAGGGTAGGGCCAAAATCATTTATTTAGTTTTATGTCAAGAACTTCTCAATAGTACCCCGGAGTCAGGAAATTGGTGGAGTTTCATCACCGTTAAATCCCCCCGATGTTAATGGCTTCCCAAAGACAAGGGTGATACCATATTGTTTGCGCCTGATTAAATTACCTACCCTAGTGACGGGGAAGAACCATCAAATGTGCGAAACGACTAACACTGCGATCGCCAAGCTGCCAAGAGTGGCAATTTACATAAACACTTTGTTCGATTAGTTTTCTATGGGTTGATAATGAAGGTTATTCTTCACCCTGTGAAGAATCTATTTGGTTTGGTATTTACGTGGTGGAACAATGCTGTAGCTATATTAATAGTATTATTAGGCTCGACCGGGGAAGGACCACGCTCTCACAGAATACCAGCGCAAAATAACAACTCAGTGCTGCTGTGTTTCATATGGTGAGTCTATTGAACCGGAAACTCTTTTTACTAGAAACGAGACATTCCATTTTAGTCCTCACCACATCTGGATTTTGATTATATTATATATTTGATAAGTAATGATAAGTAACTTAGATTGAATAAAACTAAATTTACGGATTCTATCTTTTTTATTTAACTGATTTTACATCAGATTTGATAAACCACAAATCCTCGCAAAAGAACACCGATTCCTACCTAGGATGATACGCGAGGCTATTGAAATTAAAAAACATCCTAATTTCAATAGAGAAGATGGTTGGGTGCTGCCATGTGCTTGGGATCCTATAATTAACAAAATTAAACCCAAACCCAAGCATACCACTGCAAGACTTCAAGATACTATAAGTTCGTTTTGCGTAAATCGGACCAAAAATTAATATTCAAAAACTGAAGGTCACTGGGCTAACAATGACATTGGGACGTCAAACATCTCAGTCCCCCCCCCCCCCCCGTGACCATGGTTGCTGTAAAGCACCCGAAACGTCGGGAATTAAAAATAAGTAAAATCAGTTAAATAAACGCGATAGAATCCGTAAATTTAGTTTTATTCAATGTGTAGTGTTCGCGTAAATTTAAGAAATTATTAAGTAAATTCAAACTGAGAATGCTACTCTATATAGTTTTAACTGACTATATCACTTTTTAGAATTGGGGTTCTTAAACAAGCAGTAATTTCTTCACTTAATGACGCAGTTGTTTTTCTATATTTAATAGTAGTGGTGTAATTGCATCTCTCATCCACTTTCGCCCATAGATATCGTAGGAGACGATTATGGGAAATGCTAGAGAAATCTCATGGGACGGATAGATTACGATATAACAATCTTATTTACACTAGACATATCCAGTGCAGTGTACGGAAGAAGCGTCAAAGATGCAAGGCTTCTAGTCCTGCAATTATTAGTCTGCCTGCCAAGGGTGATAATTAGGGTGAAAATTAACAACCAAGGCCTCCTTCTTCTGACCCTACTTCTTCTGCTCATCTGTGAGCCGTGTAAATTAAAAGATTAGAACTAAAACCTCAAGGTACCTTACGAGCTGGCAGCTTATAATGGATTCCGTTATTTTGGAGAACACGGAGGCAATAGTGAAAAGCCTGTAGTTGGACGGGTCTGAGCTTTCGAAGTTTTAGGCATTGTACGCAATGAAGCTATTTTCTATAAGGTCAGTACTTCAACTAGGGAGTAGGAATACCTGAAAAGACGCGTTAGAACCGGTGCTAGCTCCGGAGCATCCGTCTTCAGTACAATAGGAGGGACTCCATTCGGCCCACTCGACTTGTTGACGTCCAGAGAGAGGAGTGCTTTGCCCACCGAACGTGGTGTAAACCGCACATCCGCCATGCCGGTATGGTACTAAAGAATGAAATATTGTTTTGTATCACTTTTATTATCAGAAACATAAGATGAAACACGTCAGCGGACTCTTTATAAAAGTTTAGTTTTCGATACCTTAAAGACCTTTCTCAGATTATTGTTCTTCACCAGCAAGGTGGCTGCTCGCTAGTGAC
Organism: Parnassius smintheus behrii; assembly: GCA_036936625.1. Classification (NCBI taxonomy): domain Eukaryota; kingdom Metazoa; phylum Arthropoda; class Insecta; order Lepidoptera; family Papilionidae; genus Parnassius; species Parnassius smintheus. Next base: position 13,687,622 of record JAUPFT010000005.1, on the reverse strand, counting down.
AAATATCGCCGACTTCTGGGCTTCGCGTGCCGTCATAAACTATACCACCGGCCTTTATGATATAAAAAGTACGTAAAGAAGTAAAATTATAATCATCCATTCATTACAGCTTAGAAAATTTCATTGCCTAATAGGCCTTCCAAATAGATTGCCTTTTGGCCTCGTTTGGCAGGTGGGTTAGCAATCATAGTTTTCTTAGCTATAATTAGGAAGACGCTGCTGAACATTTACTGGTAATACGTGATCCTCTTCCATCTCTTATGCTATACGGCACGATATGAGGTTGTGGACATTCTTGCACTGCCTTTGTGTGGTCCACTTATTTTATATTTTATAAATAGCTTTTATATTTCGTGGCTCTACGACGTGTGATAATGCCTTACTTTAATTTGTTTCTGATTGTGTTTACAATTGACTGCGTCCCTTGCTTACTTACTACTACTTTAATGGTATAATCGTTTTAACGTACGGACTTAAAAATATTATTTTGGTATATGCAACTAATTGTATACAACATGTAACAAAAACACTGTGGTTCCCGTTAACTGCGCTATCAGCGTCAGTATCCAAGCAAATAGAATTAATTTAAAAAAAAAAACACATTAAAAAAATGAATTTTAATGAAAAAAAATATAATTTGCAAATATGTGGTTTTATTATCTCTGCATTGGCCGAGGAGTAAGAGGATTGTCAAAGACCCCGCATTACCGATACTCGTGTGAGTTGGAGGAAATAAAACCACATACAATTTGAAAATTCATTTTTTTTCATTAAAATAATATTCTTTAAATGTGGTTTTTTAATTTTTTTAAATATTTCTATACGCTTGTATACTGATTCTGATAACACACTTAACGGGAACCACAGGGTTTTTGTTTACATGTTGTATATTAAACTATGAATGTGGGTTATATGTGTATATCCTTTTTCATAAGTTTGTGCAGAATTTTAATTTCATGAAATCTTTCCTGTTTCAAATTTAAATTTATTTATTTGTTTGCGATATATAAATATTTTTACGTACTAAAGCCACGCTATAGCTAAATTATAGTTGTAGCATGAATGGGTCGGCTCGACCGGGGAGGACCACGGATCACGCTCTCACAGAATACCTAAAATAGCAGCTTAATGCTGCTGTGTTTCTCATGGTGATTGTAGAGAACCGGAGACCATTTTTACTGGAAACAAGGCATTCCTTCGTAGTCCTCTGGGTTTGACGACGCATCTGTATTTCGATTCATAATCGAAGATAAATCGAAGATAGATGTCTATGGGCCATAGCATCCACTTACCATCAACGAGCACACAGCTCTTTTGTAATGGAGTTAGAAATAGAGAGTGATGTGTTTGCTCACACTAGGACGCTTTAATCCTGCCTTGCACAGATGACTAGTCTCCGTTGAGACTGGCTATCATTAGGCATCGTGAGTTAAATTTGGTCTGGAGGATAATTATCATTGTGTTGGTGTTATCCTAATTAAAAAAGTCTACAAATGTATCTTTTGGCGTACCCTGCCACTCAAATCCAAAAACATATATTTTGCTCATCAGTTCACAGCTTCCGTATTTCACATAAAACATGACACTACAGTGTGTTAACTAAAAGATACTATTATTTAATATAAAGTTTTCACTTTCAGACGTGATGGGTCCAGACGAAGATCACAGCAACGTCACTAACTCCGCCTTCACCAACGTGGTCGCTGGTTACTCTCTGTATTTAGCGCAGTGTGTATTTCTTTAAAAAAAATTATAGCTTTAAAAATCATTTGCTTTTGTCATTAACCTGACATAAGTGGGGAATCGGACCGGGCTTAGGAGCGTCTCCAATCTCCATATTATTTATTTACGGCCTTACTCATAAAATAGACGATTACGTCAAAAATGCTTAAAGTTGCTAATTCTCTCTTTTCCCTTAATGACAATAGAAAGAGACAGGCTTAGAGATACTTAATTAAATACTTATCTATACTTATACTTACTATTAAGTACTTACTTCATTTAAGTAAACGATAATCAACGATTACCAATAATTTTCGAAATGGAACTCTTTAATAATAAATATGTGTCATGTATTTTAATAATTTGTCATTTGTTTGTGAATTGGCGGCAAGTTGAAAATTGTCTGTGTCACGTAAGTATGAATTTAACGCGAGAAAATTTTCGTACAATGATTTTTTATGACTTAAATGACACCGAATGTCATTTAAGTCAACAAGAAAGTTATGATAGACTTCAATTGGCCTTTCACGATGAAGCCCCATCTCGTGCCACTGTATACAACTGGTTCATTAAGTTTAAACTAGATCGCATTAATCTCACCGACGATCTGCGTGAGGGACGGCCTTCTACGGCGACGACTGAAGATAACATTAGTGGTGTGCGGCGTATGATGGAGACTGACATAAAGTGACTTATCAGCAGATTCGGACAAGCTTAGGCATCGGTATTAGTCAAGTGTAAAAAATCCTTCATGAACATTTAGCGGTCAGTGTGCCCGGTGGACACCTCATAATTTGACAGAGGCCCTAAAACTTCATCGTGTTTATTGGTGTCGTGAAATTGTTCAAAGATTTAACGGAGGTGACTCAAATGCTATGTTCGACATACTTACGGGTGACGAAATCTGGATTTATTGTTATGATCCTGAAATTAAGAGACAGTCTGCTGTCTACGTCTTTCCTTCCGACGAGTTGCCAAATAAAGTGAAGAGAAGTCGAGGGAAGGCCGGTCGACGGAGCCCCGCGAAGCGGGGCTCCTACTTCTGAGTAGTTTACAAAAAAAAACCACGAAGAGGATGAAGGGGTCTCTTCGCTCGCTCACTCCTTCACCACGACAATGCCTCATCAGACACCGCCAAGTAAACAATCGACTACTGCCCTATAGCCCTGATCTCGCACTTGGCGATATTTATTTATTTCCGAAAATAAAAGAAAAACTTCGAGGAAAACGTTTAATGGATGCCGAGGCAGCAGTGGCTGCGTTTCAAAATGCCGTCGAAGAGACCCCTATAGACGAGTGGGCAAAGTGCGTTTCTAAGTGGTTCCATCGGATGCAGCGATATGTTGATGTAAATGGACACTATTTGAAAAAGATATAACAAAACTAATAACTTGCTAGTTTGTTCAGTTTTTGATTTTCTAAGAACTTTCAGTGTCACCCTAGTACGTAGTTCCAAATATAAATATAAATTAATACAATACAAACAAAATAATTTGGGAACTACATAAACTTCTACATGGTAAGTTAATTTCGCGAAGTTTACTGCAACAAGTGTGCTTTAAAATCCCCATTATCACCACCCAGACACCCAATTACTCTTACTACTTGTTCAATATTATTGTTACCTGCCTTGCCAGATTAATGATTCAAAATAATTATTTATTGTAATTATTACTCGATGTGGTGCTTTTATTTTGATTCGTTAGTTTAATTTCTTTTTGTTTTAGAGTTTATATATTGTTTAGTTTTTTTTTCTCTTATAATGATGTATACACCTGTAAAGACATATCCTTTATCTTGAAATGTAGTATTTTAATCTAACAACGTTTATTGATATTCTCCATTATGTATCTATTAAATAAATAAATAAACTAAAATGGCGTCCACGCAGCACAAAAGTTATTTAACTACATAGTGGTGACCACAACGTTGATTTACAAAACTTATTACACTACAGGACCCAGAAACATGAGGTTATTGAAGAAAACTTAAGTAGTCTAGTGATCCAATATAAAAATAATAATACATACTTCATCATCATCATTAGTCCATCATAACTCCATTGCTGAACAGGTTGTCACTCCATCTAGAGCGAGAGGAATGCCCTACATATTTATAAAATTTTAGTTTTAATTATTTACTCTGTATGTCGTCTCTTCCTTAACAAAAAAAAACTCTGTTGTTAGATACGTATCGTGCCTTTGCAAGGAATACTACATGTCTAAGGACCCGGAGCATTATGCTGACATTGCGTGGAGCCTTGCCTTGCCTTACGACGGCGAGTTGGACTACCACCCAGAGTACGCCGAATATAAAAGAGGAGAAAAGATTAAACAAGCAGATGTGGTACTGTTGGGCTTTCCTTTACAATACCCGATGAATGAGTAAGTCCTTATTTCCGAGTCTTTTATCTTCCACTTTATTATCTTATGAATAAAATGCAAGTTTTAAATAACCTAAAGGTTTTAAGACTTTATATATTAATTATTTGCTGGTGAGAGGTCTACACACTTTGAATACTAAAGATCAGTTTTATAGCATTTTGAATGCATTTTGTGGCAGCTTGAGCCAGGACCAGGCAATTTTACTGTTTTGCTGGCAATGTGGTGCAACAGAGAAAAGGTGTTAAGCTAGTTAGTTAGTTTTCGATGGGCTGTTTTCCGCAACTCCACGTCAAAGCGCGTATTTTGCGTAAAGGCTTTAAGCTAATAAATTATCCCTGATGTCAAATGCGAAAAAGTAGTCTATGTGCTATTTTTTAACACTTTTACTGTCTGATTTTCATAATGTGATTCCGGTAACGTTTAGGTGTGACTTATATGTAGGTATATCAAGTATTTTCTCCCCTAGTTCTTCTAGAATGATGATGTATTGCCTTTTTTAAGGTCGACAAGGGCAAATGATCTCAAGTACTACGAGTCGATGACGCGCAACGACGGCCCCGCTATGACGTGGAGCATTCACACTATCGGAAACCTTCGTTCTGGAGATAACGCGAAGGCCGCAAAGATGTTTAACAAAAGTTACGATGCTTATGTGAGGGAGCCTTTTAAGGTAAGGTCTTACTGGTGTTTGTTAGGTTGGTGCTGGTACTGTGTTGCCGTTCTTGGACAAACTTGGTGACAAACGAGTACACAGCACTCCTGATGGTAAGTAGATGCTTTGCCCTATAGACATTCACATCTATATTTGATTAAGAATCAAAATGCAGATGTAATGCCACCCCTGACGACTAAGATGGAATGCCTCATTTCCACTAAAAGTTTCTCTTACGGTTCTCTACACTCACTATATGAAGCACAGGAGCATTAAGCTATGTACGTAAGGGTAATATGGTCACTTTCTTACTACACTCTAAAACACATTTAGTCTAAAAACTACAGTCTTAATTGCATAGAAGGCTATATGATACGATAGCTCTTCATCAGTCAATCAAATAATAAAGAGGCAAAAGGACGCAGCTTTAGCGACGCCATTTTAAGAGTTGATATTATAGTAACTATTTTAGTTGATTTTAGTATGATAGTAGTAGGTATGCAGTTAGTTTTTATTAAGTTGATTTTCGAAGTGTTCCTAATTATTTTTATTAATACATTAGTTATAGTATTCAACTTTGTATTTTTGTATCTATCCTTCACCTTGTTTTGGTTTTATAGGGCGGCAATGCTTAGGGCGACCATATTACCCTCATGTACCTTATTTTACGCTGTCTATTCTGCGAGTGCGTGGTCCTTCCCCGGTCGATTCGAACTATTCGTGCTACAACCATATATAGCTACAGTGCGGCTCTAATAAATAAATAATTTAAAAATATTGTTACTGTGCCCAAAGGATTTAATAAAAGTACAATTTAATGTGCAGCAACAGATACTTTGTGCATTGGCAACTTGGCGTTTCGCCACAATTGCTATTAAAAATGTATCAGGCGTGCGTTTTGGTTACGGATAATATTTTTAAGAGAGTAATTTACGTAGCACAAAATCTCCAAAATTAGTTTTTATTTATTTATAAATAAATTGTGTGCAGTTTAAATGATGTTCTGATAATAAATAAGGTTGATTTTAATTGATTATTCATCATCATCGTCATTACATTCTATTGAATTTCCAAAGCTGCCATGCAAGTTGATAACGTATAGGATATCCCACCAAAAACATTCTGTAAAAAACTAGCCAAGTCTCGATAGAGCTGCTTGTTTATCTCTAAAACGTAATAAAATCTAGACAAAGTCGTGTCAAGTCTAAGCTTCCTTACTGCGATTTCTTTATTATTATAGTTAATGTTGTGTGACTTGGCCGTTGAAGGGTACACAAGGGTACAAAATCAGGTGCTACATGACACCCTTGCACCAATCTGTCGCCAGAACCGCTATCCATTGACGATGGAAAATTGCCACTTGGAAAACGTTGATTGAATAACCAGTCAATTGTAGGCGTCAAATCGACCACCGATCTAACATAAAACAGACGTACAGACGGACTTCTATCAATGATTCGAAGTCCGCCTGTACTGGAAATATTTTTTTATACTGTTTGTTTCAGGCTCGCCCATACAAAAGTATTATTGAAATACGCAGCTTTATCAAGCCTACAATTGACTGGGTCATGGGTGACAAGGGTCATGTAGTACCTGGTTTTGTACCCTTGTGTACCCTTCAACGGCCAAGTCACACAACATTAACTATAATAATAAAGAAATCGCAGTAAGGAAGCTTAGACTTGGCACGACTTTGTCTAGATTTCATTACTTTTTAGGGATAAACAAGCAGCTCCATCGAGACTTGGCTAGTTTTTTACAGAATGTTTTTGGTGGGATTTCACTTCTTTTTGTAGAAACGTGGGCACATTGATTTATTTTATTAGATTTTCTTATTCGACACATTCTTTTTCTTTTTAGGAGTAATTTTTTTATTATTACAAATCTTTCTTTTCTTTTTTTCCGGTTCTGATTCTTGTACAGTAGCAACAGTTTTTCGTATTGCCCATTCGCGTTCATTATTTATTCTTTTAGACGGTTTAGACGGTTTAAAATCTGAAAGATCGGCGCGGTATTTACGCCTAAGCCGGTTGTATTCGGTAATCGCTGAAGCTTGAGCTTTTATACTCTTGAAGTCAACATTTATGAGGTGCATCCCATGAAGATTGGTTACTCGTGAAAGCGCCACGTAGGCTTGGCCACAAGTGAATATGGAGGCGCCAATGTCCGTGAGGGCATTTTTTAGACTTAGACCTTGGCTCTAGTGAATTGTTAGGGCATACGCCACACAGATTGGGAATTGTTTCCTGTACATGTATGCCCGGGGTATGATCTCAAATTTTGACTTAATAGGCAATAATTCGTGAATCAAATTATTAGCGAATTTTACTACCAATTATTTAGGCTTTGTTTGGTCTTCCGGGTCCCACCTCACTTTTTGTACAACGCCTAATGACCCATTCACTAAACCTAAACTAACATCAATATTTATCCTAAGCATTACTTTAGCTCCCTCTTTAATGATTATAGTTTCTTCCAGTCCAGCAGTCATCGACGCATCATCTTCATATTTTTGTAAACACGCCCGGGCTTTCGTTATCATACATTTTGAACAGTCCAAGGAATCTTTAACAACTAACTTTATCTCGGGGTGCGGAATCGCTTTTAACATAGCATTATTTAACTGCATACACATATTCTTTTATTTCGGTACTAAACAAACAGTATCTTCTGGTAAGTCCAGTGTAATTTGTTTATTTAACCTTTCTCTTACTGCGCCCGCCGTAACAAAAAACAGCTTTGTCACCTCAGCTGGCGGCACTTGTTATAAACATTTATGTTTCTCACTTATGTTTAAAGAGGTTTTTGTTACAGTTATTTAAAGCCGATAAGATTTTCGATAAGTAGAAACAATAACCATAACATCTAAATGTTTATTTTATTTTGTTTATGTTATTTTGTTTTGTTAACGGATCTTGATAAAGTGTACTTACTAACAACAAATTTTATTTTATGAATGAAATATCGTAAGTTTTTATTTTATTTTTATGTCCTTACAATCAATACAACATATTGTTCCTAAATGAACCGAAATTATGCATGTAATAATTATAATAATTTTACTTTTTATCTTGCAAACATTTGCTAAAAATTCGACAATAGACGGTTTGCGCGCGCTTTGTAACCTCATTTTCAAAACCTTTTTGTGTATATATTATAGCGTCTTCCTTTATTTTTCTTATACAATCATATAGATATAACATTTAGCAATTCCTAGTAAAAGTATTTACTATGGTATTCGAATAAGAAATATACTATTATTTTCTTATTAGAAATCTTGACCGTTATGAATTGTTCGCGTAGAGGTTTTTTGATTCTACTTTTTTATCAATTGAAACATAAAAAGTTACTGTTTTTGTAACGTAGATCATTCAAAAACATTACGTAGTAAAGATAAATAACATTACTTACAGTTTTTTGAAAGAAAATCCAACTAAAATCACAAACACAAAACTTCAACGATTACGCAACTAACAGCACCAACAGCACAAAAGCCAATGGCTGTTATATTTGATTTTGTCTATGTAACCGAGTGAATATAATTCTTCAGAATACTCTTTAGTTCGTTCAGAATCGAATGAAATAGTTTTCAATTGAAAATATACTGTATTTTTATATCAATTAATGAAGAAAATAGCAGCACGTAATGCGGACATGAATTCATGTCCGCGGTACTCAACGTGGAGATGAATTCATGTCCACGGTACCTTAAAGGAATTTGAGTAATGTTCGAGTAGAATAAAGTTAATCGTTCGACTATTTTTTCTTGTAAACTTGTAAGTATAAGTATAAAAGCCAATCTAGTGTTATCCAGAGTTTTCCTTTAATTTTATTTATATGCGTATTAAAGGCAGAAGGGGAGGCATTCGCCCAGCAGTGGGACGCTATAGGCTAGATTAAATTAGTGTCTAACTACGCTGGATTTTTGCAATGACAGTAGATTTTTATGTACCAATGGTAGAAGGGGGCATTACCATATCTCTGAGCTGAACTGAGACCAGCTGAGGGTTCTTCATCAGATACTTTAGACCTTCGATTTTTGACATCAAATGAAGCGGCCCACCAAGTTGAATATTTTTTGTAAAGGCGGTATGTCGATCTCTTCTAATAGTTTGGTTGGGCTCTTGCGTTTTCTAATCAGGGTCACCAGGTACTCCAGATGTTCGATTATCCTAGTTTTTATAGTTTTCCCCTTATGTGGCCATTAAACCCTAACTCTGTACCAAATTTCAGCTCTCTGAGTTTATGGGAAGTACTAGTTCTATTCTGATGATCATGAGTGAGTGAGTGAGTGTCTAAAATGCGAAACTTTGCTTTCGCTTAACTTCGGAACTAAATGACCTACAGACTTGAAATTTTGGATTTTAAGTATGTGATTATAGTTTACTAGATGACGAAAATTTCTGCGTTCTGGTATTATCCAGAGGTTCTCAAATAGGGGCCTGAAAATGCGGCGAAATGGTTCCAGTAAAGGATGGTACGGCAGTGTTTGCTGCGCGCTCGACTTGGCGGGGGCACTGCCGTGCCCCCCGATTAGAGTACTCGATACCTCAAAAATATCGGAACAAAAGTATTGTGTCCAAATATACTTAGTATCGAAATGAAAATGAAAGTATCGATACTACTCAAGTATCGGTACTTTTACTTCTTTTTTGTTACTTTAATTCAGTTAAGTAAAATACTTAAATATTTTCACTATCCAACCTGAAGTAGGTTGGAAGGTGGCACATAAAATTCTCAACCTGTGAACTTAGGTGGTGAATAGCTAATGGCTAGGTTGTAAGATAGGGAGGGATAAGTCAATTTTGCCGCCCCTCATTTTTTGCCGCTCTGGGCAAATGCCCGGCTTGCGCTCCTCCCCCCCCCCCCCTAGATCAGGCCCTGCATGTTAGTCCTATTTTGCGTATATATGGGTCGGCTCGAACGGGGAAGGACCACGCTCTCACAGAATACCAGCGTAAAACAGCAGTTTAACGCTGCTGTCTTTCGTATGGTAAGTGTAGAGAACCGGAGACACTTTTGACTGGAAAGGAGGCATTCTATCTTAGTTTTCACTCACGAGGATAGGTTTAGATGTCTATGGATAACAGCATCCACTTACCATCAGGTGGACTGTGTGCTCGTTTGCCACCTTTATTCTATAGAAAAAATTATAGAGTCGGTATAATTACATCTTAGTCCTCAGAGATGACTACGCATCTGTAGCTTTCATTGTTTGAACTTAGTTGCAGATGTACATAGACTGCAGTAGCCACTTGCCATCAGGTTTTTAAAATATCGTATTTTTGATATATCAATAATTATAAATATATCAATGTTGGAGTTTTATATGTCGAAGTTAATAAACAGTAAGTCAATATCGGAGTTTTATACATTGAAAAAAAACATCGATATATCGCCTTTATTTAAAAAAAACAACCGTTTAGCAAAATAAATTATAATTGTATGAAAATGTTAGATTAGTTCCTATTAACTATTGTTTAATTTAAATAAGGCGATACTGTGTACCAATATTTTTCCGTGAGAGTTTTCAAAATTACTTGTTGTTTTATATATTCTGCTGTTAAATATGTTTAGAAGCACAGGTGCTACAGAAGTAGCTGAAGAAATCAAATAACAGCTATTTAGATCAAACGTGAGCAAACAGTCTACCCAGCAGAAAGTCGATGACGACAGTAACTCAGGTTCATAAGACGCCTAACCAATCAAAATCACTTGAGGTTCATATTGACATCGAATCATTTGTTTCGTCGTTTTCTCTAATACGCGCAGACACTTAAATCACAAAATCGCACCACTTTTACGAATTAAAATCCACTACAAACCATTGTTTAAGCGATAAAACAGAAGCAAAAACCCGTCGACGGTCAAGTTCCCGCCAAAACAAACAGTAAAGTAATTAATTATAAGTTTCGTAGATCATAGTAATTTTAATACCACAGAGATATACTAAACAACATTACATTTCTTTTTAAGATAATAAGCATATAAATAAACTGAGGAAAAATTAATAGAATAAAATAAAGTACAGAAGATTTGGTAATAGTAGATTAAATGATTTACGAGACAAAATAAAAAATTAAAACGCCCACCGCGTGACCATGGGTGTCGCTCCGCCCCTGCGTCGAGCATCGAGCGAACGCACTAATGCTGGTGCTACACTAACGGGAAACGTCAATGCCTATAGACGCAGCAAGTATTGATTTAGATTTAACGCGATAAAGTTGGCTACACTTGAACGCTACGTCATTAAATTTCAATGCCATTCAACGGCGTTAAAGTTGTCGTTAATGTTTCTTGAAGACTTTTTATATTTGTTTAAAAATTGTTCTATAAAAACCCATTAAGTTTTCCTTCGCCTTTCTAATTATTCGATACTTGTATTAAAAGATAATAATTGGATGAGTCGTCGTAAAGCATCATTTTGCGCTGTATGATTCTTAAAACTTTTGAGTCTCGGATCCCACAAACATGGCTCTGTTTGCAGAATCTTAAGAAACGTAACGTCATTTACGTCTATAAACGGCATTTCTCGTTAGTGTGGCCTCAGCATAAGATTGTAAAAAAATTATAAAATAAATAAGCTCCGCGACATAGTGGCTTAGCGATGAGTTGCTGCGCTGGGGGCCGCGGGTTCGAATCCCGCACGGAACAAGTATTTGTATGGTCTACAAATAACTGTTCCGGGTCTGGATGTTTCTCCTTGTGCAAATTGTTTGTAAACTGCCTTCACGATACAGGAGAAAATCCTAGTGTGGGGGGTAATGTTTTAAAAAAAAAGTTTAGAATTTATAAATAATTATTTGATTTGTTTGATAATCAAATATGTTGAGTTTTATAAAATATAATTTTTTCGTATTGTATTAGGTTACATAACACATATAGGTACACTATGTTTAGTTTAGTTTTCTTTATTTTTCCTATGTTTTCTCCCCCTTTGGGGGCATAAATTTTTTAGAAGTATCACAGATAAAATTGCGTGACTCCTATAAATAATAATAACAAAAATATAAAAATAGTGCCGTCACTGAGATCCTATACACACCTTTAAATTGCACCATCAAAAGGTGAGATCATAACAGTCACCTAGGTCTTTATGAGCCCTTTCAAATGAGTTCAAACACGATCGTCTTATCTAGTGGTGTCATTGATATCCTATATCCACCTTTGTATTGCACCATCAGAAAGGTGAGATCATAATAGTCACCTAGGTCTTTATGTGCCCTTTCAAATGAGTTCAAACACGATCGTCCCATCTAGTGCCGTCACTGAGATCCTATAACCACCTTCGGAGTCAACCATCAGCTAGGTAATATCATCATAGTCATCTAGGTCTTCGTGTACCTTTTTGAAAATGAGTTGAAAAAAACACGATGGTTCTACGTAGCATCACTAAGATCCTTTACCCATCTTCTGAGTCAATCATAAGGAAGATGACATCATCACAGTCACCTTAGTCTTCATCCTCCGTCAAACGAAATTCGAAACGAAATATAAAATAATAAATAATCTAAATAGCATGGAAATAATGTATGTAGCTACTAAGAAAGTAGGTACTTACCAGTAATTAAAACGAACTAAAGCCAGCAGATTACGGCGCGCCCGGAAAACTCCGTGGAGTGCCACCAGATAAAAATTTCAACTTAAGATTTCGCACTCACGATCAGTTTTTTGATGTACGTTAGTTCAACTGATCATTTTAACTGACTGTGTGTGGCGTCCATTAGAGTTACGTGCCGTGGCGAGTTATACCTTCGAGGTCATTAGACTCGACGGAAAAACGAATGGCCGAAAGACGACGATAAAACTACCATGTCCAACAGTCAGGTCTACCTGTACCTAGAGCAAGTACCTACGTCCAGTATTGCGATCCCAACTATGGTGGAGTTTTAAATATCTCACAAGCAATAATACATGGTGTCTCTTCAGGTATGGAGTGAGTACCGTCGACCAGACGTTGGTGCGGTGAACTTTCAGACGGGAATGGGAGGGTTCCTTCAGGCGATAGTGTTCGGTTACGCTGGTGTAAGCGTCTACATAGACCGATTGGAAATCCACCGGGCACAGCTACCACCTCAAGCTACTAGATTAAAAATTAAAGGTACAATACCAATATTATGTTTTTTTTTTTATAAAATACAATTACAATTTTTTTTTCTATAAAACGTCCTTCTTACCTTTTTGTTTGATTATGATGAACTCCAGACCAATTTTGGTATTACGAACGAGTTCCGAAAATTTCCTTAATTACTCGTAATTAACTTTATTACGCATATTTAACTTTAAATTTTAAAGAACCTAGCAGAATTAAAAACGGCATGGTCTCCCATTTATTTATGCTGAGGCTGAGATAAAACCTTTTCGCAGTTTGTAGTGCACCTCACAAAATCAAATATGTTTTTTCTTTTTATTGTTTATATGTTTATAATATATACATGTTCGGTGCCATACTAGATCGACTCAGCTCAGGGTTATAGTAAACAAAACATGTGACAATCAAATTATATATAGATTAACAAAAATTAGTCATTTAACTTTTTTATAGATGAGGGTGACAAATGTGCACACAGTCCAATTGAGTAGTGAGTGGTGAATGATTAGGAATCAAAATGCGTTGTCACGCCTAAAAACTTCAGAAGGAATATGCCTTGTTTCCAGTAAAAAGGGTTTTCGATTCATTACACTCACTATATGAAACAATATGGCATTTAGCTGCTATTTTACCTTAGTATATTAAAAAGTATTTATTCTGTGAGAAGGTGGTACTTCCCCGGTTGAGCAGACCCACTCATGCTACAACCATAATGCTATATTATGGTTGTAGCACGAGTGTGTCGGCTGCAGAATGGGTTAACCACTAACTTACTCTCAATCAGCAGCAACATTGTTAGTGTAAGTGTTGATTTTTGTAAATATTCAAGTTTTTTTTCTCACTTCTCTCTTTGGATTATCTTGACTTGCCACAGATCTTTCAGACTGCCACAGCAATCCTCTGCTACCATCGCTTATACTTTTAAGTTATATAACTAAAGTTTGTAAATACTAAATAACAGCTATTTTAAAATCAACAGGCATAAAATACCTAGGTACAAATTTAACTTTGGATATAGACGACGTCGACGTCACTGTGACGGTCACCTCCGTCGACGATAACTGGCCTCTAGTCTTGAACAATGGAAAGTACAACACTACTTTGATTCCAGGGTTGACTGGTAAGTGTAGACAACAATAATTTTCTTGTATAACTTAACATTATCTATTAATATAAATAAAATTAAAATGTGTCTGTATTTTTGAAATAACTAACTTCTATTAAGCTCAGGCGCTTATTTGCGTTGTGATATAAATAAACACTTTCAAAAAGTTGAAGTTGTTTTTTGAAAAAAAAAACGAAAATTTAGATAAAACAAATAGAATTTGTCTTTGATTTGGAACCGGGGAGGTTCCTTAAATTTTTGATGCAGCTCTTTTACGCAACTTTTCGTAAAAGAGCTGCATCGCTGGTAAGTAGGGTAAGGGCCAGCCCCAATAGCATTCTTTAGAGAATACCTTGAAAATTATTCGAAGTTTGGGGGCGTGGCTTAATCCTTTGTCGGTGAAGTTAACGGACGACTGAGGGAGTGTCAAAATGAAATTGATGCAATGACTTCATAATACGCAAATTATGAAATAGCCATACCGAGCAAGCGCTCAGAAAAAAACTAAGTAAGCACCAAACAACATTTTTATTTATTTTAACAAAACTTCGTTATGGATTAAAAAACTGGTTTATGAGAACTTAGATATGATTATTTACTATGCCTTAAAAATTCCATGAACTTATTCATAAGAATATTGTGGTGTCATCGAGAAATGTGAATAATTAGAGCCTAGTTTGCAATTTTTTTCCATCGAGAAAATTACATGATATCGTGTTTTCCTTTTATGCAATCCAAGGTCATATAGTCAGAACTCATATACCAAAATTTTGGTTTGTAATCTATAAAACTTAAAAAACGAGTTCCAACCGAGAACCACTATGTTAAATAGAAAAACCACCAAATTTTCGAGGTATCACCTTAAAATGATAGGTGATAGAGTGAAGTCCCTATCTGCAACAATGTTATAGACGTGACGTAGATGTGCCCAGCAGCTAATTTTACTGCTGTTTACGTGCATTACAGCATTTAGTAATAATTAATATCTAGTTAAAATATATTTGCCCCATCATATTTTGTTAGATTATTTTTTTAATAATTATAATTAGAAAAAAAAATATTATGTAATAAATAAGTACCGGATACTTGAAATTAAATAAATAATAATAATAAATAAATATATTATAAATAATTACAAGTACTTGCCGGAAGCCGTGCTCGAAAATGATCGCTCCAGGCTCTATTGGGACCGGGCCATCAACACAGATAGGACTATTCTTGCGAATAAGCCTGATATTGTGCTGATGGACCGGGCACAGTCAAGGATATTTTTGGTCGACATTACTATTCCGTATGACGAGAACCTCGTGAAAGCCGAAACAGATAAGCAAACAAAATATCTGGACCTGGCTCACGAGGTGACCGACATGTGGGGTGGTCTGCCGACCGAAATTATTCCTGTAGTCGTCTATGCAAACGGGCTAATCCCAGTCAGCCTCTCGGGTCATCTGAGGCGGCTGGGACTACGTGGCGGACCGCTCCAGGCTCAAATGCAGTAGGCGGTGCTCCTCGATACCGCCCGCATCGTCCACCGGTTTCTTTCCCTTTCCCCCTAACCCTCGGCCGTTTGCTCTCCCCTGCCGAGGGCCTCCATCTGGTTGGGCTTTTATTTATATATGTATTTTTATATTTATTTTATGTTATTGATATTTATGTATATTTATCTTTTCATTTTCATTTATAATTATATATTTATAGAACCCAACCAGATGAGAAAACTATATTGATACCCCCCAATAAATAAATAAATAATATAATGTCTAGTATGTAACGTAACTTTTTTAATGAAACTGAAGTGACTATCAAGTGGGGTGGAGCTAACAGTCCACCTAATGTAGGTGACAACTGCAGTACATGGGCATCTGCACCAACTTGGAACAATTAAAGCTACATGTGCGTTGTCATCTCTGAAGGCCGAATTGTAATTAAAAAGTGGTACCACCTACCTGGACGGGTATGTAGGCATAAAAAAAGACCTACTAAAACCTAGTATAATATTAACTGCATTATTAGGAACTAGGATTGAATTGATTCACCGACACATAAGCTCTGAATAACTTCTATTAGTTTGCCGTGTGGTGGCGCAAATAGTCCAACTTCTCATTTCGTCCCTCAAGTGTCCGAAATTGTGCCTATGGGAAATGTCGGAAAGAATCCATGGTCCCTAATAGATGGTTGCATATCCATCTTCTTATGTAACATTCCCTGGGATTTGGAGCATCATCAAAGATGCAATATGTCTAATAACAATAATAATATCCTCGAGACCAAATTTCTGTCACGGCGGCCAGTCTTTTTTTTTTTAATAGAAGAGGGGGCAAACGAGCATGCGGCTCACCTGATGTTAAGTGACTACCGCCGCCCATGATCAACCGCAACACCAGGGGAATTGCAGGGGTGTGTTGCCGGCCCTTTAGAAAGGAGTAAGCTCTTTTCTTTAAGGTCCCCAGGTCGTATCGGTCCGGAAAAATCGCCGGTGGTAAACTATTCCACAGAGAGGTTGTACGCGGAAGAAAACTCCTTTTGAAACGTACAGTGGTGGACCGCCAAGCATCCAGATGGTGTGGATGGTATCGGGACGTTTGTCGTAGTGCGTTCACGAAATTTGGCGGGATTAATCCGAACAATTCCTCAGAGCACTCTCCATGGTATATGCGAAAGAAAATGCAAAGGGATGCAACATCTCTTCGCAGTGCCAGTGAATCGAGCCGATCGGAAAGCACTCGGTCGTCGACGATTCGAGCCGCTCTGCGCTGGATGCGGTCATGTGGAAGGAGCTGGTACTGGGGAGCCCCAGCCCAGAGATGGGAACAGTATTCCATGTGCGGCCGAACCTGCGCCTTGTAAAGTTGCAGGCGGTGTGCCGGCATAAAATACTGTCCCGCTCTGCTGAGCACGCCAAGCTTTTTAGAGGCCAATTTGGCCTTCCCTTCCAAGTGACCACGAAACTGCACGTCACTCGATATGTCGACGCCGAGGATTCCGATACTGGATGAGGCAACAAGGGGAGTGCCTTGAAACTGAGGGAATACGATAAAGGGTTTTTTTTTAGCGGTTAACGCGCAAACTTGTGTCTTCTGGGGGTTAAACTGGACTAGATTTAGTCGCCCCCAATCCGAGACTCTGTTCAGCAAAGACTCGACTTTAGACACAAGTTTGTTCCGGCACTCGGAGACGTTTTCCCGAGAAATATTGGCTCGACCGGTGTAAAGAGCATCACCGTGCTGTCATCTTCATAGCAATGAATGTTACGGGTTTGCAACATATCATTGATATGCAGAAGAAACAGCGTTGGCGATAGCACGCAGCCCTGTGGAACACCAGCATTAATAGGCTTGCAATCGGAGCTTGCACCGTCTACAATGACCTTGATGCTCCGATCTGCAAGAAAGCTGGTGATCCAATCGCACAATTTCTCGGGAAGCCCATAGGAAGGGAGCTTTGTGGCAAACCCGATCGAAGGCCTTCGCAATGTCCAAACTAACGGCCAATGCCTCCCCCTTGGACTCTACTGCCTCCTCCCATCTGTGAGTTAGGTAGACCAGAAGATCACCAGCTGACCGACCACAGCGAAAACCGTATTGGCGGTCACTAATCAGCTGGTTATCCTCAAGGTACCTCATGAGCTGACAGTTTACAATGGAAAAAAACGTCTCAAAGGAAACTTGCCATCTGCAAAGGAGAGGATCATAGCGTAGAGTGTGTGCGAACACACAGGTGCATTCTCTATTCTCTCACTCTCATAGTCCGAGGGGATGTAAATCCGATACTGACAGAGATCAGTCAGAGTGCGAAACACCGCCAATTGCCTATTTCCAGACTGCTACTAAGAATTTCTTGACAAAAACTAAGTTTGACCCGACACGGGATCCTAACCTGGAACCTTATGAGCAGCAGTCATACCAACGATGATGTCATATGTCTAATAATGTAATCGCAGGTCTGCCAGCAACGTGTGGGGAATAACTTTATCAATCGGCGATCAATTCGGCGATTATAACGAATAACTACCTTACCCTGCGTAACACACTTACCCTTTCTCACTGGTCATTATGTTCTCTGCAATGTGGTTCCCTTTTGTTTTGAATTTAAATTGTTTTTTTTTACAAGAGATAGGTGACAAACGAGCACACAGTCCACCTGATGGTAAATGGTTTCTCTTACCCTTAGATATCAACATCTATCCTCGATTACGAATTAAAATTCAGTTGCATTGTTACACATAGGGACTAAGATGGAATGCCTCCTTTCCTATAAAAAGAGTCTCCGGTTCTCAACACTCACCATACGAAACACAGCGGCGTTGAGATGACATTGAGAGACGTTGGTAAAATAGCATCTCAACTCGTCTCAACTCTCAAGATCGTGCTCCTTCACCGGTCGAGCCGACCCATTCGTGCTACAACTATACTACTAATATAGTTTTATTTCCTTTTTTTATTTCTTAGTAAACAATAAAGTATATTTCAACATTCATTCTGTGCTATACGATAGGGGATGCCCACGTCAAGTTGATAAATAAGAAGCCTTTGTTATTGAAAGTAATAATGGTGGACTTAACACATTATTACTTCATCAGTTGTGAGAGGGTGCTTATTCGCAGCAGTGAGATTCTTCATCACCATCATTAGCATTAGCGCCCGTCACAAGTCCACTGTTGAACACAGGATTCCTAAAGCACGGCCCTGAACCCCTGTGTCCATCGACTTCCTATATTTATTTAATTATTTATTTATATATCTTAACAAGTCTTCATTCCATATTATGTAAACGTATTTCTTTTTTAATTTTTCTCTTTTCCCATACAGTGGTAGTACGGTTTTAAGACTTTAAACTGTGGTTGAAGGCTGTCCTAAACTTCGCTTACCGGTGCGAGGTTCTTACTCAAGAATCTTTATATTAGACGCGTATAGGCTGTAATTTATTTACTTTTACATCTTTTAATTATGATCAAATATTTATTTTTCAGTAACGCTGTCAGGTGATGGACCGTTCACAATACGCTCAGCGCCCTGGAAGGACTGCAAGTTACCCGCTGATATAATCGGTCAGAACTACCTTAGACAAATAAACATTTAAATTATCGATATATTATACGAGTAAATATCATATTCTAGTTTTATTCTATTTTACCACCTCCTGTGATAATGTTATAACAAGTATTGGTGAAATGAATACGAATGAGATAATCGTATATTGGTGAATATCGTAATACATAATAACATATACCTACTTTTATATTCGTCTATCGTTATATCTTAGTTCGTCGTTTAATTTTTTCAATAAACATAAGGATAAAATAGGCTGAAAGGCGGGAACTTAAAAATTTCAAATGATAAATTATGGATATTAAATTGATTAAAAAATGAAGTTTTACTTTATAACTCTTCTTTGTATTTTAATAGAAATAAAAGTTTAAGGAAAAATCGTAAAACATTCGTACCACTTATCGTAAATGTAATACAAATTACGATAAATGTTACGAATTATGATGATGGTAAGTGGATGCTGTGGTCCATAGACATCTACATTTATCCTCGATTAACAATCAAAACGCAGATCCGTTGTCACGCCTGAGGACTAAGATGGAATGCCTCGTTTCCAGTAAAAAGGGTTTCCGGATTTCCACACTCACCGTACAAAACACAGCAGTATTAAGCTGCTATTTTACGCTGGTATTCTGTGAGAGCGTGGGCCTTTCCCGGTCGAGTCGACCCATGCGTGCTACAACCATAATATAGCTGCAGCGTGACTCTACCACGTATAAAAATGGTAAGTAGGCACATTCGTGGAATGGTTTATGACTTTATGTCCATCAATTAACAATCAATAAATAGCATTAATAATTTAATTACCACAATTAAGCTAATAATAATACGAATTCGTTCATTTAAACAAAATTGTTTTCAGATCTCTACAAAAGTTTACGTGATATATTTATACGCGCCAAACAGTAACACAATGTCGCTGTGTTTTGTAACTAACGAAAATCGAGTACCATTTTTACTAGTAAAGAGGCAATGTCTCTCAGTCCTCAGGCTCCATTTTGATTCTGGTGTCAATGGATCATACAGGTTTTACGCGATAGAGTTATATTGCAGATATATTATGGTTGTAGAACGAATGTAATCTGGGCCGGTGAAAGGCCACGCTCTCATAGAATATCAGCGTAAAATAGCAGCTTAATGCTCTGGTGTCATTGCGAGTGTAGATAACGGGAGACCCCTTTTACTGGATCTTAGTCATCAGAAGTGACTACGCATCTGGATTTTGTTTCTTAATTGAGGATAGATGCATTTGTCTATGGGCCACAGCATCCACTTATTAACAGGTGGTACGTATGCTCGTTTGTCACCCTTATTCTATGAAAAGAATCTCCTCACAATTAGGTGACTTGCATGCATCCCTAACTTTAGAATAAAAACATACATCTATTGAAGAAGCAAATAGCGCCTGACGTAATGTCCCAATTAATAATTTGAAACGTGTATTATTGAACTCATTTTGAAATCGCTTTGTCCGAGGTGTCGATTTCAATTTGTTGTTGATGTTGTATAAATACTATTATCGAGTACACCTACATTTGCATCACTTGAAAACATGCACGTATAATTTTTTTTCTTTTAGATGTTTATTAGACTTTGCTCGGTTCAAGTGCAATGACATTCAGTATTAGTAATTAATATTACTACATATTATCTGGGTTCATAGTCATCACTTTAATTATATACCACGAGTAACTTACGTATTAACGGGTATGGCTACTTGGTCAGATGGTGTACATTCTTAAAAAAAGTTACTTTGACAAGGTAAACAATACAGCTTTTACCTAAAGTTCCGAAATACAACCCAGTACACTGTACAATGCAAATGACGTCATGAATCGTTGCTATACTGGTGATTCGTTCCAAAACATAGGACAGTATGACGTCATACATTTGCGCCATATTGGAAAAGTGTTGGCGATTATTTTGTCATTTTGTGCTCCAAAAATCTTTATATCCTCCTAATGGAGATACCAGCAATTATTCTATAATTTTTTGTATTCGAATAAATAAAAACAAATTCTGGCATGCTTCATTCAGCGCACATACAAAAATTGTTTTATTGTGGCCGAATATCCGACGCAATACGGCGGCGGTACGCCAGTACTATATAGTGTCGTTTGATGACGTCATTTGCATTTGCCAGTGTACTGGGTTGTATTTCGGAACATACCCAATAATTGTTATTCAAGTATTCCAATAGTTAATAAAAGATTTTTGCATGCGTACAAATTATTCGGGATACGCAATACGTATTTATTATTATAATTTTTTATAGAATAAGGCTGACAAACGAGCACATAGTCCACTCGATGGTAAGTGGGTCCTGTGACCCTTAGACATCTTCATTTATCCTCGATTAGGAATCAAAATGCAGATGCATTGTCACCCGTGATGACTAAGATGGAATGCCTCGTTTCCAGTAAAAAAAGATCTCCGGTTCTCTACACTCACGATACGAAACAAAGCTACTATTTTTCGCTGGTATTCTGTGAGAGCGTGGTCCTTCCCACGAGATCTGTCTGCCAGTAAGATCCAACTGTCAAAGCTGAAGACTTAGTGTGGCAGCATCGTTTTCGGGACACCTGAGATTCTGAGTGAGATTGAGAGGTTCTATGGGCGCAAGTGTGAGTAACGATCCAAGAGCAAGTCTTATCCGACACTATTCCGATGATATCCCGGACGTCAGTCTGAGCGAGATTAGAACAGCTCTCCAGCACCTTAAAAACAGCAAGTCCCCGGGTGAGGATGGAATTACAGCGGAGCTTCTGAAAGCGGGTGGAAAACCGGTACTTGAAGTCCTTCAGAGGCTCTTTAATTCCGTCCTCCATGGTGGCACTACTCCGGAGGCGTAGAGCAGAAATGCGGTGGTCTTGTTCTTCAAGAAAGGTGACAACACACTCTTGAAGAACTACAGACCGATATCCCTTCTGAGCCGCGTCTACGTGCTGTTTTCAAGAGTCATTACGAATCGTCTCGCACGCAGATTCGACGACTTCCAGCCTCCGGAATAAGCTGGTTTCCGAAAAGGCTTTAGTACCATAGACCACATACCCTTCGTCAAATTGTACAGAAGTCCGAAGAGTACAATCAGCCACTTTGCCTGGCGTATGTGGACTATGAGAAAGCCTTTGATTCTGTCGAAATTTGGGCGGTGCTACAGTCTCTTCAGCGGTGCCAAGTTGACTGTCGGTATATCGAAGTGCTGAAGTGTTTGTACACTAGGGCTACGATGGCTATCCGAGTACAGAGCCAGAGTACGAAACCTATCCAACTGCAGAGAGGTGTAAGACAGGGTGATGTTATTTCCCCGAAACTCTTCACCGCTGCATTGGAAGACGTTTTCAAGCTACTGGACTGGAAAGCATACGGTATTAACATAAATGGCGAGTACATCACTCACCTTCGATTCGCCGACGATATAGTCCTTACGGCAGAATCGCTGGAGGACTTAAGCACTATGCTCAATGAGCTCAATAGTGCCTCCCAGCGGATAGGTCTGAAGATGAACATGGACAAAACAAAGATCATGTTTAATGTCCATGTCACACCTATGCCGGTAGTTGTTGCACTAAGCTCGAAGTTGTCGACGAGTACGTTTACCTGGGACAAATAGTCCGACTAGGTAAGTCCAACTTCGACCGAGAGGTCAATCGACGGATTCAACTCGGCTGGGCAGTGTTCGGGAAATTACGACACATATTCTCGTCAGGTATACCTCAAAACCTGAAAACTAAGTTGTACAACCAGTGCGTGTTGCCAGTGATGACATATGGAACTAAGACGTGGTCTTTCATTGCTGGCCGTATGAAGACGCTCAAAGTCGCTTAACGAGCTACGGAGAGGGCTATGCTCGAAGTTTCTCTGCGTGATAAACTTAGAAATGAGGATATCCGCAGTAGAACCAGAGTGACCGACATAGCCCAACGGATTAGTAAGCTCAAGTGGCAACGGGCCGGCCATATAGCTCGAAGAACCGACAACCTTTGGGGAAAAAAGGTTCTCGAGTGGCAGCCTAGTACCAGTAGGCGTAGTGTAGGGCGACCCCCCACTAGATGGAGTGACGACCTGGTAAGATATGCAGGAAGTCGATGGATGCTGGTGGCTCAGGACCGTGCTTTGTGGCATACCTTGGGGGAGGCCCATGTTCAGCAGCTTGTGAAGGGCTGTAATGATGATGATGATGGTGGTGGTCTTACCCGGTCGAGCCGACCCATTCATGCTACAACTATAATATAGCTGGGGAGGCCCATGTTCAGCAGCTTGTGAAGGGCTGTAATGATGATGATGATGGTGGTGGTCCTTACCCGGTCGAGCCGACCCATTCATGCTACAACTATAATATAGCTGCAGCATGGTTCTACTGTGCAACCTTTCGTTACCTTTGTTGATGAACATCATAACCAGATGTAAATTGGCAAAAAGGTAATACCTATGTATGTACGAGTACGTAGTGATGATTTAATCATGATAAGAAAATTTATATATTTTGACGAGAAAATTAAGTGTTTTTTATAGCTCGCGTCAAATTATAACTTTAACAGGAGCGTGACCGCTCATATAAATTACAAACACATTTGCTGCGGCAGGAAGCATGCGATAAGCAAAAAATTGTTTTTGGCATTGCGTGTTTCTGCGATTTTTATTTAGTTGCTTTCTAAAGCTAGGTAAGATATAGTCTGTATAATCTTTTCAAATAGTATTGTTATAGCGAAGTGTTTACTGATGGAATTCCTACATTATTCAGCGACAAAACTTTGACTTTGACAAAAAATGCTAAGACATGGTATATAAAAGTATCTAAACCCCGACCTCTGAAGCTATTATATGGAAATTATTTTTTCTCTTTATTTCTTTAATGTTCGTTTTTTATTTCTATTTTTAATACCTATCTACTATTTTGCCTACTTTTTTATTCTTTCAAGTGGACTTAATATCATGGAGCCGTGGTAGCTCAGATGGTTAGCGCTCTCTAAATTTCACAGTACGCGAGCAAGGCGGATTCGATCGCCGCCGGCACCAATGTAATTGTTAATTGCAATTTAATAATGCAGATTTACCACGTGCTCGGCGGTGAAGGGAAACATCGTGGGGAAACCTGCATGTCTGAGAAATAAGAAAAAAGTCTTCGAAGGCATATGAAGTTTGCCAACACGCATTGGGGCAGCGCGGCGGACAATTCCTTACCCTAAAACCCTCTCAGAAATAAGCTGAGGCCTGTGCCCAGCAGTGGGACGTACATAGGCTGAACTTTAACTTTTAACTTTTTTAATATCATAAGCTAGAAATAGTTACAAATAAAAACTGCTAAAAAACTAAACTAAACTATATATTATTGGAAATATAATAAAAAAGTATCATTAAATCGATTCAGCTGTTTAGAAAAATTTGAAACATTTGAAAAACTTACGAGTTGAATATAGAATCTCCTACATTTTTGAAGTCGGTTGTATAAGTATGTCCGTTTGTAGCTCTTGACGCAAGAAATTAAATGCAATAAAGATAATTACGACAGTAGCGTAATTAATACTTGTTAATACCTGGGTTGTAGAGTCTTAAGAGTTACGGTTGTAGCACGAATGGGTCGGCTCGACCGGGGAAGGACCACGCTATCACAGAATACTAGCGTAAAACAGCAGCTTAATACTCTTGGGTTTCATATGGTGAGTATAGAGATCTGGAGACCCTTTTTTACTGGAAACGAGGCATCCCATCTTAGCCCTTAGGGGTGACAACGCATCTGCGTTTTGATCCTTAATCGAGGATAAATGTAAATGTCTATGGTCCATAGCATCCATTTACCATCAGGTGGACTCTGTGCTCGTTCGTCACCCTTATTCTATATTTAAAAAAAAAAAAACTTAAAAATCATAAGTTCGAATCCGCCATTCGATTAGTATTGTAAGTTACGACTAAGCCAAGAATTAAGAAAGAAAGAGAATATTTATTTGGCCACATAATAACAAATTGTACATAATATAGGAAATATTTCACAATACGCTCACAACCTTTATTAAATAATACTAGAACGTTGCCGAACGTAACGAAAAGGGGCTCTCTAAGTGAATGTCTTGAAGCTTGAACCCGAATAGAACTACTACATTGCGTGATCACTAATGATTATTGGAAAGCGTTAATTATTTTAAGTGCATCAAAACTAGTGTGGATGAGCACCAACTGACGCCAAGTGACTTGTAGTATGTGGAACGAAACTAAGTATAAAAAACAACACCACTACTTTAAAAAGACCACAGGAAATTATTATTAAAAACGAGGAATCCGACCTCAGTAACCTATTTTTCAATTAAGTAAACCCTTTCCAGGTTAGTTTGGGAGGAGCCCTATTATTATCTATACTTATTAAAGCGACGTTCTAGTTTTCTTAACTTTTTTGAACCTCTGTAAGTCAACTTAAATGTATATTGCGCGCAAAAATAAAAATAAAATAAATTAATACAGGGATTTGAAGACAGTAACGCGAATCATAATAATTGGCTTGATAAGAAAAAAACATTAAGATGCTATCTACCTTGCTAGTTCAATCTCTACCTTTCAGAGATTCCTTAGTGAACCCGTGTAAAAACATTTATCATGGAATTATTATTAATATAATTTTAGCAAGCGAAAATGATTACCATTATTTGGGAAATATTGGGAACTAATTTAGAAATACGTTTATTATTTTTATCATAATATGACAAAATAAACAAAATAGAACAGTTCGTGCGCTCGCAGCCGCCGCGACCAGTGCCTCCGTGTACAAGGATTCGGCACAGCGACATTTCCTGTTCTGTGCGGGTCTTCATACCTTTGCTGTCGATATTCCACGCTTTCGAACAAAATGGTTTGCTTCGTTTTTTGTAATGCGTACGAATACAATCTTGTCGTCTTCAAGGAAAGAGTACTCGTAAGAAGGCTTTTGTAACGCTAAGACAGTGCGACTTACCATCTAAGGTTTCATCATCACTTGCCATCAAATGGGATTGTGGTCAAGCACTAATAATAAGTAAAACAAAGAAGGGTCCCGTACAAACTTAATTGTATATAATTTTTTATAGTACATAATATGTACCTAGATCCCATGCATCGATTATTTGCCTGTCAAAGCGTCGGCGTCGATCCTGGAAATTCTGTGTCTTTCGGGACTGCTTTATATTTAATTTTTTAGGTAATTTTCCAATTATTTTATTTTTGTAGTTATATTAACACTATGCTAATGAGCTTATTAAAAATTCCGTAAATTAGCAAATATAATACTCATACCTAAAAAATAGGTACATAGAACGTTGTATATAGTACATATTTTTATCAAAAAACTTAACTTATTAAAATTCATAAATTATAAGTGAGATAAGCATCGCGAATATAATATAATCACACTCTATCGAAATGAACTTTAACTCAATAACCAATATTAAATAAGTTTGTTGTTATTATCGTAGCACGTAAATATAACTCCTAAATTAATATTATGGGAAATTATAATAGCGAATTCAAAATAAACAAAAACTTAAACTTATGTAAAACATTTTCCAGTCTTGGGATTCGAGCGACCAATATCTTGTCAGAATGGGAGCATCCACGACCTTTCTGCCAGCATAGGTAATAATTGACAGATTTCATATTAGGGAAGTTAATTTGTTCGAAAATTGTAAAGGTTAATGTTTATTTTTATACCATTAGTTATATTCGATAATCATTAGATTAAAGATAAATAAATCAAACCACAGGTGTTCATAAAAATAGTAAAATAAAAAATAAATGTTAATAATCTATAACGAACCACAGAGGCATTGTTTATTAATATAACTCTAGAAACTGATAAAGTTCTATTTAAAACTAACTTCTCAATTAAATGAATGACATTGTGTAACAAAAAACTTCACCACAGTGTGAACTAGCGACATATGTTGAGCGGAAGATTAGCCCTCATTGGAATCGATTACAAGTACTTAATACAAATATAATATAAATTAGGGGTGGGCCGAATATGGATTTAACCGCGTACGAATATTCGGCCGAACGTTCGGTAAAATTTTTACCGAATCGAATATTCGGCCGAACATTATTCGGCACGATTACCTCGGTACCTAACCAATTTGTGTCGAAAGTTGTTACCGTAAAGCGCGATGGATTAGCGCCAGAGCCTTCCCTTCGCTACCCTGCCACACTTGACATGTTATTGCATCATCTAGTACTGAGCAAACTGCCGGCACATGCTTATGTTGCGACTATTTTTGTGAGAAAAAAAGTATTCTTAGTGAAAATTGATAAGTATGTGATGAAAATGAGTGGTAGGAGATCTACTATTTTTACCAATTTAAGAGAAACTGACGAATGAAATGTAATGTTTTGAATAAAACTAAATTTACGGATTTTATCGCGTTTATTTCACTACTTTTACTTATTTTTAATTCCCGACGTTTCGGGTGCTTTACAGCAACCATGGTCACGGGAGGGACTGAGATGTTTGACGTCCCAATGTCATAGTTAGTCCGGCTACCTTCAGTTTTTGAATATTAATTTTTGGTCCGATTTACGCAAAACGAGCTTATAGTATCATGAAGTCTTGCAGTGGTATGCTTAGGTTTGGGTTTAATTTTGTTAATTATAGGATCCCAAGCAGGTGGCAGCACCCATCCATCTTCTCTATTGAAATTTGGATGTTTTTTAATTTCAATAGCCTCGCGTATCATCCTTGGTAGGAATCGGTGTTCTTTTGCGAGAATTTGTGGTTTATCAAATCGAATGTAATGGTGGGGACGATCTTGAACATGTTCGCAGACTGCAGACTTCAACACACACACACAGCGAAAATTACCGAGCAAAGCTCGGTCAACCGGGTACTATATATATATATATATATATATATATATATATATATATATATATATATATATATAACATATTTTATTTATTTACTTTTACTTAATTTTATATGTAGGCTCAACCAGTGCTTCAGAATGGCAGAAAAGTGTATTCAGGATGCTGTTGGTAGAGATACGTAGTCAATTTAGTAATGAAGCGGAACTTTTACGTATAATGGAATGAAAACCATTCGTGTGTGCCTCAGCGAACATGGCAGAGGCACTACAATAACGCGGCAATTCTAACAGCACCCTGAACGCATTATTGTATTGTACACGCAAGACATTGCATGTCCGCTGCGTGTATCTAACCCACAAGTTACACATGTAAAAGCACTGACAATACGCTTTAAACAGCGTTACTTTAATTTCTTTAGCACATCATGCAAATCTGTGGGCCAGCATATTACAGCGAACAGCCATCACCCTGCGTTCCCTTTCTATATCCAAGTCATCCTCGAAGTCCTCTGTTACCCAGTGGCCTAGCTACTTAAATTTGACGACTCTGTTCAAAGGTTTATCTATATTTATAATGATATGATGGAATCTAAAAGAGTATTTAAATGAAAACTTAAGTTTTGTCAAAATAATCAAGACCAGATCAAGATAAAGAAACTAGCGTATCAACATAGGAATAAAGATTTTCGTGGGTTTTGGAAGCATACTAAGCAGTTGAGTCCTAAAGCAAGTACCCCGTTGAGCGTTGGGGGTGTAAATGAACCGGCGAAGATAGCCAATCTTTTTAAGAGTCAGTTCCGGGTTCAGTCTTATTTACAGTCACATGTTAAAGTCGATGCTGAGGTTCATCACCACACTGGTGCATCAACTCATGTGCCCAATCGCATCACCGTCAGGGACATCGCTGTTTTGATAAATGGCATGGCTGGAGGAATCACCTGGTCGATTGCCTTAGCATCGAGCACTTTCAGTTCACTGGTCCGCACTTACCTAGACTACTGGCGCTCTTTTTCACCCTATGTATGAGGCACTCGTATTTGCCGGAAGAGCTGATGAGAACGGTCGTAGTTCCGATTTTAAAAAACAAAACTGGAGATATTTCAGATATGTGCATCGGCTATCATGCTATCGGCCCATTTCATTAGCGACAACTGCGGCTAAGATACTTGACAGTATGCTTGAGAGACAGTTAAAAGTACATATTAAGTTAAACGATGCTCAATTTGGTTTTAGACCAAATCTATCAACTGAGTGTGCAATACTGTCGCTGAAGCACGCTGTGGGGTATTACACTGTAAGGAATACGCCAGTGTACGCAGCCTTCCTGGATCTTTCAAAGGCTTTCGACCTTGTCAGGTATGACATTCTGTGGGATAAATTGCGAAAGGCTGGTCTACCCATCTCGTACATTAGTATTTTTAGCTATTGGTACGATCACCAAATTAAGCAGGTAAGGTGGTCTAGTGCACTGTCGGACGAGTATAGATTAGAATACGGTGTGAGACAAGGGGGATTAACCTCACCTACGCTTTTTAATTTATATATAAATGAACTGATTGATAGATTCGGGAGTTCACGTGTCGGCTGCTCTATTGATGGACTCTGCATGAACAACATCAGTTACGCAGACGGCTTTTGTTCATATGTGAGGTTTATGCAGAAGCCCAACGTCTAAAATATAATGTTGCGAAGAGTGAGCTCATGGTGTTTAAGGTGGGCGCGAAGAAACCAAATTTCGTACCAGTAACTTTAGGGGGTGTTGCACTTAAACGAGTAACTGAATTTAAGTACCTAGGCTATGTTGTTACCGAAGATTTAAAAGATGATAAAGACATAGAAAGAGAAAGGAGAGCGCTAGCGGTCCGCTGCAATATGCTGGCCCGCCGGTTCTCTCGCTGTACAGCCGAGGCAAAAGTTATTTTATTTAAGGCCTATTGCCAATTCCTCTATACCTATGCCTTATGGGTCAGATATACGCAGCGGGCATACAACACCCTACGTACACAATATAACGCTTTTAGATTGTTGCTGGGGCTCCCACGTTACTGTAGTGCATCAGATACGTTTGTTGACGCCCACGTAGACAATTTTTCAACACTTATTCGCAAAAGAACTGCGTCACTGATGCACAGGGTTCGTGGGAGCGCCAACAGCATTCTTAACGTAATTAGTGAGAAACCCGAGTGTGCTTTTTTGAGGCACTGGGTTAATTTCCATGTACCCATTGCCTCGGACAGGCACCCCAGGTACCTATATGGACTAATTTATTACCTAATTTTACTTACATGTATTTAAGACTTTTTCTTTGTATTTTTAACAAAAAGTATTGTATTATATCATTATGGTAAGTTTTGTTGGTGGTTTTGTTAATATATAATTAAATCGTATATGATGTATGTGTAACGGTGAAATCGATTTATGTTATTTTATTATTGTTATTATTAAATTATTATTTTATTTTCGATATTATTATAAATACTTACGCATTTGATATAATTAATATTAGTAATGATTTGTAATTTTAGTATTAGAATAGATGTTAATGAATGTTATTTTACCCTATGATCCTTATTGATTGAAATTAATAAATAAATAAATAATTAAACGAGCGTAATCCATACTAGAAAATTTACTAATAGCGAGCCTCTTAAGGCTCAAGTCAAGAACTAAATCTCAGAAAAATACGAGTATTATTTTAATTTTCTCTACTTAGGAGAGACCACTTGTAGGCACATCATATATAGGAATATCCACTAAACAATTTCATCCCCTAGAGGCGACAGGGCAACCGAACCAGGGGATCAGAAGCTGCGTCTTCCTGCTAAAGATGAATAAAAAAACTGCGGTTGCCAACCCGTTTGCCAAGCGTTGCAACTATGGCAAATATATCCCAATGGACTTTTGATAAGCAATAAAACCTCATTATACAATTGATAATATAAAATTTATAAAAAGACAACAATGTTCTGTATTAAAATATGGTATAATACATTTAATACCTTAAAATTATAAAGTTTACTAAAATACATTAATACGTAATTTTTTATATAGAGAAATTTTTTTTAACAACATGTTTTGGTAACCAATAGTGTTGCCAGATATATTATGTTCTAGGTTAATTAATTGATTCATTACATCCGCTCACAAGTCCACTGCTGAGCTTAGATATGCCACAAACCACGGTCCTGAGTCACCTGCATCCATCGACTTCCTGCATTTCTTTCCAGGTCGTCACTCCATCTAGTGAAGTGACCCGTTCTACACTCGCTTACCGGTATGAGCTTTTCCACCGGCAGTCGGTTCTTCGATCTATATAGCCGGTCCATTACCACTTTAGCTTCTAGATGAAAATATATTTTCCCGTTGCCATAAACTACAGATTTGCCGAGAAATCGTTTTAGACAAGGCAAATATACTCTTGTCAATTCCTTACCTGTAAATTAAAACTTAGTGCATAGTTCTCATGTATATACCATTGTGGGTACCGTTTGGTGCATACAAGTCAAAGTTCACAGATAGCTTTATCAACAGTATCAGTGACTAGCTTATCACTTACAATGGAGCTGCTGTTTTCGACCGAAAATAAAACACGATAAGAATTAATTAACAACTTTATTTATTTAAATTGCATACATACCTATTCACAAAGACAACACAGCTTTTATGTAACTTACGACCAGTATTTGATTTATAGTTTCGACAAATGTTTCAAACGTTTGGACAAAAAGAGATGGGCAACTATCCCCTAAATCTTTCTCCTTATAGAAACAA
Source organism: Parnassius smintheus behrii (assembly GCA_036936625.1). NCBI lineage: Eukaryota > Metazoa > Arthropoda > Insecta > Lepidoptera > Papilionidae > Parnassius > Parnassius smintheus. The sequence continues at coordinate 13,656,026 of JAUPFT010000005.1, read as the reverse complement.
AATTGCAGAATTTAACGGAAGTCGTAAAAATAAAAATCTGAAAGCGATTGACCGGCAGTCTAACCCTATGACTCCCTGCTTTTTACGAGTTTGAAACGGTCGAAAATCTTCTAATTGGTTCAAAAATTATGTCAAAAAAAAACGATTATTTCGACATTTTTAAATGACTTTTGAACGCCTTATTCGATTTTTATTTACTTGGCGTCATCAGACGCAGTTTTTAAAGTGCAAAAAACTGTTTGCTACGTCTCGAGTCGATAGATCGAAGAATTTAAAAGTTATCTCAAAAGAAAAAACGATTATTTAAAAGAAATTAAATAGCTAAAATTATTTAACGCAACAGACGCGCACGCGTAAGCACGCATGCACGTCTCCGTTGTCGAAGGTCGAAGTGGTCAGGTCATCACGGAGAAGTGTTCAAGAAACGAGTATCTACACAGTCCTTCTAATTGCAAGTGGTTGCTGTAGAATATAGACGTCTACCTCTATTCTATGTTTTAAGAATTAAAATTTTTACTTGTAAAAAGTGTTTTCGGTTCTCGTTATTCTTCAGTTATGCTGCTATTTTACCATGGTATTCTTTGCGAGCGTTAACTTGCCGGTAGAGCTGACCCAGTCGTTCCGCATTCATTTTAAATGCAGCATGGTGTGGGTCTGGTATTCAATATTCATAGCCGCCTGCAAGTAAGGCGAGTAGAGCAGCTTATTTCTCTATATAAGCCTAGGTCAAGAGTCACATTAAAGTGACATGACATCGAAAATGATATTAAAATTCATATTTCCCTAAATCAAATTTGAATATTAGTTTAACATGTTATGTAAATAGTTTGGGAGTATTGTAAATATTTTTATAGGAACCAATTTGTTTACTGTACTTATTTATTTTGGAACTATTTACGCGCAGTTCTTGGAATGTTAATAATTACGAAGAATCAACTTTGTTTAATCTACGTGTGAAGAAACATTACCTAGCAATATTTTGAAAACACCATGAAAGGTGTCTGCGAGTAATAAGACCAAGTAACAAAATTGTATTTATAATAAACGCACTCGCTAAAGGAGATAGTAATTACAGACTTCTATTGCACGACGTCTCTACAAGTTTGCAGAGACGCGCTACCTTTCCTTATATATTTACTATATATACTCTTTGGCGCTACCCCGCGGTCTGCCACCAGAGTTGCATTATCAATCATAAGATACGATTGCACTGCACCAATAATAAATTAAATCAGTAAAAACAAATCGTAGGTATGTTTTGTCATATTACACCACTTAGCTATCCAAAATCGTAATCTTTATAAGGATTTCTTAAATTTACGCGAACACTACATATTGATAAAACTTTATAGGTATTTTACAGCATTTAATTAACTTATTTTTAATTCGGACCAAAAATTGATATTCAAAAATTGAAAGTAGCCGTAGACATCAAACATCCTCCCACACCATGACGACGGGTGCTGTAAAGCATCCGAAACGTCGGGAATTAAAAATAAGTTAAATCAAACGCGATAAAATCCGTATAAATATTTTATTCAATCGTAATCTTTATCTTTATGAAAAAATGCTTTGTTGACCTTGAAACTTTGGATAACGTATACTCGTAGTGGTCATTTTTTTAAATTTGTTTTTTCTTGACTACTTGGCGGTTATAAAGGTCTACTAAATTTCATCATAGGCCTTACTATACTATTTTCCTTGCGTAGTTTTTTTCTTTTATAATGTATTTTATATCGCTTTTAAAATGTTATGAATGCAAATAAATAATGTCGTAGACAGAAAACGACCTGGTTTCGGCTGTCCAAACAGTGCACAGACTAAGTGTGTCGAATAATTAATGTTTTGACATTAAAAGCTATTAAATTATGTTTTTTTAAATAGAATAAGGGTGACAAACGATCACACAGTCAACCTGATTGTAAGTGGATACTGTGGCCCATAGACATCTACATTTATCCTCGATTAAAAATCAAAGAGCAGATGTGTTGTCTCTCCCGAGTACTAAGATGGAATGCCTCGTTTTCAGTAAAAAAGGATCTCCGGAACTCTCATATGAAACACACACACACTCACCATATGAAACACAGCAGTATTATGTGTAAATTATTGGTCCTGCGTCTATGCTTTCTCGGACCGCGCCGTGTCAGATTGTGAGGTTATAGAGAGTGCACCTGTGCTCGCGCATACATTCGAATAATACTATAATAGTGTACTGTGCCGAAAGGCTAGTCTCCGTGGGGACTTAACTGACAAAAATTAGGTTGGGAGGCCGCTCATCCAATAATCAACCGAACACTAAACTCAAGACACAATTGACGCACTGATGATACGTCTATCACGATTAGTGCCTTTGTTTGTCAGTTTGATTATCATTATACTACTCGTAATGACTTTAAGAGCCCAGTCTTTCAGAGCAAAACAGAAAAATTGCGTTCTGGTGACACATCTACACCCTCCCTGCCCCGCCACTTCATGTACCGCCACCGCAGTTATCTTTCTGGCCGTAGCGTGGAAAGTTGCTCTACTAAGATTTTCCAGTATCAATTTATCTAATATACAGGATTATTGATAATTAGCTAACAAATTTTCACATACAGATTTTCTACCTCGTATCTATTTTTGTTCCATGCTTTTATTACAAAATTCGTTACACAAAAAAAATATATTTTAAGTTTGTATAATTTTTGTTGTTTTGTTGAAAAGGTTTCTAAAAGATAATCATCTAGAACCTGTATAACATGTACTCGTATTATTGATTATTCAAATGAATCTGGCAAGTGCTAGAATGAGTCGTGCACTGAGGGTTTCGTAATAAGTCGATGACACTATCGAAAATCCGTCAAGTACGTCAAGTAGTTCTAAATACTAAAATAGATTAAAAAAAAACTCAAAATAATTTCTATATAAGTACAAACAGTCCACTATCACACATATTTATAGTTTCTCATTAAAGTATAATGTAACTTTGTATAGCATTTACCTATGTGCATGAATTACTATTCTTGTACAGCAGCATCGACGGACGACTTAGCGCTTTTTTTTAATTTATTCGCAATGGCTTGAATGATGTATGGAGGGTCTTTGATTGGCATCAAGCGTTCCATGCGAGAATCAATTAGCTCAGGAAGCTAAAGAGGAAGAAAAATGACGTCCAATTTTTTTTAGATTTTGACGTTTCTGTGATCAGCATGACAATTTGCGAACATTGCGCTAAGTCTCCTATTTGACGTCCGTATATTGGACGTCGTAAGCAGTTTGACGCCACATTATATCCAAAATTGGCCATAGTGGGCGTACAATAAATTACGGGATGCTGAGGATATTACTTAATAGTTTACTTGTAGTCTACGTGTATTACTGAATAGTTTTCGTATCTAAAAATGTCATTAACTCGACATCAGCAGCTACCGGTAACAAGGAAATCTCTAGTTGAAAATCAAAAAGACGAAATTTTCCTTATGACACTTAAAAATTAAATTAAAAAAGTATTTCTATAAAAACATAATGTACTTTTTTTTAAAAAAAAGGACATTAACCACTCGTGGTAAGCTTAAATTGCTTGTGTTACGAGTGGTTCACGCCAGTAGTCGAATGGTGGATTCGAACCCACGACCTTTTTGAGTTCGCGGTCCGCTCCCTGCCATTAGGCTACTGTCGCTTGTAAACAAAACATCATGTGCAATCCAAAAATGTATAATACTTCTATATTTCCTTGAAGAACTTACATAATATGTAGGTTAGGTACCTAATTATATACCTAATATTTAACCAAGTGCTCACACATATGCACGTTGTTAACTATTTTACTATGAAACACAAAAAAACTTACCTTTGAATTCTATTTCTGTTCATTGCTTCAACGTTTGATTTCAATTTTCGTTTTCTGGTACAAGCATATTTTTTACGTTTATGGTCCATATCGAAATTAAAAGTTATAAAACAAATACAAAATGATTTATAAACCCTTAAAGAATTATATGCAAAAAATAATAAAGTAGAGAAACTTTCAATTCGTAACAATGCGCAACCAAGATTAGAGAAAGAGAGAGAAAGAGGAATGTTAGAGCGAGAGGAAGTGCAAAAATTTGGCACAGACAAGACGTCTGAACGCTACAGCCGCTCAGCGGCTACTAAGGAATATTGCCCGCAATTATTGTTTATAAGGTCAATATTTTATAGGTCGATCGAAATAATTATTAATTTTGAAATAAAGTGGTTTAAATTATTATTTTTTAATATTTGTCTAATTAAACACCTGCCCTTGAGAAAAAAATAATTATAGCATAAATATTTTCAGCTATTGCTATGAAACAAATAGTTTTTTATGAGGCGAAAACAGCGAAATTTAACGAAATTGAGACCTCTTATTTAAGACAATGAAAGATATTTAGAAAAAAAGAAGCAGCGCATTTTGGAGATGAAGATGTTTAGCTATTAACGCGCTGAATAGATTTCGCCTTTTTATTATCGATTGCCTTATAATGGTACACGAACAAAGCTCGAAATTGCGTTGGGTGCGAGAGAGCTCTATTTACCGTTTGATTTATCTAACATAGACCACATAGATGAACCAAAAAAAAAAATTTAGCCATTACTTATAATCTGGGTATTTATGTGTTATCAAAATATTATACTCTGAAACAATAATTTGCTATAAAAAAAGAAATCAAAGTGGCGCTAATGATTCGATGTGAGTCAACTTTAAAAGACTGTAGCCTTAAGTATGGTTGGGCGAGGAAATTTATATCTTTTTCGAAATTTTGAAGTCTGAATTATTGCATAAATGTGATTATTGATCACAAATATGAAATATATTAAGCATGTATTGATTATTAGAGTTCGTTTAGGTAGTAGGTCTTATTATTCTACCATAGTATAAAATAAGACCTACTGGCAAGGTTTAATTTTGTTTATTTTTATGGCAAATGTTACAATTTTTCGTTCATACTTTATAGAAACTATACTAAACCAATGATTTTATTAAATTTTGCAGACCAAATTGAATATTTTGTATTTTTTATTTCCATTAGCTATTTATATTGTTTTCCTTAGCTAGGCCTTCTTACCCGCAGCTACCTTATAAGAATATCTAACCACTAACCCGTATATCGTCCCAAGCGTGTCGTAAGGGGCGACAGTGGGAAACAGACTGTAGGAGGTGGGCAACAGCGTCTCCCTTATAACATCTAAATGCCAGCCTTGCCAACGTTGCCAATCTACCTGCCAAGCTTGGCAAAAATGACAAATACTCCTCCTATGAGGTCTATGTCCCGCAGTGAATTTTGAGGGGCTGTAATGATAACGGTAAACGTAGCACTATTTATACCTTTTTGCTTGTAGTAAGTATATTAATGTAGCAATTTTCGTGATATTCAAAACCACTTTTAATACATAGCCAAAACTGGGACACTTTATTTTTTAAATTCGTAAGTCACAAACCGTGTCTCAATCTCAAATTTCACTTTGAATAAATCTAGTCTATTAGACAGTTCTTTTTAAGGTCAATTTGTATCGTCTTTCAACTTCTAAATATAAACCGATAGCTTGTATGTTTTTATTATTATCGAATGTAAAAAATATCACTGGACATTGAAACCTTTGCACTACGATGTATTTTGTTGATTAGTATTAAGGGGAAATATAATGTCGAATGGCTTAGCAAGATCCTTCGTTATGCCGAAAATATTGCAGCATTAATTTTGAAATAAATATATGGTAAAGTTGAGGATTAATGTTAAGGATTATGTTAGACGAAAACACGATTTCGTAAAATTTTCTCGATAGAAAAAAAGTCCAAAGTTACCTCCAAAATAAACAATAAACCGCTGTTATTCATAAAATACTTCAAATAAGATCATGAAACTTTGCATACTAACTGAACTAACTATAAATCAGTGCTTATGTTATTTACTTTTTTTTTAAATACCATTATTTTTACTGTAAAAAGAAATTACCTAAACTATTGGCCTTTTGAAGCGTGATTCCTGATCCTGCAGCACGGTCACTTCGCCTCGGCCTTTGGACGGGGAGGTTGTGTCGCTTACGATCAGAATATACATTACGCAACAGTACGACGTAAAATCAAAATGAGAAATAACCGTGATAAAAATAAGAAGCAGCTGGCTTGGCGTTAAGAAACAGGCATAAATATGATAAAACTAATGAAATAAGTGTCTAACGACCTTTCTACTTACAGTATCAGTGATTACAAACATGTCGGTACATAGCATACGACGCGCGGGCAAGTGGGGACGAAATTAGAATTTGAGCTGACTTACTCTATCCTCTTAACAATATATAAAAGTGGGTGAATCTGCTCACCGTGTAGCGGCAGTGTACCTAAGCATGTTCCCTACACCATGCCGCAGCGTGGGTGCCGTAAGAGGCGGAAGCCGTAAACCAAACAGGAGATGCACAGCAGCGTCTTCGTAATAACAACTGAAAATAGAAAACCCGGCATATATATATGAGGCTTCTATGGGAGAAATCGCATTCTAAACATTGAAACAATTTCCCTTTTATTGCCTTATAAACCCCTAATAAGGCAATAAAAGGGACATTTGCCATAGTTGCCAAGTTTTAGTCGTTAGGGTACTGCTGTCCAACAGCTGGTTTGTTTCCCTCTATTCATACGTGTTAGAGCTACGCTGCAGCTATATTATGGTTGTAGCCTGAATGGGTCGGCTCGACCGCGGCAGGTCCACGTTCTGACAGAATACTAGCGTAAAATAGCAGCTTAATACTGCTGTGTTTCGTATAGTAAGTGTAGAGATCCGGAGACCCTTTTTTACTGGAAACGAGGCATTCCACCTTAATCTTCAGGAGTGAAAACGCATCTGAATTTTGATTTTTAATCTTAATCGAGGATAAATGTAGATGTCTACGAGCCACAGCATCTACTTACCATCAGGTTGACTGTCTGCTCGTTTGTCACCCTTATTCTATTTAAAAAATAAAAGACGTGTGGCACTCGCGGACTGCCGCGGTAAAGCTATTGCATAGTATTTTGTATCAACTTATGCAATTATAATTATTTATTTATTTTATTTATGCAGTATTTTTTTTTCTTTGATATTAATTCAAGTTACACTTTTTGAGCGTGGTGACCGATAAGAAAAGAAATTTTTTTCTTTTATTAAATAAATAAATAATAAATGTACTTTGTTCATTCATATTCAAAACACTTTATACACAAATTTTACAAGTACAGCTATTCACTGTTGTACATAAATACCTATTACTATGTACTATGTATACTATACACCTATATACTTTCTCATAAACAGCTGCTTATGTATTCGTCCGATTTCGGAGCAGCTCGTCTCGATTCGTGCGAGCTTCGTAGAGTCGTACAATACGTCTAGTTGCACGCACACAAACACTGTGTCGAAGACTGCCGAAAAGAAACGACGTTAGACAATGCACGGCCTTCAAGCCACACCTCCGTGCCCGTCGGAGTGGGGAGCGTGAGGTTTTTTCGTTACGGAATAAATTTCTGGATTCGGTCCCCGCGCTCAAGGCCCGCGATAGAAGCTATGCAATAGCTTAAAAACTTTCGCCTCTTACTTGACATCCACGGGATGATATAGGGTAGTAGATATTCTTATAGTGTCATTACACAGTAATAACATGTTACAATTAGGAAATATATTATTATTATTTTCGGCATCATGTCTCTTTAATTGCAAGACAATTGACCTTTCTAATGGATACATCGGAAGACACGCCTAATATAAAATAATAGTGGATGTTTTTAGACAACAGACATAGAGATAGACACCGAGGTGACTCTAACAGTGATCGAATTTTGCTAATTTTGGCATGGAACAACATTTATTAATGTTACCTTTATAAATGTAAAATAAAAGCCCACGCCAGCGAAGACGCGGGTAAAAAGCTAGAAGCCAATGTTTTGCTCAAGAATAACCAGTAGATCCTCATGTTGATGTAGTTTCTGGACACTGCAACTCTTATATGACAGCAATACAAAAAGGTCGGCTAAATCAGATAAGAAACACGTATCACAGAATACTAGGTGAAAATATCAGCATAATGGTGTTAAAAGATGAGAAGTGCGGTGACCCTGCTTACTAGTAACGAGGTATTTCATCTTAGTCCTCAATGGTGGAAGATAGATGTAGGAGTCTATTGGTCACAGCAGTTTACCACGAAGTAGGGGCTCGTTTATTCTCTCTATTTTATTGTGAAAAATACTAATCTAGTCACTTACAAATAACATACTCAAGTAAAGTAACTAACTCAATAAGTAGGTACAAAATGCAGCTACCTAGTTCCACCATCTTCGCTGAGAAGTCGTTCTTCTTTGTTTGAAGTTTGGTGACCATGGGCTGCAATCGCCACCTCTAATATGTTCGCTAGTAAATATGTGTAACAGGTAAATGGAATATAAGCATATGGCACTGATATTTTACATTTGTTTTGCTTTTACATTAACATATGTAATTACGAAATCGACCTATCCATAAATACCTAGGCTACACTAAAAGTATCGGAAGTGGAATATTTCCACTGTTCCTGTTATATAATAATCTTTTTAATTGAAAACTCCATGGTTTTAAAAATCGAATACCATGTATTTATTTAAAAAAAGATTCTCTGTCTTGGTACAAGGTTTTGTCAAAGTTGTTTAGTCGTTGAGAAAATGGAATTGACTTGAGAAAATTCAAGAGCGATGATTTATTATGACTTTCGAAGTGGTTTAACACAAAAACAGTGTGTTGACCGAATGATTTCTGCAGTTGGTGATGAAGCCCCTTCCAAAACCACAATTTATCGCTGGTTTGCTGAATTTCAACGTGGACGTGTCAAGCTCAGTGATGATCCCCGTCAAGGTCGTCCAAAAACTGCAGTCACCCAAGAAAACGTTGATGCTGTGCGTAAGCTGATTGAGGTAGATCGACATGTGACATACCGCGAAATTCAGGCAACTTTAGACATTGGCATGAGTCAAATACAAATAATCTTGCATGAACAATTAGGTGTAAAAAAGTTGTTTCCCCGATGGATACCGCATTCGCTCTGTGAAGAGCAAAAGCGGCTCGCGTTACTTGGTGCGTCAGAACTCTCGAAAGATTCCACGCAGGATCCTCAAATGCTGTATACAACATCATATCGGGTGACGAATCCTGGATATACGCGTACGAACCCGAAACAAAAAACCAGTCACGAGTTTGGGTGTTCGAAAATGAGTTAAAGCCAACAAAAATTGTTCGTTCACGGAGTGTTGCAAAAAAAAATGGTGGCCACGTTTGTCTCCAAAACCGGCCATGTTACGGTACTATTCCTCTTGAGGGACAAAGAACGGTTAATGCAGAATGGTATGCTAGCATTTGTTTGCCACAGGTCGTTTCTGAACTCTGTAAAGAGAACTGCAACCGCCGCATCATCCTCCATCACGACAATGCGAGTTCTTAGAGCAAGAACTAGATAGAGAGTTTTTAGAGCAAGAAAACATAGAATTATTAGACCATCCGCTGTACAGCCCCGATCTAAGTCCTAATGATTTCTATACTTTCCCTAAAATAAATAATAAATTGCGTGGACAGAGATTTTCATCACCTGAAGAAGCTGTGGACGCCTACAAAACGGCCATTTTGGAGACCCGAACTTCCGAATGGAATGTTGTCAATGATTGGTTCCATCGAATGGAAAAATGTGTCAAATTTTGCGGAGAATACTTCGAAAAGCAATAAATACATTTTTAAATAGTAATGTTGTGTCACTTCCTTGATTCCCGAAATTTTCAGTGCCACCCTCGTACTACTAATTGAAAGGGTCGTCGAAAAGGGCAGAACAACGTCTGCCTGGCAAGCTAGTATATATACAAAGGCAGTTCTCACCAAAATTGTACCGCCTTAAATTTAGACGTCCTTTAAGTTCGTGTTTATTTTGTGACTATATAAGACACCATATTTATCAGATTTTTTTTAAATCTTTTAAAGTCATATCTATAGAAATAATTAATCACAAATAAAATACTAACAGAAGCGTTTAAAAATAATAAAATGTTTATTTTCTGAAACCTGTTTATTTTTTTGTATGGATTGTAGATTGTCCTATCCCCTATCACATGATTTGAAAATTGATTTTACCAAAAAATAAAACTTTAGGAGTACATCCTTCCATTTTGATTAATCACATCACTATTTATTTACACAATGATACCTTTGTACATGTATTTACTTATTTAATTTATTAATGTTTTCAATTTATTTGTTGTCCTAAATTTAACTCAATTTTGATTATCAACATTGTTACCATGATATTTCACATATTTTGTAAAAATTACTACTTTTTTGGATGTTTTAATGCTGTGTAAACATTTTTCTCCATGTCGAAGTCCTTTCATCTTAAATTGGTAGTCTGACATGTATTATGTGTCAAACAATCCGTGCACGAGTGTCGTGGGTACCGATTAAACTTAAACTTGTTACTGGACTTTAAACGGTAAGTACTTAACGGTAATACTTTATTAAAAAGAACATTTTTCCAATGATTTCTATGTGCATTCACTCTTGTTTTCACTATTTTTTACAACGTTAGCTAATAAAATAATATTTTTAGGCGGTAAAGAATCCCATAACCTCAAATTTTGTTACTTTTGAGTAGGTAACGTATATGTTGATCTCATTGGTAACACAAAAAATATTAGAATATGAAATATATGTTTAACGTTAGGTAAGTATTTGTTTTTCGCTCTCGTATAATCTGCTGAATATATTTAATTGAAATCCAGAACGAATTTCATGTTGGCGATGTCATACATAGTTTTTAGCCATGATTTATTTTAAACAGACTTCCAAAAAAAAAAAACACCACACAAATCGACCACGTTTGTTTTTGCTTTTATTTAACTTGCACTGTTCGTATGTAAGTAAAAATATGTCCGTCAAAATTTGCAAACCATTTTTCAATGTTGGTATCCGATTGAGCTAAAATTTTGCTAAATGTTAAAATAAACGAAAAACAAACTTTAACGAAGTAATACCTCTTCTCCCTAACTTTCAAAAGCGAAGATTTCATTGAAGTCGTGTTTTTGTTTATTTAAACAGTTTTTTATGAAGATGTTATTGTGCTGAATAAAATCTCAAATAAATGATTTTAATTTTAAGGTTATCGTACAAAATGGCAGCGCTAACTGCCACGGAAGAAATGAAACGCTATCGAAATAAGCCAGAATAAACCAGAAAAGTTAGAAGAATCAAGACGTAAAAATTTAGAAAGTATGAAGGTTAAACATAAAAAATCTAAGCTTAGTGACGAAAATCAAAATCAACAAAAGTCATAAAACGTCAATCATTCATTGTAAGACAGAAGCGGCAAAGAACCAAGAAAATAAAAAAGATAAAGAAGAGAGCACGACAAGAAATTGAAATATTACAGCAAAATGTTACATAAACTACAAATATTACTTGAAGAAAACGAAAAAAAATTCAACAAAATGTAAATCTTACGGAGCACTAAATAAAAGATTGTACAGTATTAAACTGAAAATGATTCTAAAGTAAAAAAAAAACTAGAATAATAGAAATAGCTCTGGTTATTAAACTTTAAATAAATAAATTAAGCCTTAGAAGCATCATTACAACAAATTTATAAAGATTTGAAATGGACATGCAATCGCATAGATTTAGCATTTTTAGAAATATCAACTTCTATATCATTTATATTACTAAATCCTTGCATTTTGATGAGAATGGAAATGCATTCTCATTCAAATGAATTAATTAACAACAACAAACGACAGAGTTTTCTTTTATTTAGGGAAATCTACCAATTTCTATAAATTAAGTCTATTTCCCGTATGTTACATCATAAATTTTAAAATAAAGGGTTGCTTATTTTAATTAAGAGTCCTATTATTATTTTTCGTTTATTAAACTAAATCCAATTATACCAGTATTCCTAACAATGTAAATGGGTCTTAATAATTTCTTGGTTACCAATCACAATCAATTTTGTTACTGTCCATAAAAATAACGAAGGTTTTTTACTGATAAAAAATTTAGTTTTGGACTTTCACTAATTTAACGAAAAATTGTAATTTTATATCATCAAACAATATTTACATTTTATTTTCATTTTAAAATACATAGAAAAAAATTGTTGGGTTTTCGTCCTAAGTAACACAGTTGAAAATGTTTGTATTGTAATTTAAAAATTAGCAAACATTTACAAACATTTACCAAGCGTGGCAACTATGGCAATATACCCCCCATGAACAATTACACAAATAGACGGCCCCCAGTCCCCGGCGGCCCCGCTATTCCTGGCTACGGTGGCGACCATGGTAACGGCGGGGCAGGGGGTGCTAAGAATCTCCGGTGGAGGTTCGGTTGCCACCTACGACGACTCGACCTGGCAACATTTAACGCACGTACTCTGAGGACTGACGAGAAGATCCTGGAGCTGGAAGAAGAGATAGACAAGTTGCGCTGGAATATTATAGGATTATCCGAGGTCCGAAGAGAGGGGGAGGACACGGTGATTCTCGAATCCGGCAACTTGTTCTATCACCGGAAGGGCGACCATCTGTCCCAAGGAGGTGTCGGATTTATCGTCCACAAGTCTCTCGTCAACAACGTTGTAAAGATTGGGAGTGTGTCGACGAGGGTCGCGTACCTGATACTCAGAATCACCAAACGGTATTCGCTGAAGGTCATACAGGTTTACGCACCAACCTCGGCACATCCCGATGAGGAGGTGGAGGAAATGTATGAGGATATTTCCAAAGCCATGCATTCCTCCAAAACTCAATACACGGTGTTGATGGGAGACTAACGCAAAACTAGGCACAAGAGAAAACGGTGAGCTGAAGTTAGGGAAATTTGGAGTAGGGCAACGGAACTGAAGGGGCCAGCAGCTGGCCGACTTTATGTAGAAAGAGGGATTCTTTATGATGAACTCTTTCTTCCAGAAGCGACCCCATAGGACGTGGACCTGGTCAAGCCCCGACGGTTCGACAAAAAATGAGATTGACTTCATTATGACGACCAGACGCCAACTGTTCAGTGATGTCTCAGTGATCGCAAGGGTGAAAACTGGCAGCGATCACCGAATGGTTAGAGGCACACTGAACCTAAACGTGAAGTTGGAGAGGTCTCGTCTAATGAAGTCAACGCTCCGTCCCCCTCGTGCTCTAATCCAGAATCCCGAAAACTTTCAGCTCGAGTTACGTAACCGCTTTCAGTGCCTAGAAGATTGCAATTCAGTGGACGGTATGAATGACAAGCTCGTGGAAACTGTCCATGCGGTCGGAGCTAAGTTTTGCAAGACCCGCCGCAGAAGAACACAAAAACTCTCCCATCACACTCTTAATCTCATGGCTGTTAGACGGGAGATGAGGCTGCAATCGTCAAAAGATTCGACAGCATACAGGCAACTGAACAGACAGATCTCCAAATGCATGCGGCGAGACTTACGCAACTTTAATACTGCTCGTATTAAAGAAGCGACCGAGCAGAACCAGGGCTCCAAAGTCTTTGCCAGAGATCTGTCTGCCAGTAAGAGCCAACTGTCGAAGCTGAAGACTTAGTGTGGCAGCATCGTTACTGGGACACCTGAGATTTTGAGTGAGATTGAGAGGTTCTATGGGCAGCTGTACACATCATCGTTGGAGCCACACGCAAGTGTGAGTAACGATCCAAGAGCAAGTCTTATCCGACACTATTCCGATGATATCCCGGATGTCAGTCTGAGCGAGATTAGAATGGCTCTCCAGCACCTTAAAAACGGCAGAGCCCCAGGCGAGGATGGAATTACAGCGGAGCTTCTGAAAGCGGGTGGAACACCGGTACTTGAAGTCCTTCAGAAGCTCTTCAATTCCATCCTCCATGGTGGCAATACTCCAGAGGCGTGGAGCAGAAGTGCGGTGGTCTTGTTATTCAAGAAAGGCGACAACGCTCTCTTAAAGAACTACAGACCGATTTCCCTTCAGAGCCGCGTCTACGTGCTGTTTTCGTGAGTCATTACGAATCGTCTCGCACGCAGACTCGACGACTTCCAGCCTCCCGAACAAGCCGGTTTCCGAAAAGGCTTCAGTACCATAGACCACATACATACCCTGCGGCAGATTGTACAGAAGACTGAAGAGTACAATCTGCCACTTTGCCTGGCGTATGTGGACTATGAGAAAGCCTTTGATTCCGTCGAATTTTGGGCGGTGCTACAGTCCCTTCAGCGGTGCCAAGTTGACTGTCGGTATATCGAAGTGCTGAAGTGGTTGTACAGTAGGGCTACGATGGCTATCCGAGTACAGAACCAGAGCTCGAAACCTATCCAACTGCAGAGAGGTGTAAGACAGGGTGACGTTATATCCCCGAAACTCTTCACCGCTGCATTGGAAGACGTTTTCAAGCTACTGGACTGGAAAGGATACGGTATTAACATCAATGGCGAGTACATCACTCACCTTCAATTTGCCGACGATATAGTCCTTATGGCAGAATCGCTGGAGGACTTAAGCACTATGCTCAATGACCTCAATAGTGCCTCCCAACGGACAGGTCTTAAGATGAACATGGACAAAACAAAGATCATGTTTAATGTCCATGTCACACCTATGCCGGTAGAGCACTATGCTCGAAGTTGTTGACGAGTACGTTTACCTGGGACAAATAGTCCGACTAGGTAAGTCCAACTTCGACCGAGAGGTCAATCGACGGATTCAACTCGGCTGGGCAGCGTTCGGGAAATTACGTCATATATTCTCGTCAGGTATACCTCAATCTCTAAAAACTAGATTGTACAACCAGTGCGTGTTGCCAGTGATGACTTACGGATCTGAGACGTGGTCATTCACTGCTGGCCGTATGAGGACGCTCAAGGTCGCTCAGCGAGCTATTGAGAGGGCTATGCTCGGATTTTCTCTGCGTGATAGACTCAGTAATGAGGATATCCGCAGTAAAACCAGAGTGACCGACATAGCCCAACGGATTAGTAAGCTGAAGTGTCAATGGTCCGGCCATATAGCTCGAAGAACCGATAACCGATGGAGAAGAAATGTTCTTGAGTGGCAGCCTCGTACCGGTAGGCGTAGTTTAGGGCGACCCCCCACTAGATGGAGTGACGACCTGGTAAGATATGCAGGAAGTCGATGGATGCAGGTGGCTCAGGACCGTGCTTTGTGGCATTACTTGGGGGAGGCCTATGTTCAGCAGTGGACTTGTGAAGGGCTGTGATGATGATGATGAAACATTTACAAGTAAAATTTTTTTTTGGGTTTAAATGCCTTCATAAATAATCATATAAAATATTTAACACGGAAGAAACAAAGAACTACATTTAATTAAATGAATTTTGTTTAGTAACAAAATTGAACACGGTAATGCCATGCTCGGAAATAAACCTATTTTATTCTTAATTGGTATATATTTATTGGTAACAAACATTAAATTACTTAAATGTTATATTACTTTTAGCAAATTTTTTAATAAAATCATTTAAAACAAACACATTTTTAAAAATCGAAAAAATATTTGCCGTACAAAATTTTTGAGAACTGCTCACAAAGACAAAATAGGGTGGAGGCCAGCCGAGCGTGTGTTGGTCAAATGATGGTGGTTTGATTCCCGATGGCACTAAAAAATTATTAACAATTTTAAGTGCTGTAATTAAGTAATTCACCACATGCGCGGCAATGAAGAAAACATCGTGGATAATCCTTCATATTTGTCACTGGTGGAGCCACGTGTCTAAGGCTGCCGAAGTCTAGTTCCCCGGTCGAACCTTAAACCTATTACGCGAGATATTAACTAAAGTGGACTGTATATGCGATTGCTTCTACGCTTACGTAAAGGCGACTACTATAGCATGCGGTATAATGCACTCGCTCTTCCCTAAAACTAAACTATTATTGTGCCAAATCGCTGAAAAGGAATCCTGCCTGATTAGGAGAACAACAAAATTGGAGCGGGTTAAACTATATATCAGGCAGTAAATAAAGGAGTATTGACTCACCGGGGTTTCTTCTATCCTGTTGAGCACTATAGCTGCAATTTCTGGAACTTCTTCTGGAACACTCCGGAGAGAGGCGGTGCGCGACTATATCTCACACGAGGTGAGGCGGTTCTCCTGGAGCTCGACTGCTTCCAGGCTAAAGCGGTTTCTACTAGCGGTGTGGTTTCAACGACGACTGCAGCGGAAAGAGGACGCGCAACGGTCGCGCGTGCCTTATATGTCCTCGGCCCCGATGATTACGTGACATTCTAGAATCATCTTCTTGCCCCTCCCACCCCACCACCCCGATGTGTCGATGGAGGATCGAGGAGGGTATGAATGATATCGTTTTTCGGAAAGGAACAAGCGACTTGGCACCTACCGTCCGATATAAAATAAATACGAATGGGTTTTCCGCGCAACCATCTCCCCCGCCCTTGAAGGATTTCCTTCAAAATTGACTAATACAACTAGAGCTAAGATCAACTAACAAAATAACTAACTAACGCTAAGATTACCTAAATTCAACTACAATTTAATCTAGAAAGCTAATTTAAATTATGGAAGAGGCAGGGGGCACAAACGGACAACCGGACGCAAGTAAGACCCAACCGTGGTCTTAACGCGACCTATCCTAACTACTCCGTCGGAACCGGGAAAGACCTCTTCGACAATTCCTAACGGCCAGTGGAGAGGCGGCGTATTCTCTTTGGTGAGCACAACTACAGTTCCTACAGCTAAAGGCTCAGTTGCTGTGTTCCATTTTTGTCGAGACTGCAAAGTATGCAAGTATTCCAACCTCCATCGTTTCCAAAACGATTGCACTAACCGATCTAATAACTTGTGGCGTGCGGAAATGCTAAGTCTGTTCTCATCCATATCTGCTGCTGGCAAATACTTTAAAGGCGTTAAATTCAAAAAATGTGCTGGAGTTAGAGCCAGCGGTTCCGAGGGGTCACTAGACAACGTACGACAAAGTGGGCGACTATTCATTACGCATTCAATTTGAGCGAGCACCGTACTTAGCTCTTCGAAGGACAAAATTTGATCTCCTATTACTCGGTACAAATGACTCTTTAGACTCTTGATATCAGTCTCCCAATTGCCCCCAAAATGGCTCGCGGCTGGGACGTTCAGAGACCACTCAATGCGGTTCTCGGCTAGAATGTGAGCGAACTCCGAATTATAATATTTGCTAGCTAAGAGCTCATGTAGTTCCGATAGAATACGTTTTGCACCGACGTAGTTCGTACCGTTATCCGAATACAATTTACTTACAGGGCCTCTGCGGGATAGAAATCTTTTAAATGCTCCCATAAAGCCTGCTGTGCTTAGATCACCAACGAGTTCTATATGCACCGCTCGAGTAGTTAGACACACGAAAATGCAGACGTAAGCCTTTGTGGATCTTATACCACGCCCGCGAGTGAGCGTGACCTTAAACGGACCAGCGAAATCAGACCCGGTGTGCGTGAAGGGCTTTACTGATTGTATTACTCTACAAGATCTAAGTTCCGCCATTTCCGGAAATGACGGCTTGGGGCGTGCCCGAAAGCAAGCTATACATCTGTGCACCCGATTGCGTATTAAACTACGTGCAGAAAGAATCCAATAATTCTGACGCAAAATCGACATCAACAAGTCGGGGCCAGCGTGCGAGTTCAATTTATGATGGTAATCGACTAATAAGTTCACGATATGGTCTTTACGCGGTAAAACAATAGGGTGCCGTTGGTCGAAACTCAATTGCGAGTTGGACAAGCGTCCACCTACCCTTACAATCCCATCCTGTAAAAATGGCTTAAGGCGTTAAAAGGCGCGACTACAAGCTCTGTTCGATTGTAATCTTCTAATTTCTTCAGAGAAGTGCGCACGTTGAAGTTCACGTAATACTAGCGACTCAGCATAGTTGTAATCGGATGCTAAGACATACGAACGTCGCGGTAACAGCTTCGCGAATCGACAAACGTAAATTACACTACGCAATAATTTCGACCAAGAGGACAAGCGGTTCGCCAAAGCAATGATTGGAGAAACCTCGCTCGAAACGTTCGCCACTTGAGCGTGTCTCTTTTCTTCCGGCGGTTGTGACACTGACGAAGGTTCGAAATCGGTTATTGGCCATTGCGAGGGATCCAAGTGAACCCAAGCAGGTCCGTGGAACCAAAGCGGGTGGTCCATTATTTGCATCGGGGTGAGTCCACGGGATAGACAATCGGCGGGGTTTTCCGTACCGGACACGTGATAAAAGTTCTGCGTTTCTAACTCGTCTTGTATCCGTCTTGTGGCCACTCGGATCGCAACAAACGTATCCCAACGGTGGGGTGAAGAATGAAACCAGCATAAGGCGACGGTGGAGTCGGAAAAGGCAAATATCCTTTCTATGTGAACTCTATCCCTACATGCGCTGATAACTGCGGTAATAAGCTTGGCGAGTACTAATATTGCGCAAAGCTCTAAGCGCGCCAGAGAGACAACCTTACGGGGGGAGACTCTCGACTTAGAACTAATGAGGCTAATCGAATTTCTACCATTATTCTGGACGTGGAAATATACAACGCCCCCGTAAGCCTTCTCGCTGGCGTCTGCAAACCCAACGACTGTTATGGCGCTATTTCTATCTACGTTTATATGACGCGGTATTTTAATTTCTCTTAATAAAGGAAGTTCCTCTCTAAAGCGCTGCCACAACCGAACAATGCTGTCAGGCGGCGAGTCATCCCAGTCGCATTCCAATAACCAAAGTTGTTTAATTAAAAGCTTAGCGTATAATACCACCGGAGCTACGAAACCCATGACGTCCCATAATCTAGCAACGCAGTATTGTGCGCTTTGTGCATTTCTCTACGGGCGGATTTACCTTAAGGCTAAACACGTCGGACTCTGGTGACCAACACAGACCGAGCACCTTGTGTGTATCAGAATCGTCGAATTCCTTTATCGCCGAAAGACGGTGTGATAGTGGGATTGTATCCAAAACCGGACGCGAATTACTAGTCCACTTCACAAGATCGAATTGACCCGATTTCATGAGCCTTATAACCTCGGCGGTGGTTAGGGTTGCCTCCTCCACGCTATCGACCGAGTACACAAAATCATCCATATATAATCCGCTCTCAATTGCCCTCTTAGCTTTAGGATAAGAGGGACCTTCATCGTGAGCGAGCTGTCTCACCGTGCGTAACGCATGAAATGGGCTCGACTTTAAACCAAAACAAACGCGGTTAAATTCAAACACCATTAGAGGTTCCTTTGGGTTGAAACGATATAAAATGCGTTGGAATCTACGGTCGCATTCACGGACCCCTATGCAAAGAAACATTTGACGAATATCGGCGGATAGTGCTATACTAAACAAACGAAAATTGACTATTATATTAAATAAACTGCCCTGTAAATTTTGCCCACTATAGAGGATATCGTTAAGCGACAGGTGAGTGCTAGTTTTAGCACTAGCGTCGAGCACTACACGTAACTTAGATGTAAGTTTGTCCTCTCTAATGACTCCGTGGTGTGGTATGAAATACGACGGTGTGTCTTCGTAGTTATCTAATTTCGAAGCCACAAGTGATATGTAACCTTCTCTTATATATTCGTTAATGACGCCGTCGTAAGCTTCCTTTAACTGGGGTGAAGCGAGCATCCTACGCTCCAAGCTGTAGAAACGTTTTTCCGCCATTTGACGCGAATCGCCGAGAGATAAAACATCTCCTTTAAAGGGTAGCGCTACACTATATCTACCGTCGCGATCACGAATGGTCGTGCGGACGTAAATTTCCTCGCATAACCTGTCATCTGAGCTAGCTATGGGTGGGACGTTCACCTCCTCCATCTCCCAAAATTTGCGGACTAACGACTCGAGCGGTTCGACAGCCATACCACAATAAGAGGTTGCCGAAATACTATCTATGATGGGGGCGGAGCCAAGGATCACATAGCCCAATACGGTTTCCAGTGCGTAAGGCGCGGTATGCGAAGAGTTGCCCCTGACCTTATTGTTTAACAAAAGATGAGGGAAAAGCGATGCTCCAATGAGCATGTCTATGTTTCCAGGAACGGCGTAAGTGTCGTCCGCCAGAGTCAAATTCTTAAATTCAATCATTGCCGAGGTGTCAACCGAAACGGTTGGCAACCGTTCAGTGACCCTATCTACTACTAGTGCATTTATATCAAAGTTAACATTACGATCTATCCGAGAATAAATTTTTAAATTTATATATCCCTGTGTCGATTTACTAGTGCCTCCGATGCCTTTAATTACAGGACATGAAAGTGACCTATTTATTACTAAGCCTAAGCGCTGACAACATTGTCGCGTTATAAAGCTATTTTGGGCTCCGCTGTCCAGCAGTGCACGGACGCTTTGTTCGTTTCCACGCGAATCCCTAACCAAAATACGTGCCGTACCCAGTAACACGGTTGAAGGAGGTTGTGCTCCCATATTTGCCAATGAGCACAGAGCGACATCACCAGGTCGACCGCTAGAATCGTTGACCTTAGTAGGGGCGAATTCCTTATCCGCTTTACTTGACGCCGCTATGTTGCTATTTTCAAAATGTAATAGCGTGTGATGTTTCCTGGCGCACTTGCTACATACGGAACTCGAATTGCATTTTGCAACTAAATGCTTATCGCTTAAGCAGTTCAAACATAGGTTGTTTGTCTTTACTAATTTATAACGCTCGCTTGGTGAATATTTACGAAAAGTCGCACAATTATATAAATTACCGTGTCTATCTTTACATACTAAACAAGTATGCTGGAGTGATGTTGGCGTAGCGGTTACGTAAGTTAACGACCCTGCTATTTTAGATGGTTGAGTCTGTCTACGGTCGACGCACCTTTTATTCTCCTGTTTAACGTTCGGAGAGCGCTGCATCACCTTTATTTGATCTCGCACGAACGATGCTAATGAATGAAAGGAAGGCATCTCCGAGCTACGATGCTCCATTTCAAACGCACGCACGGTGTCGGGGTCCAACTTCTTCAGTGCAATATGGAGAAACACCACGTCCATAAGATCATTAAATTTCAAATTCTTAAGTGCAACCACCGATGCCACAAATTTATCTAGAAATTGCTCTAAGCCGTTGATGTTCGCGGATGATATAGGTTTAAGATCGAATATCTGGTTCAAATATTCGGAAGCTAACATTCTCCTATCTTCATATTTAGTTTTAAGCGTTTCGAATATTAATAAGTAATTGTTTGCTGTAGGTGTAAAACCAGAGCAGATCGACTGTGCCCTGCCTAAGTTTACTGATTAAGTAATATAATTTTTCGGCGTCCGATAACGATGGGTTATTGTGTATATTGTTTTGAAAACTACTGAAGAAGAAGGGCCACGTCTTAATATCACCATTAAATACCGGAATATCTATTGGCGGCAACCTAATCGAGTCACTTGTACGTACCTGTGTTTCAGGCTTTGCTTCGTTTTGAGATTGTAGGGACCTCGCAGTTCTTTTCACGCGACACAACATATCTTCGAATGCCAGCAGCGGTTGGTAGTTCACTATGTATTTCGGGTCGATTTGTAATTCCAAATGATTAATTTGGTCTAATATTTTTTCGTAATCTATTCGTAAAGAATCTATCGTTTCGATTTCATTCGAAAAGGTTTCCCGCACTGCTTCTATATGAATGTTCTTTATATAATCACTTATACTCTGCATACGCGAAAAGAGTATGTCCCTCTTGGCATAAAGCGTTTTAATTTTGATTTCACTTCCACTAACTGCCATTTTAAACTATTATAATAAAGTTATATCAATCACAATTAATCTCACAACGCACAAACAATGAAGGATGGACACTCGGTATGCCGTATTACGTAATTAAATCGAACACCTGCGCGGCGAGTCGAGGTGACGCGTCATTTGCACTCAATAATTTTATCAAGATTGTGGGTAAGCGTATCAAACGGTTCCTATTACACTGTTTCAATTATTTAATAGGCTTTAA
Organism: Parnassius smintheus behrii; assembly: GCA_036936625.1. Classification (NCBI taxonomy): domain Eukaryota; kingdom Metazoa; phylum Arthropoda; class Insecta; order Lepidoptera; family Papilionidae; genus Parnassius; species Parnassius smintheus. The sequence continues at coordinate 13,634,102 of JAUPFT010000005.1, read as the reverse complement.
ATTTAATCAAATACGAGCGCTATAAAACGAATAATTCTGTTTGCGAGTACCTAATCAAAATTTAAATTTAAACGAACACTATTTAAGTCTATTCTATAAATTAGAGTGCATTATCTAATTAATTAATTCAACAATTCGACCAAAATCCTGCTCGAAGTGACCATAAAATGGTGGAGCCACGTGTCTAAGGCTGCCGAAGTCTAGTTCCCCGGTCGAACCTTAAACCTATTACGCGAGATATTAACTAAAGTGGACTGTATATGCGATTGGTGACTGTGTATTGATTGCTGTTGAGCACTATAGCTGCAATTTCTGGAACTTCTTCTGGAACACTCCGGAGAGAGGCGGTGCGCGACTATATCTCACACGAGGTGAGGCGGTTCTCCTGGAGCTCGACTGCTTCCAGGCTAAAGCGGTTTCTGCTAGCGGTGTGGTTTCAACGACGACTGCAGCGGAAAGAGGACGCGCAACGGTCGCGCGTGCCTTATATGTCCTCGGCCCCGATGATTACGTGACATTCTAGAATCATCTTCTTGCCCCTCCCACCCCACCACCCCGATGTGTCGATGGAGGATCGAGGAGGGTATGAATGATATCGTTTTTCGGAAAGGAACAAGCGACTTGACACTCCTACCGTCAAATATAATAATACGAATGGTTTTCCGCGCAACCAGTCACACTTGTTCTGTATGTAATTTCACAAGAGACCGAAAAATTGTGCACGTAGTGTTCGAGCGCTGTTAACGTTATAATAACGCTGAGAATTGTAATTGAACGCCAATGTTACGTAATAGCAAGACAACACCATGTAAAAAAGTTCACAAAGTGCAAAAACAACACAAGACTAGGCATTGGTTAGTTACGTAATCTGGGCTTTACTATAGTTATATGGTACCTATATTATTTAATTTTTTATACGTGTTTGTCACTGAACTCCTATAGTCCTATACGGTTGGACCGATTTCTAAGGAGTTTTTTTTTGTGTTTAAGTCGATCCCTGGATGCTTTAGATTAACATAAGGACCTGGTAGGTGGCTCTATTGTCGAGATCCAGAAACCAACTAAGCGAAGTTCCGGCGGAACGCTGGTACCTATACCCTATAAGCAGTGATCCAAATATTTAATCACATTAAATATTGGGTTTTAAAAAAATACTTCGAATGCATTGTCATTAATAAGTCGAATATAGTATCGTCTTATCATCACCATCAGCATTAGCCCGTACAAGTAAATTACTGCAAGGCCTTTCCCACTTTTTTAATATGATTTTTATTTATTTATAACATTCCACCAGATGTTAAGTGGATGCTGTGGCCCATAGACATCTACACTTATCTTCAATTGAGAATCATAATGCGTTGTCACCCCTGAGTAAATTTGAGTACACCAGTAAAAAGGGTTTTCGGTTCTCTACACCCACCATAAGAAACACTAGCATTGCAATATTATTTTACGCTGGTTTTCTGTGAGAGTGTGGTTCTATTCTACCCCGGGCGAGCCGACCCATTCGTCTTGCAACCACAATAATATAGCTGTAGCATGGCTCTACCACGTAAAACCCATTGTAGGGCGGATTTCGCTCAAACGTCACGCTTGGCAGGAGGAATGAAGTTGTCAGTACCAGACATCTCGCACCTTTGCGTTTCTCTCTGGTCTGTAATTTACGTCTGGCGTAAACGAGATGGCTATAACGCCATAAGATTTAAGGTAATTCCCATAGTCGGTGTATATCCACGGGGTGAAATGGGATAATCTCCGACAGGCGTGCACTGTGGGGATATTAGGTTCTCCTACACTGCCTACACCTGGCACATTGGTTGTGGTTATATTAGATTAAAAGTATAAGTTACAAATAAATAGAAAACTCACATTCGGCTATGTAAAAATAACTGTTTTCACTCTTTATACTATTTGCGCGTTAGTTAAGAGGTATTTACTATTAAAATATAGATATACATATTTGAAAGACTCCCTGCCCAGAGGTGTATGAATATCGACAGACCCATTTCGTCCCCTGGGCGTCGTAATAGGAAACAGAGGGAACCGAACCAAGAGATAAGCAGTGTCTGTCTACTATCGACTAAATTTGAAAGAAAACTTAACTTTTTCTTTAAACTTATTTCAGACTTGGACTTACCAAGCGTGGCAAATATGGCAAATAAAGCAATCATTAGGGGGATCTATATTTTGCAGGAGGACTCTTGATAGGCTATAACTGTCACGGTATTTGAAAGAAAATGTGAACAAAAATATATGTGGTTTAAACTTTATTAGAGAATATTCGAATTGGTATACTCATTTCATAGCATTTGTAATCACAGAACGAAAATCTTTATTTGATCGCAATATGAATCATTAAACAATATAGAGATCATCTATAAACAACATCTCAAATTAATTATTCTTTCAACCAACTACTCCTTATCTGACACCAATATCGTATTCAAATATTTTGTATTATCTAAAAGCCAGCCAACAGTTCATCGAACCTTATTTATTACTATATTTAAACATTTATATTATATAATATATATATTCAAACACAGTGTAAACATAGAATGCTTTAAAGCAATGATAAGGATCACTTGATTAGTTGTTCGCTTTTCTATATTTTTCTAGATTCATAGATAACAAAACACAGAAATGAAATACTTACAAAATATCAACAAATATTTCGGATAAATTAAAATTTTCCGATGAATCATCTTTTATTTATTTATATAAAATCTTTACAGGTAGTCACAGTCCATATAATAATCTTAATATTTCATCATTTATTTTTCACCTTATGATGAATATTTATTTATTTTATTAACGATCTAATGAAAAGGAAAGGCTATAACAAAATAGGTTTTTATTTCTTTGAGCGTTTTATACATAACAGACGTTATTTTACTGTAAATTTTGGTTTACCTATATTGGATTATACATCAAAAATAATATTCGTATTCGCATCTTTTTTTACAACATTCGTTTGTGTACATTAAAAAATATAAGAACATATTAAAACTGTACATTTGACTTGTACTTTGTTCGATTTATTTTTATAAGTACATACAACAAGTTAGTAAAATATAATAAGATATATTCACATATAGTATAATAAAAAGTGCACTAAATATACATTAACGAACGTCCTTTTACCATATAAAAGCAGACGTTTAACTCTTAACTTGATCTAATGCCTGTATATATTAATAATAATAAGTATATAAAAATAGAGAGCTTAAAATGTGTCGTATGTTTTTACTTTAAAATTGGTTCCTACTTATAACAACAGCAACAGTAAACTTAATAATAATTCAAGTAATAAACTAGGGATTAACAATTCCAATACCGATACCGACATATCGCCGATTATATACAACCGATATCAAGAGTATGAAAAGCGCGCGAAACCATCGATTACTAATAGTGATCGATGTGCGAAACGAACAATGTGCGCGCGACATTCTTGCTCAGCGCAGTTGCGACAGAGTGTTTTTTTAACTGCAGGTCTTTTTCAAAATGATTTGCATAATTACAGATTATCTGCTAATAGTTTCAACAAACTTTGTTTTCTTCACAAAAACCTATCAAAAGCAAACTCTAATTACTGACTTTATCTTTTATATCGGTTTACTTTACCACTTTGTGTAATGAAAATTACTTTCTTGATCAGCGCTTTGAATACTTGAGAATATTCTTGATTATTTCGTATAGATAAAGGTTTTCTTTGAATTTTGTATTGATATTTTTGAATTGATATTTTGGTTTTCAAACTTCTCAAAGTTCAGTCTCTGATAAATACAGGCAACTTTATTCATAATAAAGAAAATTATTCATTGTTTATTTATTTTTTATTACTACTCAGTCACCGATAAAGGTATCGGTATCGGTATCGCCGATTATTTACTACAATAATCGGTACGGTATTGTATCGGCACAATTATGTATCGTTACATCCCTGTTATAAACTTTAAACGAGATATCTTCCTAATATCGTGGTTTAAATATATATCACATTCACTGGATGAATGATCCACCATTTTTAAAATGATGCCCAGTAATGCCAAAAGTACCCAGGTTAAATAAATTAGGCTAACCTAACCTAGATCATAACCAACTATATTGTCCAGATCATAATTGAACAGCCTGTAGTCGTACCTGTAGAGTTTATATAGGCGACGGATGAGAGGTAGATCGAGTTGGGAGAAGTACCTGTGCAACTTTTCGGCTGTTCCTGAAGTGTGGATGAGGCGAGGGAACTGGATGTGTGAGGCGTTGACAGTGTGCAGGGCGAGAAGTGAGTCATCTAATAGCGTCTCATATTTACCTGAAAATATATCGACACTGCATTAACTATATTTAAAATTAACTATGTTTAAATTCTATGGTATATTGGTGGTAGAGCCACATTGCAGCTATATTACGGCTGTAGCACGAATGGGTCCTCTCGACTGGGTAAGGACCAGGCTATCACAGAATACCAGCGTAAAATAGCAGCTTGATGCTGCTGTGTTTCGTATGGTGAGTGTAGAAAACCGGAGATCCGTTTACTGGATTTGAAGCATTCCATCTTAGTCTTCAGGGGTGACAACGCATCTGCATTTGAATTCTTTATCGAGGTTAAATGTAGATGTCTATGGGCCACAGGATCCACTTACCATCAGGTGGACTGTGTGCTCGTTTGTCACCATAATTCGATAAAAAAAATCTGGATTTCATTTTTTGTGAATTTCGGCATTAATTAGAAAGAATGAATTATATTTGATACTACAAAGTGGTATGTACATATTTTAACATTTTTAAATAACAAAATGTTGTAGAGCCGAGGTAGCTCAAAGAGCTCGCTGTAAATTACACAGTACGCAAGCAACCCGGGTTCGAACCCCGCCGGCACCAATGACGTTTGACGACTTCCGTGGCGTAGTGGCTTAGCAATGAGTGGCTGCGCTGGGAGTTGCGGGTTCGAATCCCGCACGGAACAAGTATTTATATAGCCTACAAATGATTGTTCCGGGTCTGGATGGTTGTCCTTGTGCAATTTATGTTTGTAAACTGCCCCCGCGATACAGAAGAAAATCCTAGTGTAGGGGTAACGTTTTTCAAAAAAAAAAATTGGTAATTGCAATTCTAAGTGCTGATTTACCACGCGATCGGTGGTGAACGAAAACATCGTGAGGAAACCTGCAAGTCAGAGAAATAAGAAAAAAAATATTTCGAAGACATGTGAAGTTCGCCAACACGCATTGGGGTAGCGCGGCAGATATTTCCTTGCCCTAAAACCCTCTCAGAAATCAGAGGAGGCCTGTGGCCAGCTGTGGGAGGTATAGGTAACGCCACGAGTCATGAAGTGCGCAGAACCGAAAAATAGGTGTCGGCACGGTGAGGTGTGAGGTACGGGTAAGCGAAACCATAGCAACGGGCGACGCGCTACTCCCAACTCCCAAGTAGTTTCTTCCTGCGTCCCGTCGCCCGCGCACCTTCTTGTGTCGTCTTGTGTACTATCGATATCGAAAGTGTTAGCAACTACCTGTTATAAAATATTGTTCTATAATATTTTCAAATAATGTGCAAATATTTATTACTTTATAAATTATTTTGGGACTATTTAAAATAGCGTAGTTCGTTGTATATTGTATAAAGTTGTAAACATTTTGTTATTTTCTACAAGATGCTTTTTTTGCAAATTATTGCATGTAAAATATCCTTATAATCGAAGGCTATCGCATAGTATAGCGCTAGCGCAGAATATATTTTAAACAGCAATTACAAATACAAAAATATAAATACAAAATATTTTATTTCTTTAACTAAGTGTACACAAAATGCAGAATATTATTTAGAAGCAGTTAAAACCGATGATGATGATATATAAATATATACCGAGATGATATATAAATATATCGTTCGTTTTGATGTGTAGTTATAATGTTGACCTTTGACTTTACTTAATATAAATATTACTACTCTCTCTCTTTCTCTCTCTCTCTCTCTCTAATAAGTCTAGTTACATATTATGTATTCTTTAACTTCTTATTACGTTATTTGATTTTTTATCATTTTGATTAACCGTTAAATTATAACTAACAACTTTATTCAGTATAGTTACGTCAGTCACATACCTATTATTGTAATACCCGAAAAGGGTGATTTTTCAACAATAAGGGTGACAAACGAGCATATCTACAATTATCCTTGATTAAGAAACAAAACGACGAACGAAACAGATGCATTGTCACCCCTGAGTACTAAGATGGAATGCCTCGTTTCCAGTAAAAAAGGGTCTCCGGATCTCTACACACACCATACAAAACACTTTTTACGCTGGTATTCTGTAACAACGTGGTCCTGCCCCGGTTTAAGCCGACCCATTCGTGCCATAATATAGCCGCAGAGTGGCTCTACCACGTATAAAAGATCTAAGATACAACATATTTTACATATTGTAAATTAGCGCCAAGTGTAACACTTTAACTTAAAACAAATATCTTGAATTCGAAAAAAATAATTGGAATTTGCATAGAGTTTCGTTTCTCAGTCGTGTTAGTTACTTGCATAAAAAGTTAATTTGTTATTTGGTTAACTACATAGTTGTTCGTTAGTCCAAGGGTCGTGTCGACCGCCACGCCAAGCGTGGAAAGCCAAAGATACACGGTCACACATCCTTATCTTAATCCTCCAACGAATTTGGATGTACACGTAGATAGACAATTATACTCTACTAACGCCATGTACTTCCATATTTTATTCAAAATTGTAAACTTCACATTGTAGAAAAATAAAACTAATGACTATCTCATATTTTCGTTAAGCTATTGTTTCGCAGATTAAAGAAACTGTTTGTCATCACTGTGAATTCTGAAGAATAGCCATTGATAAATGTCAGATGTCAATGGGTTTAAGCATGTGACGCATCAGTAAATATTAATTGTCTACAAAGAAAATGATAGAGATCTTACGCTTCTAAAAAAAGCAAAAATGGGCCGAGTTTTTAAAACAGATCTTTCTGCGTATGTAAAAACTTGTCTACGAATTGCAATAGAGATTATACGATCAACAATTTGCAATAAAGATATAAAAAAAATAGTGCGTACCAGTTCCGACGCGCGCCCGGAATCTGTGGAATTATTTTGAATTAAAAATAATTTAAAAAGGTTATTTATTATGCATTGTTGTCAGTTATTTTATTTTTGACGATATAACGAATTACATTTTTATCGATGATGTTACTGATTTAGATAGAAGAAACGAAATCATTCAACTAGTTGAAACTTACACACGAATACATAAACAGTAAGTAGGCAAATAAGTGTTTATTTTAAATGTTTATATGAGAGAACTGCGTTGCAGTTAAAAGTGAAATATTCATAGTATGTGCAACATACAAACCTAAACGTAATTTTTTAAAAAAAAATTAAAAATTACGATCGCATTTCTACCACTAGTTACGCTTGATATATATAAATTCGCAAAATCATATTTTGTAAGGAAAACAGAACTCGTAGGCATGCAAAACTTCCTTATTTATAATTCAGGAGTTCCGTTAAAATAAGACTATTCTGACTCGAGCATTAACTTTAATACGTACTGAATTTGAAGATTATACCAGTAAGAAATTTTCCTCTAGAAGTGCATCAGAGGAGGGGATCTAACTGCAGCTATTATGATAATGACGTTTAACTTTCTAATCACAATACGCACATCTAATTTCAAGACGTAAACGGTAAATGTACAGTTTTAACACGTCGAAATTTAATTTCCTTCTGTCGAAAAAGTCGAGAATCTTCATCAATTTTTAGTTCCAAAATATCATCTAGGGGAAGTCGTCGCCCTATACTGGCGTAAATGAGATGGTTATACGACGAAAAAATATTTAAAGATACCGGTAAAATAGAGAATATATAAGACGTAAATAAACGATAATTTGTAGGCCATACAAATACTTGTTTTTTTTTTGCGGGATTCGAACCAGGGGCCCTCTGCGTCGCCGCAACTCAAGGCTAAGCCACTGCGCTACGGAGCCGTCAAAAAAAACCTTCAAACAAAATTTGGTTGAAATCCATTTTTTTTAAATTACATGTGCTAATATCGATAGCCAGTACGCAATGAGAACAGATTAAATATTTCGAACCATTTTTTATGTTCCCGTAATACCAGTTTAACTACCACTATGATAGATTTACTCTGCAAAACTTGAGTACCTATAATATCCTTGAAAAAGGCTTGGTTAGATTAACGTTGTCATAAAAATATTGCTTTAAAAACACTGACCGTTAAAATTTTGTGTCAATTCTAACACAGTAATGCGGGCGTGATAGAAAATAAATTAAATTTAACAAATTTATTCATCATTCATTTCTAAGATAAGATTTGTAACAGCCATAAATCATTATATCCAATAACATGGAGGCAAAGCGTTGATATCTTTTTTCTAATAACGATTTAAGAAATAAAGTAGATGCCTTTTAATAATATTTGAAATATAAAAACTTTCGTTCGTTTGTTTAGGTTTTTTTTTTGCGGAAAACAGTGATGTTGTGAGTATATTCAGTACCCCGTATTTATTCCGGCATCAGGAAATAAACCAGGAGATAGGTAGGTAGCAGCGTCTTCCAAATAACTAAAACAAAACACTACGACTGCCAAAACCCCTGCCAAGTGTTTTACTTTACTGTGGCGTGGAGGTGCCTTTAGACAAGTTTTTGTCCTATTTCATAAAAGTAAAAAAAAAGATATCAAGTACATTATGCTTACATTAGCTGGTCATCGCTTAGTGACGAGTAACAAAGTAGATTAAATGAAACTAACTATACGGATTTTATCGCGTTTATTTTAAATTTTTTAATTCCCGACATTGTGGGGGCTTTCCAGCACCCATAGTCACGAGGGGAGTGAGGTGTTTGACGTGTCCGTCCTTGATGGTCTATCAAATATGATGTTAAGGTTAAGCCGATTCTGAACATGTTTTACATACTGCAGACTTCCCGAAGTCACATCAACATCAGAATATCAGTTACATGTTCTTATCCGCGGGTTATAATGGATCATTTTGATTTTGCATTTAATGTGTAGTATTCGCATACCTAAATATGAAAAAATTACGTAATGAAGTAAATTGACCAATGGTTTAAATTTAAAATCACCGTAAATATAAACGCAAACAGAGATAGTCTTACGGAACGTGCTAAAGAATTTTGCACGGAAATTGAAATTTGCCGTGACGTAATTTGAAAACCAGTTTTGTGTGAAACTTAACTTCGTTATTAACGGATTGGTTGAAAAGAGTTCCAACAAGCCATTCATTATCAATTTGAATCATCATCATCATCATTACAGCCCTTCACAAGTGCACTGCTGAACATAGGCATCCACCAAGGAATACCACAATACGTATATAATACGTAATACGCACGTACCTCAGGCACGGTCCTGAGGTACCATTTTTCCCCATCGGTTGTCGGTTCTTCGAGCTATATGGCCAGCCCATTGCCACTTCAGCTTATTAATCAGTTACTCTGATTCTAATTTTAAAAATGTAAATGTGTAAAAAAACATTTATGTTTCTTTTTTCAGAGGCTAATCGCCAAAAAGTAAGTTTTAATAACCAAGTAAGATTTTTAAGAATTCTATAATTTCTTGTTTTATACACATAGCTGTATTTGCCACTAGCGGGTGTGACGCTCTCGAAATAGCACAGTTCGCTATCCCCGCACAGGTTGGAGTTCCACTGATATCACTGGGCTCCTGTTTCGCGCGACGTGGAGGTGGTGCAAACTATAACAGGACGCGTTGGCAAAGGCTACGCTTGCATAGGATAGCCGGCAATTTCCTAGGGATTGGGCGGCCGTATAATGAGATCGTGCATAGAGATTTTTCGAATATTGGTTCCTACGATTGAGAGAGGGATTCCTTTCAAAGTATATTTTATTGCTATTTTTTTTTGGAATCAGCGATCGGCAGCTCTTTAAAGTATCTTCTTGAGAAATTTCTTAATGTATCCGGCGACGACGAGTGCCTTTTCAAAATCTTAGAAGGCGAGATCGAAGTTGCTTATCCGCGTCTGTCTATGAATTCGCTTTTAATACTACTTGATGGAATTTGTGTTCTTACTGTCATTTAAATTATTCTTGGGAAAGGCGTATAATACGTCCATATTTTATATAAGGATAGTATAGACACCACACTTGCGAAAAGCAAGTAGGCAAAGTCGAGACGAGTCACTAATAACACCATGAAGTATTCGTTCGTCTCATTTTACACCTACTTTAATTATGATGATCCAGTTTTAATTATACTTGAAACCGTTACTAATATTTCATCTATTTACGTTACCTAACAGGCCACGTTGCTACGCTCTGGTACTCGTAGTTTAAAGCGATAATGTAAGTGTAACTTAGCCGAATGGAGATTTTTTTACAATATTAAAATATCAACCGAGTTATGGAGGTGTAGGAATATCCTCTATACTATATCATCTCGAGTGTCGCAAGGGACGACAGAGGAAAATAAGGAGATGGGATAAATAAAAAAACTACGGTTGCCGCGCCCCGCTCGCCGTACGTGGCAACTAAAAAAATATTTCCCCTTATATGCAATCTATGGGGGAGGCCTATGTCCAGCAGTGGACTTTAATAGGCTGGAACGGTAACGAGTTGCGTATCCAGTATGACCCGGACGAAAGCAAAAATCTTTTTTTTAATTATTAAAATACAAGTATAACAATTTCCAATGCCGTAGGTAGTAACTGTCACGCAGAATTTAGGACGGGAGGACGGCATTCTAGCAAGAATAATTAATTAGGTTACTAGGTAGTGTTAACGTATTATACGTGGTAGAGTTACGCTGCAGCTATACCACGATTGTAACACGAATGGGTCGGCTCGACCGGGGGAGGAACACGCTCTCACAAAATACCAGTGTAAAATAGCAGCGCAATGCTGCTAAATAATATTGCTGCAGCGTTGCCCCATATACACCTACATCTATCCTCAATTAAGAATCAAGAAGGTGCGTTGTTATAAAAAAAAACTTGTTGTAAAAAGTTCCTCCGGTTCTCTACATGCACCGTACGAAAGATAGCAGCATTAGGCTGGTATAAAACGCAGGTATACTGTGAGAGTGTATTATTTACTCGGTCGAACCGGCCCCATGCAAAAAAGTTTTATAACAATCCACCTTTTAAAAGTCAAAGGAGACGCCATCGCAAGGAATACCCCTCTGTAAAAGGTACGAGAGTCCGACTCAGGGCCGTTATATAAAACTAATTGCTCCGCGTCGTGTGTATTATCTACGTCGTGCACCATTACGGAAGTGATCGTGCCAGTCGATTGAGCTCCAACAAAAATGCCAAATTGCAATGTATTTTCATGCAAAAAAACAATCAAAACCGTCAAATCTACAAAAGGACAACGTGGCTTTTCATCTGTGAATACTTTTAACATAATATTATCGTTAAAACTCGTATTTTCTGAATATTTTCGTAAAATACCAAGTGTTGCCAGCATAGCTCATGCAGTGAAAAATAAGCGATTTTAAAATAAATATAATTTACTACACAGAATAAATATAATATTAACGAAAATTTATTTCGTATCAACTATTTTGTCAAGGATTTTGTCAAGCGATTTAAATATTCAGCTCAATCTCAACACGATTCTGAATATATTATAATTGAATATAATCGATAAATAGTATCTAATAATATCTTTATCAAAAAAAATATCCTATACTATTAAACGAGCAATTCTTGTATATATATATATATGTATATATGTATATATATATATATATATATATATATATATATATATATATATATATATATATATATATATATATATAATCGAGATCTCGGAAACGGCTCCAACGATTTTCATAAAATTTAGTGTCCAGGGAGTTTCGGGGATAATAAATCGATCTAGCTAGGATTTATTTTTAGAAAATGTCTTTTTGTCCGTGTTTTTAGGCAATGAAAAACTGCTACAATATCGTTAGAATAAGAAGGTAAATTTTGACGGATTGTTAGTGATTATAAATAGCTTAATTGGTATAATGGTTGGTCACAGAATCTTAATACCCCGGTTCGAGCCCAGACCGACCGACCGACTTTTTTAATTTTTTTTCATGTTCCTTTCTTTTTTGAGAAAATCTATTTTTTGAGCCCATTTTTAGTATTTTTTAAAACACGAAAATTTAAATTAAACTAATTGCACTCATGATTTTTTATTCAAAAACCAGTTCAGTTTTTCTATTATGTCGCTAAGATCAAAAAATATTATTCTTATTTCATTAGTATGTAATTTGTATCTAAATATAATTTCCATAACACACGACTTTAAAAAAAACCGAGCGAAAAATACCGAGCAAAGCTCGGTCAACCGGGTACTATAAAATAAAGGCCGCATAAATCGAATCGAAACTTGCCACTTCGTAGCAAATGTATACAATTTTTGTAAAATTAAATTGGTATCACGGCAACCGAAAGTATTGCAATGTACTGTAGTAGTGATGTACGCCACAACTTTAGCTATCGGTAACCCATTCGGGTTTGTCTGCCGAACAGGTTTTTATTTTTTGTTTAGATTTTATAATAAAGTGTTTTTGTGTGTTTAATTAGTAAACTTTTCTATTGTTGGTTTAATAATAATAATAATAATAAATAAAAATAGTTTATTCAGTAAATTATCATACATAAATGATAACCGGTAATGAGGTCTCCTCTTAAATACAAAAACTTGTGAAATAGGAGACTCCACTCTTCCATAGCACTTACATTACTATTTGCATGATATTTACATAATAATCGCGCACGCGCGTGTGATTGTGTTATAAATAAATTACATTATTTCATATCGCTTAAAAGAGCCTCAGTATCATCATAGCTCTTATGAAAAGGCCATTCGAAGTATTTAAATTACGTAGGTTAGTATTCAGCCACTTAGCGACCCTAGCAAGGCCTTCTTCAGCAGATCTACGAACAGAATTCCAAGTCATCAGTAAATATTACTGCAGTATTATCTGCAAAGGAGATTTTGATTAATCATATCTGATAAGCCAAGTTATCAATAAAAGAAGGTTAGCCGATGCTGCTGTACCAACCTTGAACTTGTGGGAGGTAATGTCTAGCTGTAATTATATGAATAGATTAAATAGTTTTATTATTACCCTTGTCACCAATATTATTCTTCCTAAAAGTATTTTAGAATTACGACAAGTTTACAATTGTGGGAGCCGTGGTAGCTCGAATAGTTAACGCTCGCTGTAAATATAACAGAACGCGAGTAACCCGGGTTCGATCCCCACCGGCACCAATGAAATTGTTAATTACAATTTTAAGTGCCGATTTATCACACGCTCGGCGGTGAAGGAAACCATCGGGAGGAAACCTGCATGTCTGAGGAACAAGAAAAAAATATTTCGAAGACAAGTGAAGTTCGCCAAAACGCATTGGGGCAGCGCGGCGGACACTTCCTTGCCCTAAAACCTTCTCAGAAATAAGGGAAGGCCTGTGCCCAGCAGTGGGACGTATATAGGCGGTAACTTTAAATTTTACTTTTACAATTGTGGCGGCGCTGTCGTCTCGCGAAACATATCGAAGCCTAAATCGCGCTATCAAAGTTTTGAATCAAAAACAGTATATATAGAATAGCTCCGAGCCGTCCTTTTTATTTCCACGGCCACATAATTATGACTTCTTATGTTTACGCGAACACTACACATTAAATGAAACTAATTTTACGGAATTTAATGCGGTAAAATTTGTCTTTTGATTCCCGACGTTTCGGCTGCTTTACAGTACGAACTTTAATGTCGCAGCTTTGACAAAACGCGGCACGTGCTGAGACGATGCGGCACAAAAACGACCGTATCTAAGCAAACATACTGTACACCAAGGAAAATTAAACTAAAAAAAAAAAACTTTTTATTATACCTTGATCATGGATGAAATTAAAATTAAGCAGTTGATGAAATACCATGCTGGCAGCCAAAGGCATTATGGCTATGTCTATGTATAGGGTTTGATATTATATCTGATAATTTCGGTGAAGCTACTGACGCATTAGTGTTTTTATTGCTCAGTATAAACACAACGTGGAAAGTACCCATAGTCAACTTTTTGAGTAAATTTGACTTAAAATCTAAGTTTGATCAGGCTTTCAAAAACCGGCTTTAATTATATTTACTAAAAAAATCATAATTTTATAAAACACTAAAAAACCCTTCACTGCTGGTCGTATGATGAAGCTCAGTCACTCAGCGAGCTACGGAAACGGCTATGCTCGGGGTTTCCTGCATGATAAACATATAAATAAGGATATTCACAGTAGAACCAGAGAGCCCGACATAGCCCAACGAATTAGTAAGCTGAAGTGGCAATGGTCCGGTCATATAGTTTGAAGAATCGACAAGCGATGGGAGAAAAGGTTCTAGAGTGGCAGCGTCGCACCGGTGGGTGAAGTGCAGGGCTACCCCCCAACAGATGGAGTGACGACCTGGTAAGACATGCAGGAAGTCGCTGGTGCAGGTGGATCTGAACCGTGATTTGTGGCACTCCTTGGAGGAGGCCTATGTTCAGCAGCGGACTTGTGAAGGGCTGTAGGTAATGAATGAAAAAATACTAAAAATTTCTTTTACCAACACTGAATTTATACGGACTATGATGATTTGTTTATCGATAAATAATATCGACATAGTCCTCATCTTACCTTGCTTACGCATGTAGACAGCGGCACCATAGTGTTCACACGTGTACAATTTGATGGTATGCGTAAATGCAATGAACTCAAACATAAATGCTGTAGTGTGCGTGTATAGTGACGCGATTTAATTTGTCATTTGTAGTGAAGTATACAGTAGCTTATTTTTCTTGTTCCCCCCTGACAATGACAGACTTTTTGTTTAGGAATTAACGCGCATGGCCTCTCCAGTTGGTTGAATACTCAAATCAATCCACTCACTAACAGGAGGCCTCTGTCACTCTTACTAACTGCGTGAAATAATTAGCTACAATCGCGAGTCACCCAGGGTGAAATACGCAGTCAGGGCTAGCGCGTTGAGGGCGATTGAATGTTAAAGTTTTTTAACGCTGTTTACGTAAATAATTTTTTCTAAATACTTGTTGAAATAGTTTTGTTTAGTGTTTATTATATTTAATTGTAGGATAAAATAGTAAAAAAGTTTTAATGTAATTTAAAATTTACATATATTATGTATATTAACCCATCTATTTGATAAATGCTAATGGCAAAACGTCGTTCCTACCATACATAATTGTTGCGTGGATAGACGCTACCAACAAAATGTTTCAGATACATCATTATTTAAGTTACCGAAGGATTTTGGTAGGAAGTTACGAAACGTGAATTTATTTAATTTTTATTGTTACATAGGTACTTATAGCAAAAAATAATTAAGTAGGAATTTATGTAATACCTACGAACTTCAATACAAAATTTAGTTCAAACTTGTCTTTTGTATTTAAAATATTTTAGTTATAATAACACAAAACACGTAAAATTAAACTTTGTTTACTAACAAAATTTTAAACAAAACTAAATTTTAAAACTAAATAGAATACGATTACATTTCTGTTAGGAATCGTATTTCAAGTTTATTTGTTGTTTACACTATCTACCTCTTTCTTTCGAGCCAAACATCGCGATTTCCGACAAATGGCCTTGCAATTTCCATTCGTCAGGCTTCGCATAACTCACATAGGTGCAAAAATATGGTCAGTCGATCATAGTTAGAATAGGTATTTCACCAAAGTAACTTGACTAACATTTCGCAATGTATTTTGTTATTCCTTATTGACATCCCTTAGTAATAACGGAAAAATCACCGTAACGTAGTAGAAAGGGGAAAAGATGCAAAGTAATATGGACACTCTCGCGCAGCGATAAAGTTTTATTTAGCTTGCGGGCGCGATTTATCTAATTAATAATAATTATGTAGAATGTGTGCGGGTTAGAGACTCTTATCCTATATACAAAAATAGTATTAAAATACAATACAAATAGGATAAATTGAATGTAAAAGCTGTGGTGTTAATGCGCTATAAGAATATTGTTCTCATGCGAATTCCATTATAATATTTATTTTGACAACTTATGTTGAAAAAGACATCCCTAAAACAACATTAATAATAATAATAATAATAATTTTTATTGACACAAAATATTTATAACAACATTGTTATAGTTGTTACTCTATCGTCCGAAGTTTAACCTAACCGATAAAAGTAAGTGCCTGTGATAAGGTTATTGTCACTTCTTAAATTAACAACATTTTATTCAATATTTTCAGTTGTTATTGATTTTTGTTTGACAGTACACAAAAAATATTGACGTAACGTTCTCATCTCGAATCTCATCTTATATACCTTTTTATTACTTTACTAGTAGTAAAATTAAAAATTGTACAGACTTCAAAATAAAAACATCAACAATGTATTCGAAGTCAATTAAATACGCATTATTAAGGATAAATCAAAAACTACTAGTCAGATCTCGATCAAGTTTATACGAGACTACATGAGAAGCACAAGCTGTCAAATAAAAAAAAGAATCATCAAAATCGGTTCACCTAGAAAAAAAATCTGGGGCAACACACATAAAAAACACATTCAATAGAATTGAGTAGCCCTTCCTTTTTCAAGTCAGTTAAAAATGATCAAATCAAATCGACAGTCTATTTAAAGGTACATAAGTAGTAAGTAGGATAGAACTAGGTAACGGAGCAAGAAAATGCACTTTCCCATATCTTCCGTGGGTATCGCTGTATGGCAAGAGGGAAATGGATTGGATACGGGGGATGGGCAGCGCCGTCTTCCTGATAACGACTCAGAATATTAAGAAACTGCGTGGCAACCAACCGGAGATGTCTGTGTTCAGCGGTGGAATGAATGATGATAATAAATAGACACTGGTTGTTTTACAGAAATTGGCATATAGCTATTTTTGATAATTTGTTGTTAAGAGGATAGAGTAAGTCAGCTCAAATTCTAATTTCGTCCCCACTTGCCCGCGCGTCACATGCTATGTACCGACATGTTTGTAATCACTAATACTGTAAGTAGAAAGGTCGTTTGACACTTATTTCATTAGGTTTATCATATTTATGCCTGTTTCTTAACGCCAAGCCAGCCGCTTCTTATTTTTATCACGGTTATTTCCCATTTTAATTTTACGTCGTACTGTTGCGTAATGTATATTCTGATCGTAAGCGATACAACCTCCCCGTCCAAAGGCCGAGGCGAAGTGACCGTGCTGCAGGAATCACGCTTCAAAAGGCCAATAGTTTAGATAATTTCTCTTTACAGTAAAAATATTGGTATTTTAAAAAAGTAAATAACATAAGCACTGCTTTATAGTTAGTTCAGTTAGTATGCAAAGTTTCATGATCTTATTTGAAGTATTTTATGAATAACAGCGGTTTATTGTTTATTTTGGAGGTAACTGTGGACTTTTTTTCTATCGAAAAAATTTTACGAAATCGTGTTTTCGTCTAACATAATCCTTAACATTAATCCTCAACTTTACCATATATTTATTTCAAAATTAATGCTGCAATATTTTCGGCATAACGAAGGATCTTGCTAAGCCATTTGACATTATATTTCCCCTTAAATATTGGGAATTTTGACTAATCATTATTTCAATATACAATACCGGCCATCTACATGTTGATGGTTCTATGACTGATTCTCTGTCGCCATAAATATATGTCAATTTGAAGCGCTTATTACACGTAGATCTAAAGCGTCGAAAGATCTATTTAAAAAAAATAGAAATAATAGACGAACTTACGCAGACTTGATGGTATACACAGGGTGTTAGTGTAAACACCGTTATCCTTGAAACGAGTGGTTTGGTTTTACTTATAGAACGTAAATTCAATGAATTAAAAAAACGCTATTTTCTTTCATAAAATTTAAAAAGTTTCTAGCCGACACCGTCCGTAAATTTATGGATACCCTATGCGTCCGAGTGACGTAATCACTGTAAACATCACCGCCCGCGCTAGCTACCTACACAACATTCCAATGAAAACACAATAGGTACACATGTATGATGTGTGAGGAATAAGATGGAATGGCATCTTTTCCAGGAAAAAGCGTCTCCGGCTCTCTACACTCACCATACGAAACAGCAGCATTAAGCTGCTATTTTACGCTGGTACCATGTGAGAGCGTGGTCCTTCCCTGGTCGAGCCGACCCATAAGTGCTACAACTATACAATTAATATAGCTGCAGCATGGTTTTACCACTTAAAAAAACTTGTTCCAGACTTACAATCACAGTTAATATATATAAGCGCGACAGTTGAATTCGGTATAAAAATATAGTTGCTTTTCGTACTCTATTATTTTTCTATAATATATAGTACAATTGCCTGAAATATAGTACGATACTATATACATACCGGTGGCAACCCTATACCCATCCATATGAATTCCTTGACAGAAATTCATTCATCTAGTAGTGATTTGGTGTAGCAAAACAGGGGAAGTATGGACTCATTTACGAGTATTTACTAAATCTTAATTTTACTGTTACGAGCTTAGGGTTCGTGACAATAAAAATTGCCGATAGAATTACCAAAATAACACTTTAATTCACTTTACACTAATTAAAACTTAAAAGACACTAATAATTAATCACACTGATTCACTTTATTTCGCTCCGAAGCTTCGCTTGTCTCGCCAAATTCAATACTGCCCCGATCGCGTATTGCCGCGCCTTTAAATATGCCTTTTCACCGAAACATCCAGAATATTCAAGTAAATATGCGCGCCAATCGACCAGGCGCCGAAAGTTCGAGTGTAGGGCTTCTAGAAAGCTTAGTTCTTCAATTCGATACTAGATGGCGCTGTCGGTTGAAAGATTAGTCATGTAATTTTCTGGAAAGCTCTCCTCGCTCTGTTACCCGACACTAGATGGCGTTAGTGCCAGACGTCAACTTAGGCGCGCAACACTCCTAAGACATGCTCGTCCCGAGCATTATCGGCCCCATAATAACGCGTCAGGCGATTCATATGGACGATCTTAGGAGTCCCTCTTGCGCCTTTCTGTATCCTGTAGGTTACATCGTTGATCCTAGTCACAATCCGGTACGGTCCGTCACATTTAGCTTGAAACTTAGGAGATTTCCCTTTGCTGCGGGCTGGATTGTGCAACCACACTACTGAACCTTCGTCGAACCCTTTGTTGTTCATATTGCGGTCATACCGGGTTTTCATCTTTTCGGACATTTGCTGGCCCGATTGTCTGACGTGCTGACGCCTGAAATGTCATTCATTTTGTTCCACAAGTCATTTGCATAATCGGTTATACTGCGTGGGGCATCAGGTGGTATCTCGGTGATCAGGTCTGCGGGCAGCCGTAATTCTCTTCCAAAGTTTGCGAAAGCTGGTGTCACTGATGTACTTTCGTGAACAGCGCTTCTCTGAAACGGCTCCGCAATGTCAAGAGCTGTCCTATCCGATGGTGCACCAAAATTGTACAATTTCAATGCACCTCTATTACGAGTTTGAGGTCGCTTTGCCGCCGCACAACATGTACATTTGCGACACCAATCCTCGACATCGTCACGATACTGGACCCAATAAAATCGTTCTCGGATCGTTCGTTCGTTTAACTTTCAGATGGACTCCTGAACAACCATTATGGTACAGATGTAGAACATCCGGCACTTTAGATTTAAGGACAACCATTTGCAAACGACAGCTGTCTCCTCTACCATTTTCCCATTTACGGCCCAGGACTCCATCCTGAATCAGCAAGCTGTCCCATTGGGCCCAATAGCTTTAGTAGTCGAACTCATCGCCGAGACGTCGCTCCACTTGGGCTTGGTAGCACGGGCCTTCATCCATTCCAGAATCGGCTTGATGTCCGGATCTTCCTGCTGTGCATGTTGTAAGCTGTCCTTCCACTCGTTGCTGAGGTGGTCTATCCTGAACATCCTCACCACTTCCTTACCCTCTTGCCTAGTACTGTTCTCGCAAACATCAGGATAAGGTTTTCTTGACAATGCATCTGTGTTACCTCGACATTTCCCGCTGCAGTGTTTGATAGTAAAGTCGTATTCCTGCTGCTGCTGGGCGGTGATGTTAGCCGCACTTCCCTTCTGAGATCGTTCGCCTTCCCTTTCCAGGGTTCGCTTAGGGCAGCTGGATTGAAGATGGCCCTTTTCCCCACAGCCATAGCACCTAGAGCTGTATCCATTATTGCGGTCGCGAACTGCTGTAGCTGCTGTAACCTCCCTGACGCGATGGGAACGAAGATCCTACCGCACGGCTTCCACCTCCAGTGCATGGGCCAAGGCGTCCTTAAGCGTGTCGTGGTGCCCGAGCCTCACAGCAGCTCTGACTTCAAGGTCGCAGATGCCGTCAATGAACGTCCGCATCAGGTTTCCTTCAATGAGCGCAGGTACAGAATGGTATGCTTCCCGAACCATCTTCTCCACCTCAAGGGCCCACTGCTGCAGGTTTTCGTTGCTGCGTTGCAGGCAATCTCTAAGCTGCGCACGAAAGACGTGTTCCAGATGAGCGTCGCCATATCTCGCCTCCAATGCCTCAAGGAGCTCCTTGTAGGTCACTTTCTTACCGAGAGCTTCCAACACTGTTAAGGCTTGGTCGCGCAGGCCTAGGGTGAGTGCAGTCGTGGCCTGGCTTTTATTCCAGCCGTTCACCTCCATGACGGCCTCGAACTGGATTTAGTAGGCCGACCAGGAATAAGTCCCGTCGAACAGCGGCACTTTGAATCCACGTAGCGAAGGTATTGTAGCTACTACGGGAGCTGTAGTTCCATCCTCAGATTTGAGTTCGTCCAGTGATTTCTTCACGTCAGCCATCACGTTGTTAACCCGATTGTTCACCTGGTCGATTTGTGTTTTAGCTTCCTCGATTTGGGTTTCAGCTTCCGACAGGCGGTTGTCATGTTGAGCAACCCTATCCTTCACCTCCCTTATCTCTTTCCCAAAGGTAGCGTGAAGGTCCTTCATGAGGAGCATCTGCTCTTCCGACTGACGAGCCTGTTCCGCCTGCTGATCTTCCAACCGACGGGCCTGTTCCTCTAATCGGTGGGCCTGTTCCTCCTGTCGGCGTGCCTGTTCCTCCTGTCGGCGAGCCCGTTCATCCTGTCCGCCCCACAGCTGCTCTTTCAACTGAAGGGCCTGTTCCTCCTGTCGGGGAGCCTGTTCCTCCTGTCGGCGAGCCTTCTCTTGCAGCATCACCATCAGAGCACCTAAGTCAGGTGCTGCAGATGTAGGAGCTACTGACGGGCCTGCAGCCGGTGGCTGGCCCTCCGACGACTGTGGCGTTGCACCACCAAATCTTCTTTGGTCCGTCTCCTGCTGGCGTTGACTTCGGGTATGGACACCCTCCGTTTCCTCCTTAGGTAAAATCGGCATAATTTTATCCCACTTCTGACACAAATTGTTACGAGCTTAGGGTTCGTGACAATAAAAATTGCCGATAGAATTACCAAAATTAACACTTTCATTCACTTTACACTAATTAAAACTTAAAAGACACTAATAATTAATCACACTGATTCATTTTATTTCGCTCCGAAGCTTCGCTTGTCTCGCCAAATTCAATACTGCTCCGATCGCGTATTACCGCGCCTTTAAATATGCCTTTTCAACGAAACATCCAGAATATTCAAGTAAATATGCGCGCCAATCGACCAGGCGCCGAAAGTTCGAGTGTAGGGCTTCTAGAAAGCTTAGTTCTTCAATTCGATACTAGATGGCGCTGTCGGTTGAAAGATTAGTCATGTCATTTTCTGGATAGCTCTCCTCGCTCTGTTACCCGACACTAGACGCGCTAGTGCCAGACGTCAACTTAGGCGCGCAACATTACCAAAAGAATGAGAGATTCAAAAGGAAAATGGGGATACGCATTCATAAAATTTCTATATTGCTCTGTGATTCATAGAAGTTTCGGATGTGTAATATTTTCTCTAATGTTTTAAAGATTTAAATACCTACTATTTATTTATTTAGTCTTTATAGAATCTTACATAATTTATAGGTACAAAGATTTAACGCTACAAAAGCATACTACAGTGCTCATTACAATTTTAATGAAAGATATTAAATAACAGCAACGTTCCAGACATTTTCCAAATTTTTAATTTTGTGTTATTAATTGGGTAAGGACCAAATTTTTATACCGTCGCACAACAAAATATCACACTGGAAAGTGTCACAATGGAACCTGACTGTCGCACAATAGATTTATTAAGCTGTGGTTACACTTAGAATAAAAATGTGATATTTCATTGCAATTTTATATGTGTGATATCACAATGTTACAAATATAGGTACATAAACTATAGTTACTGAATGGTATGTGACTATATTGCATCCAAAATATGAAAAAATAAAAATCTTATTTTTATTAATTATTTATTCAAAACGCCAAATAATCAAAACATTCAAACAAAAAACAATTACCCTCCTTTTAGAGCAGTCGCGTAAAAACAAATAATACAGATAACTAAAGAAAACTCTTCTAAAACAAAACAAATCTCTACTATTAAATTATAACAAATTAGTGAATAATTTCTTTTAACTAAAAATCTTCTAAAACAAAAAAAAAATCCTCAGAGAACCAAAGCTAAACATTTCTATTAATAAAAAATATCTATTAAGCAATAGTTAAATCCCAAAAATTTCCAAGTAAATAGTGTAAAAAGATCATTGATATTTTGTATCGAATGTAGTATCCTCCAGAGAAATAAAATAAAAAAAATTAAAAGTAAGTTTCATTAAAACTGTCTAACAAATAATACTCTTTTGATTTTACAGACAATCTTATTTTTTTAACAATTGAAATATTGGTTACAGTATCGAGATCAACTTTTTTTGGCCTTATAAATTTTAAATTAGGAGTTTTTACAGTCTTTAAAAACGAAACTGTATAGAAAGTTGTACCATCTTTAATTTCAACACCCGTGACAAATCCTATGTAGTACTTCCATTTTCTCATAAAATATCTTACTAACACAGCGTTGTCCACTTCAATTTTTTCAGTGAAGTCACAAATTCCTGAGCATCCATGCTTTTGTTGATTAACTGTTTTCGAATCCTTGGCATTACAAGTGTCTATCTGATGCTCCATATTTTCTTTTAAGATGGAAGATCTTTTGGAGGGAGATAAAAGGTCTGTTTTGGATGTGGAAGGAACGGAATTTGTACTACTTTCGTCTGGAAGCTTTTTGGAATATACGTCGAAATCTAGACCAATTTTATTAAGAGTTATTTTTCCATAAGATTTAAGATCCAAATTTCTACGGTTTTTCGGCGTAATTTTAACGTCTCCCAAAACCGCCACTTTTTTATTTTCTTTCATTTTTCCACAGTGTCCTTTAAATATACTCTTCTTCAGTTCTTCTTTGTTTTTTCCATTATTTTTCACTATTTCCTTATCTCGTGTCTTTTTCTTCTGGTTTTCTTGTATTTTTGACTCTGATTCAGTTGGTATATTCTGTGCATTCTCTTCAGAGGACGATGTAAAAAAGCTTTCATTTTCATTCCATTCAGATGTATCACTCTCTGCATATTCAATCTCCGTATCCGTATTTTCGGTAGATGAATCTTCATTCTTTCTTGAATTCTTGCATCTATTTTTCCTTTTTTTAATTTTTTTTTCTATTTTTATTATTTTTATCAAATTGTGCATTTTAGTGTCAAAGCAGTCACAATTGCCTCGCATGCAGAAGCAACTTAATGGTCTGTACTTTATTATATTTTCATATTCAGTTGCAATGACTTGATGAACTTTCATTGTAGATGGTATAGGTGTTACCCTTTCAGGCTCAGGTATTTGAATCATCTCTATGTCACTTTCTGGTACGTAAAATGTTTTCACAGACGTAACGGTTTTCGATAAAATGTCAAATACAGATTCAGCATCAACTATATCAACACCATATGCAACTCTTGCATCAAGGGTTCTCTTCACCACACCACCGACCCCGTCAGCTGCACCTTTACCATGTGATGTTTCAAAAAACGACCATGTTCCTTCGGTAAAGCCTTCTTCCTTAATTTTTTGACAAAAAAGGTAAAAGTTATTTTTTTGTTTATATTGTGTTGCAGGACCGTCAGACCAAAAGTGGATGTGGCTAATTTTGGGAAATTTCATTTTCGCAAAATCTATGACTGGTTTCAAGTGGCCCCATATAGCTTCGGGGCCGTGTTTGAGTGACGGAGAAACAGTACAAAAACAAATGGGTTTCTGATCTTTGACATACAACAAACCTGTATGTAAGGTTACTTGAGTTTTAGAAGCACCAAAGTGCATAGCCTGCACTTCTACGGCCATTTTGCAAACATAATTTTCTGAGAAGTCACAATGAATGATAACTTCGTCATCTTTAATGTTTTCAAGCGCTTCTCTATATTGCTTGTATTGATGATAAATGTTAAAATAATGTACTTTAAATTTTTGAAGTTCACTTTGAAAGAAATCGACAAGACATTGAACCGATCCAGATTTAACTTCTTTCACCATTTTTTTAGTAATTTTATGTTTCCCGTCTTTTTCGTATTTATAAGTTTTATAAAAACACTCTAACCAAGACACTTCCATATTATTGTCTGGAATCCCAAAATTAAGTTTTTTGTTAGCGCATAATCTGCACTCCGAATACATACAAATTTTAGATTTAGTATTGCATACAATTTTAGACACGATCTCATTCAAATCGTTTGATTCTAGCAGGCCCAACTTTTTTAGCGACTCAACTTTGAAAATTAAATTGGAATGCTTAATACAAGCGCATGTATTGCGGGTACTTACATTTGGTGAAACTACATAAAAAGGGCGATAACGTTTAAAGGTCGTAAAAGACACATTACCGCCTTCATTTTTGTATTTTTTATATAAATTAAGTAAAGTATCAAGCAGAAGGCGCTTTTGTTTTTGAATTTTATACTTTGTAACATATTCTTTCTTGCCAGCTGTCATGCGACTGACATCATCTCTTACAAAGAATTTTTTCAATTGTTTAGCTGATTTGTTTTTTCCTTTTTTGTTTATTCCGTATTGCCTAACCTCACATTTTAAGCCTAAATATTTAGTCATTTTTGTTTTCAGATTATACTTTATAGCTGCTTTACTATTTATTATATTTTTGAGTACTCTTCTTTCTTTGAATTTCTTAGTACCTCGATATGTTTCCTTTAAGGAATCTTCCATGACATGATGTTGTAAAAGTTTTTGCTTAACTTTTGCTTTAGAACTTTCGGAAATTTGAGGAAGTTCTTCATTAATAAATATATTTGTTTTGGTCAAAGGCGTTAGTTCATTTGCCTTTTGCATAGTTTGCACAACTACATTATCGGGTTCTGGCAATAATTCGGGCTTTCCACTTATTTCTTCTAATGTTTTTACTGATTTTAGGTCATGCAGCTGAGATGTAAGTGTATTCATTTGTTTTTTTGCATCTTATCAAAGACCTTCTCAGAGTATGGTTTTTTTTTAATAATATTTCTACTTTTTGTTTTAATTTTTTGTTTTCGTAGGCCACTGTACTACGATACCTGCGACGTGCTTTTTGACTATTATCTGTTACCGTAGGTGAAGGTGCTTTCTGTTTCTTCTTACGCTTTTCATCTCTCCACCGTTTTCTTGCTTCTTTCTTTTCCGTTTCATTCATTTCCGAAATTTTCTTTTTGTTTTCCTTCGTTCTTTGCGCGTTCTTTTTTTTCATTTCTAGGAATTTCTCAGGATTTTCATTTTTTAATTTTTCGCGGTACTTGCGGCACCTTTCTGCTGACGATAAAGGCATCTGAGAAAAGAAACTAAGATTTTTTTCGATTCCAGAAAAATTTAAATGGAAAAGTTGTTCAGTATTACGAGTACAACTGCCACGTAAGAGGTTATTACTGTTTTACAAATAACCCTGTATATCAAAATTTCTTTGCCTTTTGATCTAGATATAATTGTTTTCTATTTTTGCAAAAATTGAAACTTATTACTTACAATGCAACTATGTAAACTAACCTTTAGGAATCTCTGTTGTGACACGTCACACAATTTCGTGTCACACGTGTTACAACGGAACAAAATTTCTTTACGACTTAACCTACAAAATATTATAACTCTTAAAACTTACCACTTAAATGAGCTTCAATGAATGTTTTTGGTGCTATAGTTCTTTATAGTTCCTTTGTGTAAACTCAAACTGCAAAATACTTCACGAAACACAAGTTACTTATAATAAAATTTTCGAAATATTAATGACAAAACGGTACGTTTGAGACGCAATGGTCGATTGTCATTGAATACAAAATGGCGGCAGGTATGTGAAAATATTGCCAGCATTTACTAATGTTGCAAGACTAAATAACAAAGATACTGCTAAAATACGCCATTAGTTCCATAATAAAAGCGTCGCACAGTTGGAAGATCACAACGGAACGAATATTAGGACATGTTTTTAATACACGATTAAACATAAAATTACTGCAAACAACGTTATTCTTATGAACATGATTAAAGGAAGTATAATGGAAAACAAATTAGTCTCATATTTGGAACCCTAGTACTGTTTATAAAAAATCAACACTGCATTGTACCGCGAAAGTCAGCATTGTGACACTGTAATTTTGTATGAAAGACAAATATCACAACACGAGATCGGGACATTATTTAAGAAATCTAAACAGTAAATCCAGGACAATAATGCCTGAAGCAGTTTCAAGCAAGTTAATATTTAATTTTGTTTAAACGAAATAGCATTTAGGGTGTACAAGTTTTTTTAAATTGATCGAAAAAACGTAGGACATCATTTTTCTTCCGACCCGTGGAAGAATTTGGTCCTTACCCAATTAAGAAATCTAAATTTAAAACAGGTATTTGTAAAATATTATCCAAAATTTTAAATCGAGCCCCGTAAATACCGATAGAATAATTTACAATAACAACAACAACACAATACAACAACAACAAACAACAACACAAACAACAACAACAATTATTTGTATGGCCTACAAGTAGTTGTTCCGGGTCTGGATGTTCATCCTTGTGCAATTTATGTTTGTAAACTGCCCCCACAATACAAGAGAAAATGTTAATATAGGGGTAACGTTTTTAAAAAATAATATAATATACCATGCTGTGACCATAGAACAAAATTAAAAGATTTTATTGTACGACAGCGGAACCCTAAAATTGAACAATTTTAAAAACCATTGAAGTAGTTTATAGCAATTGTGATTAATTGCCTGCAAGGCCTGTTATTTAACAGCGACGAGCAAACCGGTCAACATTTATAACTAGTCTGACCATAAAATAAAGACATAATTTAAAAATTTCTCTTTTTCAACCGACTTAAAACGAAGAAGGTTCTCATTCGACTGTATTTTTAAGTGTGGTTACCTCAGAACTTTTTTCTAGGTCTGGTGCCTCTCATGTGGTCCCATATAAATTTGATCAAGATCTGACCAATAGTTTTTGAGATAGCCATAATATTGCGTATTCAATTAACTTCGACTACATTGATGATGTTCTCATTTTATTTATATTGAAGTTGGTTGTACAATTTTTTTAATTTTAACACTTGTTTTTTAACCCTAGATCACTAACCATTCGTCTCTCAGACTACGCATACCCCCGCATTTCATAGTTCGCTAGGTTCGCAGCATCCGCACTCCCTCCCCCGCTCAGTACCTTCCTGATTGGTCCTGTTAGTGACCCGTGTGCACTCGTGGTCGTGGCGGTCGCAATCGCTTTGGAACAGGACATACAGCCGTCGCGTCGTCTGACAGACGAAAGGTTAGTGACTGTGTAACATTATTTTTAGTTATAATATTTTTCTATTTTCAAGATAGGAATAATGTACTATTATTTTGTGGAATAAAAGTAAAGGGAAAATTTATTTTGCAGACTATGAATACTTTTGGATCATTTTACGATATTGTTTTGATTTTCAATTTTATTTTTAGATGGATTTGAGAGGAGATGAGATGATTATTCTATGATACTATAAACATTAGTATCATAAACGCGTATGTTGTTTACGTATGCAATATGATCCGAGACCATAAGAAACCGCTCAAGAGGAGAGAATTTGCCTTGCAAATGGCAGATGAGCTAATAAAACCCTGGCTACTCGAGCGCTACAATACGGTGATTTTGCAGCGTGATATGAAAAAGAGTATTGGAGATATTCCAAAAATTGAAGTGCCACAAGAAAGCTGCGTACAAGAAATACATAAAACAAGAAAAATATGTGGATTTTGCCCAGCAAAAAAAAGGCGTATGACAAAATATTGTTGTACATACTGCAAAAAGGCTATTTGCGGAAAGCACACAGTTCCTATTTGTAATAGTTGTAAGAATTAATATTGTTTATTTTTTATCGTTTTGTTTGATTCCTTAAAGAAAGGACTTTCAAGTTTTTGTTTCTTTTATAAAATGAATAACAACGATTTTGAAAATATTTGCGTTTCATTGCGTAGTCTGTGAATCGAATGGTTGGTGATAGTGTTACTCCAATTTAAGGTTAGTGATCTAGGGTTAAATTCAAATTAGGTTTCAGATTACTTGTGGCGTCGCTGCCATCGCGTCGCAGTAGAATAAAGCGGTCCGAACAATAACCGAAGCTTAACTCATGCATATCGAAGTTTTCGGACGACTACATATTATTATATAACTAGTATGGCCATTATTAATTTCTCTTACAGTTTAGAAAGATTTTGTTATTTCTTTATTTTATTTTTATTTATTTATTTGATGACATTTACAGAAAAACATTACATAAGTTCATAACTGCGGCAAACTGTAAAGACATTTGGTTGGCGAATAAATGCACTCTTATATCCTATTACATAATTAAATAAGTACTCAACCCACATAATATTACAAACAACTAGAAATTTAAAACATGAACACTATAAATTCCACACTCCATCAATTCCAAATACAACAATTCAATCGGGCTGTTCACGCTCTCAAAGCCAGAATTAGATGAAACCTTTCAAGTAAACTATATGCAGGCGGTAACTAATTTATGCCTAAACTATGATACCTCCCATTGACGAAGGTGACCTGTACTATAATTAATAGTTGGTCTCGGCTCGACCGGGGAAGGATCTCGTTCTCACAGAATACCAACGTAAAATAGTAGCTTAATGCTGCTGTGTTTCGTATGGTGAGTGAGGAGAACCGGAGACCCCTTTTTTGGAACCGACGCATTCCATGTTAGTCCTCAAGGGTGACAACACATCTATGTATTAAGTTATTAATATGAAAAAAACGCAGTTGCGTCATTCTTATCGGAAAACGATTCCAATCAAGAATTACATAACGACACTGCTCAGGTTTATCACCAGGAATTCCTTTGCCGCCCTTGTATCCAATGTATCATCATAATCTAACCGTTAACAATCATCAGTGGATTATACGAAGAACTTCGCAGACACTAAAACGCCGACGACATAATGATGTTTTAATGAGCTTGGGAAGGCGTTCGTATTGTAATGAAACGTCTTACGAAATAAAATCTCACCAAAGAAATAGCTGAGATATAAATGAAACTGGAAAATGGGTTAAGTATCGAAACTTAAGATTTACTAGTATTGCGTAAGCACTGCACTACACATCATTGTCAGTGCGTAAGATATCTATCGCTAAGTATTAATTTTTAAACTTCACTATTACTATCAATATAATACAAAAGTACGATCCTGAGCCACCTGCATCCATCGACTATCTGCGTGTTTTATTAGGTCATCATTCCATTTTGCGAGGGGCGCCTAAAACTGCCTGTACCAATACAAGGCTGCTTTCTTCCCAATCGGTTGTCGGTTCTTCGATCCGGTTTTATATGGACAGTCCAATACCACTCCAGCTTCACGATCCGTTGGGCTGTGTCGGTTACTCTTGTCCTTCTGGGGATATTTTCGTTACGGATTTTATCCTACATAAAAACTGCGAAAATAGCCCTCTTTATTACACGCTGAGCTTCCTTTTAAAGCTAGCCGTGAAGAACCACGTTTCGGTTCCATAAGCTATCATTGGCAACACGCACTGATTGCACACATTCTGCTTAAGGTCTGAAGAATATCGGACAAGAAGATTCGGAGTTTGCTGGACGCAGCTCTGCATAGTTAGATTCGTCGGTATTCTTAATGACTGAAGCATGAGTAGTTACGCTGTACCAGTTCTGGCTCACTGAGTCAGAAGTGATACAAGTACAACGTTCGTCGACTCATGATCCTAAAAAAAACAAAAAAAAAGGTTTTGGCACGCTCTGATCGCGAATCTGCGGTCCATTTTTGCGAAGGATGCACGGTTCCGGAGATGCGCAGATCAATTAACTCTTATCTAATTGATATCCGGTGAAGATAGAATATATAAAACCAAAATCTTAAATTCGACCAAGTGAAATAGTAGAGCATCTCTTGGCCTTTGAAATCGAAGTAACCAATATGCCATTTGCCATTTTGCCAACAAAAAACACAAATTATAAGTTTTCGGGTCAGGTCTTACGAGTATTTTGATCGACCTTCTACACTACAGCTTAATCTACCTCCTATATAATCATAAGCGTAACATCGTAAACGCGTGGATTGGGATGGGTGAGTAGAATGCCAACCTTTTTGGTTGTGTAAGTTTTGTTTTAGAAAAAACAAAAGACATGCAATTTATTCACCGATACCACACAGCACTCGCTGTATAGCAGCGGCCCCAGACTATCCTCCACCTTATGTCAGAATTAATCAAAAACATGATGATGGAAGCAGCATCTTCTTGATAACAACCGGAAATACAGTAGATAAAAAAGATGGTTAGACATACACATCCAGCGATTTGGCAATATAAGTTATTATGTATTGAGGTGTGTAAGGTGTATAAAACCAGGAACAGGGTTTCCTGGTCTGAAACATGCGGACCCACTCGGTCTGCCTGATTATGTGCTTGTAATTATATTAATTTTTTTCTCTTAATATTGTACCGTTTTTGGTTACCTGTTATCATTCACTTATTTGTGAGTTAAGACATGCTAGTAGTTACGTTGTACCAGTTCTGGATCACTGAGTCAGAAGTGGTACAAGTACAACGTTCGTCGACTCACGATCCTAAAAATAAACAAAAGAAAAGGTTTTGGCATGCTCTGATCACGAATCTGCGGTCCATTTTTGCGTAGAATGCACGATTCCGGAGATGCGCAAATCAATTAACTCTTATCTAATTGATATCTTGTGAAGGGCTAAACCGTCATTAGCGCTCCATTGTTCTTATCTAATTATCTATTGTTCATTGAATACCGTCATTATCTATTCTTCCTCAGCGTGCTGCTATTGTATTATACTCCTTTGTTCCTATCTACACTAATCTGAATCATCAATAAAACACATTACCTAATTTTGATAAAATTTTTATTTACAAAATCTTATTATCTATAAAATAGGAGCGAAACATCTCATCCACTAAAATATCGTTGTACAATGTGTTCCCTGTAAATATACTCGTAAAACTATGCATTGAACATCCCTGAAACTTGTGTGCTCTTCGCTCTATGAGCTGACGCCGAATCTTGTTGGAATACCCAGTGCCTGTTATTGAACATGGTATGAGAAACACGTTACACAAGGTTCGTCAGGACTGTATTTTGATACACAACTGCATTCGTTTTTACACCTTTCTCACAAAAATGTACCTCTGTTAAGCCCCAATAAGAAACTCCCAACCATACCATGAGCGAGGATGGAAAATGACCTCGTTGGACACGCGGAATACGGTTGCTCGCTTCTTCACTACTGTGTGCGTACACCTTATCATTTTGTTTGTTGTAGCTCTCTTCTACGGTAAAAAAAAATTTCATCCGAAAAAATAATTTCCCGATATTTTTTTCCCGCCTACCGCTTCAACAAAGCGCAGCATCTCTTCAGTCTCAGGTCCCTTAGACGAGCATTCAAACGATGTCCTGTTTTTCTTCGATATGCCCGAAGCCCTAAGTCTTCATTTAACACCCTTTTCACCGTGGTTCTGCTTAACCCCATCTGAAGGGCCAACAGTTTCTGCTTACGTTTGGGATTTCTTTGAATTCGCGCCTTTACAGCTTTTATCACTGCTGGAGTCCTAACAAATCGAGGGCGACCTGTCATCTACACTAGAGTCTTCATTGTATCGTTTGATGGTACGATAAACGTATCTTTTGGTTATATTCAAATTTTTCAGTATGTCAAAAATTGGCACGTAACCGCAACGATGCAACGCAATAACTGCCACACGGTGTTCTTTAAGCGTCCACTCCATATTTAAAAATGAGTAAAATTGTAAAAAGTATACAGTTTTATTTTCATGAACAATTCGAACTCAATAAACTTTTTTGTGGCCAGCATTCTAAAAGAAAACTTTTTACTGTGTGACAATACTTATGACCTGACTAGGTATATACATTGGTACTTGGGTGTACATGGGCAGTCTATTAGCAGCATAAACATTATTTTATAGACTGGGGTGAATCTTTTTCAGATATTGTTGTACATCCAGTGTATCCATGATATTACTGCTATTAGTAGATTATTACAGTACAATCTACTCAATGACTAACATAGGAATGATCAATTATAGTGATTTCTAAATATTAAATTGCATTATTTTGTGTTATACAAAACGTATTTGAGTCATCAATACACTGGATAAGACGCAACACGAAGTAATGCTGAGATAAGCAACAGAATGTGAGATAAGCTTGTTGACGCATAAAGTTATTATCAATTCCACTGTAGAAATTCTTTAGATTAGAATTATTACTTACTGGTACTATATAAGACCAAGCAACTGCAGTCATGGAGTTAGTGTATGGTCGTTTGACCGCAGTGGATCTATCAATACTACATTTATGTTACTTCAACGCATCAAAGGCCATAGATGTGTTTATTCTATTGACAAACTTACTTTTCTTTCTGTTATTTTCTTACGTGTGTATGATTTAGTGTTAACAAATTATATTTAAATATTTTGTGTGTATATGATTAAGCCGTGGTCGCTCAGATGGTTAGAGCAAGCTGTAAATTTCACAGTACGCGACGCGGGTTCGATCCCCGCCGGCACAAATTAAATTGTTAATTGCAATTTTAAGTGCTGATTTACCACGTGCTCGGCGGTGAAGGAAAACATCGTGAGGAAACCTGCATGCCTGATAAAATTTCGAAGGCATGTGAAGTTCGCCAACACGCTTCGCCGCGCCGCGGACATTTCCTAGCCATAAATACAAAGATAATAGCAGAAAGTGAAAAAGTTAAAAAATACTTTTTTAACAATGACAGTCATTAGTTGATCATTAGTGAATGTGATTCTGTTTACTTAAATTACAGGAAGACAAGAGCAGAAGGAAGAAATGGGATGATGGGAAGTAATGAAGCATTGTTATGTAAAGTTTGTTGGAACAAACATATTTTTAGTCACGTGTAAATACTTTTAACATTTTGGTTCAAAATGACACAAAATCTCAAAACTATTAGATACATCATCGACATGGACGGATTTTACATTACATATCCTCATAAACATTTTCAATGTAGAGAAATGGCTATTCTAGATGTAAAACTATCTAATAAAAATGATGCGTTTATCGATCATTATTTGTTTCGGCCAAGTTATCATTTCAATTATTTGTCGCTAAAAGACAAAAAAACTGTTCATTATTGTGAAACACACGTGCACGGCATTCCATATTTTGATGTGACTGAAGAATTAAAATGTGCCTACAAACAGGAGAACATAATTCCCATATTAAATTGGTATATTAGAAATTTGTGCAAAGACGAAGTGATCGCATACAAAGGTGGTTCAACAGAAAAACAATTTTTAAAAATGTTGACGACGAATGATAGAATTTTTAATATTGAAGAATACAAATGTCCAAAATACAATGATTTGGTAAATGTCATAAATTTAAACAAACGTTATGTGTGTAATAATCATGTATTTGCAAAAAATAATCATAAAATTTTACATTGTTCTTGCGACGAAGTGTGGGTTTTTTACAAGTGGTTATTGCTTGAAAATAAAATTTTAAATTAATCATAAATTTTGTTTGATTTCCCAAAAACATTAGTTATGTCAAACATATGTCAAACAATCTCTAATGTAATCTAATTACTTATTATAGAAATAGATTTTAATTCAATAAAAATTTAAATATGTTCTGTGAAAAGTTTTAAGCATAATGTTTTAAGCATAATCGTGATAAGCGTTGTGCATTCCTGCCGCCTGGCGGCGCTACTTGTATGTTGAGCGAAAAAACGCTTAGCTACTCCGGAACTAAACCGTGAGGCGACCGCGAAACTATTTTTATTTTTTATAAGTATAAATTAAAGGTTTTATGAATGTTTTATGTTCGAAATAATAGAGATAAGTCATATCTATTGTCAGGAATAAATAAAAATGTTGTAAGGTATGTTTTACCACACTTATTAATGAAAATTGTAAATTTCTCTTAGAAAAGGTTGTTCTGTGCTCTGATTGGTCGATGGGTCATGTGCAAATTCGTTAGTGCCGCGTGCAAATTTTCTCAATTCTGATTGGTCACAGCTGCCTATAAAAAAGGGGCGTTTTTTGTGGTAAAACATTCCAACTCCGGCAATGTAATAATAAGGAATCAAAAAAATAAAATAAGAAGAAACTCTCAAGAAGCGTTATTTATTGCTCATCTAACTGCTACTGTATGCTCTCCAGTTAACATCCCGCCAGCAAACCCGCTCTATTTATTAACATTCTCACACGTGAGCATCTACATTGTTCCTTCGAGAATCCGGATCGGGTTTAAGGAAAACTAGGAAGATGCCTTCAAATACAAGATCAAAATCAGTGCAGTCGAAGACTACGAGTGAAAGTAACGCTACTACGGGTACCAGTACGACGGATTGGAGCATGAACACGCCGAGTGATTCTACAAACACGACGGCTACTAACGCGTCGACTTCAGATCGATCGACGCTTACAAGAGCATCACCCAGCAGCGTACACAGACAACCCGTACTTCTTAATAAGAACATTGCCGGAAAAGAATCAACATCGGGGGACGTAACCCATACCACCCCCCGACCCGCACCATCGAAGCGTCAGTTCGTCACCAAGAAGAGTCATCCAACGCCGCAGATTCAAGATAGAAGTGTCGCAATGAAGACTCTGCAGCAGCCTCACCCTAAGAAGACGACCCGCGATCCAGACACGCTTTCCGTTCGCTCGTCGCATAGGAAGAGAGCAGAAGCGTAAGCAAAAATGACAATGGCATTAAGGGAACTAGAATTGGCAGAAGCTCGGTCGAAAGTTGCTCAAGCGGAATTAGAACTTCTCACCGCGGAGTCAGAAGAAGAAGATGGTGCTGGAGAAGAACTGTTCGAACGAACTCGAGAAGTCGAACGCTGGTTCATCCAGACCGGAGACATGCCTAATAAGAATCACAAACCAATAGAGGCGGAAGAAAAGAGAAGTGACATCCAGGAACTAGCTTCAGTCATACTAAAGCTATCGGAAAAATCACGTGACACCGTTTCACCGAAGCACCTCGAACTCCCTCACTTCAACGGGGCCTGTGAAGAATGGTTAGCCTTCAAAAGATCATACGAGGATACGGCCGCTTCTTTTAGTAACAATCAGAACCTAGCGCGCCTTAGAATAGCAATCCAAGGAAAAGCTAGAGAAGCCGTCCAAAGCCTGCTGTTCACCGCCGAAGACCCACACGAAATGATCAAGGGACTGGAAGCAAGATTCGGAAGACCTGGAGCACTAGCATTAGCAGAACTAGAAAAAATTAAGAACCTCCCAAGAGTCGGCGAGAGCCCGAGCGACATATTCATATTTGCGAGCAAAGTAAAGAACGCAGTTGAGACAATCAAAGCCCTGAAGAAACCGCAGTATCTCAGTTCACCTGAAACGCTGAGAGTTATAGTAGATGGTTGGTTTTGGTTATTGTAGATCGTTGGTTCGCCTACCACAGAAGCAGAAGAGATGAGGAAATTCAGGAGCTATTACTTGTCGAAGCATTCCTAGAAACAGAAGCCGACATGTGCGGAGACTTCGCTCCGCCTGAAGCGTCCTCAGAACAAAGAAGAGGAATAAGAAAACCCGTTCACTTGGTACAAGAAGCCTCAAAAGAAAAATATAAGAAGTCATGTCCTTTTCCGTGAGGAAGAACACTTCGCACTAGAATGTAAAAAGTTCAAAGAAGCCAACCTGAATGGAAAATGGGATATGACCAAGAAGGCAAAGATATGCTTCAAGTGCCTTCGATTCAGGCACGCAAGGATCAACTGTAAAGCACCAGTCCGCAAGCTGTGTAAAAGATGGCATCATACCATCTTACATTCTGACAAACCACCGGCACCGCTAGAAAAAGAAGCAAAAGACATCAGTAGCACATCAGAAGAAAAGGTCGCCTGAATTCATAACGCCAAAGGAGAAGAAAAGGCCTACCTAATGATGATCCCCGTGAACCTCTATGGCCCAAAAGGACAAATTCGCGTATTAGCACTACTAGACGAAGGGTCAACGGTCACGCTCTTAGACGCATCAATTGCTGAGAAAATCGGAGTCGAAGGAAAGAAAGAAAAACTCACGATCGAAACCGTCGGCGGGAAAGTGTTAAGAAAAGATAGTTCACAGAAGATCGAGTTCAAAATAAAAGGGGCTCATAGAAAAGAAAAGAAGACTATCGTAGCGAGAACCATCGACGACCTGAAGCTGTCTGAACAATGCATTAACAAGGACACCGTGAGAAACTGCGAGCACCTGAAGGCAATTGAAAATCAACTCCTCTACGTCACCGAGAGACCCAAGCTACTGATAGGCCAAGACAATTGGGGACTGATAGTGACAAGAAAACTGAAGAAGGGCAAACCATCAGATCCTGTAGCCTCCCTCACGAACTTAGGGTGGGTGTTACACGGATGTGAAACAGGAGCAACTGCCACAATACACTTCACTCATTATGGCAGAGCGACCACTGGTGAAGAAGACATAGAAGATATCGTCCGAGAACATTTTCAACTAGAGTCTCTCGAGATCCAGAATCGATCGCCATCCAACGACAGCGATAGAAGAGCATCAGAAACCCTCGAGAAAACTACGAAGAAACTACCAAGCGGTCAATATAAAACGGGACTCCTGTGGAAAAAAGAAGACGAAACCCTGCCCAACAATTACAATCAGGCAGTCCGACGCCTGGTTAGCATCGAAAAGAAACTAGATCAAGACCAAGAAACAAGAAAGCACTACGAGGAACAGATCCTAAGTTTGATCGAAAAAGGATACGCAGAGATAGCTCCAGAAACCTCCTACAAAGGAAGAACGTTCTACTTAC
Source organism: Parnassius smintheus behrii (assembly GCA_036936625.1). Taxonomy (NCBI): domain Eukaryota; kingdom Metazoa; phylum Arthropoda; class Insecta; order Lepidoptera; family Papilionidae; genus Parnassius; species Parnassius smintheus. Next base: position 13,596,786 of record JAUPFT010000005.1, on the reverse strand, counting down.
CCCACTTCGCTGTTGTGCATCCAGTAAAGAAGAAGCTGAGAATAGTGTTCGACGCAGCTGCCAAGTATGAAGGAAAGAGCCTCAACGGCGCCTTGCTCTCGGGCACAGACCTGTTACAATCGCTATTTGGAGTACTGTTGCGCTTCAGAGAGCGACCGGTAGCCATCATGGCCGACATACAAGACATGTTCCTCCGAGTCAAAGTTAGAGAGGACGACCGAGACAGTCTCAGGTTCCTGTGGCGCGGAAGCCGAAGAACCGGCAAGCTTGAAGAGTATAGAATGTCTTCAATCATCTTCGGAGCAGCGTCATCACCAGCAACAGCGATATACGTAATGAATAAGAACGCAGAAGAATTTAAGAACGCTCATCCCGAAGCAGTGAAAGCAATTAAGAGAAACCATTACATGGATGACTATTTGCAGAGCTTCGCGTCTACAACCGAAGCAAAGAAGATATCCAAAGAAGTGAAAGACATCCACGCGAGAGCAAACTTTCATCTGAAGGGTTGGGCCAGTAATAATTCAGGGGTAATATAAGAAGTAGAAGACACCAATAAAGAAAACTCCTTACAACTGACCAAAGAAGAGAAGACTCTGGGACTAAGATGGCTGGTAAAAGAAGATGCATTAGCCTTCAACGTCGGGTTACGCAACACGCCGGAGGACCTGCAAGATGGCAGAAGAACTCCAACGAAGAGAGAAGTCACAAGCGCAGTGATGTCCACCTTCGATCCAATGGGTTTTGCAACGCCGGTACTAATACAAGAAAAGAAAAACTGTAAACTCTCAAGAAGCGTTATTTATTGCTCATCTAACTGCTACTGTATGCTCTCCAGTTAACATCCCGCCAGCAAACCCGCTCTATTTATTAACATTCTCACACGTGAGCATCTACAAGTATACTATATAATACAAAGGTGGTTCAACAGAAAAACAATTTTTATTACATTGTTCTTGTGACGAAGTGTGGGTTTCTTACAAGTGGTTATTGCTTGAAAATAAAATTTTAAATTAATCATAAATTTTGTTTGATTTCCCAAAAACTATTGGTAAATTTATGACATTTACCAAATCATTGTATTTTGGACATTTGTATTCTTCAATATAAAAATTCTATCATTCGTCGTCAACATTTTTAAAAATTGTTTTTCTGTTGAACCACCTTTGTATGCGATCACTTCGTCTTTGCACAAATTTCTAATATACCAATTTAATATGGGAATTATGTTCTCTTGTTTGTAGGCACATTTTAATTCTTCGGTCACATCAAAATATGGAATGCCGTGCACGTGTGTTTCACAATAATGAACAGTTTTTTTGTCTTTTGGCGACAAATAATTGAAATGATAACTTGGCCGAAACAAATAATGATCGATAAACGCATCATTTTTATTAGATAGTTTTAAATCTAGAATAGCCATTTCTCTACATTGAAAATGTTTATGAGGATATGTAATGTAAAATCCGTCCATGTCGATGATGTATCTAATAGTTTTTAGATTTTGTGTCATTTTGAACCAAAATGTTAAAAGTATTTACACGTGACTAAAAATATGTTTGTTCCAACAAACTTTACATAACAATGCTTCATTACTTCCCATCATCCCATTTCTTCCTTCTGCTCTTGTCTTCCTGTAATTTAAGTAAACAGAATCACATTCACTAATGATCAACTAATGACTGTCATTGTTAAAAAAGTATTTTTTAACTTTTTCACTTTCTGCTATTATCTTTGTATTTATGGCTAGGAAATGTCCGCGGCGCGGCGAAGCGTGTTGGCGAACTTCACATGCCTTCGAAATTTTCTCAGACATGCAGGTTTCCTCACGATGTTTTCCTTCACCGCCGAGCACGTGGTAAATCAGCACTTAAAATTGCAATTAACAATTTAATTTGTGCCGGCGGGGATCGAACCCGCGTCGCGTACTGTGAAATTTACAGCTTGCTCTAACCATCTGAGCGACCACGGCTTAATCATATACACACAAAATATTTAAATATAATTTGTTAACACTAAATCATACACACGTAAGAAAATAACAGAAAGAAAAGTAAGTTTGTCAATAGAATAAACACATCTATGGCCTTTGATGCGTTGAAGTAACATAAATGTAGTATTGATAGATCCACTGCGGTCAAACGACCATACACTAACTCCATGACTGCAGTTGCTTGGTCTTATATAGTACCAGTAAGTAATAATTCTAATCTAAAGAATTTCTACAGTGGAATTGATAATAACTTTATGCGTCAACAAGCTTATCTCACATTCTGTTGCTTATCTCAGCATTACTTCGTGTTGCGTCTTATCCAGTGTATTGATGACTCAAATACGTTTTGTATAACACAAAATAATGCAATTTAATATTTAGAAATCACTATAATTGATCATTCCTATGTTAGTCATTGAGTAGATTGTACTGTAATAATCTACTAATAGCAGTAATATCATGGATACACTGGATGTACAACAATATCTGAAAAAGATTCACCCCAGTCTAGAAAATAATGTTTATGCTGCTAATAGACTGCCCATGTACACCCAAGTACCAATGTATATACCTAGTCAGGTCATAAGTATTGTCACACAGTAAAAAGTTTTCTTTTAGAATGCTGGCCACAAAAAAGTTTATTGAGTTCGAATTGTTCATGAAAATAAAACTGTATACTTTTTACAATTTTACTCATTTTTAAATATGGAGTGGACGCTTAAAGAACACCGTGTGGCAGTTATTGCGTTGCATCGTTGCGGTTACGTGCCAATTTTTGACATACTGAAAAATTTGAATATAACCAAAAGATACGTTTATCGTACCATCAAACGATACAATGAAGACTCTAGTGTAGATGACAGGTCAAGAAGTGGTCGCCCTCGATTTGTTAGGACTCCAGCAGTGATAAAAGCTGTAAAGGCGCGAATTCAAAGAAATCCCAAACGTAAGCAGAAACTGTTGGCCCTTCAGATGGGGTTAAGCAGAACCACGGTGAAAAGGGTGTTAAATGAAGACTTAGGGCTTCGGGCATATCGAAGAAAAACAGGACATCGTTTGAATGCTCGTCTAAGGGACCTGAGACTGAAGAGATGCTGCGCTTTGTTGAAGCGGTAGGCGGGAAAAAAATATCGGGAAATTATTTTTTCGGATGAAATTTTTTTTACCGTAGAAGAGAGCTACAACAAACAAAATGATAAGGTGTACGCACACAGTAGTGAAGAAGCGAGCAACCGTATTCCGCGTGTCCAACGAGGTCATTTTCCATCCTCGCTCATGGTATGGTTGGGAGTTTCTTATTGGGGCTTAACAGAGGTACATTTTTGTGAGAAAGGTGTAAAAACGAATGCAGTTGTGTATCAAAATACAGTCCTGACGAACCTTGTGTAACGTGTTTCTCATACCATGTTCAATAACAGGCACTGGGTATTCCAACAAGATTCGGCGTCAGCTCATAGAGCGAAGAGCACACAAGTTTCAGGGATGTTCAATGCATAGTTTTACGAGTATATTTACAGGGAACACATTGTACAACGATATTTTAGTGGATGAGATGTTTCGCTCCTATTTTATAGATAATAAGATTTTGTAAATAAAAATTTTATCAAAATTAGGTAATGTGTTTTATTGATGATTCAGATTAGTGTAGATAGGAACAAAGGAGTATAATACAATAGCAGCACGCTGAGGAAGAATAGATAATGACGGTATTCAATGAACAATAGATAATTAGATAAGAACAATGGAGCGCTAATGACGGTGGAGCCCTTCACAAGATATCAATTAGATAAGAGTTAATTGATTTGCGCATCTCCGGAATCGTGCATTCTACGCAAAAATGGACCGCAGATTCGTGATCAGAGCATGCCAAAACCTTTTTTTTTGTTTATTTTTAGGATCGTGAGTCGACGAACGTTGTACTTGTACCACTTCTGACTCAGTGAGCCAGAACTGGTACAACGTAACTACTAGCATGTCTTAACTCACAAATAATGAATGATAACAGGTAACCAAAAACGGTACAATATTAAGAGAAAAAAATTAATATAATTACAAGCACATAATCAGGCAGACCGAGTGGGTCCGCATGTTTCAGACCAGGAAACCCTGTTCCTGTTTTTATACACCTTACACACCTCATCACATAATAACTTATATTGCCAAATCGCTGGATGTGTATGTCTAACCATCTTTTTTATCTACTGTATTTCCGGTTGTTATCAAGAAGATGCTGCTTCCATCATCATGTTTTTGATTAATTCTGACATAAGGTGGAGGATAGTCTGGGGCCGCTGCTATACAGCGAGTGCTGTGTGGTATCGGTGAATAAATTGCATGTCTTTTGTTTTTTCTAAAACAAAACACACACAACCAAAAAGGTTGGCATTCTACTCACCCATCCCAATCCACGCGTTTACGATGTTACGCTTATGATTATATAAGAGGTAGATTAAGCTGTAGTGTAGAAGGTCGATCAAAATACTCGTAAGACATGACCCGAAAACTTATAATTTGTGTTTTTTGTACACGTATTACTATCGGCTTGGATGGCATATTTGTAATGGTAACTTCGATGTCAAAGGCCGAGAGATGCTCTACTATTTCACTTGGTCGAATTTAAGATTTTGGTTTTTTATATTTTGCTTCTACTACGTAGTAAAAATTTGCATTTATTATTATCGATATTCTGAAATATTTGAACTAATACAACCGCATAGCTGGGAATTCTTTCATTCATTTGGGTTAGCTAAGTTGACTTTCTACAATGGTTGACGCTATAGCTGAACGCACATTTATCAGCACCGTGGGCACGTACGCGCCTATGCGCCGTATGCGCCGTACGCAATTCTTTTGTATTAAAAACATTATTCCTTATAGTTTTCGAATTATTTTCAAAAATCTGGTGCCAATTTTTTTAAAGTTTATTGTTAATAACAATTACATAATATTACGAATCGATTGAGCCATAGCTCGTATTTTTAGGAAAATTGGAACGATTTTTCGCAGAAACTACATTTCGACTTTCGACAGACTATTACGCGTTAACCGTGTGATGGCGGTGCAAGTATACCCACTACCTCTAGTGCTCCTTCAGTGGGTGAAAAACTGCTTGTGTCCACCCGCCTGCCAAGCTTGGCAACTGTGGCAATAACCTCTATGAGTCAATCTATAGGGGAGGCTTATGTTCAGCAGTTGACTTTTACAGGCTGTAATAGTAAGAGATTTTTTTTATAGAAGAGGGGGCAAACTAGCATACGGTTCACCTGATGTTAAGTGACTACCGCCGCCCATGAACAACAGCAACACTAGAGGAATATCAGGTGCGTTGCTGGCCTTTAAGAAAGGAGTAAGCTCTTTTCTTGAAGGTCCCTAGATTAGTGTTATCGATTGTAGAAAGACAACTTGGCAAAACCCGTTGGAATCGCAACCCATCCGCTATTCATCCATGTGAAACACATAAGTCGTAAGTAATATCCTGCTTGATTATTCAAACTTTGTTTAAAAACATTGTACCTACGTAATAAAAATACAAATAATTTGTCTATGAAATCATACTGTGAACATTAGATTGAAGTTTGGTTTTCAAGTGGTAATTAACACCTGGGTGGAAAATGGCGTTGTAACAAATTAAAGTTATGACGCAAAAGCACATAAAAAAGGCAACGACTCTTTCCTTATAAATTATAATACGTAGTAATACGTGGTAGAGCCATGCTGCAGTTATATTAGAAGTATAGTTGTAGCACGAATTGGTCGGCTCGACCGGGGATGGACAACGCTCTTACAGAATACCAGCGTAAAACAGTAGCTTAATGCTGCTGTGTTTCGTATGGTGAGTGTAGAGAACCGGAGACCCTTTTTACTGGAAACGAGGCATTCCACCATAGTCCTCACGGGTGACAACGCATCTGCATTTTGATTTGTAATCGAGGAGATGTAGATGTCTATGGGCCACAGCAACCACTTACCATCAAGTGGACTGTGTGCTCCTTTCTCACCCTATCCTATAAAAAATATTACGGAACATCTTACGAGAACACTTGTGAAAATCAAAAACGTTAAGGTAACTCGTTAAATTGTGCACGATCTTTTTTTAATAAGTCTTCTTTGGTTAGGTTAGTAAGTAGTTAGTCAGGATTGAATATATTTTGATGAAGATGATAAGTCAATAAGTATATATATATATATATATATATATATATATATATATATATTACTACCTCCATTGCCTCGTGGGTGTCGAACAAGGCAACGGAAGGAAACAAAACAAAATAGGCAGCACCGTCTTCCTAATATTTTTATTTATAATAACTACAAGAAGAAAAACTGCGGTTGCTAACCCGCCTGCCAAGCGTTGCAACTACGGCAAATATCCTCCTTATGACGCAATTTATCCTCCTTATGATGTAATTAATGAATGAAAAAATTGAAGATAGTGCGCTTTACAGGTTGACAACATCATCACTTATAACCAGGTGGGATAGTTATGCAATACATACATTTTAATGACAAAGAAGCAAAAACTTCTTGTATACCTTACAAGATTTATATATTCTAACCACAGTGCTATTTATTTATTAGCCTTCGTCCCGTGGGTTTCGTAAGTATAGTTTACCAGCTGTTCCCTGCGACTTCGCCTGCGTGGAATTTATAACGAATGGGTTTCATTCACATTTTTTGCGCGGAACCCTATTTCTTTTTCTAATTTTCTTATAACATCAGCAATATGCCAGTGAAAGTCCCGTCTAAATCTGTCCAGCCGTTTCGGAGATTAGCCGAGGAACAAAGAGACTGATAGACAAATGATTTTAAAATTATTTTTTTGTTACTTGTATACTTTCATATGCACTTAGTAAAACGCTGTTCATTTGATATGTTTGATTCAAACAGACACTTCAATTTTTTTTGTATAGTTGTATAGATTTGTTGTAGACACCGCCGAGAATAAAGAGATTGTTTCAAAAGATTTGTCTTTGAACAAATATTACAATTGTTTATACTTAAGACCTATTTTAATTCGTATTTTAAATTGAAATAAGCAACTTGGTTTAAATCCTGATTGTTTACCGTTGCAACTTATCTTAATTGACAGTTAATAAAACATAATAAATAATGTTACGCGCCGAAGTTGACGGCACTAGCGCCATCTAGTCTCGAACCGTAGAACTAAACTTCTTGAAGTCGAAACTCGAACTCTCGGTACCTTGCGCGTGTTTACTTGAATATTCTGGATATTTCCGTGCTAATTTATATAAATAGGCGCTGCAAGATGCGATCGGGGAAGTATTGAATTCGGCGAGACAAGCGAAGCTTCGGAGCGGAATAAAGTGAATCAGTGTGATTAATTATTAGTGTTTTTAACTTTAATTAGTGTAAAGTGAATTAAAGTGTTAATTTAGGTAATTTTATCGGCAATTGTTATTGTCACGAACCTCAAGCTCGTAACAATTGGTGTCAGAAGTGGGATAAAATCATGCCGATTTTACCTAAGGAGGAAACGGAGGGTGTCCGTACCCGAAGTCAACGCCAGCAGGAGACGGACCAAAGAAGATTTGGTGGTGCAACGCCGCAGACGTCGGAGGGCCAGCCGCCGGCTGCAGGCCCGTCAGTAGCTCCTACATCTGCAGCACCTGACTTAGGTGCTCTGATGGTGATGCTGCAGGAGCAGGCTCGCCGACAGGAGGAACAGGTCCGTCGTTTGGAAGAGCAGCTGCGGGGCGGACAGGAGGAACAGGCCCGCCGATTGGAAGAGCAGCTGCGGGGCGGACAGGAGGAACAGGCCCGCCGGCAGGAGGAACAGGCCCGCCGGCAGGAGGAACAGGCCAGTCGTTTAGAAGAGCAACTCCAACGCGAAGGAAGAGCAGATGCTCCTCATGAAGGACCTTCACGCTATCTTCGGAAAAGATATACGGGAGGTGAAGGATAAGGTTGCTCAACATGACTACCGCCTGTCAGAGGCCGAAACCCGAATCGACCAAGTAAACAATCGGGTTGACAACGTAATGGCTGACGTGAAGAAAACGCTGGACGACCTCAAACTTGGGGACGGAACAACAGCTCCCGTAGTAGCTACAACACCTTCGCTACGTGGGTTCAAAGTGCCGCCGTTCGACGGGACCTCTTCCTGCTCGGCCTACAAAATCCAGTTCGAGGGCGTCATGGAGGTGAACGGCTGGAATAAAAGCCAAGCCATGACTGCACTCACCCTAGGCCTGCGCGACCAAGTCTTAACTGTGTTGGAAGCTCTCGGTAAGAAAGTGACCTACGAGCAGCTTCTTGAGGCCGTGGAGGCGAGATGTGGCGACGCTCACCAGGAACACGTCTTTCGCGCGCAGCTTAAAGATCGCGTGCAGCGCAGCAACGAAAACCTGCAGCAGTGGGCCCTTGAGGTGGAGAAGATGGTTCGAAAAGCGTACCAGTCCGTACCTGCGCTCATTGAAGGGAACCTGGTTCAGACATTCATCGACGGCATCCGCGACCTTGAAGTCAGAGCTGCTGTGAGACTCGGGCACCACGACACGCTTAAGGACGCCTTGGCCCATGCACTGGAGGTGGAAGCCGTGCGGCAGGATCATCGTTCCCATCGCATCAGGGAGGTTGCAGCAGCTACAGTACGCGACCGCAACAAAGGATACAGCCCTAGGTGTTATGGCTGTGGGGAAAGGGGCCATCTTCGATCCAGCTGCCCTAAGCGAAGCGCAGAAAGGGAAAGTGAACGATATCAGGAGGGTAGTGCAGCTAACGGCACTGCCTGGCGGCGACAGGATCGTCGTTCACCTCACGCTAGGGAGGTTACAGCAGTTACGGTTCGCGACCACAATAAAGGATACAGCCCTAGGTGCTATGGCTGTGGGGAAAGGGGCCATCTTCGGTCCAGCTGCCCTAAGCACACCCTAGGAAGGGAAGGTGAACGGTCTCAGAAAGGAAGTGCGGCTAACAGCACCGCCCAGCAGCAGCAGGAATACGACTTAACTATCAGACACTGCAGCGGGAAATCTCACGGCAACGCAGATGCATTGTCAAGAAGACCTTTTCCTGAAGATTGCAACCATTGTAGTAGGCAAGAGAGTAAGGAAGTGGTATCCGTGAGGATGCTCAGGACAGACCACCTTAGCAACGGGTGGAAGGACAGCCTACGACATGCACAGCAGGAAGATCCGGACATCAAGCCGATTCTGGAAGAGATGAAGGCCCGGGCTACCAAGCCTAAGTGGAGGGACGTCTCAGCGATGAGTTCAACCACGAAAAGCTATTGGGCCCAATGGGACAGCTTGCTGATTCAGGATGGAGTCCTGTGCCGTAAATGGGACAATGGTCGAGGAGACAGCTGTCGTTTGCAAATGGTTGTCCCTAAAGCTAAAGTGCCGAATGTTCTACAGCTGTACCATAATGGTCGTTCAAGAGTCTATCTGGGAGTTAAACGAACTCTACTGAAGGCCCGAGAACAGTTTTTCTGGGTCCATTATCGTGACGATGTCGAGGATTGGTGTCGTACATGTACAAGTTGTGCGGCCGTGAAGGGACCTCAGACACGTAGTAGAGGAGCATCGAAATTGTGCAATGTTGGTGCACCATGGGATAGGACAGCCCTAGACATTGCGGAGCCGTTACAGAAAGGCGCAAGAGGGACTCCTAAGATCGCCCATGTGGATCGCCTGGCGCGTTATTATGGAGCCGATAATGCTCGGGACGAGCATGTCTTAGGAGGGGGCAGTGTTACGCGCCGAAGTCGACGTCACTAGCGCCATCTAGTCTCGAACCGAAGAACTAAACTTCTTAAAGTTGAAACTCGAACTCTCGGTACCTTGCGCGTGTTTACTTGAATATTCTGGATATTTCCGTGCTAATTTATATAAATAGGCTCTGCAAGATGCGATCAGGGAAGTATTGAATTCGGCGCGACAAGCGAAGCTTCGGAGCGGAATAAAGTGAATCAGTGTGATTAATTATTAGTGTTTTTAACTTTAATTAGTGTAAAGTGAATTAAAGTGTTAATTTAGGTAATTTTATCGGCAATTTTTATTGTCACGAAACTCAAGCTCGTAACAATAATATAATATTAACTCCGACAAGGTCAGTATGTTGTATTACTTCTAATATTCATATTCATTTTACAACCCAGAGTTTTTCGTCTTTCTCACTATCCGCATAAACATAATTATTACAGACGACTTCAAAAAAGGAGTAATTCGACTGTACGGTTTTTGTGTGTGTTCGTTTATGTAATATCTTCGCCAGTTGTGTACCAACTTCAATTATTCTTTTTTATCAAACTATCTATACCTAAGGCCCAATGTAAGTATGGTCCCATGTAAATTTAAAAAAAAAGCTCTAACGATAGCACAAAAGAGATAAAATTTTCAGCGTAACTATTTAGCCCACATTCTTGTTACAAAGAAGACATAAGATAAGCCAACATTCTAGGTACAAAGAAGACATAAGATAAGCCAACATTCTAGATACAAAGAAGACGTAAGATAAGCCTACATTCCAGGTACAAAGAAGACATAAGATAAGCCAACATTCTAGGTACAAAGAAGACATAAGATAAGCCAACATTCTAGGTACAAAGAAGACATGAGGGTAATACTAATATGGTCACCTTAAGCTTTTCCTTTTCCGTCCTACAAAAACAAAAATAGGAGGAGTATAACATAGGTATAAAAACACTAAGTCGTATACTATAACTAATATATTAAGAAAAAAAAAACACAAACAAGCTTTGACAATAATTAGGAAAATTTCTCGTTTATTTTTTACAAAATCTATCATAAATATATATTTTTGAATTTATTTTACATGGTGTACAAAATACCCTATCCCTATAGTATGTGCTGTAGGTCAAGGCAAAAAGCATAATTTATTTTATTGTATGTTAGTTTATATATATATATATATATATATATATATATATATATATATATATATATATATATATATATATATATATATATATATATATATATATATATATATATATAAACTTAATAAAATTATGAATTACGATCGAACTTCGACCATCAGGCGAATATATAATTTGTTGAAAGCTTGGCTACGGCGCCAAATAGCTATAGCAGTAGTACATACTCGTATAATAAGAGTACAGATGTGAACCATCGTTTTGACAAAACTAATACATCGTGTGAATATGACCTCAACCGGCCAAGTCGTTTAAAAGTTACACGATCCTTAACGGGCGTACCAATAATTATAAATACATACTATAAAGAATAATTTGCACGGAGGAACCCGCCCCTTCTCTTTTTTTTTGTCTCGCTTCCTAACACGTATTTCTATCGAAATAGTAAAGAATTCAATAGTGTTCTAAATCATGTAAAGGCGTTGGTCCTGCACCTTATGTCTCCGGTTGTGTCGGTTTACCGTCCCATCTGACTATGAGTGAGGGCACGTGGGCACTATAATCCTGTCTTGTCCAGATGTCTAGTCTCCTTAGACTTAGTGACCGATATTCGGTCTGGCGGACAATACATACTACGAGTACAAAAAAACCATACAGTCGAACTGTAAATCTTTTTCTTTTCTGAAGAAGAAGTGGCACTGCATTAGCTGCTTACCTGATTGTAAGCGGCTACTGCAGCGCACAATTACTTGCAGCCAACTTCAAAGTAAGAAGGCTTCAGATGCGTTGTCATCTGTACGGACTGAGATATAATGACTTCAGCCTATAATTACAATGGCTCCCAATAGCCTTCGAACCGAAACACAGCAATGCAATCACTGCTATTTAGCGTTAGAAATTATTTCTGACGTAGGTGAGAGGTTGTTGGACCCAGACGGATTCCTAGGTAAAAAAGGAGTCCCTACAAAAAACCTCGTTCAAAATAATACAACCATTGTTGAAAGCCACACATACAAATTTATAATCTTGCACATAATGACGTCTGAGTGGTTTAAGATTCCTTTTATTACTATTATTAATATTACCTTGACTTTTTCTAAGCCTATGATAGATCAACAGAGCAAAAACTATATTTAATAAAAGGAGCTTTATAGCTCAATAGAATATTAACGCAGTTATAAAAAACACGCAGTAAATCTACGTGTTTTTTTTAATTTGTGTTTAGAATGTTAAATCCGAATATTGTTATAAAAATATGAACGAAGATTTGCATCCCATTTTGAGAGATAGACGGAATTTTATTTTCAATACATATGTAAGTGTTATATTGTTTAATTAGGAATGATAATACACTGAAATAAAATGATATATATATAGCTTTCAAATAAATTAGTCGGTACGATACGCGCGCAAACTATTATAAGTTAATGCTATGCCTACAACCTTCGCGCAAGTGCAAGCAATATGTTGACGAAGTTTTACCTCGATCTGATGAACCATATGAACGATATGCCAGCGCATAAAATACGAACAAACAAACATTAGTTTTTATACATTAGATTTACAAAAACTGAAAATATAAGAAGCTTCCTACAATTTTATTTGTCATACTCGAGATACATGTGAGCCGTGGTAGCACAGATGGCTAACGCTCGCTGTAAATATAACAGAACGCGAGTAACTCGGGTTCGATTCCCGCCGGCACCAATGAAATTGTTAATTGCAATTTTACATGCTGATTTACCACGTGCTCAGCGGTGAAGGAAAACATCGTGAGGAAACCTGAATGTCTGAGGAACATGAAAAAAAATATTTCGAAGACATGTGAAGTTCGCCAACACGCATTGGGGCAGCGCGGCGGACACTTCCTTGCCCTAAAACCCTCTCAGAAATGAGGGGAGGCTTGTGCCCAGCAGTGGGACGTATATAGGCTGTAACTTTACTTTACTTTTTACTCGAGATACATGCAGATAAATGACAATCGGCACCAGTAGCTCTAACAGTAATAAATACTGCATACTGGAGCCGATTGTCGGACCTTGATCGCATTGTGTGCCTATATCTCGCGTATGACAAACAAAATTTTAGCACTTTAGTGCTTCACATATTTTCAGTGTACCATTACGCCCGTGTATACGTTATAGCTAATTCATAAGAAGTATCTAGACTCATCAAAGATGTGGGGCCATTATCACGTTATTGCTTCTCTATTATTTGCAACTTCAAACCATTGGAAAAAATTGAAGTTATTACGAGTTTTTTTTTAATAATGACTATACAGAGTAGATACCAGGATATTTTATATATTATTTTTCTCATCTCTTTTGTCCTTATATATTAAGTATTAAACGAGTCCGTTTGTGCTTTTAACCGTTCTGCATGGAGACAACAGAATTGTTTCTACATCATAAATCACAGTACAATTCAGCAAAAAATTCAATTGCTAGTTGTTACATCAACCTTTAAGCCGAAAAATTACATTTATATTTTATAAAAATATTTTCTGTTAGACTGTAGAACATCTCATGGTCGATAAATAAGACACTAAATACGAATAGGACACTACATAGACTATTTCATACAGACATTCTGTTCGAGAGGGGTCCTTCCCTGATCGAGCCGGCTCATTCGTGCCGCAACCTTGATACAAATACAGCTAGGCTCTATGTAAGCTATATACACTCAGCGAAGTTACACTAAAGAATCAAAATTAACTATAGGATTGAATTTAGTCCCCCCTTAACTTTAAAATTTAGGATACAATTGTTTTTTGGAGTTACATTGCATTAAACTGTAGACAGCTAGAGCTAGACCACTAGGGTCTATTTTAAGTGTGCAAAAATTAATTTTTATCACTAAAAATAAAATCTAAAAACTCACCAACTAATGTGTACTTTATCAGGCACGGGTGACAAAGATTGGTGATAGGATGCCAGTGCTCATTGTTCACCACGTCGGCCAGCTCTTCGGACTTGTTGGTCAGGAACATGGCGAACTCCTTGAACGTGACATCGTGGCCGTGTTCTAACGACTCGTTGGAGGGATTCTCGCGGTATGCTCGTATAATTCTCCTGCCTACTCGGTCCTGAAAATATTTAGTTATTTTAATATATTTTTACGTATTAAATGCTGATGAATTCTTAAATTTACGCGAACACTATACATTGAATAAAACTATATAGACGGATTTCATCGCGTTAACATATAGCTGACGTGAAGCACCCACGCTCCGGGAAGTCTGCAGTCTGTGAACATGTTCAAGATCGTCCCCAGCATTACATTAGATTTGATAAACCACAAATCCTCGCAAAAGAACACCGATTCCTATATGATGATACGGGAGGTTATTGAAATTAAAAAACAGCCTAATTTCAATAGAGAAAATGGATGGGTGCTGCCATCTGCTTGGAATCCTATGGTTAACAAAATTAAATCCAAACCCAAGCGCAAGATACAAGACCAAATCCACCAATACAAGACTTCAAGATACCGTAAGCTCGTTCTGCGTAGATCGAACCAAAGGTAATATTCAAAAACTGAAGGTAGCCGGGCTAACTATGATATTGGGACGTAAAACATCTCAGTGAACCCCCCCCCCCCTCGGTGACTATGGGTGCTTTAAAGTACCCGAAACGTGAGTTAAAAATAAGTTAATTAAACGCGATAAAATCCGTACAAATGGCTTTATTCAATATTAAATGATGCTTTTGGTATTACCAATAGCCTGGTCGATGCTTAATTCATATGTAGTTAGTTCAAAAAAATCAACGATAGTTTAGTCGACTTCAAAAAAAAATGTGGGAGGTTCTCAATTAGATGTTCTTTTATATATATGTTACGCGATATCTTCGGCAATATTGTTCGAAATGTTGGGTTGCATATAATATTTGATCCCTCCCATATATATATGAATCCCGCCCCTCATGGTGGAATAAGAGTGAAGTTAATTTAGACAACATTCTAGCTGTTACTTTGAGATTGTGCATACCTTGATCCAAACGGGTCAAAAATTAAAACTTTAATAAAAAATAAAAGTCGACTTCGAAGAACAAAAAAATACGAAATTATTTTACATACATATATATGTTTTGTTTAAAATATAGGTACGTGAGGGTAATAAGTTCATCCGCTTAATATGGTCACTTTCTAATAACTCACAAACTACAGCCTTGTTTGCATAGATAGCTCTGTGATACGATAGCTCTTCATCAGTCAATCAAATAATAAAGGGTGAAAAATGGTCCGCTTCTTCTCGACATTTAATATTATAGTAAATAATTTAGTCGATTCTAGTATTGTCACAGAATAAATAATATGGTACTGTGTAGTGTAGTGTAAGTTTTATTTAAGTTGATTTTTCGAAGAGTTACGAAGTATTGACAAAGCTTGTTTGGTATTTTTCTTTAATATATTAGTTATAGTATACGGTCTAGTATAGTATATATAATATAGTATAGTAGTTTTTTCGATGTCGTCCTCCTAGTTTTGGTTTTATAGGACGGCAAAGGTCAACATAACACAAATATTACCCTCACACACCTTACAATGTTTTGTTTTTAATATATATATATATATATATATATATATATATATATATATATATATATATATATCCACGAGATATATTCATGACGTATGGCGATTTCTATCCCATATAGAACAGAGACGGGGAGCACCGTCAACGATATGAGTTCTACTCTCATCAATATGTTTTTTAGGTTATAGCAAACTAATTATGAGAGAGGTCTGTGCCCAACAGCAGTCTGTCATATAGGCGTGTACTGTTATCATTATCTATATTTTCCAGTGTAAATGATCTAAAGTTTTATCCCTAATTTTACTTCAAACGCGGTAAGTGTATTTTATTTATAGAATAATAGTGACAAGCCATCAAACAGTCCACCTGATGGTAATTGGATGCTGTGGCCCATAAACATCTACATTCATCCTGGATTAAGAATCAAAATGCAGATGCGTTGTCACACCTGAGTACTAAGATGGAATGCCTCGTTTCCAGTGAAAATAGTCTCCGGTTCTCTACACTAACCATCGAAACACAGCAGCATTAAGCTGCTATTTTATGGTATTCTGTGAGAGCGAGCCATTCGTACTACAACCATAATATAGCTGCAGCGTGGCTCTAGATGATGTTTAGATGACACGTAACAAATATGTCACGGCCAATAGCCGAAGTTCGGATACGCATAGTTTAGACGGCTACAAATAGGTGCAGCCAATTGAGGTTGCTTTGGCTTACGCTGTACGATTTATTTACAGATATAAGCAGGTGTATCAATATACACATAGACTTTATATATATATATATATATATATATATATATATATATATATATATATATAATACGAAAGCCTGTTTATACCTAAGAACTCGATGATAGAAAAAGGTATACATTAGGCAACCTATCTTTTGCAAGGAACATGCTCCAGACTTTAGATTAGTATTATACTTTTTTATAGACTCAGGGTGACAAACGAGCACCCAATCTATTTGATGATAAGTGGATACTGTGGCTCTAAGACATCTACATCTATTTGTCCCTAATGAAGACTAAGATGGAATTCCTCATATCCAAAAAAGAGTCCAATTCTCTACACTCACAATATGAAACACAGCAACATTAAGCCGCTATTTTACACTGGTATTCTGAGAGCGTGTTCCTTCCTCGGTCGAGCCGACCCATTCGTACTACAACTATATATGAGGAGTATAACTGCAGCTTGGCTCTACCACATATTCAATTTGTTTCGTAAGCAATTCAGTGAAATATTATATTTTAATTAATGGTCACCAAACTGAATATATTTTAGGCAATCCATTAGCGAATCATCATATTATATTATTATATGTATATGTTTAATAAAAAAAATTTCATCCGGTGACAAGGATGATGTTTGTTTAGATCTTGTACATTTTTATGTACTCTTGTACATATTTATATCTTTAAAACAATGCAAGCAAGTTACTGTATTGTCAGTGTTTATTGCGCGAACTTGACCTCTGCAGCCTTGAGCTTAGAGTATACATAAGCTAGCTATGCTTAGCTATCCTCTAAGGGCTTGAGTCAATTAAAAAATTGTATTCAATGCACTATTGCACACAGCTTGACCGAAGTGTGAGAGTGACCTAGAAACGTCTTGTATCATTCGTCGACGGGTACAGTAGTAAGTGAAATTCACACGTGGAACATTGTTTGCGATGGTGTCATGAGAAGCTTACTATTTCATTTTTGATAACTCATAATAACATCTTAAAATTTATGACAAAATTTAAAGCCATTTTACTAAAATATTTTGGGCTTTGTGCGACAAAATGTATAGTATTACATAACGACAGTAAGAACAAATTTTAAAGTTTGAGCTTTTTCTCGACTTTAGCTTTTTGTTGGAAGTAGGCTCTGCACGTATAGTATAAATTATATCCTTTATAATTATGTAAAAAATAAGATTAATTTTATTATTAACACGCTTAAATTACTTTTTTATTTTGCCGACGTTTCGAGAGCTTTTCAGCATCCATGATCTCCTTTATCAACCAGTAAAACAACGCTCTATCGCAGGGATTCCAAAAGTGGCCGCTATCGACCCGTTGCGATGGGGTCAAAATCGGTTTCCCAGTGGAGTGGTCGCGACATAAACGCAAACTGATAATTTGTAACTGTAATTTGTGATAAGAATTATTAATAAATTTATATCAGTTTATATCAAGTTTAATTAATTAAACTTGAATTAAACTTGATATAAACTGAGTTTTATGTCTATTTAGTCTGTTAAATTCAGATGAGAAAATGATGTCAAGTTTACTCAATTAACCGCAAAGTTTTTAAATTGGTAAGTATTTGTATCAGTAGGAAAAAAAACTAGATTGAAAGTAATTTGGCTATGGAGGTCTCTCAAAATAGTTTGGGAATCCCCGCACTAACTCTACAACCACAGAAACCTAAATAAATTAGGTATTTATGCATTGCCTTCCCGAGGGATTTGTTCAGTACCTAGCGAGTGTTCGCGTAGTAACAAATCATTTTAATATAAATATATATTAACTTTGGGAATAAAATATCACTTCTGCTGTTGCATTTTATGTTACTTATACATTAAATGTTATTTTTTAAATAAAATACCTATTATAAACATAGCATTCTGTTATCACATATTCGTAACTGCAATGTTTTTTTTTTAAATAGATGACGCGGTACAAATTTCGGAAACTAAGTGCAAATATTCTAGGGAATTGTACTAAAGACAATATTAAGCGACCACACACGTCTTTCCCAGAAGTGCCAATATTTTAAAAAAAGTGGTAAAGTAAAAAATGGACTTTCAATAAGAATTAGGTATTTATAATCTATATTGAATAAAAATATTCTATTCTATTAATTTAAATAAAAAATATTCTATTATAAAAATATAATATCTCACATACGAAAGATATCTCATTGTTTGCGTTAAAATTTTGGTGTTAATTTCTTACCAAAATACAAAAAAAACGTATGGCCGCAATTCGGTCTAATGTAATACTACCATCTTCCCATTTTACATGTTATATGTTATATTTTAGAAAAAGTACTCATGTGATTTTAAAGAAAAATCATTCAGGTTAAGGCGATATTACACGGTTCAATCAAATTGAAACAATTCCATTGAAAAGCATTGGATATTGCCCATTTACCAATATACACGTATATCATTCAAATGACATTCAATGTTCACAACGCATTGTGATGGCGCACCAATTCGTACGTGCGGGAATTTCGTTAATCTGAGACTATTTAATGAAATAAAAAAAGAAAATCTCGGCGTTGGTGGGAACGCCCGTGGATTTCGTGAAGAATAATTAAAGGAGCCTCAAGCACCTCATTTTCGATATAAATATAGCAAAATTGGTGCGCGTACCTACGCTTCGCTGTCGTGCAGCGCGCGGAAGAGTCACTCTTTATGTCCAATGACCAATATTGCCACAATTTCATTGAAAGGGTTCGGTGAATCTTAGCTTTCAATGAGATTGTGCAATCGCGTTCAAATGTATTTAGATTTATCAATGGCTTTGAAGCAATTACATTGTGTTTTCAATTTAATTTGTATTGAACCGTGTAATATCGGCTTTATGCACTAAGTTTGTAGGTTGTAGGGTTTATTTTCTGCCTAGTAGTTTGTAAAAAATGCAAGTGGCTAACGTACATACGGAGGTATGTACGTTAGCCACTTGCATTTTTTAAATATTAGCCGTCGAAAAATAAATGTTTTAGGGCTTATAAATGTTTTAGTCCAGAGTTCTAGAGACATGCGAGACAAAAAGGTTACTCACGTACGAATATTCGCGCATATAGATATTCTTTTTTAACTGTAAATCGAACTAAAGCGACCTCAAATCGTGAAGATATTACGATATAAAAATTTGCCCTTGCGAGAATCGGACCCATAAAAAGTTTAAGATAGGGGCTTATAAAAATGAGATATTTATTCGTAACAGCACGAATAAATATCTCATTTATGGGCAGCATCTATCTCCTGCTTCGGTTTCCCTCAGTCACCTCTCACGACACCTACGGGATGATCGACCCGTCAAGATTCTGTTCGTAAATAAAAAATAAAAAAGCAAAAAATAGAGCTGTACCTGAAAATATTTTGCACTCTGCGTTTCGCCTTCCAATTTATTTCTATACGCCGACAACAATCGTTCGAACGGATTCCTCACGATGATCATTTTGTGGTAGTTTTCCAACATAGCGTCCCTGTCTTCCTTAGAGACAGTGCTCATGTTTCTGAACATTCCAGGCGAGTGCGCAAGACTGGCGGGTATAGAGAGAATGTCCGTGTTATTCCATTTTCCAGCCAGTATCATTAACACTCTTTTCCAGTTCGTACACGCAACCTATTAATCATATCACAGAAAATATATCAACAGATAAAAATCAAGCGTTTTAAGGGAAATTATGACTTCTTTTGGCGTCCGACAGATGGCGGTATATTCATTTCGTATTTATACCAGATATTTAACTTTGGCATCACCCATTTGGAGACAGTATGAGTGAGAGATTCAAATGCTCTACTAATACTTAGAACAAATTTGATAATATCTAAGTAAATCCAAAACTCAGCTCAGATACATTTATATGCAGAAAGAAAGGAGTTGCAAGGAGAGAGCCTCGAGGAACTTAGTTGGTTAGACGTTAAAACTCTAACGACAACCCTCGACAGCAACTCGCACGACTTTCTTTCATCTAGTTAATCATCAAACCAGGAAGCAACAGTAGCCTAATGGCAGAGCGCGGACCGCGAACTCAAAAAGTTCGTGAGTTCGAATCCGCCATTCGACTACTGGCGTGAATCATTCGTAACAATTAAAGCTTTTAAAAAAATTAGCGTGTCAAATTCTGTTAAGCCTTCGAGACATGAATAGTATCTGTATGTGTAGTGACATCCTCTTACCGCCTAGCACAGTGTAGTCACACCACCCACTAGATTGATGTGGCATGTAGTCGACGGATGCAGGTGGCTCTGACCCGTGCTTACGTAATCAACATGCTATGTATAATGGGCTACAATGATAAGAATCCACTAATTCTAGTCAGTGTTACTCCAGTAGAATCAACAGATTTCACATCATGACCTTGAAATATTCTATTCCGAAGAAGTCTGCTCCTTTTTTTAAGGGTTATAACAATAAAAACCTTTTTTTTTATTAATTGCTAGTGTCCAGTAACAGTTGTTATGTTATTATTTTTATTTATTCTTTCTTTATGTAATATGCGATAACTCAAACAAAATAAATCCTAAGCATCTTCATTATCTGAAAAACATTCTACGCATATTCAGCGCATTGGACTCTAAACGTGGGAGAACATTTAAATAATTGTTTCTCAGAGAACTGGATTGGCAAAAATGGGCTCATCATTTGCCACCTCAATCGTGTGATTTAATGCCTATGGATTTTTTCGTTTGGGGACGGGCAAAGGAGCTTGTCTACACAAATATGGAAATATTAACCAGAGAAGTTAATAAGAAGAATGGATATTAATGCAATCAAAACGGTTTATTTTGCATATGTCAGTAAAAAGATATCATCAGATCATCTACATCTACATTTATCCTCCAGATATATGCATTGTCATCCCTGAAGACAAAAATGGAATGCCTCATTACCAGTAAAAGGATCTCCGGTTCTCTAAGATAACCATGTCCACAAAAGCAATCAAGTGCTATTTTGCACTGGTATTCTGTGAGTGTGGTCCTAACTCTTCCCACATAATGAGTTCTTATATTTACACAAATACTACACATTAAATAGAACTATTTTTTTAATTCCTGAAGTTATTGGCACTTTACAGCAACCATGATCACTGGGAGTACTGAGGTTTAATGTTCTGATGTCATAATCAATGAAGGCTAACTTCAACTTAAAAAAAAATTCTATAAGCAAAATTTGAAATAGTCCACTAAGGTTTGTCTTGAATGTGTGATTCTACTAACTGATACAATTATTCCTATTCAAACAACTGTAGTACTACTTTGTTAATGAGAACAATTGAAATTTACACACAAATAATCAAAAATGGATATTTAATATACCTGATGAGGCCTCCAAGCTTCTGTCATGAATTTTATGGAAACTGATTTGACCTTACCCAAGGTATATTTTATTTTTAGAAAAAATAAACCAAGGACTTGTGAACCCCCAAAAAATATGATAAAAATCATAATAGTGATGCCAATGATGTCTGGTCCTATTAAAATTTAAAGTTATGTTTCTTGTTATTGATTACTGCATACATTGTATCCGGTATTTTCAAAATAAAAGTTTCCGCGAAAGGTTATGCAAAAAAAAAATTAGTGAAACAAACTCCAGTACTTTTTTTATAACATGTTAGATACACAAAAATATACTGGAATATATAGTTCATTTTCCTCTATAAAATAATTTAAAGTACGCCAAAGAGTATCTACCTCAAGGTACCTAAGCTACTGTTAAATTCCTTCTAAATAGTACAAAAAGCCAATGACGTGCTTAGCGCGTCAACGTAATTTAGAAAATACTGGTTTACCTTGACACTCACCTTTGGAACATAGCAGTAAAGAAGTTTATGGTCATCATCAACTAGAATATGTTCAAATTGATTTGGAGTTAATTCATCGAGGCTCTGTTTTAAAGGAAATCGTCTGCATGCGTCCTGAATAAGTTCTTGTCGAGCCAAGTTCAAGGACTGGGTCAATTCTAAAGAATGTTCACTCATAGACTCATCATTGTTCCCGCTTACAGAAAACAGAACGCATACTAAAAGTATCAAAATTCCGTCGCATGGACGCATCTTTCGCCATTAGTAACGCACATTAAAATATTATTTTTCTAAGTCACAAGTTTTATAAATGTAGTACACGCACGAAACAAGTAATTACAGTTGTAAAATTAAGCTTGGTTCGAACTATTTTAAAAATTAGCAAAATTTTAAGTTACAATAACAACTCCGATTCATTTTAACAACTACAAAACTTTAAAGCGATCGCAAAAATACTTCCACATAGTAGAAACAAACATCCACCACCTACGAAATTGACAATGACACTAAAACACTCCAATAGGAGTAATAGTGTTCTGTGCTAAAACACAAAATAAAATCACAGATTAAAACATTGAAGTAACATGTACTTACGTACTAGAACAGCTATTTCAAACAAAAAATGTGCGCTACTGTGTGTTCGTGCGGTTTGTTTTCTTATCATAGAATAAACATAGGTAGAATGATCAGTAGGTAATAAAAGATTGTACTGTTAAATAGGTAAATTATATCGAGAACAATTTTTTAAATTTTGTCATTTATTTTGTATATTATATTTGCTTATTTAATATAATATTATATCACAATTACATTTTAATGATATTTTTATCTCAATATTTTAAAAGGTATCTATCTCAAATATAAAAAATATACTATATGTATGTTTAACAAAACTTGTTAATATCACATTTAAATTACAAATATATTTATTTAAATTACAATAAGAGCCGTTCATAAATACTGAGCACGCGAGAGTTAAAAATTGACGAATTTATTCCACTTTGACTTTGATGTGGAAACCTAAAAATAAAATATAAGAATAATTTAAATATAAAAAATTTGCCTAATTATGATAACTCATATATGTTTCTACAAAAAATTTGTATAATAATATATTCGTCCTATATTTAAGTACCCACAGAAATGTCGCATCTGAACAAATTAATTTCCTAATCTATATTACGTGACACAAGATGGAGTCTTAGGAATAATTTGTTTTATTACTAATTTATAATACTTTTTTTTATAGATTAAGTATCTTATTAACCAATGAAAAGTAATTCTTTGGTTTTTACTGACATTTCTTGAGTTATTTGTGCAGTATCTAAGTACGCACGACGGCATATTTTTATCGCGAGATTTTCTTTTAAATCAACACGTGTCAACTCTATAAGCGCTTAGTGAGTGACTGACCAATAGGAGTAATAGTGTTCTGTGGTGACTGACTAAAGTGCGGTGTATGCACCGCAGTTGAATGGAACACAGTAGCTGAATGCAGTGTCGCCTCTAGTACGTAGTACATAACTCAATTCAAGCCTTTACGGCTCTGGGTACTAGCCCTTCTGAGCCTATAATATCTTTCAGAATCATCGTTTTATACATTTTTTTCTTCACAATATGCTGATGCGTCACATTGCGAAGTTTTTGGGAGATTTTGACGACAGTTCAACCCAGCGGACTGTTGATGACGACAGCCACTCAAGTTCATAAGCCACCCAAACGATCAAATTAACTTGAGGTTTATATCAACATCAAAGCACTTGTTTCGTCGTATTCTCTAATAGTTCACACGCGGAGACACTTAATTCACAAAATCACATCACTTTTACGAATTAAAATCCACTTGAAACCATTATTCAAGCGACAAAACAGGAGCAACAGTCCGTCGTCGGCCAAGTTCCCACCAAAACTCGACTAAAATGGAAAGATATAGTGTTCCGTGGAGGTTAGAGAGGGTATATTTATGTAACCTCCATGTAGTGTTCTGTGGAAAAGATACTCTATGACACTAAATAAAAAGTAAGGAAGTAAAGTATACCTATAAATTTTTTTATAATAACCGTAGACAGATAAACCTATAGAAAAATTGATACCTTCTTTCGCATTCGCACACGAAAAAGATAGATTTATGCATACGTCGTGCATAGAAATGAGACAGAGTAGTGTGATTGTTTGTCCCTTTCTCCGTGCCGGTTTTTTTTATTTAGTAAACTACACTTTGCTGAACAACTTTGACAGTTCGTAGCGATCTAAGGAGTTTACAAGTTGGTTTAAGTGTTTTGTGAGCTTAAGATTGGTGAATCCTGTTCAGTTCAGTTCTTAGTACAATTAAATATTTTATCTAAATATGTTTAAAAGTAATAAAGATTATTGTATAACCTAAAACTACGTTATCGTCCTTTCTCACTCGAGGCCACGCTAATTACGGTTCTCTGTCTACGCTAGTAACTATTCGTGTGGCGAATAAGCATACTGTGTTGCTATACCTATGCTGGGTAAAATACCGATCACAGAACACCTAATATAGTGGAATAGAAATGCCTTTGTTTCAATTTACTTGCGGTACCACTGCCGCCGCTAGTCTCCCCACTCCTTGCAGGTAGTTAACCCACTCAACTCATATACGCTAGTGCTTGACAAAAAACTATCGATAAAATATCGACACGGAATAATGTAGGTAATAAATATGTGATAAAATAAAACATTATAATGATATAATATGAACCGTAAATTTAATGAAATAAACTTAATGCTATAAAAAAACGTAAAGTAGAAAAAATAATTAATTACAATGAGTAAAACTTATACAGTAAAATAGAAAAAAAATTAAGACATTTTCATTATTTCAAAAACAAAATATTTATTGAAATATTTATTTATTTATTGTCCTGTAAAATGCAAATATTTATTTAAAAGTTGTCTTTTTGATACTTTTTGTGCTGAGGTTTTGTGAGAGGTTTGAATGTCGTAAAGCGTTTCGTTTCCGAATTATAAAGTATCAAAAATCTACTAGTGGCGCCACAAAATGTCTTTACTGTGTTGCATAATATGGCCACGGGATGGTTTGTATTTTACTAAAATACTTTATTTATTTAGAAGATACTTACATTTTCAGAAGTTGCCCAAACGTGAATAGTCGGATAAGCATGATCCAAAAGAACACGGCGTTTTCTTGTAGGATTAAAATCCTTTTCTTGAAAATCTGCTGAACATATTTTGCTATGTTTAGAAGGAAACCAATTTTATTCCCTATCGCCAAAATCCATTTTTCCTTAACTTCTGGGTTTATCGGAAAACTAAAAAAATATAAGAATATTGATTAAATAAGAAAAAATATTTATTGTTAAATAAAAACTTACGCTTTTTATTTAACAGCAAAATTTATTTCTAAAAATAACCTGCTAGAATTGATTATACAAGGCATAGAATATCGATAGCGTCGATAAACTAAAATCTAAGCACGTCCTTAATTGGCATCTGGGACCAGCGGCCATACTACGATGCGTGGAAGGGCAAAGTATCGTTCAATAAAATCGACTTAAAATGTATTATTTTACTCACCAATGATAAGAAATTCCTTTAGAAGAACAATAACCCTTTCCTGAACAGTTTGAACAGTTCGAAACACTGCAATAGACCATTTTTAACCACGTGCACCACGACTAACACGTGACGACGGTTTGTTTCGAACTGAGTCACGAAATTCTAGTAGTTGGCTTTTAAGCCATATACACGGCGCGCATTCCCGGCTCGTATAACATTTCTACTATCTATATTAAGTGTTCTGTGATACCGATCAAAGGCTAGTTTAATCTGACATCAAAGTGTAATAATAAAATGATTTATTATACTACTACTACTACACGATATACTAGATATTTATTTAAACATTTTTTTTTCAATAAATATCCAATTACAAAGTGATTTAACATTTAAAGGACTAAAAAGAAATTTACGATCACGAATACGGTGATAGAGCTTATTGCCATAAAAATAAATTATATTACACACCAATAAACACAAACCCTCAAATTTAACTTTTAAATTTTATTACAAAGTACCCCGCTAGCTTAGAAAAGAACAGCAAACAGGTTAACAGGTTACCTGTTTGCTCGCGACGCGAATAGCGGGAATTGCAAATTTTTTGCTAACCTGCAGATTTTGCTATATTTTCACTTTGAGACAATATTTATGGATAAAACTTACAAGAATTCTTGTTGAATGTATAAACTATCGAATATAATTATTTTTGGTTGCTAGAAATTGTAATAAAATTCATAAATTACACTTTATAGCATAGTAGTAGTATATACTTCACTTTTAGTGCCAAAATTACTACTAATTTGAATTCTACACTTTTGTTTTTGGAGAAATTTATATGAAAATGTTTGGAAATATGTATATTTTTATGTTTTATGTGTTTCTATTCGTTACTCACACCAAAATATTTAAAAAAAATATTTATCTGTATGACATTTCGAACAATATTTCAAATATATATTTGTGTGAATTTGAAATAAATACAACGTCAAGTTATTTGAAATATGTTATAAAACTATTTTATAGTTACATTTTACGCTAAAAATAAATGAGAATTGGAAAAATAACACATTCTTGACCCAACCGCCAAAATGGGCCTTCTCGATTTCGAAGTACTTTTAGCACTTACTTTTCACTTTTTTTTGCCACAAATTATATATCTACGTATTTACTATATTACAAGGAATACAAAAAAGTATAATACTTTCGTTTTTAGTCCAGACACAAATATAAAATTCTATAAAAAAAGACGGAGCACCTTCTGCAATGCGACACGTGGAACGCCGAAAGTTCAGAGTGATTTCTTTTTTTTTTCTAAGAAACATTGCCAGGTTATGATTTTAAATAAATTATATTTAAAAATTATATTATTCATTGCATATTGTCTTTGGTTTCGTTTAAAACCGTTTAAAACAAAAAAATATTTTTTCATAGGGCAGTATTTGGTATCAAATTTGATACCTTCCTGAACCAGCCGTAGGTAATTGTATACTATCAAATTAGAGTATGGCCATGAGCTAACGGGGTACAGTACTTTTTGTGGAATGTGATTGTGATAGATATTCAGGAAATAATATGTGTTTCCGGTCTGCGTTAGAGCATGGTGCGGGTGACAGGCCACCAGAAAGTAACTTGCGTGCGTTTTCGTTTGCAAGATTACGCCAACTTTTCTAACCACTCAAACGCCCCGGCAACCATAGACGCCTAAAACTTTTTCCGGTTGAACGGTAGGGCGACTATGATATTAGAGCGGCTTCGCCCCTTTATCAATCGAAAGCTACAAAAAGCTTCATGCATGTTGCACTAGATAGCTCTATATTAAAAGATGCGACTTTTGGTTAGAAAAATGTCTATGCCAGGTAACAAATACCATTGAAAAAAAAAAAGAAACAAGCGTTGTGTCAAAATCTGTGTAGTGACCAGTCACTTGCGTGCGTTTTCGTTTGCAAGATTACGCCAACTTTTCTAACTACTCAAACGCCCCGGCGACCATAGACGCCTAAAACTTTTTCCGGTTGAATGGTAGGGCGACTATGATATTAGAGCGGCTTCGCTGACTTCTACACTTTAAACGAACCTTTATCAATCGAAAGCTACAAAAAGCTTCATGCATGTTGCACTAGATAGCTCTATATTAAAAGATGCGACTTTTGGTTAGAAAAATGTCTATGCCAGGTAACAAATACCATTGAAAAAAAAAAGGAAAAAAGCGTTGTGTCTGTGTAGTGACCAGTAGTACTGTGAATTCTGCATTTAAAATGTAAATAATAATGTATTTATTATACTTTTGTACTAGTTTTATTTATGGAAATATTCCGCAAAATGCTTTCTATCCATATATCCACAAGTTTTATGAATATAAAGTCTGTAATGATGTTTTTATATGTGATGAATCGACATGCGAAAACTTCGCCTTTGTGTGTATGTTTTTCGTTAAGATTTTGTATTATATATTATTTATTTTAATAAAATATTTATTATAAATATAAAAATATTAATATAAATTTAAAATAAATTCTTATAAATATAAATTTTAAAATAATATTAGTTTGCCACTTTTTATAGCCGCCCGGGAGATCAAACTAGAACGGAGTATGTCGATATTTTTGATATTTTTGCATAGAAATACTTAATATTTATGTAAGGTAATTGGTATTATTGGATAGGGTAGATCATGTTTATTAATTATTGTACAATAAATATATAGAAATAAAATGATTCTGCTGATATTATCAAAGAAAATAAAAAAAATATTAATGTTTTTCAGCTAAATTTCTAAAATTAATCATTTTTTTAGCCGTCGCACTTCTTGGGTAAATTATTATTAACGTAATTAAATTCTGCATTTCATTAGCCTTCTGCGTATTTATTTTATTCAGATAACGTTAAAGAACTTTTTCTGTGGTAACCGTTTTCGTCGAACTGGTCGCGATCAGACCATTAAAAAAGCCGCGACTTGCGGCGCGGGGCGTTAGAGGCTATTTATTGTCACCGCATCGCTCGAACGTTCAAGTGGTTAACTATAACTCGTACGAATTAACTTGAGACCTGGGCCGATGACGTAATTGTCAATGTACGGTGTGCAAAATAATGCGTCGTAATATTTTTTTATTTGAAATTTTTGAGATTTGCATGAGATTATTAATAAAAACAAAATAAAATGTTCTGGCAAGGGGTGAAGTAATAAGTGATATACTGTTGCCATTTTTATATATTTTAAATATTTATTTTTTATAATATATATAATATTATTTTAGTTAACGCGTCAAGGAAGGACAAAGAAATAAACATACACACTTTCTCATTTATAATATTATTAATTTATTTATTATACACTTTATTGCACTATAAAAAGTGTTACAGATTCGTACACAATAATACAAAGCATAACAGGCGACCTTATTGCTAAAAAGCAATCTCTCCCAGGCAACCTTAGGGTGAAAGTGAATCAATCTTGGATAAGCGGAATAGCACAAACTACGAGTATGTAAAATCAAGGAATAGAAGTAAGGAATATTAATAAGGATTTATTATAATATTTATTATCCATTATATAGGCACAACACAACGTCCAAACTTAACAATGAAACAACGCAATTAACAACAAACAGATAAAACAGACAAATACGTTCAAGTATAACAAAAACAAACAAAAGTCCAAACCAAACAACAAACAATTATCAAAAATATCGAACTAGAGTCGAGACGCGTATCCGTAACAAAAATGCTATCGGTACTGAGCGCGCACGGCCAGCGCGGGCCGCGGTGCGGGGAGTCGGGAAGGGGGTCGCATTCCAGCGGAGTCTCAAGTTAATTCGTACGTGTTGTGTGTGAAAATAACGTTGAATTTGTTTTTAATCATTTTTTTCTTTTCGTTTATGACTACTAAATTAACATTAACTTAAAAACACTCACCTAATGTAATTTATTTACTAATAAAATTATAAAACTTTCACTTATTTCATTTGCGTGCGCAGTTACAGATTGTACATACTAGCGATAATATTTTTTTAAATACTAGACATGTGACTCATATTCGAATACAAGCATTAAAACAAATACAATTGACATAAATAACAATTCAAGACAATTCAATTTTAATGTAATACCGTCATATTACTGTTAAATAAATCGAAGTAACTTACAATACGTAACTAATGGAATCAGGCGTTTGCGGAAATCCGTTATATTAAAGATGTTAAAAATTAATATGCTTTTGCTATGCGGATTTTAAACATTTTATTCTCTTACCAGGGGTACAAATTAGAAAACCGGTAGTCCGGGCTGGAGTCTGCGTATACGTCAGAGAGGACATCTGATTTTGACGCCTCGGCAGCTTTGAGGGTACAGACCTGTTCATATTACGGCTGCGCGTAGACAGCGACGACCATCCCCGTGTCTAAGGGTGCCTCTATAGGTTGCATAGCGGTAACGCCAACACAGAGCAACTCATTGAACGCCCGTCCAAATGGTTGCACGCTCCGTGCTACAACCGGTCCAATCCGCAGAGATTCTATTGCTTGGTGACTTAAACCCCACCACGATGAATGGCTTAGTTTGACCGATCATTCGGGTAGATCCGTTTATGACTTTGCTTTGGCATATGGTCTGACACAACTGATTGCCTCGCCTACACGAATCCCAGATGTGGAAGATCACGTACCTTCCCTGTTGGACCTTCTACTGACCTCTCATCTGGATTTATATCGGGTCTCCGTCGATGCCCCTCTAGGCTCCACGGACCATTTTCTGATCCGGAGTAAGGTACAACTTACGCTCCAATTGCGGTTGCATTCTGCAGGTTGCCGCCGTATTTGGTGTTATACGTCAGCCGATTGGGACGGGATGCGATCTTTGTTTCCACCCTACCCTTGGAGGCGGGCAGGGCAGCACGGGGAATGGAATTTTTATTCCATGTAAATAATTATATCCAGATCTGTGGTACCTATCGGAGGCATAACACAGCCGTTCTTGCAAAATTGCATTACGCTGCAAGCAAGAGTGCTGCCAGGCCTGATCTCACGCATCGACGTCTCGGGATGCAAATACCAGCGCTCTTAAAAATAACTATAATTCCGCCTCCAGGTCCTTCAAAAGAATCAGTGCCAAAGCAAAGTCAGAGCACATCGGCAGAAACTTCCATTGGGCACACGTGCGTTCTGATCTCTCGCCAAGGCTGTCCAAGGGAACTTCTGTCAGCCATCTCTCCCATCTGTGCACCGGGAGGACGACTCAATGAACCACGCGGCAAAGGACAAAGTCGATCTGCTGGGATCTCTTTTTGCGTCCAACTCAACTCTTAATGACGGGGGGAATACACTACCGACCGTTCCGCGGTGTGAGTGCTCTATGCAGGATGTGCTGTTTACACAGCGCTCGGTGCGCAGAGCACTCCTCGCACTTGTTGCACTAAGAAGTTGCAAGTTTATTTATTCTATTTCGTAAAAAATCCCAGTAGCTATGATAACTGAACTTTGATGTTATTATTACTAATAATAATTTTCTTCCTAGACGTCAACAAGTCGATTGGACCTGATGGCGTCCCCTTTATTGTGCTGAAGACGTATGCTCCTCAGTTGGCACCGGTTTTGACGCGTTTTTTCCGGTACTCCTACTCCCTAGACGTAGTTCCGAATTCATGGAAGACAGCTTTAGTCCACCCGATCCCTAAAAATGCGGACTGCTCAGATCTGTGCAACTACATGCCTATCGCTAGCACCTCCTTGTTTTCCAAAATAATGGAATCCATTATAAACTGCCAGCTTATGAGGTATCTTGAAGATCAGAAGTTGATAAGTGACCGACAGTACGGTTTCCGTCGGGGTCGCTCAGTTTGTGATCTTTTGTGTTACCTAAGTCATAGATGGGCAGAGGCAGTAGAGTCCAAGGGGAAGCGTTGGCCGTTAGTTTGGACATAGCGAAGGCCTTAGATCGGGTTTGGCACAAAGCGCTTCTTTTGAAGCTTACTTCCTATGGGTTTTCCGAGAAATTGTGCAATCGGATCAATAGTTTTCTTACAGATCTGAGCATGCTCTGATTACAAGCCTATTAAAGCTGGTGTTTCATAACGCTGCGTAATGTCACCAACGCTGTTTCCTCTGCATATCAATGATATGTTGCAAACTAGTAACATTCATTGCTATGCAGACGAAATCACTCTTAATGCATTATACAGCGGCCCTGCCAAAATTTCTCGGAAAAACGTCGCCGAGTACCGGGACAAACTTGTGCCTGAATTCGAGACATTATTGAACAAAGTCTCGGAATGGGGGCGGCTAAGTCTAGTCTAGTTCAATCCCCAAAAGACACAAGTTCGCGCGTTTGCCGCTAAAAAGAACCTCTTCGTCATATCTCCTCAGTTTCAAGGCACTTCATAAAAATATCAATTACTTCGCAACCTTCCGCTAACTACTTAGCGGAAGGTTGCGAAGTAATTGATCTTTTTATGATAATGGATTTCCGCAAAGTACGCTTGATTCCATCAATTATTTCAAGGCTCTTCCCTTGATGCCTTAACCAGTATCCGAAGCCTCAGCGTCGACATATCGAGTGATGTGCATTTTCGTGGTCAGTTAGAAGAGAAGGCAAAATTAGCCTCTAAAAAGCTTGGCATGCTCAGCAGATTGGGAGTTTTTCATGCCAGTGCACCGCCAGCTTCTTCCATTTTATTGCATCCAGCGCAGAGCCGTTCGCATCGTTGGCGACCAAGCTCTTTCCGATCGGCTTCAGTCACTGGCACTGCGAAGAGATGTTGCATATCTTTGCGTATTTTATCGCATTTACCACGGGGACTGCTTTAAGGAATTGTTCGGATTAATTCCAGCCGCAAAATTTCACCATCGCACATCGCGACAAATCTTGGGATACAATCTATACCATCTGGATGGTCCACCACTGTATGATTTAAAAGAAGCTATCTCCTTGCAGAACTTCCTTGTGGAATTGACTACCACCAGAGATTTTTCCGGACCGATACGACTTAGGGACCTTCAAGAATAGAGCCTACTCCTTTTTAAAAGGCCGGCAACGCATCTGCAACCCACCTGGTGTTGCAATTGTTCATGGGCAACGGTAATCACTTAGAATCAGGTGAGCCGTATTCTTTTACCTCTCTCCTATATAAAAAGCCGTGCAACTAGATTTAGTCTAGTGAACAGTGTAGCTTCACATTTTCTTCTGTAACCGCTGTGCTTGCCCACCAGGGCAGGATCATCTTCCATGCTTTTGAATTCACTTGACCACTTTTTGAATTGAATTCACTTGACACACGAACAGAGTCTTGGTAAACGGCTACCATTTCTTTATGAATGTTTTATAGAGTTTTTTTTTGTTTAGTGAGGAATTTAATCACCGCACGATTTTCGATTTTTTCAAAATTGTCAACTCATTCCCGTCGACTATGACTGGTTACTTATGAAGTATAGAAGCTTTCAAGACGAAATTTCATATTTATACCCTCAGGTAGTGTCGTTAGCTAATAATTTTTTTAAATACTCACATTATTAGCAAAACACCCTAACACCGAGAATACATTGAAGGCCCCTCGCATATGTCGGCTCTACTGGAGCTTTACATCGAGAGTGATTCCAAGAAAATCAGAGGATCGACTGGGCTCAGTTTTTCCACATTTAAAAATACTAGTATTAAGATTTTTAATATTCGGTGTTATAAAATTTTACACATTTAGTATTAGTGCAGTTTAAATGTAGAAGAATGTGTAATTAAGTTAAACCAATGCACTAATTCTGATATAGCATAATTCGCTTCTTCTTATTATGATTGCTGTTCAAGCCTTAAAATCAACAAAGTATGTTTTTAAGTCATAATACAGACCAAAAATAGGAATGGGCACATAATTGAGTCTTAAGGAACACCCATTAATACAGGTGTTTCTGAAGAACATTTACCCTTGATATAACTTTCTGCATTCTATTATATAAGTATTAAATAATAAGTTTCAACGCTATGTTCTTGACGCTATAGTACTGTAGCTTTATGATTATTGTCTCATGGTAAACACAGTCGAAGACTTCGAAACGGTCATTAAATGGGTATATTTTATGACCTTTCAAGCATCCTCAGGATTCTTCCATGCATAAAAAATATGTTTAATAAGATCAACACTGGCGTTATTTATCGAGCAGCCTCGTTTAAAACCAAATTATTTTTTATGAAAAAACTTGTTCATATTAAAAAAAAAAAAACTTAACATCTGGTCTAAAATGAAAAAAAAATAATATTGAGCGTTGGCAGTACAGAAATTGGTCAAAAATTGGCGGGGTCTAATGTACTACCAGATTTAAATAAAGTTATGATATACGTAGGTAGATATTAAAAATAAAAATACTTCTTAAATGTGTATATTAAGCTTTATTAAGAAATGTTTGTGGATTGCTTCTTTAGAGTATAACATAAGAAAGTTATAGAGAGCGCGTTAGCGAGTATGAACAGTGAGCACGGGTGTGAACAGTCACAATGTTGCAAGAGCGACGCCGACACTATTAGTCACGAAATAGCACGCTCATTGATTGTTTTCTCACCGATATTTAGTTGAATTTCAAGTTACTATGGTGAAATGTGCAGTAACAAGCTCTAAAAATGATTCACGGAATCAAACTTAAAACTGTAATGATATTTTTTCATCGGTAAGTGATATTTTTTAAGAAAACACTAATTAATCAGTTAATATCAGTTCTAAAGGCTGTTGCAAGAAGCACGCGGTAGGTTCGCTACAGCATGTGCTCCCGCACCGTCCTTTATAATATGTTAACTTGAATTAGGGCGAGTGCTCTACCATATTATATACGAATATTTTGTAATAACTTCATTTAATATAATAAATAAAAATATACCTACTCATAGTATTAAAAATTAAGATTATTTGTACTTTATTATTAACCCATATATTCGTAGATCGATGTTTAAAACAAAACATTTAAATAGTTTTCTTACCTGCAGTATATAATAAAAATAAATGCAGTTAAATACTTATTAAATATCCGAAAAGCCGTAGATTGGCAAATAAATGAGTGGATGCAATGAAATACCCAACTGGGGGCCCAACATTGGATTTTAGTGCTTCGTTCATTTTGCTACAAGGAGTAAACTGCACAAGCTGTTTGGAGGTGCAACACCAGAGCCTACATTTGAAGTAAGTTTTAAGCGATTAAAAAGTAGCTTCGACAGTTATTTATCTAAGTTATTTATCTAGGTACCTACGTAATTACGCATGTGTGTTCGCGATTTTTTAAACTAATGGATCTCATTGAAAACTATACCTACTGACGTTACAAATAAATATCTTATGCCTAACACTACGATCAATCAAATTAAACGACAATTATATAATAAATTAACAATTTTTAAGGAGCAGTAAGTTAGTTAGATTTTGGTGTATGATTAATAAATATCGTTTCATAAATCCATACTTGTTTTTTATTGATCCGTTTAATTGTTGTAATTACCTACCTACCTAATATTTACTAAGTATCTTATTAAACTAAACACTGCTAAATTATATTAATAAAAACTACTAAATTAGGTATATTGACGCATAGGCGTCAATCATGGCGCATAACTATATATTCTATACTTAGACATTGTCTAAGATTCTATAACATCTGTTACGCTTGGCCATAGAGGAAAGTAATATATCGGACACGCTTGGCATAATGGGCAATGAGTGATACGCGCTCTCTTTCAGTTTATACAAAGGTACTCTGTGACGCTCTCTATAGTTTGCTTATGTATACTCTAAGATTGCTTCTAATAACTTATTTAAAAATATGTAATTCATTCAGTTAACGCCGTTTTACCACCACTGTTTCTTATGTTTTCTGAAACAAAAAATTAAGAGCGTTGAGTAATGTTTTACTGGCTTTAAATGACTTTGTCAGATCGGCGAATCCGATCACTACCTAATTAAGTAAATGACGAACCCAAAGATGAGCATTACCACAATAACTTTATAATATGAACCGATGTTCACGCACTGCTCTGCACTCACCAAACCACATGCAGCGTGGTAAGTGTAGGGCTATTCTTTCAAGCAGTGCATGCCCGATGCCTGCTGGTAAATCTTTGGAAAGTTTTATAGCCAGCTGGGCTTAAAAAAAACTATAGGTATGTAAAACACTGATTGGAATTTTGTGTTGTAACTAGAGATGGGTCGAATTAATGGGTTTCACCCACTGACCTCTATATATACTAGTACACTGGACTGGCTATACTATACAAAATGTCTGTGCCAATTTGAAGCGCAACTAGTGGTTTGTCTTGAGAACTAATATTGACATAATAATATGTCGAAACTTGTAACCGTGAAGCACGCAGAATTAGCGCCGGACCCTGCCCCGCGCTCCCCCGCCACACCTGACACGTTATTGCCGGGACTTGTTTATGTTTTGACTATTTTTGGGAGAAAAAATGTATTTCGTTTTGTTATTCTTAGTGAAAATTCATAATTATAATCTTGTATGTAAAAATTCATAATTATACGATAAAAATGAGTTGCAGGAGATCTACTATTTGGAATGGTTTTAGAGAAACTGATGACCAAAGTAAAGTGAAATGTACTAATGTTTATCAGTTTGATTCCATAAACATTTTATCAAGCTTTCCATTTGCTATAATTGGAAATAAATCTACAAAACATAACGCTAGACAAGTAGATTTAACCCATAAATAAAATATACTTTAAACAGTAAAATTATGAAAGACTAACTAATACTATGAAAGACTAAAGAATATTACTCAATTACTAGTACTACTTTAACGAATGTTCGATGATATAGCCGAATTAGCCGAATATTCGGTAAAGCTGCCAAATATGGAATACGAAACGATTATTTGGCCCATCTCCAGTTGTAGCCAGCGATATTATTAATCGAGGCAAAAAAGAACGTTGTAGGGATTGGGTTACAATTAAGAGATTAAAAAGAAAAACAAAGCTCTTTGATTATTTTAATTTTATACACACCGGTCCACACCTTTTGTCGCACGCTCAATTCTGATCTCAATCGCTCCGTACCCCGGTATTCGTTTCACTCACTTATTCATTAATTCTGGCTTAAGCACACTTGTCAGTCATTCATAACCCAAAATAATCATAAAACATGTAGGGTTGAGGATGTTTCATCACCAGGAAAAGGGATCTATGGCTCTCCTTACTTAACAACACAACAGAATTATGATACTATTTCACGATTATTAAAAGAAAAGTTATTCGGCCGTAAAATAAGCCAAATTAACCGAGCAACCAATATATAATTTAAAAGATTATACACACGAGTCGAGAGAGTCGTGGTAAGCTCAGGTCAATACACTAAAATTCCCACAGGCACCAACAAAATCATTAATAGTGATTTCACGAGCTGATTTACCACCTGCTCGGTGGTGAA
The DNA here is from genome assembly GCA_036936625.1 of Parnassius smintheus behrii. NCBI lineage: Eukaryota > Metazoa > Arthropoda > Insecta > Lepidoptera > Papilionidae > Parnassius > Parnassius smintheus. Next base: position 13,559,922 of record JAUPFT010000005.1, on the reverse strand, counting down.
GGAAAACGTGGTGAGAAGATCTATACTCGTATGTCTGTGTACGCGCAGATATGTGGTCAGCAGTGGGGGGTATGTAGGCTGTAACTGCAGTTATTTATTGAATAAAACTAGCCGGACTAACTATGACATTGGGACGTCAAACATCTCAGTCCCCCCCGTGACCATGGTTGCTGTAAAGCACCCGAAACGTCGGGAATTAAAAATAAGTAAAAGTAGTGAAATAAACGCGATAAAATCCGTAAATTTAGTTTTATTCAATGTGTAGTGTTCGCGTAAATTTAAGAAATCATTATGCAGTTATTTACTTTTTTACACGGAATTTTAAAATGTAATATTTCAAATTCTTAATGTTAATAACCAACTGCTTACTTAAATATTGAATCCGAAACACTTCTGCATATTGATGTACTTCTTTGAACGCCTCTTCAGAAATATCCAGTTGATTCTTTTCCAAAGAAAGCTCCGCCAGACATCCCCACAATTTAGTGTCCTTTAATGTGCGACAAAGCTAAAAATGTTTTTCAATCAGTTAACGTTAAAAATATTTTCATGGCCCAAAATTATACTATAGTAACTATAAGATCGTGGAACTTGTAAATGTCGAAGACGAAATTAACTAATAAGTGACCTGCCGCTGTAGTTTTTTGAAATAGAATAAGGATGACAAACGAGCACACAGTCCAGCTGATGGTAAGTGAATGCTGTGGTCCATAGACATCTACATTTATCCTTGATCAATACCGTCTTTACCATTTTACCATAAGGGCACACGGGGCCCGTGCCCAGGGCCCCTGTCATCACGGGGGCCCCCGAGACGGAAGGAATCGAAAAATATAACAATATGACAAAAATTTTTTGGAGTAAATGATGAATAATTGCGTGTGCATTGACAGATTTCCAAGGTAGAAAGTATGTAGTTCCGCATTTCGCCGCCATCTATACGCCTTACTTATAGCCTGGATTTTTTTCGGCAATCTATGTATTTATAATCTACAAGATAAAAATATCATTTCGTACTGCTTAAACCCGTACGCTCGATAAGGGTACACATATGCCTAACACAAGGCGTTAAAAATAACATTTCAAAGGTTTTAACGGCAAATGATTTATTTAAAACGATAATTTTCAACCACAAATATAAGATTTTATAGCAAATAATTGTTACGATCCTTATTTTTAGATAAGTGAAGCCTAAATTTTAATGTAAGAAATAAAAAGAATATTTTCCTTTTTTGCAAAGACATTTAAGTTAATATATATATTTAAATCTCTTTCCTTCTTTGAAAGAAAGTTTAGGAAAAAATATTAAAGTTTACATTTTCCTAAGAAATTATCGTCCCCGCTATGAAATATGTCAAATATTTTACCTCATTGTAAAATGGCGCCGCCCTGGTGGCAGAAAAAGTCGTGGATACCCTCATTAATGACATATTATTAGATTTTTACCAATTAACTATAATATATACTAGTCGTTCACTTCAAGAATGCCGTTACCTCCCGCCGCGCCCCCTCATTCCGCGCCTCATAGCGTCGCCCTTTTAGTACCGATAGCAACGTCGAAGTGTACTTACGTCCGTTTTTTATGCTCCCGTACGTTCTCTAGTTTGTTACTGTTTTTGCTGTTGTTTTTGTTACTGTTGATTTTTTGTTTTTGTTTCTGTTGATATTCGTTAATTTGTTCTGTTACAATGAGTAAAAGAGGAAAGGTCTTGCACAGTGGCGAACGCAATTTATTATATAAGATAATGACATTCTTTGAACAAGAAAAGGTTGAAAAGCAGTCTTACGCCTACCACCGTACCAATGTGATTTGAATCCCATCGAGTACGTGTGGAATCTAGTGAAGCAAAAAGTAGCCGATAAAAATGTAAGCCAGTCTGAAAAAGAAATACAAAAAACTCACTCTGGAAGCTATTGATAGTATCTCTGTAGAGGACTGGGAAAAAGAGGTAAACCACGTTGACCGTTTACGGCAACAATATTGGGAAAGCGATAGGTTGCAAGAACTCAACGAAAGAGAATTGATTATTTCGGTGGGCGGAGAGACTGATGACAGTGACACAGAATGGAGTGATGACAGTGACACAGAAACAAGCGATTTCAAAAATCTTTAATTTGATATATTTAAAACGTAAAATAAAACTATAAAAAATATTTTATTTTATCGAACACGTTATTATTTCATCATCATCATCATTCAAAAAATATTTTATTTCATCGAACACGTTATTATTTAACTTTATTGAAAATATGAATACTAAAAAACATAAACATAATGACTTTTTTCGTCTATTGAACGCGTAGTATAACATCATAACAGAATTTTTTTTGTCATTCACTTGTGTTTACTTTCCAACAGGGCCCCCAATTCTTGTGTGCCCAAGGGCCCCGGTATGGCCTAAGACGGCGTTGTCCTTTATTAAGAATCAAAATGCATTGCGTTTTCAACCCTGAGGAATAAGATGGAATGCCTTGTTTCCATTAAAAAAGGATAAGTACTCAAAATCTTTCCAATCACACCCTTAATATCATTTGATATTTGGTGCTTAATATCATGTCAACCGTTAGACAAACATAGAGCCACATTACGTCTGCTTATAGACAGGTAATACAGCAATTGAACAGACCAACTAATTTTAAATTCGTTGGAACATAAAATTTCCAAAAGTTTGCACCTTCTGAAAGCGTGTGGTAAACTTTTAACATAAAGTCTTCGCTAAGTTTTTACCCTTCACCGCCTGATGGTGTATGGTCTTAAGTCAGATAATTGAAATCTTGAACTTTTGAACGTTTTAAAGTTTATTGAAGTGAAAACTTCTTTAGCATCGTTGTGATTTAAAACTCTATGAAACGAAAAAGCGACAGTAAAAGAGACAGACACATAAATTTATAAGATTTAATGTGGGAGAAAATGAAATAGGAAGCATTATAGATTATAGCTCAATGCTCGCGAGAAAAAAGTCGTAACCGCCGAAGCAGCGTCGCTTACGCGTTTTGTTCAACAAGGTACGAAGGTGTCGTGTGCCTTTGGACAAAATAAATAATAGTACTAACACAGTATAATAAAATGTGGTACTACGTACTATGGATTAAACAAGCAGTGAAGAACGGTCAAAACTCAACTTCGTAATCGGTAAAATTGATATCAATCTTTTTGTAATTAGTGAGTACTCAATAAGGTATATCGAAAAGAGTTATATAGTATCTGTGTCTAATATATATATATATATATATATATATATATATATATATATATATATATATATATATATATATAATCGTTACATTTATTTACAATAAAATTAAATTTACTTATATTTTATGCCGAACTTGTATTTCAAATTATAATATTAAATAAATCATCAAAGTGTTTGTATTTTATATTTAAATTAATTTGAAGGTTTCACTTCTGTCGTGTGTAAGCTGCACGCATGTTTTTTTTATAAACTTACCTCCACACTTGGATTTTCTTCTGTATCGTGGACGCAGTTTTCGTTCATACATTTCGAAATCACAAACATCCAGAACCGGTACAATTATTTGTATGCCATACAAATACTTGTGATGTATGGGGTGGGATTCAAACCCGCAGCCCTCAGCGCCGCAACGCATTTCTAAAGAACTGGGCCACGGAGCCGTCAATTTAAAACCTTGATCTTTAAGCAATGTGATTATTTCTTTTTGGAAAATAGCAGATCCTGTCTACATAAGTGCTATCTTTGAGAGTCATTATAAATTGTCAGGGATACAGTCTCAACAATTTTGTTACTTGTAATATTATCTGATTTCTTTTAAATATCTTTATCCAGTAGCATTTTTTTCTGATAATAAAAAAGTCTTTGCAGCGGTCCTAGATTGACTGATAGCATATTAGGATAAGAACTTTAGTTTTGTATTGTAAGGTTGCAATCTCTGTATTCGAGTACAGAGCTAGAATATTCAACTATTTTAGCTACAGAGCGTGTAATAGAGAGAAAATCCGTGATGCACACTGAAAGAGGTTTAATTGACACAACCCAACGCAATTTTATAGTAGCTAAAGTGCTGATAGATCGGCCATATTCCATATAACCCTAAAACAGGCGATGGAAAAAAATGATTCTCTAATGGCAGCCTCGTAATGTCAATCGCAGTAGGACAGGCCTCAGTCAAGTAGAATAAGAACAGATTGCCTAAAATAGATGTAGGTGGTTCAGGACTAGCATCGTGCTGTGTATAATAATTTTATTGCTTTTAAATAATGCTAGGTTTAAGGTAATTTAACTTAGAGTTTATATAAGATATAGAGCGCGCGTGTGGCTCACTGTCCCTTATACCAAGCGTCAGCAGGTGTTCTATAGATACTGATACATAGATGAAACGGTTGAATAGTGATGCGCCAAGATTGGCGCCTATACGTTATTGTACATAAGTTATTTATTTTAAATTAGCTATGTATTAAGTGAATAAAAAGTATTTAACTGTATTTACCTTTATTGGCTATCTATTTAAACCTTTTATTTTAGACATTGATCCATATGAGTTAGGAATACAAAGGATCTTAATTCCTAATACTATAACTATATTATAATTATTACGAAAGAAATCATGTTATTAAAAATATTGAAGTACAACGTGGTACAGCACTAGCTCTTATTCGAGGAAAACCTGAAGCCGCAGGCGCAGGTTAACTCCCATCGACTCCCTAAGTAATTTTTTAAAAATTAGTGTTTACTTATTGAGAGAAACAATTATCGCGCGAGAACTTCCGTGACTAATAATGTTGCTATTCTTGACTGTTCATATCCGTGCTTACTGTTCATACTCACTAACGCGCGCTCTATAGCTTGCTTATAAATACTATAAGGTAATTAAAGATTTCTTTCGTACCGTGTAGTGTAGTAGAGTAGTCATATAAACAGTCACTTTTAATACAATATTATAAAACTTACCTGTACAGCTTCATTCCACATATTAGAAGCAATATATTTCAGTACCATCTCGACATGAACAATCCCAAGGGATATATGCATAACGGTGGAGCCTTTACCGCGCAAAATAGCTGCCACTCCATTTTCAATACTTTGTATACTGGGGTTATGGCCTATATTGCTGTTAGAAATTTAATCATTTCTTATAAAAAGTACTAAACTTTAAATATGACATTGATTAACGAATGATTGTATAACACAATTATGACATAATACTTTCACTGGCAAAATGCAAATCACACAAGTCCAAAAAAAAATTTGCTGCATCGGAGCGATGCAATAGCACCCGTCAACTAATTACGTTCAGTGACCGTTTTAAAACTCGACTATGGTAAATATTTAAAAGAAAAGTTCTCGTTTGTTAAAATACTCAAACCAGCGATGGGCAACAGCAGAGATGTGACGTCGAGAGTAATCTTCTCTACAAGAGGCCTATGTTCAGCAGTAGACTTTTACGAGCTGATGGAGAAGAAGCAGAGTAATGATTACATTTTATACGTCTAGAAATGCTTTTGTTAAGAAGGGACGGCTTACGACAGAAATCGAATGGCACCTTTATTATTAAGCTATTATTATGATAAATTTATTACTAAGTAGTAGATGGGAAAGTTCATGCGGCTGCATATGAGAATCCACTGTCAAATGCCATTAGAGGTAACATAGAGATGTGCCTGGAAGATCTTGTTTCCGATAGATGGCAGTATATTCTACCATGTTTTTTTTATAAGGATCCACCTGCCAATTAAAGCGATATGGCAAATTTGAGCGGGCTATTATAGTAGAGCCTTTATAGTAGTGGAATATTTATGAGTTGATAGAATATAAATATTACTACTTTTTAATAAGGGCGACAAAAGAGTCTACCTGATGGTAAATGGATGCTGTAGCCCATAGATATCTTCATCTATGCTCGATTATGAGTCAAAATATAAATGCATTGTTATCCCTGTAGACTGAGACAGATTATGTTATCTATATCTACACTCCATACAAAACACAGCAACATTAAGCTTGATATTCTGTGAGAGCGTGGTTCTTTCCAAATGAAGCAGACCCATTCGTATTGAAACCATAAAGCTGCAGTGTGGCTAGACCACGTCATAAACATATGGAACAATTATGAATATATTAAAGGAATTACCTTGAAGGTAAGGAAACATTGGTTGTAGTGAGTTCAGGTCGAGTATTATTTTTCTGATATGCCCAGCACACGATACTTTCCTTCTTCAAGCCAACTAATAGCTCGGACTCTGTACTCCACATTATGCTTAGGACAGCTCGGCCTGACGAAAGATATATCAAACTCATTTAAGAAAAATTGTTTTAGTCTAGAAATGATATATCTTATTTATTGATCATAAGATAATGTATAATATTGTATAAGTAATTATTTGGTTTTTTTATGTATTTACATTTTCATTTGAAATCAATGACTCTTACTAGTATTTTCTTCTGTATCTTGGAGGAGTTTTACACTCGTAAATTACACGTGGACAAAAATCCAGACGTGAAACAATAATTTGTAGGTCATATCAATACCAAAGTCATTTCGTGAGAAATTAGAACCTGTATCCCGCTCAATTTAACATTATTCAAGGTTAGTATGATAAATTAAGCATATTAAATAATAATTACTTAAGGTTAAGTACTATAGTAATTCAGGGGATAAGGTAATGTTCTAAAAATATAGTACGCGAGCTTACTGATTTCGATTCCAGCCGGCGCCAATGAAACTAATGACGTCGTCGTACTCATCGTGAAGAAAAACATCGTAATGACAACTTTGAAGCACAAAAAGTAATATCGGCTTAGTTACTTCCTCAAAGCCACATGCATCGGAATCTTTAATAAACAATGTAACTCACCCAGTACTAAAAGCTTTTGCTTGGCATCTTTAACAGTGGCGACAAAGAGATCTCTCCTGCGATCGACAAGAGCAATTTGCCTCTCATTAATCGGCCCCGTTTGACTCAATGCGATGCCGCACACCGCTATATGGTGCTTTATTTTTGTAACGTTGCTGTCAGTCGTACCTCGACTTATTGAATACGTAGCAGTGGGTAAATCATAGATATGTATAACTGTAATGTAGAAATTAAGTCTATGAAAATATTAGTAATTATGTACCATTATTTTCGGTGCTCGCGAAGAAGTCTTGAAAGTAACTCAACGACCGAGCATTAATTAATAATTGCTGTACAGGTAGTTTAAGTCAGTGTTTATTGGCTTTAAGAGGAGAAGGACCCTTTTTAGCAGTGGACTTTAAAAATGCTACAATGATGATGATGACGATGATGATTGGAATTATAATTGAAACCTTAGAAAATTGCTACAACTATTGCTTGATGAAATACTTAAATTATCTAGCCTTTTAAAGTCTTTAAGTGATCCCTGTTTATCATATAACTGTTATAACATAGTATACGTAGGAAAGCGAATCTAAGTATGTGACATTAGACTTACTTGTCGGATTAGACTGATCTATGGATGCTAATGTATCTGGCCCTAACGATATAGAAGTGCGCCCACGAGCCTCCGCACGGGAATTGAACTGTGGACTAGCGAGCAAACGACCAGTATAACTATATACCGAAAGACGACCTCGTTCAACAACACACATGCATCTGAAACATTTTATTTATATCATTAGGTTTTTTTCTTTCTTCAACCTTTACACATATAAATATTATTAGCTTAGTACAATTTCATAGAAGTGCGGTGAACCTAACGATTTTACAGTTCTTTCTTTGTTATTTTGTTTAAGTATATTTATAATGGATTTCATCTTTAATATTTTATTCGTATGCTTTCATAATTTTCTTCATCTTCTTCATTACTTCGTAATAATCTACTGCTGGACATGGGTCTTTCCCGTTGTAGGGAGGATTTTTCTGGATCATCACGCTTGGCATTGGCATGATCGCAGTACTAGATGACTACACCTTTGACGCCGCTGCCAGTGATTGGTCTGGGTATTTACTAGCGTAAGTTTTATAGTACCTTTTATTTTACTGCAACATCCGGCAAAATGTCTTCAGAAATAGCGGACATTTATTCGTGACGCAAATATGTTTCAGAAGATTGGATTAAAATAATAGCAAAAGGCATAGCTAATTATAATTAATTTTTGAACCATATATTAATTTACCTCTGCGCCAACAAAATGAGCCCCACAGATCCATCCTTTAGGTCGAACGTGACTGGCGTGTTCCAAGATGTCAGTTTGTGTATGAAACATTGCTTAACCGTGGCCACCACTAAATGGTCGAATCCCAATGCGATTTGCACCACGCTGTCTGGATAGTCGAGTTGATCGTTCTCTTCAGTGATTATATCCTTTATTGCTAAAACCTTACGTCCCGTTTGAGTACAACTGAAGTTCTTCCAATTGTACCTCCTAACAACACAATAAGTGCGAATGAGAATTACAACGGCATTATTTTGTATAGGTGTGGTAAATAGCTTCGTATAAAGTACACAATATTGTCCTTGGACCTTGTTCATTATTATAATTAGGTAAAAGGAAATGGTAGAAAGCTCTCGTGGCCTCCGAAAGATGGCGAAATATAGTCATTTCGTATTTGCTGTATTTAAAACCATGATTGCTGGTCGGTGACGGGGAGCAGAGCGATATAATATAGAATCAATCCTACTAATAGGTACTAAAGAGTCCCATTTTTTCACAATCAAAGATGATAAGCACACAGTCAATCTGATGGTAAGTAGTTACTGGAGCCCATAGAATACTGTAATCTACTTCAAAGAAGGCTAAAGACTATTTTATTTTAGATTGGGCTAAAATATTATACTTATTACAGAAGTATCAGACAACGGTTCCTAGCTGAAATTAATGTAATGATCAAAACTTACAAGTTTAATATATATTATTAACATTATTTATTCATAATTCAGTGATTACCTTTCAATTACATGAGCAAAGACAACGTGACCATCAGCACAAGCTGCCGCTAATTGAGTGCCATCAGGTGACCACGCGACGTTATATATGCTGCCCACGGGTAAATCCAGTGAGGAATTCGGCCACTGTATTAAAAAATAGGATTTAATGAGATATTGTGATTTCCCAAGGGTTGTAATTGTTATATAACAGGAATTTTTTTAAATGGAAATGTTCTTAGATTTATGGATTTTACCTGTTTCCTTTAACGATATTGACATTAGATAAAGGTGTCGTCACAAGGGTATGTATTAAAGATAAGAAAATTCATAACATTTATTATAAAACTATATGCAGTAGAGTCTCACTACTCCGGCACTTCAGTACATCGGCGCGTCTAGTAGACCGGCACCCTACTCACATCACATCACAAACTCCACCCGCGCTTCTCTTCCGCCGCTCCTGTCTGATGTTCACCTGACCAGTATGAGCGAAAGCTTGCACATATAAGATCGACACGTACCTGCTGTCGCGCGAGTAGTGTCAAAACAATCAAACAAAAACATAAGATTTTAACATTGAAAGAGAAAATTTAAAAAAATTAGTTAGTGGAGAAAACATTTGTAAACTGGTTTAAAGAGTATGGAGTTGGGTGTGCTACTTAACACGATCTTAAGAGAAACAGACAGAAGATTAAGGAACGCGTGAAGACGATGGAATGGATAGACAAGAGAAGCGAAGCAGATTTAAATTCTTGGCTTGATGGGAACACTGAAGAAACAGAGTAAATGTTGACAGATGAAGAAATATGTGAAGTGGTGCAAGAGGAAAACCATAACAGAAATATTGGAGCCACCAACTACTACTGCGAAAATAAAACCAGATACGGCGTTCAATTGTATCAATACCTTTATAACAAGGGCTAAAGAAAATGGTGTATCTGGCAAGGATGTTAAAGTGCTTCAAAACCTCCGAGAAAAAGTTTTTTGACAAGATCTACAAGCTATTAAAAAAACAGACCTTAATTAAGGGCAATTTTAAGATAAATTTGTTAGTAAGATAAAAATTATACATATGTATGTAATATGTAAGTACATATCGTCTTATTACTACATATGTAATGCTTTATTTACCTCGAATCACCCTATACAATACAGTAATACAAACATTCCAATAATCCGTCACATCCTGGTCTTTTATAGAGCCGGATTAGTGAGATTCTACTGTACTTTTATATTTTAATCAAACGTACACCATCATCACTGTGAAGTGACATTTTATTGAAGCTACCAGCGACGAATAAATCTCCATGTGGTGACCAACTTATAGAAGTGCAAGGTTGTGGGAACTCCTTCGTCGAAAATATTAGCTGCTGGAATGTATCCCAAACCTGATAAAATAAAAATAGTGTGATAAAACGTAAAGAGTTATTAAAAATGAATGTTATTAATACCCTAAATATTGTCGAGGAAACTAAACAAAGAGCATTTAATACCCGTAATCACTACGTTCTAGAAACCGACCTTTATATAGCCATCTTCATCACCGGACACGATTAAATTATTGCTTGCGTTCCATGCAACTGACAAAATAACAGCTTCATGTGCCCACCACTGAAAATAGATGTTAAAATGAAAGCTTTTTATTTGCGTTTTCATAATGTTACTACTCTGTATAGTTTACTATTAAAACAGAAGCTATCTTAACAAAGTGGGTTATTTGACACTCAGTGTTTTTTTAAAGAACGTCAACTCTGACTGGAATTCTATTATCGGACTCGCAGAACCAGTAATAGCAAGGTATTCTAACTGTCAGTATCAGTCGTCAAGATGGTAGGAATATCTACAAAAACACACAGAACTCACAGACAGAGCACACACAGAGCCGTGATAACTCATGAGCTTAACGCTCGCTGTAAATTTCATAGTACGCGAGCAAACCGGGATCAATCCCCGCCAGCACCAAAGAAACTGTTAATTGCAATTTTAAGTGTTGATTTACCAGGTGCTCGGCGCTGAAGGAAAACTTCTTGAGAAAACCTGCGTATCTAATAATAAAAAAAAATTTCAAAGACATGAAGTCCGAAAATACGCGTTGGGGCAGCAGCGCGGCGGAAACTTCCTCGCACTAAAACCCTCTCAGAACTCAGAAGTGAAAGAAGGCCTGTGCCTAGCAGTGGGATGTATAAACGCTACACAGGCACACAAGTACCGTACAAGTATCGTTCGACAGTCGATCGGTATAAAAGTATACCTACCTTCACAAATTCTTAAGTGGATGCCGATAATACCATCAAAATAATGTGAATTTTTTGAAATATTTAGAGATACTCGCCAGCCTCTTACTTTTTCGGTTCGAATTTTTGAAAATAGGGATTTACCTTGGTTATTTTTGATTTAGCTTGCAATGGATGAATAACCAGATGGTGTCTTTTGGTGTATAATATCGTACTACTATCTGGACTCCATACGGCCATATAGCATGGTACATCAGATTCGACAACAGTTGATCTGAGTAAACCATTACAAGACCAAACTTTCACGCATCCGTCTTCTCCAGCTAAAAATATTAAATGTTTATCAAAACATAAGATAGTAAAATAAGACTAAAAATATAAAATATTAAATATTCATTAAAATTTTTTTAATGTTTTTCAAATGCTTTTTGGGCACGAGTTTCCGGCGCCCCTTTAATGGAGCAGGGGTGCGAATAACCTCCGGGAGTAAAACCGGAGACGAGGTTCGTCACCCGTCAAGTTCAGTCTCCCGGAAGGGCGAAAAGTGGATTGCGGAAGCCCGTCTGGCTACGTTGAATGTATGTGGAGCAATTAATGATATGATGGACGAATAATGCGAAATGACGAATGACAGAGGAATAGATGTGTTATGTGTAAATGAGACGGAACGAAAGAGAAAAGATGCCACTGCGCAGATGGCATATATACCGCATATCGGTCTGGTGTAGACGAGACTGAGCGGGGATGCCAGGGTTTCATCCTTTCAGAAAGGATGGATCAATGTGTGAAAGAGTATGAATGTTTAAGCTCGAGGCTGCTATGGATACGGATGAAAGTGGGCTTAAAGAATCTGTTTGGCCTAGGGGTGTACGCCCCAGACATGTCTAAGCCCACTTATATCCAAGAGCAATTTTGGGACATGGTAAGGATGGTGTTGATGAAATGTAAGGAAAATGAAAATATTATAATGTTAGGAGAATTTAATGGATGGGTTGGGGTGAAGAGATCTGGTTATGAAATGATATTGGGAACGTTTGGTGATGAAAGTATGCATGAGAATGGTGTAGATCTCCTCACCGTATGTGTGAAAAAGTATCTTTATGTGACGTACATTTTTTTTGTCATAAGAAGATTCATATGTATACATCGGAAAGAGGTGATAATAGAAACATGATAGATTTCATAATTGTGGATGAAAAAATGAGGAGCGCAGTCGTAGATACAAGGGTTTACCGGGTACTCACGTAGGGACAGATCATTACTTGGTCTTATGTCGAATTAATGGTCTGTTCAAGCGTTGGCGGCATCGGACATCTGTGTCTACCACTGCGTTACAGCGTATAAAAATAGAGAAGTTACAAGATGAAGATGTGAAAGAGAAGTATAAGTGTAGACTGAGGCAAAATATTTTATTTGTAATATGTCAAAATTTATTTTAATAGTTTGAATGAGTTGTGTATGAATGATTAAAATTTAGACTTGAATACTGTGTGGGATAATGTTAAGAAAGGTTTTGCAGCCATCGAAATATGTGGTGTAAGTAAAAGAACAAATGAAAGGAAATATAATACGTTGTGGTGGGAAGACGAAGTACAGGTGCAAGTTGAAGCAAAGAAGAAAACATGGTTAGATTTACTAACAAACAAAGCAGTTAATAATGCGGTAGACGTCTAAATAAGAGAGTAAAAGAAGTAGTTGTAAGGAAAAAGCAAGAAAGAACGGATAGGAATGATAAAAGGATATCTGATAACTTCCAAGCTAATATTTAAATGTTCTGGAAACTCGTAAGAACTGCCAAGGGAAATACAAAACAGCCTATAATAAATGCTATAAGAGACGAGAATGGATGTATTCTGAATGATGAAGTTTCGAATTTAAACAGATGGAAGGAATACTTTGAAAGCGTATTTATGAGTGAAGAGTCGTCTGAATTAAATGAACTAGAAATTCCGAAAGAAGTGGAAAGGGGTATGGAGATAAGTGTAGATGAAATAATGAAAGCAATGAAAAGCATGAAAGCAGGTAAGGCAGCTGGATATGATAGAGTATCACTCGAGATGCTAAGGGCTGGAGAGGGAGTGGTGGCAGGCCTGCTGTACACCTTGTTTAATTTATGTTGGGAATTAAAACGGGTACCGGACGACTGGTGTAAAGCAGTTATAATACCAATTTATAAAGGAAAAGGGTCATAGCAGGACTGCAAAAACTACCGTGGTATCAGCTGGCTTAGTATTGTGCGTAAGCTGTATGCTAAGGTGTTAATTGAAAGAGTTATGAGAGAAAGTGATGGAAAAATTTGGACTGTGCAAGCAGGATTTAGAAAGGGAATAGGGTATACAGATCAAGTATTTTCCTTGGGCATGATTGCAGATAAGTTTTTGGCAAAAAACCAAAAAGTTTTTTGTGCGTTCATGGACTTGGAAAAGGCTTATGACAGAGTGGACAGGACTATACTGGCAATGAATGACGCCAAAACTTTATGGCAAACACTGAACTCATTTGGGTTGAGCGCAAATTTGATACAGGCATTAAGGTCTATTTATAGGGACTCTAGTGCTTGTGTCAGGATCAACGGGGTCTACTCTGACTAGTTTGCCATCCAAAAAGGTGTCCGACAGGGCTGTGTAGCTTCCCCTTGACTGTTCAATTTATTTATGGAAGAATTTGGATTATGAATATTTTTTATAGGATAGGGTGACAAACGAGCACACAGTCCACCTGATGGTTAGTGTTTGCTGTGGCCCATAGACATCTACATCTATACTCGATTACGAATCAAAATGCAGATGCGTTGTCACCCGTGAGGACTAAGGTGGAATGCCTCGTTTCCAGTAAAAAGGGTCCCCGGTTCTCTACACTCACCATACGAAACACAGCAGCATTAAGCTACTGTTTTACGCTCGTATTCTGTGAGAGCGTGGTCCTTCCCCGGTCGAGCCGACCCATTCGTGCTACAACTATACTTCTAATATAACTGCAGCAGGGCTCTACCACGCATAAAATGAAATTTATGGAAGAACTTTGTAGGATGAAGAATGTGGGTTAAGAATGGGCGAGTTAACCTGCCTTTTGTACACCGATGATCTAGTTATATTTGCGTCGTCGGCGGCTGAGTTGCTAATGATGGTTACATTAATGAACAGGTCGTTAAAAGAAAGGGGAATGAAAGTGAACGCAAGTAAGACGAAAGTGATGGTTTTTGAAAGAGAAGAAAGCAAAACGTTATGTGAAATAAGAATAGAAGGGGTTGATTGAGCAAGTGGATGAGTTCGTGTATTTGGGATGTGTATTTAGCAGAGATGGTAGATATAATAAGGATATAGAACGACCAGTGAATGCAGGAAATAGAGTGAATGGGCACTACACTCTATTGTATTATTATTATTATTATTGCTGATCATATATTGTTGATCATGGGCGGCGGTAGTCACTTAACATCAGGTGAGCCGCATGCTCGTTTGCCCCTTCTTCTATAAAAAAAAAATTATGAAAAATCAGAATGTGTCAAAAAGGGCACGTATGGTAATTCATAATGCTGTGTTAATCCCTACTTTAATGCATGGTAGTGAAAGTTGGGTGTAGCTGAAGAAGCACGAAAGTAGAATAAATGCTGTAGAAATGCGGTCTATAAGAAGTATGTGTGATAAGAGAAAAATGTGGTATGCAAGATGATGCTGTGACCAGGATTAAAAAAAGCTTCGGTGGTTTGGTCATGTAGAAAGAATGAATGAGGAAAGAGTGACAAAGCAAATTTATATGGCAAGTGTGAACAGCAGAGTCGGGCAGGGACGCCCTAAAAGAAAGTTTATCGACTAAATTCGCGATATTTTGAAAATGGGCCATAATGGAAGTACCCTTAACCGACGAGCGTGTATGAATCGTGCATGAATTTAAAGGAGGCGAGAGAGGTATGTCAGGACCGTGCCGGATGGAAGTCCGTAGTCTCTGCCTACCCCTCTGGGTGACAGGCGTGAGTGTTTATGTATGTTTATTTTATGTCTTTTTTCTCGCTTTATCTCTGTTTTTTCTCTCACTCTCTCTTTGTGTTTTTAAAGTTTTATCGACTGGTATTTTTGAAAAAAAAAACACAACAATCAAGTTAAAAACGTATCTTTCAAAACACTTATAGGATAAATACCTGTTAAAATTCCATCAGCATTAGGACTCCATAACGCGACAAGGCATGCACCTTGATGCGCATTTATGCTTTTTTCAATACGCCCGTTGTAGTTTAATATATGAAATCTGTTAAAAAAAGATGTCTTTCTTACCCAGTACTACATCAATTTATTGTCAGTATTAAAAACGACAAAATAGAGGCAAGCTGACGACATCTATGCACTTTCATTCGCCAATTTTACTTACAAAAGTTACCAAGTAAACCCAAAATTATGACGTATGATATATGAAATTTTAATTTGATAAACTGAAAAATTACAGATTTAATTATTACTTTACACATTTAAAAAGTAATTATGAAAATACATTATAGGAGCATTCTATTTGATTTAATAGACTGCTGTTTTTATGATCTTGCTATTACGCGTGAAATAATGTTTGTTTTTAAACTAATACATGTGTCCAAAGGCCGTGTAGTAACTCATATCATCCCGTAGATGTCGTAAGGGACGAAAGAAGGAAATGAAACAACGGATAGGCTGCAGCATCTTCCTGAAAACAACCTGAAGTAATAAAAGTCTGCGATTGCCAACCCGCCAGTCAAGTGTAGTAACTATGGCAAATATTCCCCCGAAGTCTGTGTTCAGTAACGGACTTTTGATAGGCTGTAATAATTGGTAAATATGTTTGAATGTTATTATAATTAATAATATTACTTACTTGCCATCAGTCGACGAAATCAAAATACCTTCGCTGTTCGCCTTTTTTCCTGTGATATTTAATTTTGGAAATAAATGTAATCCAGTTGGAAAAAATTCATCAGCAAAAGTGGCAACAGTCATGCATTCATTAGTTGCAAGGTTCCATTTTTGAAGCTTATGGTCATCTCTTAAAAATTAAACCACCATATAAAACCTTAGTATAATTTTAACTTTTTGAGAAAATAATGAGACACAAAATAGCTGTATAGTGACCTAAGGAACCACTACCTAATGTAATCCCGTAGTTATCGTAAGCGAAGACATAGAAAAATGGAACAGGAGATGGGCAGCAGCATCTTCCTGATTATAATTACAAATTACGAAAATGTGCGGTTACCAAGGCGTCTGCTAAGCGTAGCAACTATGGAAAATATCCTGCTTATGAAGCAATTTATGGGGGAGATCCATAGAATACTATAATACACAATAGAATGGCTGTCAATCTTATTTTGTAAGAGGATCGGTGTCGCCGGGAGCATACACACCAGCAATTACGTCGTATTATCACTACTGCTGTATACTGCTGTATTCAGCGGGTGTGTTTGTGTAGTGTAAATTCGCTCAGTCTGTCAATAGACAGACTGAGCGAATTTACACAACTTTTGATTTATGTTTTTGACACATCAATATTTCTTTATTTTTGTTTCTAATATTTACAAAGTATAAATAGTGTTACGAGCTTGAGGTTCGTGTCAATAAAAATTGCCGATAAAATTACCTAAATTAACTCTTTAATTCACTTTACACTTTAAACTTAAAACACTAATAATTAATCACACTGATTCACTTTATTCCGCTCTGAAGCTTCAAGCGTATTGCAGCGCCTTTATATAGGGCTCTTCCACGAAAACATCCAGAATATTCCAGAATATTCTAGTAAATACGCGCGCCAACCGACCAAGCGCAGAAAATTCTAGTGTGCGGCTTCCAGAAAGCTTAATTCTTCTGTTCGATACTAGATGGCGCTGTTGGTTGAAAGACGAGTCATGTATTTTCTGGAAAGCTCTCCTCGCTCTCGTCACTGACACTAGATGGCGCTAGTGCCGTCGACTTAGGCGCGTAACAATAGTAATTAGTTGTAAGATATGTCTCCTATATTTATTTTCCATTTTTCGCTGTTCTTTCGATACGTAATTATTGCACAATTTTTTAAATAATTTACACGCAGCGACGCTTGATTCGAAAATTTGATTGATTGTGTTGACATTTATAGGTGTGAATTGAAATGTTAGTGACATTTTATTGGCTACACGGGCTCCGCCCACTCCTCCGTTCTATTATTTATGTATTTATAGTATCCTATGGGGAGATCTATATTTAGCGGTGGAGTTTCGATGGGCTCCAATGAATCAATGATGAATGAAGGTGGAATTGTGGTGAAAAAAATGATGGTGGAACTAAACACATCAACAGAATCAATGGAAACCTTATTCCTAAATTATTTACGACTTTATAGTTTAAAATCTTTTTAGTTTCCATACAAATTTTATATACAGGTTGAAACCTCTTTTATTCTATTTTCAAAATTTTAAAAAGTAAATAAAAAAAATACGGCGGCAAAATTGTTATTAATTCGAACTGATGTTTATTAATGAAAAGGGATTAGATTGTTTTTATTTTTTTATGTAACGCGCCGTGTGAACTTTAAGAGTTATGTTACGTCGTCATTAGAGTCGAGATGAATATGTTACGAACCGTGGACATGTTAGAAAATGGTGCTATTCAACTCGTCGTTGCTGAGGCCTTACACACCAGCCAGAACGTGATATCATGTTAGTGGTCATGTTATCGCAGTAATGGGGATGTGGCTAAAATACATCGTGTTACTACGCAGAGACAGGATCGATTTCTGCAAACGACCGCCAGACGCCAACCCAATATCACAGCGATACAACTACTACAAAGGCTCCAGGAAGACCACCAACTGCAGGTAAGCGACCAAACTATGCGAAAGAGGTTGCATAAAGTTGGTCTTCATGCTCGAAGACCACTACGTCTTCCAACATTGCGACGTGGCAATCGCGGTCGGTGGATTCGTGGGCTTGGGAGCCTTTACCATTGAGTGACGAACAATGGTCTTTGGTGTTGTTCACCGATGAATCATTGTTTGGCTTTCACGAAAAACACGCGTTTGGAGAGCTCCAGGGAGAGTTAGCCGTTTACGGCACCCTTCAGGAGGTCCACTAATACCATGGCGGGATAATCATGGTGTGGGCAGGAATTCGTCTCGAGGAACGAACCCAGCTCGTTTGGATCCAAGGTAACATGAATCCATATGGGCCAGGAATTTCTACTCATGCACCATAATGCTCCTTCCCATACGGCGCGGTGCGGCTGGTGTCGGCTGCTCTCCGATCCTATGGAGCATGTCTAGGACGTGTTAAATCGAAAGGCTTTGAGAGATTCCCGCAAAACTTGACGACAAAACAATAACTTTACGAACACTTGCAATGAACATGAGGCCTTATTCCGCAGCAAGACATTAACAATTAAATTTTAAGTATGAATAATCGATGTCAATGTGTAATTAATGTAAGTATTGGCACAATGATTATTAATAATTAGATTTTATAATATTTTTTCAATTTTAATTAAAATTAATAGTTTTATAAAAATAAATGAGTTTTTATTATCATACTAATTTTCTACGGCGATTAATAAAATAAACATTTTTATTTATAACAAAAAAAATTACGAAATGTTTTTACTTTTTGTTAAAGAGTTTAAAATAATCTATCATTCTTCCATTTACTATATCTGAAAATTCTTCATAGATTTTTAGATATTTGCTGAAATATAAAAATAAAAAACAAATTTCCCTAGCGTGGTGAGTATAAGAAATTTTCCAAAAAATTGCACGTTAGCGTTCCCTAGTGGGCTTTTTATTGAAAAATCATCAGCAGTCACCAAAAAAAAAATAACTAAAAGTATTTATCTATTGAATATATTTACGGATTTTATCACGTTTAATAACTTATTTTTAATTCCCGACGTTCAGGGCGCTTTACAGCACCCATGGTCACGGGGAGGGGACTGAGATGTTTGACGTCTCAATGTCATAGTTAGCTCGGCTACCTTCGGTTTTTGAATATTAATTTTTGGTCCGATCTACGCAGAACTTACAGTATCTTCATGTCTTGCAGTGGTATGCTTGGGTTTGGGTTTGATTTTGTTAATTATAGGATCCCAAGCAGGTGGCAGCACCCATCCATCTTCTTTATTCAAATTAGGATGCTTTTTAATTTCGATAGCCTCGCGTATCATCCTTGGTAGGAATCGGTGTTCTTTTGCAAGGGTTTGTGATTTATCAAATCTGATGTAATGGTGGGGACGATCTTGAACATGTTCACAGACTGCAGACTTCCCGGAGCGTCGGTGCTTCACGTCAGCTATATGTTCTTTCACGTGGGTTTTTCTGGATCTTTTTGTTTGCTCTATGTAAGAAAGACAGCATTCACAATCTTGCTTGTACACTCCTGCATCTTGTAGAGGAATAAAACATTTGATGGATGGTAAAAATCGACTAATCTTTTTCGGCGGCTTGTAGTATATTTAATGGAAGCTCGCTTCAAGATGTAATCAGCCTTGTCTCACTTTACAGCACCCACGGTAACGGGGGAGACAGTCTCTCCCGTGACTATAGGTGCTGTAAAGTGCTCGAAAAGGGTAATTAAACAAGTTAAATATACACCATAAAATCCGCAAAAAACTAGTATTATTTTAAGAAATCCTTATTTATCTATTACTCATCAACCTATAAAGAGAACTATTATGCTCAAAAGTTATCTATGATAGAATTTGAAATGAAGTTTTCAGTAGTAGAACCAGAGCAGAGGCAACGGGCTAGCCATATTACCTACTAAGAACTGGCAATCCATAAGAGAGAAGAAAGTTTTTCAAAGGGCAGCTTCTTACCGCTAACTAAACTGTAAATGTAGCAGTATTTAGGCGAGGCCTTGTTTAGCACTAGATTTTTGGTTTTAATGATGATTATTACATAACATTATACCATTAACCGTTCACCGCACTTCATAATCCCCTGTGTGTTTTACTAAAAGTTTTCTTCCTCGCTTAACTTCCTTGTGGAATAGACTATCAGTAGCACATTTACAATTCCCCTGGTGTTGTAGTTGTACATGGGCAGCGGTACCATCAGGTGAGCCACCTGCTCGTTTGCCCCTCTTATATAAAAAAGCAGGAATAGCTATGTCTTGTTTACACTTAATTTATAGACGTTAGTTTCCTTTATCATTTTACTTATCATCTTTCCATATAATGAGAATAAGAAGACGTAATTTTGTTCATACAAATGAACAAATCTCACTTCAGCTTGTTGTTAATAATTAAAAAACACGCACATTATGCAAAATAAACAAATAAATAAAAACGGTGTTTTCGGTTAGTTACCCGCAAGAAAAAACATCTTCTGTACTATTCCACCCAACACAGATCACAGCTCCAACATGTTTTGGATTTTTGAGAGATGAAGCTTTTAATCTCATTTTTATAGTTTTATTTTTGATAATTTTTGTATTTATTATATGTGTAGAAAACAGTTAAAATAACAAGTCATTAAAAATAATAAGGATGTTTTTGTTTTATCAGTAACCATGGAAACTAAGGTGTTGCAATGCAGAAGATAACAAGGTTACAATATTAGACTTTTAAGTACGCAGGTAAAAAGTTTAGACCAAACACATAATTCTAGTTTTTATTTTACATCGATCGGTGCACTATTACCGAAGTTATAAGCGTGGAAACCTTACGTAGATTTTTAAAATCTCGCCCGTGCCTACCGTTCCAGCGCGCCGATCATACGTTTGTAGTAATATTTCGCGGGTGAGTTGTTTGCCCTCGTGCGTTCAATAATCCGTAACATGATGGTGGCGGAATATTTTCTAAGAAACAAAGATTTTGTCGTGACTGAAATACGCATAAGAATAAGATAATATTTTTATAACCTAATTTTAAAATTCCTAGATCAAGTATGCAACGGTACCTTAAACAAGATTCTATAAAGGATTCTTCGCATAGATTTATAACCTCACAAATTTTCACCGACGAAGGAGAACAAAAATTATCAAATTACATAATAGTTTGTTCTTAACATTATTATGGATTGACAAAGATACAAGCACGTAAATTGGCCTATGACTATGCTGTGGCCATAAAGAAAACTAATATTCCTGATAACTGGATCAAGAACAAAATCGCATCTAAGGACTGGATAAGGGGATTTTTAAATAGGCAATCTCACTTATCAATACGGACACCAAAAGCAATCATTGTCACGTGCAACAAGTTTTAACAAAACAAATGTAGATAATTTTTTTGAAAATTTAAAAACGGTCTTTGAGCGACATCAGTTTGGTCCTGAAGCTATATATAACATAGATGAAACAGGATTGACAACTGTTCAGCGCACACAAAGAGTTATTGCTTCAAAAGGCTCTAAACAAGTTGGACAAGCAACATCTGCAGAGAGAGGCTCACTTGTCACAGTTTGCTGTGGAATCAATGCTATTGGAAACTCAATACCTCCGTATTTCATATTCCCAAGAGTAAATTTTAAACCATACATGCTTCATGATGCCCCCATTGGGTCAGATGGCTCAACACATCCGTCGGGATGGATGACACCTTCAAATTTCATTAAATATATGCATCATTTTGCGAAACATGCAAAACCGACGCCTGAAAATCCAGTGTTGTTGCTCCTAGATAATCATGAAAGCCATATTTCTGTGGAAGTCTTAGACTTTTGTAAAGAAATTCGTATTGTTCTGATGACCTTTCCACCACACTGTAGCCACAAGCTATAGCCACTTGACTTAACAGTGTATGGACCACTATAAAATTACTACAATAAAGCTTCAACAGATTGGATGGTCAGCAATCCTGGAAAAACTGTAACAATCTATGATATCCACAAACAGCACTTTTGCACATTTTGTGGTTTGAAAGCTAGAGGTATAGCAGCCATTGCTATACCTCTAGCTTTCAAACCACAAAACATACAAAAAGGATTTGAAAAACCTGGGATATGGCCTTTCAATTCAAATATATTCTCGAATGAAGATTTTCTTTGCTCTTCTCGGATCGCGATGCACCCGTAATTGATGAAACGTTATCATCCAGATATGACCCTATAATCCAGCCAACTTCAACTCAAGTCATTCCAGAACAGCCTGAAAGAGAAAATCAAAATGAAGCAGATCCTGTTAATTTGAATAACATTGCTGTCGCTAATTCTTCCTCATCGTTTGCTACAGATCAAATAACAATTGAAGTCACTGAAGTTGTAACCCTGAAATAGTAAGACCATACCCAAAGGCTTGCCCAAGAAAACTGATTAAAAATGCAAGGAAGAAATCAAAAACAAGGATATTGACAGACACACCTGAAAAAAGACTAATATAATTAGCAGAACAAGAAAAACAAAGCAAGAACAAGGCTAAGAAAGAGAGACAGGAAAAAAAGGTTCTCAAACACACAGGAAAAAAAAAGATTCCTAAACTTTCATCAGAACTAACATCGAATAGAGTAAAGAAGAGGCAAATGGGCAGTAGTGCTAGCGACATAGAAAATGTTTTACTCACTGATAGTTCTGAGCGATCCTTTGCTGTAGATACGTCCGAAGAAGAGTTAGATGAAGATGATGTGATAATGGTTGACAGAAATTTTCAAAAGAATGATTATGTGCTCGTTAAATTTAATGTAAAAAAGACTGTTGTGCACTATGTCGGCCAAATCGAAGACATCAGTCATACCATGGCTACAATAAAACTTATGCGGCTGAGTAAGATAAGAAACACCTTTTTTCCCTGAAGTAGATGACATAGCTTGTGTTCTACTAGATGACATCAAAACTAAATTGCCAGAACCAAAGACATGCAATGAAACCAAACGTGGTAGCTCTAAGTACACATTTGATAAACCTTTATGGGTTATACCTAATCTTAGATAAGCTGAGATATGTGTTTTAGATGTTTTTATTATTGTTAACTTTTATTTTTGGATTGTATCAGATATTAAGTGTTTTATATTTGGATATTAAGTGTTTTATAGGCCATGCCCAAGCCTCCCACAGGGTGTGTCCAAACCTCCCTGCAGCATTGGGCACTCACAGCATGGGGCTCCCTGGGAGCATTGGGCACTTTGACTGAGTTTCAGAAATTATCTTATAATGTTCAGACTGATCATAATTTTAAGAAAGTTCTTTCTAAGATATCCAGCCAAATATGTAGTGCAACAAGAATAGGCATTAAATGTTGATTATATATAAAATCTGATTTTTTATGCATCAAATTGTGAAAAAGTGCCCATCCCTCCCCTACTTCCCCTACGTTTAAGTCAAATTGTGAGTTAAAAATAATGTATTATAATATTTTTATCACAGACTATATCAGATAGTATTTTTGAGTAAGTGTATAATTCGTGCATTTGAGCTGGCAACAAGCATTTTTGTCACTGTCAAATGTCAATGTCATCATTAGGGTATGTTCCGAAATACAACCCAGTACACTGACAAATGCAAATGACGTCATCAATTGACACTATGTTGTTCTGGCGTGCCGCCGCCATATTGCGTCGGATATCCGGCCACAATAAAACAATTTTTAATTGTGTGTGCGCTGAATGAAGCATGCCAGAATTTGTTTTTATTTATTCGAATAGAAAAAATTATTTATTAAATATTATTATTAAAATGATTTTTGGAGCACAAAATGACAAAATAATCGCCAACACTTTTCCAATATGTGACGTCATATACTGTCCTATGTTTTGGAAGAACTAGAATCACCAGTATAGCAACGATTCATGACGTCATTTACATTGGACAGTGTACTGGGTTGTATTTCGGAACATACATTGTAATCAGTGTTGCCGTTTTAGGGACTTTCTCGCTGGATCTATGTTCTGATAATGTTCAGCGGATAAAAAAATCGTTTTAGCGAGAAATAATTATTTAGCGATTTCTAGCGACATTTGGACTTTTGAGGTGGCGACTTTTTTATAAAGTAATTCATTTCAAATAAGTCATTTATCACATGTTCAATTTTGTAATCTACCGTTGGTAGCACTGTATATATAATATAATTTCACGAGAATCCCCGAACATATACTACCAATTCAATGTCGATCATTCACTTTCATCTATTTCCACTTCTGTCTATAGTTTCGACATACAAAAGTGCAGCAGGAGTAAACATATTCGAAGATTTATGTAATTTTGCAATAGTAATATTATCACTACCACACTCAATACAGAATTTGAACGCGTATTTGGTGCTGAATGTGAGCTGAAGCAAACTGCAAAACAAGCTATCAGAAAAAACTTTAATGCAGCAGGAGTAAACATATTCGAAGATTTATGTAATTTTGCAATAGTAATATTATCACTACCACACTCAATACAGAATTTGAACGCGTATTTGGTGCTGAATGTGAGCTGAAGCAAACTGCAAAACAAGCTATCAGAAAAAACTTTAAATTCTATTCTTCTGATTAGAAATCAGTTAAGGATTAAAAAAAGAATTGCGCAACAAATGATATACCCGAAGATGTTGTCAACCAAGTCGATAAAGGCAAACCAAAGATGGAAACTGGAGACATTGGCGAAGCTTTAACTTCTGCTGAATTTGTTTTTGAAGATCTGGATTCATACTTCGCTATTAATTTTGAAATTTAGGTACAGGAACGTACTGAGCTAATTGTTTTATTTTTAATAAGATGACTAATGTTTAAACGTGGTTTAAAGATTTAAGATTTATTTTTTTACAATATTTTTTTTTATTTTGTACATGAATAATTTTTGTTTTGGTTATCATACACTATAAATAACTGATTTATATGAAATAGAGTTCGCTCGAATCGAATTCGATGTCGAATTTATAGATTTAGATTTTCGGTATTCATTGACCATTTGGCAAGATTTTTCAATTAGTCCAATGCCATGTACCACGGAAATATACCTAGGGACATCTAGGGGATTTTAAGAAAAAGAAAAATCCTGTTTCTGGCGGATTATTTCTTTTAGTCTAGGGACTTTAAAAAACGGCAACCCTAATTGTAATTGTGTCACTGTCACATGTCACTTGTAATTTGTATTTACCGCATGTGCGCATGGCAATAGTGTGCGAGTTCTTGGATTGTGTTTTGACTTTAAGAAATTGTGAATATTCAGTACAGTTTTGTTAATATACTATGTCTGACGTTCCGGATCTTAGCAGTGATGAAGATTACGATGAAGAGGAATGGCAGGAAATGGACGCTAACAACCAGTCAGTAACATGTTTGTTTTGCACATCTGTTCTGCCTACAATAGAAGAATGTGTATCACACTGTGAAAAAGACCATAACTTTAACCTCAGCGCCCTAAAATCAAAATTTAACATGGATTGCTATTCATACATAAAGTTAATAAATTATATTAAAACACATAAACCAAAAGCAGATGACATAATGAGTTCTAGTACAGCTCAATGGAACGACGAAAAGTACCTAAAGCCTGTCGATAACGATGAATGGTTAATGTTTGATTTTGAATCATTGGCTGAAAGTGTTAGCCCTCCTAAATCTTACCACGCGAATGTAGAGAATGGATTAGTTACATTATCACAAGCACATTTTCTTGAGCTTCAGAGGACAATACAAAATTTAACCGAGCAACTTAAGGAGTCACAGACTCATCTTCAGATGGCGAGGGAAGATATGCATAAGATGCAAAGTTCAATGAAAACAATTGTGGAAGGAAATAGTGATGCCTGTGGTACTGACAGCACAATGATTATTGATTGTGTTTCCAAAGTACCATTAGAAAGTGATGAGGGATATTTCAGTAGTTATGCTCATTTTGGTATTCATTATGATATGCTCTCTGATAAAGTTCGAACTGAAAGCTACAAAAATGCAATATTTCTCAACAAAGACACTTTCAAGGATAAAATAGTCCTTGACTTAGGCTGTGGAACTGGTATTCTATCTATGTTTTGTGCAACAGCTGAGTCTAGGATAGTATATGCTTTAGACCAGTCAGAGGTCATTTACCATGCTATGGATATAATTAGAGAAAACAACTTTACTAACAAAATAAAAACTATTAAAGGTAGACTTGAAAACACAAAACTTGATGAAAAAGTAGATATTATAGTCTCAGAATGGATGGGATACTTTCTATTATTTGAAGGGATGTTAGATAGTGTTATATATGCAAGAGATAACTGTTTAAACCCTGATGGTATTTTATTACCTAATAGGTGTAATATAAGTTTGGTTGCAAATGGAGATATTGATACACATAAGAAACTCATTAACTTCTGGTCAGATGTTTATGGATATAAAATGAATTGTATGAAATCAGAAGTAGTTAGGGAAGCTAGTGTTGAAGTGGTTGCATCAAAACACGTTATTTCCGAGCCTTGCATTGTAAAAGAAATTGATCTTAACACATGTAACACTAGTATAGTAGACTTCACATCTAAATTTAAACTATGTGTCACTCAAGATGGGTTTGTTACATCGCTCATTGGTTATTTTGACACATTCTTTGACTTACCAACTCCAATGACCTTTTCAACTGGACCGCACACTACGCCGACCCATTGGAAACAAACTATATTTTACTTTAAGGATTGCAAGGAAGTAAAGAAGGGAGATGTAATTGAAGGCACAATCACATGTAGTCGGTTAAAAACTGATGTGAGAGGACTTTCAGTGCAAATAAATGTGTTTGGTAAAACTCATAAATATATTCTTAGTTAAAGATGTTTTATATCTTTGAGCATCTTTTCAATGGGTTATTTTATGTTATGTTTGGCTTATTATTGACAGTGCCTAAATGTACAATATAAATATTGGACTATTGCTTTATTTCCTTATAGGTAATAAGGTGATGTTTTATTAAAATATGTAAACATGTTTTTGCTAAGCAGATAATATTATTAGTCTTTCTAAAGCCATTTATTATAAGAATTAATGTCACATCCATGTGATTTTTAAATCAAAAAAATGCTGTGCATAGTACATAAGATAAATGAAAATACAAAAAGTTTCTACCAAAATCTTTATTTCATTTTACACATAATTTTAATATTAATAGTATCTGATTCCTTATTATTTACAGATAGAAATAATTTATTATTAACAAAAATAACTTAAAAATATTGAGATTTCACACAAACATTGTACATACTGATTATAAAAATCATACATAGGAAAAGAAACATGTTAGGCAAATCCACAATATTTCACAGTATAATTTTATTTATTCTATTTACATATAAAAGCTTAAATATAATATTACTGTGGATGGATATGTAAAGAATTATAATATAGTGAAATAAATGTCTAACTGAAATGCTATAAATAAATCAACAATATGTTGATTATTTTTTACTTCACAAAATATAGCCAACACAACATAATACATTGATGTAAAAGATTTTTTTTTATGACAATTCTATAATATGTTTTGGAATGTTACAAACAACATTGGAGATGTTAGTTCTATTTATATATTTAGTATAGATACCTTAAAAGTTATACAAAATTGGACATATAACTACACTATATTAAAGTGGCAATTTGTAATTCATTAGAATTATTTTAAGGCAAGAAAGTAATTTAGTGGAATGTGGAGGTATATTTATTCTATTTCTTAACATTTTCTGGTTTTGCAAGATATAACAGAAATAAGAAACATTATTAAGAAAAATATTATTTTGCCCTTTAAAGACTATTTTGCTTCAATATAGATTGTATACTTTTGAAGATTATTTTGGATGGGAGAATTTCTTTTTTGTTATTTTTATATTTTTAGAATTAATTTTATTTTCTAATCTTATAATTAATTATATAAAACTGTCATACTTTACTAAGACATTTAATATTATGAAACTTTACAACACTATAAAAGTTATCTATAAAGTAATATATATAGGCTGATTAAGCATTATCGATTCTGATATTTATGACAGTAGTCAATCTGATATTTATGAGAACTACATAAACATGTGGTGGTTGGAAAATGGAAATCAATTACCCCATACCTATACTGTACTTTTCAAGTTAAACTTTCTATGCTTTACTCTGCGTTACCACAAATCGTCCCATAATGGATTGTAAGAAAATTCCTGAAAGTTCATGTAGTCTCCAAGACATGGCATTATCGTCATGTTATAATATGCTGGATATAAAATTATGAGCTTAGGACTTCAATACGAGGGAGCAGAGTCAAAAGTGTGGAGTAGGATCTCTTATCCGCCTTCCTCCATTAAGGAAAAAGGATTGATGCTAATGTGACAATGAAAAATAACAGTTTTATTATAAATTGTTTTAAAAAAGACTTTAAAACATCATAAAAAAATTAAAACAAAACATTCTTGACGTATTTGGTCAAACGAAAATAAACTGTTTAGGTATTTCACTTTTGATTTTGACAAGAAACCAAAATTTGAATTGGTTTACGCTAATCTACATGTTTATAAAGCTATATCCCCAATAATAATGGCATTAGTAATCTACTTATTTATGGTGGGCTACTCTTGTGCCTAACTTTATGTAGATATTCTAAATGCACGATATACAGATTTCATTTATAAATCTGTTGCTTAAATAGATGATAAATATATAAAAGATCTATTGTAAAATTCTCTACTATAAGCGTCACCAGTTGGATTATAATCTACCCTTACCATCCCTGAAATCATAAATAGGGACCTAAATTTAGCATGATTATGGATTTGATTTGATATTCAAAGAGAGTGGTCCCACGTACCTACCTGCAAAACTAGGCCTCCGATAAGAGTGTATAATGATTATTCCAGTATAAACTTTTAGTTTCATCAAATATTTGGCACCTGTGAAAGCACACAATAAGTGTTTTATGTCACAAGAATACCCTTATTTTTCATGCCAAAAGACTGTCTACAACAAGGACGGTATATTTATACTGGGTCCTTTATAGTTTGACTTTCCTCACACCCTAAATCCTGCTCTACATAAATTCCCTTGACCTTCAGTCTGATTTAATAGATGTATTTATATTATTATTTTCATTTGAGAAAAGTGCTTTGAGCGTGATTGTTTATGACATTACAATGTATAAGTAATATACAAATACATCTAGGTACTTTCTTACTTATTCTGTAAATAATCAAAAGAGCTTTTAATTCTACAGCAAGAATAGTTCTGCAATAGCATAATAATGCTCTACCTATAACTAATATTTGAGATTGTGATATTATAATTTAAAAAATGTATAGACAACACTTGGTCAGGGAATATCAGAACTCCAATTTTATCGGAAACATTAAAATTAATAAGCGTATTTTTCATATGGGTTAATTTTTAAAACTAATTATTATACATTATATTTATATTGAATAAGTTAAATATGTTTGCTTTATAGGAAATGTATACGTACGACAGATAAGTACTTTATGTATGTTTGCTCCAATACCAGCATTATAGGTACATTTTGTATCTCACATCTAGGTATTATGTGTGCTACTGAATGTGACTAGTTCACAATAAACGCTAATGACACTGCTAATTATACCGCCTTTGATCTATTGCGAGACGCACAACTTTTATTTAATTTATAAATAATTTTTAAAAACGTTAAATGTTAGCTTAAAGCAACACATATTGGAGGGGAGTAGGCATAGGTATGTGTTCCCCTCTGTCTAAGTATAAGTCCACGTGGTCCTATGCGTACAATAAAACTAGTTGCAGCCGCATTCTACAACTCACTAGACTAAATCTAGTTGCGGGGCTGATCGGCCGAGCGACTGAACCGAGTCTCCGAGTTGTCACTGTCACCGAGCGATAATGTATCTATGTGTGTGTGTGTGGGAAATAATTAGTTTATCGTTATTATGTGAGTTTGGTAGTGACTGACGATTGTTTTTGTGTGCGCGGATTTGTCACCGTTAAAAAAATGACAGATCCCTGTATCAGGGAAAAACGCTATGGCTACTCCCCTCTGGCCTGCCGGTGATGTGTGTTTATAATTATTAAATAAATTGATATTTACAAAAATAACATAACTAGAAGATAAGATTTTATTATTATTTGTAATATTTCTGTTGTTTTCTCGTCCGGTTGAGAATTATAAATACTTTTAGAGACAATTGAATAAATGCAATATAACTAAATAAATAGACATAACCCAACCAGACGGTATCCCTCGGCAGGGGAGATCAAATGGCCGAAAGTTATGGGCTAAAGGAACCGGTGGACGATACGGGTGGGATCGAGAAGCATCGTCTTCTGCATCTCAATCTATCGTCTCGTCAATCGCCGCAGATGACCCGAGAGGCTGACCGGCATTAGCCTGTTTCCAGAAACTACCACAGCAATAATTTCTGTCCGCAGACCACCTCACATATCGGTTACCTCTTGAGTCGGGTCCAGATATTATGATCGCTTATCTATTTCGGTTTTCATGATGTTCTCGTCATACGGAATGGTAATGAGTACACCTAAGATATCCTTGACTGTGCCCGGTCCATCAGCACAATATCAGGTTTATTCGCAAGAATAGTCCTCTGATGATGGTCCGGTCCCAGTAGGACCTGGCGCGGTCATTTTCAAACCGGCAAGTACTTGTAAATGAGGCACTTTCTGATCCACGAGACCTTTTACTTTTGCTACCATTGAGTTATTATGGTTCGTAAGTATTACATCAGTGTTTGCTGCCACACTATATAAAATGCTACAATTATGCTGGCCATACACGCTATGGTCAACCGGAGAGGTACACACGCAGGTGTGGATGCGCACGTACACCGGGGCACGCAGACCGGTGCAATTTTTTGACCCTGCACAGGCAACCGGAAATCAATTGTTGTACGGGCAAACCTTCGAACCGTAACGTGTATGGGGATGTAAAAAACCCCGAGAAATTTAGACTCAGTAGAATAGTTCTACAAAATCTACATGAATATTGTTTTATTTAATGATATGGCAAATATATAATATACGCGGCACGTGGTTTTTATAATAATGTTACGAAAACATAACTTCTTACGCCGGAGCCAGAGCGTGGTATATTCGGGTTAAGGAATATACCTAATTTCTAACGAGAGTAAATTTTCATCACAGGGTTTAGTTTTGTCCCGACCAAATTCGCTTGAGTGGCTACACTTCACCACTTTCGTTACGACACGGTCTTCGAAAACGACGTAGGTAGAGACTTGAAACTGTGTTTTATTGTTTGTTTGACCAATTAGTTAATGAAAATTGAACTACAAAATGCATCACTGATGATGAGACCCTCAATAATGTGTTCTTAGCCTTAGCTAACGGGCTTGATCTACGCGAGTTTACATTTGACTCGCAATCGACAAAAGCGCACTATATTATATGATTTACAGACTAACTTATGCTAAGCTAATATTTGATAATATAATTTACACTACTGGCGTTAGAATCGCTCGCTAGAAGCGACTCGCCGGTTTGAATACCTCACTACGATGTCTTCCACATTGAGAATTTAATACAATCATACTTTTAGGGTGGGTTTGCACTAAAGCGGTTAACTAGTAGAATACTAGACATGTTTTCTGGCTTTAGTCCGCTTGAGTTGGTACTACCATTTTTCTTATTTCTATCACCAAACAGCAGCACTACATATAATTATATATTTACATTCTCCGATTCTCAGAGACATATCATCTACGTTCTCGGAGTAAGTAAATCTGCCTGAAGTTGGTTTTAGGTGTCAAAAAGTAGTTGCCATTTAACCTCTGTTAATTGTGAGCTAGTTTTGTTGATCTTATAATACACACACACACACACATATATATATATATATATATATATATATATATATATATATATATATATATATATATATATATATTATAAGATCCTACCTATATCTACATCCTACTTGTACCTATCATTTTCCCTCTGGTGGAAACTCGCACCTAAATTGTGCTACTGCCGTTGCGTTTATGATTATACAGAATATTATCTAAGATTTGGCTGTTTTGAACCGCGAGTGTCTGTAAAAGTAATAAAGGAACATATGCATGAAACATTGAAAAAGGGTCTTTCACATTATTATAATTCCACTCCTTGCTTCGATAAATAAAAAAATTCAAAGGATAGAAAGTATAGGACTTCCTTATCTTTAACTGATAATAATGTAGATCTAATTCGTAAGTCGAACACTTAATAAATTACTATTTATTAGTAAATCTTAAATTAAATTATAATGTAACCTAATTACCCGCCTTTGAGATTCAAATCAGCCGAACAACTAATAGCAATGTTAAATGCGAAGAAGCGTAACTACGATATCTCGCACGAATATCGATACAATTGCTTAGCCTTTGTCAAACAATGAGTGGAACATGTTGTAACAAGAACTTTTAACACTATTTACAAATGTGGCTAAATATTATTCTTCCGTTGTCACTGGTTGTACTCCATTGCTCTCTTCTTCCAGCTTTGCTCGGGCTTCCGCATCTGTGAAAACGTGTTATTGTTGTATAGTCTGTAAATTATCTAAGTATGCATATTTCATTTGTACGAGGGCGACACTAAAAGTTTTTAGAACTGGCCACTTGTAAACGATATAAAAAAATAAGTTCAAGTTTTGAAAATGGAACTCTTTGCCAATATTATTGTGTAAGTATTTTATTAATTTGTCATTTGTTAACGAGTTGGCGGCCAATTGAAAATTGTCTGTGTCATGTCAGCACGAATTTAACGCGAGAAAATTTTCGTACAATGATTTTTTATGACTTTCGATGTCATTTAAGTCAACAAGAAAGTGGCACGAGATGAAACCCCATCTCGAGCCACTGTTTACAACTGGTTTAATGAGTTTAAACGTGGTCGCACTAATCTCACAGAATCTGCGCGAGGGATGGCCTACGGCGACGACTGAAGGTAACATCTGTATTGTGCGGCGTATGAGAAAGACTGACAAAAGAGTGACTTATCAGCAGATTCGAACAAGCTTAGGCATCGGAATGAGTCAAGTGTACAAAATCCTCCATGAACAGTTAGCGGTCAGGAAGCTGTGTGCCCGGTGGATACCTCACTATTTGACAGAGACCCAAAAACTCCGTCGTGTTCATTGGTGTCGTGAAACGGTTCAAAGATTTAACGGAGGTGACTCAAATGGGCTATTACCTTCACCTTTGAAGTTAAAATATTAGAAAATTAGAAAAAACTTACCTTTGGCAGCTTGCTCCTTCCATATCTTTTTATTGTCGGTGAGGCAAGCTACCCATGGCTTTCTTATCTTAAACTTATTGCTCCCCTCTCCGCCTGATGGAAGACAATTCGTTGCTAATATAATGATGAGTCAATAATAACAAATACAAAGTGTATATATATATATATATATATATATATATATATATATATATATATATATATATATATATATATATATAATGTATTTATGTGTGTGCGTGTGCTTACGTGCATGCGTGTGATCATTCAATAATACTGTAATTATCAACAAACATCCAGCATACTATTACAATTTTGTTGATGATTATTTTAAAGACACATTTGAATAAAATTCTTTTTTAAAATGGAAGATATCCAATTTATCTTCATTTTTTGCATGCCGATGCTTTTCCACTGACGTGTTATGTCAATGTAAGAAATATATATCATCATATTTTGTCCCATTGTTTTATAAGAGGCAAAACAACACGCCTGTAATCCCCAAGCGAGTAGGCAGAGTCCAAAGGGTAGCGAGCTACTCGGGCCACTTTTAGCGAAGAAACATGGGTTTAGATGGAAAATTGTGAAAAAAATGATACGTGGCCGTACCAACGCCTACGCAATCAAGAACCTAATATAGCATCAGTCGCCCTTTACGCCATGTTATGCAAATAACACAGTGGGCACATCCTTTTTTGTTATAAGCCACACAAACATGAGACCTACAAGTCCTACATCAAGTATTTTTTTATAGAATATGCGTGAAAAACGAGAACACAGTCCACTTGATGATAAGAGGATGCTGTGGTTCATAGATATTTTACATTTATCCTCGATTAAAAATCAAAACGCAGATGCGTTGTTACCCCTGAGGAATAAGATAGAATGCCTCGTTTCCAGTTAAAAAGGGTTTCCGGATCTCTACACTCACCATACGAAACACAGCAGTATTAAGCTGCTATTTTACGCTGATATTCCGTGAGAGCGTGGTTCCTCCCGGTCGAGTCGACCCATTCGTGCTACAACCATAATATAGCTGCAGCATGGCTCTACCACGTAAAAATAATCTAAAACTTTTCATCACATACGTTTTTTACTAGAAACGGGGCATTCCATGTTAGTCTTTAAAGGTGACAATGTAGATGTCTATGGGCCACAGCATCCACATACCATCAAGTGGACTATGTACTCGTTTGTCACCCTTATTCTACAAAAAAATACACGGGACTTGATAGGAAATGCCAGACAAACCTTATGGTTTCCAATAGTTAGAGTGACAGAAGTTACCATCTAGTGTACTGTTATGAACCGATGTATAAGTAATTACTTGTGTAAGAATTACGTATAAAAGTGATATCTCATATAATTTTGGCAGTCTAACCATTGTTCGGTACACAACTTTTTTATAACTTGAAAATATTCCGATGTGTTTAATTACACATCGGAATATTTTTAAGTTAGTAGTAGCATTAAATTCGTTTTGTAGCAGTTAAAAAGTGTTTATTTTTAAATAACCCAGGGCAAATCATGCGTACTGTTACGCCAAACATGAAGTACTCCCACCGGCGACAGGCAAGAGCGTTAAAGGTGTGACATTACCCAGGCTAAAAAATATAAAGCTGACGAAACTTTCGAAGACTTTTTTCAGCAGTGGATTATTAATGAGTGTGAATTAGTGGATATTATGATAGGCTATTAGGATAGATATTCATTCAGTAAATTTGTTACCTGAACTCTCTTCACTGATGGACTCCTGACCACTGGTACTGGAAGAGTTCTTTGCATTGGAATGCAACGGTCCTAATATGCATTCCAGCATGTCAGCGCAGACTGTCATGCTAGGCTCCACGATGAATTCAATGAAACCGATCTGAGATTCCGCTACAAGAGTATTGTTTCTATCGCAGAGGGGACTGAAAGGCAGACCCAGCTCACGTTCCTTGTCTCCTTGTAGGAAAAATTCATCGAGCAAGCTCATGGTCCATCGGTGATGGAGATCCCACCTCTGCAATGAATAAACATATATGTTGCTTTTATGTAAAAGAAATAACAAAAATATCTGTCTTTCATTAATATAATGTGCGCGGTGTTTTTAAGGCGAGAGTAAAAAGGCTTTTCTTAAGTTAAGAGTATCTTCGGCTGTATCATATACCATATCAGCTGTGAATTTAGTCACTGCCTTATAATTGTAAAAAAAAAATCCTTTTTCGAAATTCGCACTGCGATAAAATACGCAAAGAGATGCAATATCTCTTATATTGCATCTCTTTGCGTATTTTATCGCATTTACCACGGGGAGTGTTCAGAGGAATTGTTCGGACTAATTCCAGACGCACAATTTCACCATCGCACATCGCAACAAAACTCGCCATACCATCCATACTATCTGGATGACTGGCGGTTCACCATTACGCGATTTAAAAGACGTTTTCTTCCTCGTACAACTACCTTGTGGAATCGACTACAACCAGATATTTTTCCGGACCAATACGACTTAGGGACCTACAAGAGAAGAGCCTACTCTTTTTTAAAAGGCCGGCAACGTATCTGCGATTCCCCTGGTGTTGCGCTTGTTCATGGGCGGCGGTGATCACTTACCATCAGGTGAGCTGTATGCCCGATTGTTCCCTATAAAAAGTCCACAGCTGAACATAGGTCTCTCCCGTATATATCCCGCCTCATAGCAGGGATATTTGCCATAGTTGCCACGCTTGGCAAGCGCGTTGGCTACCGTAGTTTTTTTCAATTCTTCAGTTATCAGAAGACGTTGCTGCCCATCTCTTAGCTCGGTTTCCCTCTGTCGCCTCTTAAGCCACCTACAGGATGATATGGGGTAGTGGATACACTTACACTGCCACCTCACGAATATTTACCCATTAAAGAATTTAAAATGTTACCTTAGCAGGGTGCGATATGTCGCAGCAGTGAAGCACGAGGGACACTGCCTTGGACTTGTCGACGGTTGGCTCGGCGAGAGAGAGCAGCGAGCGCATATTCTTCAGCTGCTGGAAGTGGAACGACATGTCGGTGGCCAGCACCATGTCGATCACGAGCGTACGGAACTCGCGGAACTCGTCGCGCGAAAGATTTTGTAAGATGTTGCACTCTTCATCACGCATAAGCCTGGAATAAAGAAATGGCAATTTTTAGACGATTTATAATTTAATTTCGAATTTGATTTTGTTCATTTTAAAATATTTTACAATAAGCCAGTTAAGAGTACGGGACGTCTGATGTACCTATAATTTAAAAACTGTTAAGTGCACAGAATGAAAATGATCTTTTTTTAAATATACCTCGGTTTTTTCATATTCTTACAATGTCATCCGACTTTATTTTATGTAGGAAAAGGGTGACAAACGAGTACACAGTCCACCACTTTAGATGGTAAGTGGATACCGCGGCCCATAGACATCTACATCTATCCTCGATTACGAACCAAAAAACAGATGCGTTGTCACCCGTGAGGACTAAGAAGGAATGCCTCGTTTCCAGTAAAAAGGGTCATTCTAAGTCGAGTTTAAAATTGCATGTCTCTAGCTCACGGGAAGTTAGTTTACAATCAATTACTAAATGCAACACGAACAGATATAAACGAAAGCGAATTTATGAAAACGTGGTAACAAAACAAGTGGTAAAATAAAAATTCTTTATAACAGACTTCAATATAAATAAAATGAGAACATCATCAATGTAGTCGAAGTCAAATAAATACGCATTATTAAGAATAATACAAAAAACTACCGGTGAGATCTTAAAAAAAATTATGCGGGACCACATGAGAAACATCAGCTCTCAAGTAAAAAAAAGAATGATTACATAAAAATATAGTCGAATTGAGTACCTCCTCCTTTTTTGAAGTCGGTTAATAAAATGATGACATTGACTTATATCAGAGCAGATGTTGTAATTATATTTAAAAATAACCATA
Organism: Parnassius smintheus behrii; assembly: GCA_036936625.1. Lineage (NCBI taxonomy): Eukaryota > Metazoa > Arthropoda > Insecta > Lepidoptera > Papilionidae > Parnassius > Parnassius smintheus. The sequence goes on along the minus strand of JAUPFT010000005.1, from coordinate 13,522,811 downwards.
CACCAAAACTCATCGTCATCAACATCATCATTACAGCATATGCTAAACATAAACTTCTTCCAATGAATATTTTGTGAATTTTTTTGTTAATTGTACAGTTCTGAGCCGCCTGCATCCATAGACTTCCTGTATGTCTTGCCAGGTACTTCATTTTGTTTATCGGTACGATGCGATTCTACTCGAGAACCTTTCTTCTCCATTGGTAGTCGGTTGTTTAAGTTACTTGGCGCCAGCTGCAACATCAGTTTACTGATCCGTACGTGGTCGTTATTTACTGATTGAAAATAATGTCCATTTAGATTTGGATTTCGAACCCAAATCCAAATGTAATTAGTAGGCAGGTACAAAGATGGTTTCCACAAACATTATTACATGACCAGTTCATCATTACAGTATAAAGTGTTTATTGTTGTAGAGCTTTTTTCTGAGTAAGAATGCGTATGTGTTGGCATTTGGAGGTAATGTAGTGTTATGCTTATACATATTTACATATCATTTTACACTATTTTAAATTTATTTTTCCATTCTGTTTTCTATTTTCTGCATTCATCTCAAAACTAGATATTTTGCATCACCTTTATTTCCATAGGAACCTGTAACATTTTTAAACCATAAGAACACAATAACAAATCATTTTCACTTCGTATTTTTCATGCTATCAGCACTTTTTAAATCGGTGTCAATGGAGTCTACCTTTTTCGGTCTTTTATTTAGTTCTCCGTAACTCTGCAATTTCGGGTTTCGTGCGCGCTGTTGCGCTACTTTTTTTTCCTATATAAATAATATCTCATTTTTCACTTAAATCTTGCCGTTTCTGTATTACGAGCCTAAAACCAAAATTTGACATGTTTTGACATCGTTGTTTATCAGGTTGTCATGGCAATTTTTATTCAAATATCGTTACCGGCCTGATGTTTTTACTTCAAAATACTCCTTTCTTCTTGGCCATTTACAAGAATTTGCTTTTAATTTAAATAATTTCAAATTTAATGAGAAGAATTTTCCGTTCTTATGCCAGATCCGTCAAAAAGGAAAAAAGATAGCCGAACAATCGGCGAATGGGGGAGTCTGACTTGAGCTTTGATACTTAAAGCATCTCCTAAAGGCCTTTTCTGCACTGCCTCGGGATCCTGCAAGCCTCTGCCCGCTCCTTAAGTCGTCGCCTAGCCACGCCTACGCCTCCGCCTACTAGTGCGCTGTGTTTACTTACTTCAAACGCTGCGTGCCTTCTCCTGACGTTGCGTGGACCTACTTCAGACGCTGCGTGTTTATTCCGGACGCTGTGTGGGTCTACTCCGGAAGTTGTGTTTGCCTACTCCAAGCGCCGCGTGTACCTACTTTAAACGCTGCGTGCCTACTCCAGACGTTTCGTGGACCTACTCCCGACGCTGCGTACCGGCTCAAGACGCTGTGTGGGTCTACTCCAAGCGCTGCGTGTACGTACCTTCTCCAGACGCTGCGTGTGTTTTCTCCAGATTCTACGTGTTCCTAGAGCAGGAGCTGTGCACCTATCATAGGCATAGCCTGTGCATACTTCGTTGCAGTATCTTTTGTTATTTTTTTTTTTTAATAATATTGTAAATCACCATCTTCATTACAACCCATCATCACCTTCATACCTTTTTTTTATAAAAGATACTGTAAAACTTCAAATTTTTAAATAATTTATTTTATTTTGGTTGTTTTCGTTCTAGTTAAGTTAGGTTCTTAGTTTTTTTATTGTCGCTTCACGACATTTGGCGCCCGACGTAAAAGTTCTTCTTTTCTTCACCTTAGCTACGCCTTATCCATTTCCTTTTGATTGAATTGCTTTCTCTTTCGTTCTTAACTCTTTATTTACTCATCCTTATCATATCTTCCAAATTCTAAAACAAAACTTCATCTAGTTTTTCAACTTATCGGGATTATATTTAGGCCTACATATAACACTTCACTTACATTCATCACTTTAATATTTTTATTCTAGATAACTTAAAGAGGTACAATCTTCCAAATTCTAAAACAAAACTTCATCTAGTTTTTCAACTTATCTGGATTATATTTAGACCTACATATAACACTTCACTTACATTAATCACTTTAATATTTTTATTTCTTAAACTTAACTTTGCACTTAATTACAACAATGAGAAGGGTTATTAAGTACAAATTTCGTAACAAGGCCGAACTCGAATACGAAGTGAAGATTAGATGTGAGGAACCGGCTAATACTGTTTTGCATGACACTACATTTGTATATATGTTTGTATATTTGTATATAAGTTTGTATATATGTATAAATATCAATTTCAGACACATCTCGTTAGTGATGTTGCTGATCTCTGGCTTTGAGCCCTACCGCTCTGGCCGTTCTTAATCTTTACTTAAGTCATAGCGACTAAAGCTTGCTTAAGATTAATTTCTTTAACTTTATCTTCACTCAGGAGCGGATGACAACTCCTTAAATAAGCCTGAACGTCCTTTCAAAATGTTTTTTTTTCCACGCAGGAGCGGATGACAACTCCTTAAATAAGCCTGAATGTCCTTTCGAAAACACACTTTTAGAGTGGTAGTCATTGAATGTGAACTCCACCCTTACCTGAATGCAGATGATGAATGTAAGAGATAGTATATCTGATTTTGCCTGGTGATGTCTGTTTCTGCAAAGCTGTGTTTTCATGGTTTATTTTAGAATGTACATGTCAAAATTTTTGCTGAGTCAAAAATTTTCCAGGGTCGGGGGGAAAATGTAGTGTTATGCTTATACATATTTACATATCATTTTACACTATTTTAAATTTATTTTTCCATTCTGTTTTCTATTTTCTGCATTCATCTCAAAACTAGATATTTTGCATCACCTTTATTTCCATAGGAACCTGTAACATTTTTAAACCATAAGAACACAATAACAAATCATTTTCACTTCGTATTTTTCATGCTATCAGCACTTTTTAAATCGGTGTCAATGGAGTCTACCTTTTTCGGTCTTTTATTTAGTTCTCCGTAACTCTGCAATTTCGGGTTTCGTGCGCGCTGTTGCGCTACTTTTTTTTCCTATATAAATAATATCTCATTTTTCACTTAAATCTTGCCGTTTCTGTATTACGAGCCTAAAACCAAAATTTGACATGTTTTGACATCGTTGTTTATCAGGTTGTCATGGCAATTTTTATTCAAATATCGTTACCGGCCTGATGTTTTTACTTCAAAATACTCCTTTCTTCTTGGCCATTTACAAGAATTTGCTTTTAATTTAAATAATTTCAAATTTAATGAGAAGAATTTTCCGTTCTTATGCCAGATCCGTCAAAAAGGAAAAAAGATAGCCGAACAATCGGCGAATGGGGGAGTCTGACTTGAGCTTTGATACTTAAAGCATCTCCTAAAGGCCTTTTCTGCACTGCCTCGGGATCCTGCAAGCCTCTGCCCGCTCCTTAAGTCGTCGCCTAGCCACGCCTACGCCTCCGCCTACTAGTGCGCTGTGTTTACTTACTTCAAACGCTGCGTGCCTTCTCCTGACGTTGCGTGGACCTACTTCAGACGCTGCGTGTTTATTCCGGACGCTGTGTGGGTCTACTCCGGAAGTTGTGTTTGCCTACTCCAAGCGCCGCGTGTACCTACTTTAAACGCTGCGTGCCTACTCCAGACGTTTCGTGGACCTACTCCCGACGCTGCGTACCGGCTCAAGACGCTGTGTGGGTCTACTCCAAGCGCTGCGTGTACGTACCTTCTCCAGACGCTGCGTGTGTTTTCTCCAGATTCTACGTGTTCCTAGAGCAGGAGCTGTGCACCTATCATAGGCATAGCCTGTGCATACTTCGTTGCAGTATCTTTTGTTATTTTTTTTTTTTAATAATATTGTAAATCACCATCTTCATTACAACCCATCATCACCTTCATACCTTTTTTTTATAAAAGATACTGTAAAACTTCAAATTTTTAAATAATTTATTTTATTTTGGTTGTTTTCGTTCTAGTTAAGTTAGGTTCTTAGTTTTTTTATTGTCGCTTCACGACAAGGTCCATCCTTTTTTCCAATATTTCCTGCTTAGCTGAAGTACGAGTGTACTCTATTCGCACACAAACACATGTATTCTAGTTTGAATGTAGCAATTAAAAAGTCTTAGTGGACTTTTAATTGGTCTAGTTCATTATTTCTTTGACAATTCTCACCCACGCAGTTTCGCAGTGGAAAATGGATTGTTTCAAACCATGACGATTTATTATACACATTTATATAAAATTTGTGTTTACAGATTTTGTCGCGATTCTATTAGTTCATTTTGCATTTAAATGGCACTAAAACTAAATGTATGAAATTATTAATGTAACTCCGAATGTCAAACGTGTTAATACTAATGTAATTTTAAATGGAGAGGAGCTGAGTCCTGTTTATACCACCATTTTTCTTGGAATCACACTGGAAGCAAAGCTTCAATGGTAATCATACTAGACGCAAAGCTCCCATACATCAAAACTAGCAAGCAGACTTAGTTCTGCAACATATGCTGTAAAAATGATCAGAAATCTTACGAGTGTTGAAACAGCTAAACTTGTTTACTTTAGATATTTCCATAGCATAATGTTGTATAGTATTTTGCTATGGATACACGCGACTGACACTGAAATTATATTTGTTTTACAGAGGAGGGCCATAAGAGCAATCTATGATTTAAAACGTAAAGAGTCGCTCAGACAAAAATTTAAAGAAATAATTAATATATTAACTTTGGCCGCTCAGTACATTTATGAAAATGTAATGTGTACGCACACAAAAATAAAAGCATTTTCATAAAGATAAGTGATAATCATTCTGTAAATACTAGGAACAGACACAAGCTAGTAGTACCAGTTACTCGACTCCACCAAGTCAGTAATTCATTCTTGGGGCGATGTATACGCTTTTACAACAAAATCCCAAGAAATATATAAAATTTGACCTGTTCAAACTTCGAAAACCTTATCAAACTAAGTTTGCATAAAAGATTATTATAATATTAAGGAGTTTATGGATGATAATAACCTTTGGGAAAGGTGATCGTCACAAAGCTACTCCTAATTGATTTGTGTTGTTAATTGTTATATACATGATTGTAAGCTGTTATTTTAAAAAAAAGTCACGCTGAGTTTTTACTGGTTCTTCTCAGGACAGGTTTTATTCCGAACCAGTGGTAAATTAAAAAATAATTTTGATCTTAAGGTAGTCTTGGTTAATTAGAATGTCGAAAACCTTAGTCGTCTTTTACGACACCCGCGAGACAGTTTTGGTCGGTGAATATTCCTACGACTTAATCGTCATATGATAAATTGATTTTGATAAATCACCGTTACCAGAATATACTATTAAAGTTTCGATTTTCATCAACAACTCTTTAATTAACTTTACAACAAATTTCACGAAACCCTTGAGGTCGATCAATCACAGCTCTCGAACTTGGATTTATGATAATCTACCAAGTTAAGGCACAATTTCTTGTAATTGCATTATAAAGACGCGCCGAACTTTATCTGTCTCAATCTTATTACAAGTTGATAAATAGTTAGTGTAGTGTTTTATTATCATCTAGATTCAAGACTCAAAACTTTTATTTGCATCAAAAATGGTAAATACAAATATTAAATTCTGTGGCTTATTCAATTTCTTAAAGTTATTAATTACAAATTTTGAAAAAAAAAAAAGTATTGAAAGTGTAATTGTGTAATTAATTGTTACTCATTAGATAATTATTGATTATCATTAAAGAGAATAAAAATGTCAATGATTACTGAAATTACAGTGGTTCATTTGTTAAATTTATACTCGAAAATTAAAAAATTCAAAAAATTTCAAAACGGAATTCTACATAAGGTACTTGGTACAAGATAGTCATAGATTTTTTTTTCTAAATCTTACTAATTTTTACTATATATTTTGACACACATATATAGAAAGCTTTTAATATACTTAGATAGGATAGGAAGTTTGTCGATTATAAATTTTTCAGGGTATCAATGATTTCGTATATCTTTTGCTTGATTAAACAGATGGTTGTGTTGTTTGACGAACAAGCATATTTCATATATGTAAATGTAGAGCGAGGGCAATTTCATTAACTACAGCTTTTTGAATAATGGTCTGATGAATAAAATGGCGCTTTGAAAGTAAGTTCGTAATTTTTTGAGTGATTAAGGCTGTGGTTTAATTAAGAACCATTTCTGCACGTAATAAACATGTAACGCAGAATTGAAACTACGAGTACATAAGCATGGGAAATCGACAGGGCTGTATTTATGTTTGTGACTTTTCTCATATACCTTAAAGCATATACAAATTTATTTAGTCTATCACACACTGATTTAATATGAGACTCCCAATTGAATAGAATAATTTTTATTATATACTAGCGATCCGCCCCGGATTTGCACGGGCGATTTCTGGATCTCGACAACGCCACCGCCACCTACTCGATGGTTTAAAAACTTTATTAAACCCGGTGGTTTAATTAATTTTTTAAACCATCCAGGGGTCCCTGGAAAACTCAAATACACAAAAAAATTCATCAAAATAGGTCGAGCCGTTTTTGAATTTTAGCGAGACTAACGTCTAGAACGAAAAGAACGAATAGAAGCTACCCTCGAAAGTATTTTGTAAAATATGACTGATAGACAAAATTTCCGAATATCCAAAAAAATATATAAAAACAATTCATCCTACCATATATCATAAAACTAAAAATAATTTTAATCGGCGCGGCGTAGACTACGAATTTTGTGACTACCATATACTGAAATATCTTAGGCGTTTTTAAAAGCTCGAAATCAACTTATTTAGAAACTAAGTCCCCACGTCCCCGGGGTCGTAAGTGATCCCGTCAATCGATTTTTAATCGATATTGGACCAATGATAATGTGGTTGTTAACGATTGCCGTCCAAATGTTAACACTGAAACGAACTTGATGAGCATACTCTTCGATTTTGTAGGGGTTTTGTAAATATTGAATCGTCGCACCGTCTAAGTTTTCACCAGACAAGCAGTGAATAGACGCATTAATAAATATAATATATGAATTAGAAATTTACATACAATTTATTATCAGTCTTAATTAAATATTAATAATAATATAATATAATAATAATATAATAGATACATAGAATATCTTTGAGGTTTTATCATCATTATTATTATTTTGGATTATCTATATAGTTTTCTCATCTGTTTGGGTTCTATAAATATATAATTATAAATGAAAATGAAAAGATAAATATACATAAATATCAATAAAATGAAATAAATACAAAAAATACATAAATAAATAAAATCCCCACCAGATGGAAGCCCTCGGCAGGGGAGACCAAACGGCCGAGGGTTAGGGGGAAAGGTAAAGAAACCGGCGGACGATGCGGGCGGTATCGAGGAGCACCGCCTTCTGCATTTGAGCCCGGAGCGGTCCGTCACGGAGTCCCAGTCGCCTCATATGACCCGAGAGGCTGACTGGGATTAGCCCATTCGCAGAGACAACTACAGGAATAATTTCGGTCGGCAGACCATCCCACGTGTCGGTCACCTCGTGAGCCAGGTCCAGATATTTTGTTTGCTTATCTGTTTCGTCTTTCACGCGGGTCTCGTTATACGGTATGGAAATATCGACCAAAAATATCCTTGAATGTGTCCAGTCCATCAGCACAATATCAGGATTATTCGTAAGAATATTCCTGTCTGTGATGATGGCCCGATCTCAGTAGAGCCTGGCGCGATCATTTTCGAGCACGGCTTCCGGCAAGTACTTGTAATACGGCATTTTACGGTACACGAGACCGTATTTCAGAACGAGATCCTGGTGAAGAATTCTGGCTACTAGGTTGTGCCTGTGCAAGTACTCAGAGTTAGAAAGCGCCGAACAACCGGAAATGAAATGCCTAAGTGACTCACCGGGATGGCGACGAGCTCGACAGATGTCGACGGTGCCATCCTGTAGGATGTATCTCCGATAGTTGTTGGTCTTAATAACCTGATCCTGTAATTCACAGACAAAATCCTTAGTTTCCCCGAAGAGGTCACCAAAGCGTAGCCAGTGGAGGGAGGTTACTGTGTCTACGAAAGGTTCATGTAGAGCCTTGTAGAACCTCCCGTGAAGCTCCTTCTCCTTCCATACGGTCTCCCAGTCGGAAATGCTCTGCACTGCCGGGTCTTGCCATTACTCGTTGGCTAAGGATAGAGGGGTAAGTCCTTTATCACAAGAAATGACGTCCTTACAAAATGGATCATCCGATCTCGATAGGAAGTAATTACGGAGGTTGCATACTTCGCGATTATGCATGGTGAGCGCGCTCAAAAAGCCACGCCCACTATGATTTTGCGGCAAGTACAGCCTCATTACCGATGACCTCGGATGATGCATCCTATGGGACGTCATAGTAGTGCAGACTTCTCTATTCAGGGCATTAAATTCAGTCTGAGTCCACGTCCACCTGAGTATGCCAAAGGTATACATGAGGACAACCGTAACCCAACCGTTATTTGCGTGTGTCTGCCATAGACCCACTGCGTCCGTCCGTCCTCTTCCCTTCCCCCTACAGGCAAAGTGAACCAATTTCTAATTGGTTGATCTACGCTCTACACGCTCGTTAAACGCCTAACTAGTAGGATCACATAAAATCTGGCCATTGTTACAGTCGACATTAGAGTATGTCCAAACCAAAAACCATGTACCAAACATGTTTAAGATACACACGCGGAAACACGTGAAAAACAATACGACGCGACGTCACGCCGCAGCTAATAAAGTTACTGAAATGAGAGCGTAGGCGGGTTTTCCCTTGAGCCTGTTACTCTGCGAAAGAACAAGGACAAAGTAGGCGGGTACGGGTGCTGGATTTGAATTTCGATAGATTTTAATTGATTTATTTACTAAGTTCAAAATGTTTGTTTTTATATTTTTAGAATGGAAAGTTTATTTCAAACTAGTAGTATTTATTGTAAGATCAATATCGTAATATAGTAACATCTTGTTATACTAATTATAACAATATACTAACATGTTGTACTATGTATTCATCCGAAAATAAAAATCATTTTCTATTTTAATATTGGTGAAATATGAAAAAAATTGATCTTTTTGACAGAATTTATGACATTTATCCTATACCATTAAACGAACTATTCTTGTATATATATATATATATATACAAGAATAGTTCGTCATATATATATATATATAATCGGGATCTCGGAAACGGCTCCAACGATTTTCATAAAATTTAGTGTCTAGGGAGTTTCAGGGATAAAAAATCGATCTAGCTAGGATTTATTTTTGGAAAATATCTTTTTGTCCGTGTTTTTAGGCAATGAAAAACTGCTACAATATCGTTAGAATAAGAAGGTAAATTTTGACATATTATTAATGATTATAAATAGCTTAATTGATATAGTGGGGGATAGTAGTGGGTCACAGAATCGTAAAACCCCGGTTCGAGCCCCAACCGACCGACTTTTTTAATTTTTTTTCAAGTTCCTTTCTTTTTTTAGAAAATCTACTTTTTCGAGCCCTTTTTTTTAGTATTTTTTAAAAACACGAAAATTTAAATTAAAATAATTGCACTCATGATTTTTTATTCAAATAACCAGTTCCGTTTTTTCTGTTATGTCGCTAAGATCAAAAAATATTATTTATACGTATTTCATCAGTATGTAATTTGTATCTAAATACAATTTCCAAAACACACGAATTAAAAAAAAAAACCGAGCGAAAAATACCGAGCAAAGCTCGGTCAACCGGGTACTTTTTATTTATTTTTACAATTTTTTGACTTTAGATATTTGAAATTTATATATAAACATTTACTTACATTTTTAATAAAAAAATGACATGTAATAAATATTGTAATCTAACAACTTGACGCTAAAATATTTTTGAATAGGTACACAATTCATTTTCTTCATTAAGTTACTTTACTAAATTGTATTAATAATTTTTTTTGTTTACTGTAAATATATTGCACGCCATTATCATGGTAGAATGTAAGGTCTCGTTAATAACTAATAATATCATATTATTATGTACTACATTCTAGCAAAAAATAAATTTGAATTTGAATAATATTTTAATGTAAACGAAAAAAAATGTTAAATTATCAGTACGGTCAACCACGATATCTTTACCATATTTTTGAAGAAAAAACTTAATAAACGGAAAAATAAAACACTTATAAATAAGCTATTCTTTTTAATCGATGACTTTAGTACATTGCTTTATAAATGCACTGCTCCTCATAGCTGCAAAACCACTAAAGCAGCACCAAAAACATAACACAGGTAAAGATGCCGCAAAAATGGCTACTTTACCTATACCATATATCTCGATAAAATGAAGCCTTTAGAACTGAAATTGGTAAAGATACCCTTTCGCTTTACACTCTCTGTTTAGACATATTGGTACTTTAAATAAAAATATATATACAGGCAATACAGGCTGATAGGTGTAAAGATGGCATGGACTCCATTGAAATTCTCATACAAATGTAATTAATAAATTACACTTCATTTTTAAACAAGTGGCAGCCCTGATAATAATCAGGGCTGCCACTTGTTTAAAAATGAAGTTAAAATGTACGGCTATAAAACCATTGATTAAATGCAAGTCAGATAGTCGCATTGAGTGTTCTGTAAATACCATGCGATAAACTTGTAAAAATTGTAAAGTATATAATGTATTTAAATTACTAGTTGTCACATATTTTATCATACTTATACTATCATAGTTTCAGCCAAAGTGTATTGAAAATAAAACTAAAAGTATTATTCCAATTTATATTTAAATTTGACATCAAAATATAAAATTCCACGCCAGTTTTTATAGGGGTTGGGTAAAATTTGCACTAAGTATATCATTTTCGAATACAATACTTGTATCGGGTACTGTGGACCAGTAAAACCCACCTTTTTTATATCTCATGAATTTCGCGAAAACACCTTCACATTCGGATATTTTCGTAATCAGGCCGCAGTAATACTTATACGTATTTTTGGTACTTTTAAACTTTACCAAGATGTATTGTCCTTCCATATATAAGCTTTCGGCTTTATTTGCCTTCTCGTTTTGTTCATTTTTAGTCTCTTCTTCTGACATAGCCTCTTCTAGTCTAGGTCGTTTTATCTTCAGTCCTTTTTTTCATCGTTTTCTATTATTAAGCTTTCTATCTGTTGTTTTCTTTCCTGCTTCTCTGTGTTCTTTTGTTTCCAGTTTATTTATTTGTTTCACTGTTTCCTGGTCTTCCCATAAGCCTCTCTCCATATCATATTTATTTACCATCTGTTTTTCCACATTCTGTCCGTTCCTTTCATAACTTCCTATGCTTAAGTTTTCTTCCTCGTGTCCTTTTGTATCCAATTCCTTCATTTGTTCCTCTGTGTCCTGTATTTTACATTCGATTTTCTCCAAGTCATATTCATATACCATCTCTTGTACTCGCCTAGTATCACTTTCTATTCTCAAGTTTTTTATCTCATACTTTTTCCTGTCTTTCCTGTTTTCCAAATTCTTCTTTCTCCTTGTTATTTAACATCTCGTTTTCTATCCATACATCACTTTCCGTTCTCAATCTTTCTGTCTCATGTCCTTTCGTTTCCAAATAGGCCATTTGTTCACCTTTTTCCTTTTCATCCATTTTCTGATCTGATCTTCAACTGAATTGTAATCCGAAGAATCTGCATACTGTACAGAGCAGTCAGAGTCCGAATCCGAAGAATTATCTTGGAGATTTTTGGTTCTTATACTCTTCCTTTTGACATCTTTTTTCAAAATTATTATTATTTAAGTATTTTAACAGTTTTCTCATCTGGTTGGGCTGTATAAATATATAAATGGAAATGATAAGTATAAAAAATTGCATTGTGATTATTATTAGAATAAGTGTATTAATATTGTTATGTAAGTTTTAATCAGCTTGTAAGCCCTTCTAAAAGTAAAACATTTACGTATAGAGGCCGGTAAAGTATAGTGACAACCCTAGCTACAGGTAAAGACGCCACTGTACAAGCTGCGGCAACTTTACCTAGCCTCAACTATCATTACCTATGCAAATTTCTCTTAAAATTGTTAAGAAATTACCATTATAACAGTTTCTACGTCTTCTTAGGAAGGTTATATATAATATGTATCAATTCTACTTACCTCAGCTAAGTGAATTCACAAGCAAAATTAAAATTTCGACCAGAATCTGCTGCGACAAGTGTCCCGTGAGTATCAACAAACGTTTATAACTTGTCATTTGACAGTGCTGCCAGTATTAAAAAGAATTTGTGTGACCATTGGCTCATTACGAAACAACTAATGTGTCTATGATATATCTACCATTAGTAGTTTCTGATAAAAATGATTTTTGTTATTACTTATCAGTGGTAGGTAAAGATGACAAGGGAAGGTAAAGATGCCTTAGTTGACGGTACCATAGGCTTTCTACTCTGTCTTACACTACACTACCCGTTACACCCTATTTTTTCCAGACGGTAAAAAGTCATCCAGTATACGAGTATAGAGATAGATTACATTTAATACTTATTGAAGGTCGTTTTTTACTTTTATCACCGGTTCGGAAAAAAACCTCCGTCCTGGGAAGAACCAAGGAAACAAGAAACTTAGCGGGACTTTTTTCTGAAATCACAATTTAAAATATAACATTACATACAATAACAATTTTATCATAACAATGATACAATTTAGATAGAGCATAGTAGCGATCACCTCACTCCCCTGGGAGTCCTATTATCAATTACGTACTCTTTCGTAGTACAATAACCCTTTTTAAACAATTTTTTCTTAATAAATATTTTAAACCTTTTGAAAGTTTAGGTCTGCATATTTTCTGGGACTTTGTTGGTATAACTAACTTGTGCTTGTTTAATTAAGATTTCTACCCATTACTTATACAAGAAATTTAGTTTGTGTCATCTGTGAGGCAAGTGTAGGATAATGCCCATTTTAAGTTCAGAACTACTACTATTACACTTACTTACTATTATATTTACTTATTGACGTAAGGTCAAAATAAGATTATTATTTCTAAATTAATTAATAAACTACTTTAAACCTTGAAGGAAAATATCAATCCCAAAAATATTAAATACAAAATAAAAACATACTTTTTGAAATATAACTAAAAACTAACATATTTACTATTTGTAATATAATTACCATATGTATATTCCAAAAATATGAAATAATATTTCCCCCATACATTCTGTATACTACTCTAATAAATAACCACTGCAACTCATCCTTATGTTATTTTTATAGAAACGAGCGAACTACCTTCTTAATAATACTAAAATGTTTGTGCTCGAAAGACGGCGAACTGCAGTGTGCAGAAAAATCTTATATAGTTTTATATTGCACTGTTTTTGTGAACTTTGTTTAGTATGTATTTTAGTTATTGTAAAAAAAAGGTCGACCATCTGGCTCATTCGTTCATTACAACCTGTCAAAGTTCACCTTGCCCGGTGGGTTGCCAAACGCAGTTTTTAATATTTTGTGCTGTTATAAGTTAGATGCTGCCTATCTCCTGTTTAAGTTTCTCTCTGTTATCTACGACATTCGCGGAATGGTATCGGGTAGTGAGTTCTCTTACGCCACTACACGGCTATTCACGCTTGCCTTAAAGAGAACCACATTGTGATCGCATGGGGAGACTGAAGCTTGCACATAATTTTACTATTTTGCTGTATTGCATTACACATTACACATGTTCTGTTGGCTGAACCCTAATATTTTTTTATAGAATAAGGGTGAGCACACAGTCCATTGTTTCCAATAAAAATTCTCCGGTTCTCTTCACTCACCATACGAAACACAGCAGCATTAATTTTAATAATACTGTTAGTGATTATACAGGTATTCAGTGAAGGCGTGGTTATTCCCCGGTTAAGCCGACCCATTCGTTTTAATTGTAGCAATTATATAGCTGCAGCATGGCTCTATCACGTAAAACGTTGCTGTGTTTCGTATGATGAGTGTAGAGAACCGGAGAACCTTTTTACTGGAAACGAGGCATTCCATCTCAGTCCTAACGGGTGTCAACGCATCTGTATTTTAATTCATAATCGAGGATAGATGTAGATGTCTATAGGCCACAACAACCCCTTACCATCAGGTGGACTGTGTGCTCGTTTGTCACCCTTATTCTATAAAAAACTAAGAGCTTAGCGGTCAGCCACCGTAGTCTACTTAACCTGAGGATGTCTCGTGTAGAGGCGGAAATACGTGACGAATTATCGACGGTGGTGTATTTCTAGTGTAGTGGTGTTGGGAGTAGAAGTGCTGGGATTAGTGGTGACGAGGATAGTGCACGCAATAGAGAGAGAGCGAGAACTGCTCTTCAAACATGGTGAGACACATCACTTTATTTTACTACGCGGATCACAGCTAAATCTTTGATATAATGGATTTCCGTAAAGTAACGCCTGATTCTAATATTGATTAATCAATAATTGAATATTGATTCGCTGCACTCCGACAGCTGCCCCATAGAGTCCTAGTAGAGCTTGGTCGACTCTGCAATGGGATATTGCGGACAACCCACTTCCCGGAGGACTGGAAGAAAGGCAAAGTCATCGTCTTGCCGAAACCCGGGAAGGACAGGCGTAGAGCTGCCAACTACAGGCCGATCACGCTATTAGCGCACATAGCTAAACTGCTAGAAAGATTGCTGCTAAGACGTCTCCGTCCGTCCATCCAACTTCGGGTGGAGCAGCACGGATTCAGGGGGGGTCACTCTACAGTCGCTGCACCTGCTTGCAGCTGAGTACAATCGTGGCCGCATATCGTTGGGCGTCTTTCTCGACACCGAGAAGGCGTTCGACAGGGTGTGGCACTCAGGATTGCTTAACGAGCTGTACGAACAGACCAGTGTCCCTCTTGCTATGTTGCGGCTAGTGGCGTCTTTCCTGGAAGGCAGGATGTTCTACGTCTGCGTAGAGGACGCCGAGTCCGCAACCAGATCCATCAGAGCCGGCGTTCCACAGGGCAGCTGTTTGTCTCCAGTCCTGTACGCGGCTTATACCAACGACATCCCAACACTGACAGGCAGGCTGCAAGAGTGGGAGGACGACGTTGAGCTGGCGCTATTTCACCTCGTCCAGAAGAGCCCACATAGCCACTGCCAGGATGCAGCGTCTGCTGGACCTGTTGCCACCATGGCTGGACGAGTGGAGGATAGTCGTCAACGTTGGTAAGACGACCGCTCTGCTCACTCGCCGTCTCAGGAAATTTCCACCTCCGCTGATCCTCAATGGCCAGAAGATCGCGTACCAGAAGGCTGTGACTTACCTTTGGTGCCGGATCAACAGGACATTCATCTTAAGACCTATCCGCTGGGAGACACCATTGAGGTCATTGAGCATAGTGCTAAGGTCCTCCAGCGATTCTGCCATAAGGACTATATCGTCGGCAAATCGAAGGTGAGTGATGTACTCGCCATTGATGTTAATACCGTATCCTTTCCAGTCCAGTAGCTTGAAAACCTCTTTCAATGCAGCGGTGAAGAGTTTCGGGGATATAACTTCACCCTGTCTTACACCTCTCTGCAGTTTGATAGGTTTCGAGATCACTTCGATATACCGACAGTCAATTTGGCACCGCTGAAGGTACTGTAACACCGCCCAAATTTCGACGGAATCAAAGGCTTTCTCATAGTCCACATACGCCAGTCAAAGTGGCAGATTGTACTCTTCGGTCTTCTGTACAATCTGCCGCAGGGTATGTATGTGGTCTATGGTACTGAAGCCTTTTCGGAAACCGGCTTGTTCGGGAGGCTGGAAGTCGTCGAGTCTGCTTGCGAGACGATTCGTAATGACTCTCGAAAACAGCACGTAGATGCCGCTCAGAAGGGAAATCGGTCTGTAGTTCTTCAAGAGAGCGTTGTCGCCTTTCTTAAAGAACAAGACCACCGCACTTCTACTCCACGCCTCCGGAGTAGTGCCACCATGGAAGATGGAATTGAAGAGCCTCTGAAGGACTTCAAGTACCGGTGTTCCACCCGCTTTCAAAGCTCTGCTGTAATTCCATCCTCGCCTGGGGCCCTGCCGTTTTTAAGGTGCTGGAGAGCCATTCCGATCTCGCTCAGAATGACGTCCGGGACATCATCGGATGCAGATGACAATCAACGAGTATTGATTCATGGAGTTTTTAAAAAGAAAAAAATAAAATACAAAGTAATCAATTTATTCGAAGCATAACTAATCGACGATCCCGAGCGAACTAGAGTACCGCAATATATACTTAAATGTTGGATTTCGTAATAATTTATCAAGCACGGCTTGATTGATGAATCGAAGCGGATCCTTAAGAGTTTCTTCAGTGAAAATTGGAAGAGATTTTGTTTGCGACCTCCAATGTTTATATAGACATTAAAGGCAGTTTGTCTACACATTGACGTTGTTCGGATTGTGTTTTATTACGATTTTTTTTATTTTTCTAAGTGGTTGTAATGTAACGACATAATATTAAAATGCGAAACGTTAGGACGAATTGGTTTTTCGTGTAATTTAAGACTTCGGTTTTTACGTTCATTATGCGCTGGAGCCGTGGTAGATCAGATGGTTAGCGCTCGCTGTAAATTTACATATCACAGTACGTGAGCAAACCGGGTTCCCAATTTTAAGTGCTGATTTACCACGTGCTCGGCGGTGAAGGAAAACATCGTGAGGAAACCTGCATGTCTGAGGAATTAGAAAAAAAAATATTTCGAAGACATGTGAAGTTCGTCAAAACGCATTTGGGCAGCGCGGCGGACACTTCCTTGCCCTAAACCCTCTCAGAAATGAGGGGAGGCCTGAGCCCAGCAGTGGGACGTATACTGGCTGTAACTTTACTTTTTTTACTTTTATTTACAAGAATATAGTTGTACAACGGTGTTTGAGTTTAATTTGTTCTACATATTCTATCTCAGTGGTATGCAAATAATATTGTTCAAGTACTACTTTTCGAATTTTAACAACACAAATAATTTAACATTTAGTTTGTTTTGTTTTTGAACACAGTATGCGGCATGTAATTACAGCTCAACGCGGTTTCTGTTTCTTTTCTATATTCTGAGTTTGCGTGTATACAGACCGGAATTTAAGCCATTCATTTTAATAATTTGTTTTTTTAACACGACTACCCCAGGAGGGTAATGTGTTTCGGGTGTAAGATATTGTTACGCGCTCAAATCGGCGCACTAGCGCCATCTAGTCTCGAACCGAAGAACTAAACTTCTTGAAGTTTAAAACTCGAACTCTCGGTACCTTGCGCGTGTTTACTTGAACATTCTGGACATTTTGCTAATTTATATAAATAGGCGCTGCAAGATGCGATGGAGGCAGAGTTGAACTCGGCGACACAAGCGAAGCTTCGGAGCGGAATTAAGTGAATTAGTGTGTTTAATTATTAGTGTTTTTAACTTTAATTTGTGTAAAGTAAATTAAAGTGTTAATTTAGGTAATTTTATCGGCAATTTTTATTGTCACGAACCCTAAGCTCGTAACAATATGATTTTCTTGCGCTCTGTAGTCTGAACCGCTTGATTGATTTTAACATAAGTACCGAATATCGTTAGATTCGACTAAGTTGTGTATTCGTGGTGTCACGATTTATTTAATCAATATGAACATTTATTCAATTTAAACTAATCGTAGATAAATGTTAAGGATAGATACATATGAGAACGGATCGTTAAACGAACAGTTAATAAAAGTTACTATATTATTAGTTATATTTACAGAGTATATATATATATATATATATATCTATATATATATATATATATATATATATATGTAATAGTGTAATTTAGGTATGGTGTAGGTTATGGTAGGTAATAAAATACTTTATGAGGAGGAGCAGTGGTGGTACCTCCATGTAGGTCGAAGACCTTGGCATGCTCTATTAAATTCATCATCATTCTCTAAACCATTTCCCATTATCTGGGGTCGGCGCAGTAAACCTTCTTGTTCCATTCCTCTCTATCAGCCGTCATTTCCATACTTACTCCTTTCATTCTCATATCACTCTTCACACAATCGATCCATCTTTTATTCGGCCTTCCTCTGCCCGTGTGTCCCTCCACATTCATATTCAACACTCGTATTGTGACATGACTTTCATTCCTCCGCATCACATGCCCAAACCATGCCAATCTGCTTCCTCTCACCTTTTCTACCACTGGCGCTACTTTCAGGCTTCCTCTTATATACTCATTCCTTATCTTATCCATCCTTGTCACACCACACATCCATCGTAACATTCTCATTTCATTCGCATGCAGTCTATTTTCATCCTTCTTCTTGACGGCCCAGCATTCACTTCCATACATGACGACAGGTCGGATGATCGATTTGTAAATTTTCCCCTTCAGCCTTATTGGCATTCGGGGATCGCACGTTGTGGCTGTGACCTGTCGCCATTTCATCCACCCTGCGTTAATCCTATGCTGCACAGCTCTATCTATTCCGCCGTCGCCTTGAATGAGGGAACCGAGGTACTTGAAATCTGAGCAGGTAGGCAGTATAGCGCCATCCAACGACATGGGTACAGGACTGGAAAGACCGCCGAAATCACAGCACAGATATTCGGTTTTGGATCTGCTGATCTTCAAGCCAACACTTTCCAGCCTCTGTTGCCACCCCGTCAGTCTGCTCTGTACCTCGATGCCTTCTTCCCCGACAAGCACGATGTCATCGGCAAAGAGCATGCACCAGGGTGCCTCATCCTGCAGGTCCGACGTCAAAGCGTCCATAATCAGTAGGAAGAGGTAAGGGCTCAATGCCGACCCTTGGTGCAGCCCTACCGCCACATCGATACTGCCCGTAGTTCCCGCGGCAGATCGTACACATGTACGGGATGCTCTGTACATAGCACGGACCAACCTCACATACTTCCCAGGCATACCTTTCATCTTTAACGCCCACCACAAAACCTCACGGGGAACCCGATCGTACGCCTTTTCAAGGTCGACAAAAACCATGTGCAGATTTTTATGCACGCGCTTGTACTTTTCGCACAATTGGCGTAATGCGAAAATGGCATCTGTCGTACCTCGACCGGGCATGAATCCGAACTGGTTTTGTGTTATCTCACACTCTTCTCTCATTCTTCTCTCTATTATTCTTTCCCAGACTTTCATAGTATGTGACATGAGTTTTATTCCCCGGTAACTGCTGCAGTTTTGAACGTCTCCTTTGTTTTTAAAAATGGGGACCAGTATACTACTGCACCATTCCTCAGGTATTTGTTCTTCCTGCAACAATTTACCGAAAAATAAAATCAACCACTTCCATCCATCCGCACTGAGCAACTTCCACACTTCTACTGGTATTCCATCTGGGCCGACTGCCTTCCCATTCTTCATATTCCTAACAGCCATTTTTACTTCTTCCACACTAATTTCTCTCACTAAGCCCATATTCACTGGTGGGTTTTCAAGCATACCATTCCATTCATTCTCCTCATTCATCAATTTCTCAAAATACTCCTTCCATCGCTTCTTTATACTTTCATCGTCAGTCAAAATCCTTCCAGAATCATCTTTTATACATTTTACATGTGAAACATCTCTTCCATTCCTTTCTCTCGCTCTTGCAATTTGAAAAAGTCGTTTTTGACCTTCGGGGCTTTCAAGGGACCGATATAATTTATCTTGCGCCTCTGCCCTACAAATAGCAACTTCCTTCTTCGCTCTCTTCTTACATTCTTTATACGCCTCTCTCTTACTTTCTTTTATGGATTCATTCTGGTCTTCTACGCTCTGCCATTCTTTAAAGGCATTTTTCTTTTCTCTCAAAACTTCTCTAATACTTTCACTCCACCACCACCCATCCTTATCTATCATACGCTTCCCTTTTGTTTCTCCTAACACCTTCCTTGCCACACTTCGGATACAATCAGCCATTTCCTTCCAGCACTCATTCACACTCATTCCTTCCATATCACCCATCTCTATCATCTTGTTTACAACTAGCTCTCTAAATTCACTTGCATACTCCTCCTTATGCAACAAATGCCACTTTATTTTGGGTGGGGGACGATCCTTATGTTTGTTGAGGCGAACAGTTAAGCAGATGTCAGCCAGCAGAATTCGGTGCTGGGATACTAAGTCTTCACCTGGAAGCACTTTGCAGTTTTTTACACTCTTGATTTGGTTCCGTCTTAACAGAAGATAGTCGATCTGTGTCGCGTGGTGGCCACTTTTATAAGTAACAAGATGCTGATCTCGTTTTTGGAACCACGTGTTTACTACAGCCAGGTCGAAAGCACATGCTGCTTGCAGAAGAACTTCCCCCTCACGGTTGCGTACTCC
This sequence comes from Parnassius smintheus behrii, assembly GCA_036936625.1. Taxonomy (NCBI): domain Eukaryota; kingdom Metazoa; phylum Arthropoda; class Insecta; order Lepidoptera; family Papilionidae; genus Parnassius; species Parnassius smintheus. Next base: position 13,502,521 of record JAUPFT010000005.1, on the reverse strand, counting down.
GTACCCCCATCCACCGTGTACTCTTTCATACCCGTCATTCACTCTCCCTACATGTCCATTAAAATCTCCTCCCATATAAACATCCTCACTCTCAGGTATTCCCATCATCATACAATCAAATTCCTCCCAAAACTTCTCTTTCACACTCTCTTCACAGCCTGTTTGCGGAGCATACACACTTACAACATTCACTACTTTGTTTTCAATCATTAATTTAACAACTATCATTCTGTCATTTACTCTTTTCACATCTGTCACTCGTTCTTTCATTCCACTATCTAACACAACTCCTACTCCATTTCGCTTCCCGTCACTTCCACAGTAATAAAACTTGTATCCTTCCCCAATCTCTTTTGCTTTATTGCCCTTCCATTTTGTTTCCTGCAAACAGGCAACATTCACTCTTCGTCGTTTCAAAACATCTGCTAACTCTCTTCCTCTTCCAGTCATCGTACCTATATTCCAGCTTGCAAACCTCACTCTGACATTCTTCTCTCTACGGGCTCGCCTCTTACGTCGCACCCGCTCCGTAAGGTGCGACAACCCTTGCCCACTTCCCACAGGAGCCGGGTGCTGCTCCTGCGCGTCGCCTGCGGGGTACGCCCTAGCCCTGTCATATATCCCACAACTCGTAATATTCATAAGTTTACTGCATGGGATTTGGCAAAAGTTTTACAGTCGGCCGCCTGCCTGACACCAACCCTCTTTGGGTATATTATTTTCTTTTATTTTTATAGATATATATTAGGCTCTATTAAATTCAGAAAAGCGAATATAAACTTAGAGCACATGCGCATATACATGGACATAAAGCTAATATGTTGACATATTGCTTCCATTAACCGTACAAAACCAAAAAATAAAGGCTGTAATCCCGTAATGGATATAAGTTTCGGTGTCATTTTTCGATTTCACTGAAATGGGTTAATTATTCTACGGTAAAACAACTGTATCTCAAACTTTCTTACTCGTCATAAGCTAGTACTTGTCGACTACAGTCGCACATAGTAACAGGCGACATATACCTATGTTTTTGTAAGTACTGGATGAAATTAATATAATGGGTTTTTACAATCTGGGCAGGAATCGTTACAAGAACTATAAAATAATTTGGAGTCACAATTCTAATTGAAAAAATGTAAAACTTTTTCTGTGTCACGATTAGTTAAGTAGGAGTCATAAAAAAGTGCTAAAGAGAATTTCAGAAAATTACGTGGTTCCCGAAAATGGTACATTATAAAATACTTAATACCTATGTGGGCTATGCGTGCTTTCTGAGATACGAGAATGAAACACCGCCAACATTCTAAGAAACGATTAAGAAATTTTAAAGAAAAACCCAGTACCTAACTGGTTTTAGCCAGACCCGGGGTTTGAACCTGCGACCACATGATCAGCAGTCGCATTTAAGACGGCTAGAATGTCGAGACAGTCAATATCGAAAAAATACTGAATAGAGAGTTGATCAATCCTGGTGGGATGCTGGAAACAATTTTGTTCTGCGAGTATGAGTCGAAATTTCTTATAATATGCTGGCGAAAACGCTCCAGTTAACGGTTGGGTTGAAAGAGCCAAATCGGTCAAACGTGTGAAAAAAAAGGTTTCGGCTCCCCAGGGAAATTATATAGTGTTATAACGAGTTCTCAGTCTTCGCATCGAATTCTTTTGTTCGCGAAAATTTAGAAATTCCATTCAGATTTTCGTCTTTGTTATTACTATTGTCTTTATTATAATATCATGTTGCTGTTCGTGGTAGATAGTATTCGTCAGAGAAATGTTTCTTGCAGTTTATTTGACTTTTGTTTAGATGATAAATAATATTTATTTATTTGAAGTAGGTTGACAGAAAATTATTTTAATATTTTGAAAAAAAAAAACCTAGCTCTGGCAATCTACTGATGATAAATAAGTTAATGATTGATGATTCTAAATTGAATCAATTTTATTAAAAAAATATGAACACAACCAAGTTATATTCTTTATTATAAAAGTCTTTTGTAAAATGTTTTCTTTGTCTTTTGAGGATTTAACTTATTATGCATTTTATCTAAGAAGTTAAAATGTAAATGCATTTAATAAATATGCAAATATCCATTCTCCACAAAGAACAGTTTTATCGCACGTCGCGCGACGTAGTATCATGTAACAAATGTGGTATAACATTCATTTTATAACATTATTATTTTATTTTATTTTATGTGATGTGCAATCGTTTATCGTACAATTTAAAATATAAAAAAAACACAGCTAATATATGTTGCGTAGATGTAAGTGGAAAAGTCGGCAAGTGAAGAACTACACGGAAGATTACCTACCATTAAAGATGAGCCAAATCAAACGTACACTTAACCGATGAGCATAATATAATATGAGTAGGTATATGAATGGGAAAGAATAACAACATATTTGATAGTATAGATAGTTTTAAAACTGACAAGGTAATGAGTTTGGAAACTAGGTACAAGTTTTCAAAACTTTAAGTTTGATCAAAAACTAAACGATTTGAATTTGAAAAAGGAATCCGAACCCAATTAATGAAGTAAAAATTTTGAAAATAAATGTAAAACCTGATTTTAATTTCGTAAGAAACTCAGGCAAGTGAGGTTGTAAGGGTCGTGCAAAATGGAAATTTGTAGTTTCTGTATACTTTCTGGGAGATACAGTAACTATCTACCAAAGTATAAACACAAAATACATATAATATATGTACATACTGTCACGTAGAAACCTGGGCGGATACGCGCGTAGGAGGTAATGTTTTTTAATCATATATGGTAGTGAGAGCTCTACCGTAGTGCTCTTTTCTTTCCATAGATTCATTTGTATGTATGCTCTTATAAACATCCAAACACGATACCGTTATTTGTACCTATGCGGGATTCGAACCCAGTATCCAGTATGGGGTAACTTTTAAAAATAATTTAAAAAAAGTAGTTAATGACACGACTACTATAATGGCTTACTTCATTGAGGTCGGATCTAAATCCTTACACGATTGTTACTGGTAAGACTGAAACCATAGCAACCTTAGCGGTGTGTTCAGATGGTATATTATTATATAAATGTGTCGAAGTGAATAATGCTATACAAAAATTAGTTAATAATCTACATTTAAACGGTAATAAAACTAAATGTATTCAATTTACAAAAATTAATGTTAAAAATTCGAATACCAATGTTTTTTTTTAAATGGGTAAGAACTGAGTCCCCTTGAATCCTCTGTTTTTCTTGCAATCACTCTTGATGCTAAGCCTCCGGGAGGACCACATATATCTAAAATAGCACGCAGATAAATCTCTGCAGCCCATGCTGTAAAAAAGATTAGAGATCTCACTAGTGTCGAGACAGCTAGATTAGTTTATTTCAGTTATTTCCATAGCATAATGTCATATGGGATTTTGCTATGGGGAAATGCGGCTGATTTAGAAACTCTTTGTGTTTTGCAGAAGAGGACCATAAGAGCTATTTACAACCTAAAACCGAGAGTCTTTTAGAGAAAATTTAAAAAAAATAAATATATTAACTTTGGTCTCTCAGTATATCTACGAAAAATTTAACACTTCAATCCCCATAAAAATCTCATGTGTCAAATCCCGAGCGGTCGCACGCGACTGCACCCACTCACATCACTTTAAACCATCAAAATTTATATTTAGAGACTATTTTTCTATGAAGAAGTTTGCCATTATAAAATCTATACAAAATTCTCTATCCTGTGGTCTAAAAGTTAGGTTTTATTTCATTACAAAACGACTATTGTATTTTGATAACAAAAACATAACAAACGGATGTCGGCAGCGTGAAAATCGCTATTATATTACTCGATATTATTTACTTAAAAAGATAAATTATATTCACACAAAAATTTTTATAATAATTTTAATAAAAACAATATAATAAAACACTAATAAAACACTCGAAAAATCCAGAAATCAACACAACAACATGCAAATGAAAATGGCGTGCGTAATGAACGTAGATTGTAAATTAATATCCACACATTAACTGACTTTTTATTGCACTAGAGGATAGAAAATTTCATATTGATTCTATAATGCCAAACTTCTTCATAGAAAAGTAGTCTCTAAATATAAGTTTTAACGGTTTAAAAAGCTGTGGGTGTGCGCGGTCGAATCCGATCGCTTGGGAGTTTGACGGAATAGCGCCGCGGTCGGATTCGACCTCTTAGGGATTGAGGGGACCTCTGGGAATGAGGTGGTCGCTTCCAAGCTGTTTCTAAAATAAATTTTGTATATATTTTTTGACTAACATTGTAAAATTTATTTAAAAAAAAGTCCCGGTAGGTTTCTTGCTGATTCTTCCCAGGACAGAGATTTTATTCGAACCAGTGGTAAAGTACTTAAAAAATGACTTTCAATAGGAATTACATGTAATCAATATTGAATTGAAAATTATTTTATTCTATCAGATGTCAAAACATGTAATGATTTCTCACGTTTACGTGAACATAATAGGTACATTTAACTGAAACTAGTCTTTACGAATTTTATTATAGTAAATGCCTACAATACATGTGATACGTATTTAGTTTTTATTTAGTACTTTACTCAACTTGATCAGCAGCATCTTGCTGATAACAGTAGAATAAAAATAAAATACTACTATTGGCAAATATCTTTATGAGGAAGTCTATGGGGGGGGGGGGCATGTTCAGTAGTAGATTTTGATAGGTTGTTAGTAATAGTAAATTAAAAAAGTCTTACCTGAAAGCAGAGCTAATGTGATGGTTTTCCAGAACAGCTCGGTCGTTGTACAGCAGTGCGGTCTCTGAACCGGACATAACGTGGAAGTTGTTGGTGGTGCCCGTGTGCTCGAAGTCGTGTACAATCGCCGCCACCAGTGTTGCGAAAATCTCAAGGTCTGACAGCCAGTTCTAGAATTTACAAATGGTTATCTATACCAATTTCCAACAAACTACTTACTGCTGAATGGATATGCTAAGAAAGATGAGTAGAGTGTAACAATAGAAAATTGTAAAATAATTAAAACTATTTGCGTCACATATAATCATATAGATGCACCTACTATTATACTGGTGTTGCAGTTGATCATAGGCGGCGGTCGACCCTAAGGCTCAATTTACACTGCTGCGGAACGGAATGGAAGCGAATTTTGTAACGAAATTGTATGTACGAGGGGTGATCCAAAAGTAATGATAATGAAAATAAAACACGGTAATTAAAGTTAAAATAATAATTTATTTTTCTACATAGTCTCCTAAAAAATCAATACATTTAGTCCATCTTTTTTCTAAACCCAGGATTCCCTTTAAAAAAAATTCTTTGACTTGACCCTCCCAAAACGCTTCAACAGCGGCCATTACTTCGCTATCGTCTTCGAATTTCTTGCCTCGGAGGCGTTCCTTGAGCCGAGGAAAGAGGTAGAAGTTACTAGGAGCGAATAGGGAGGGTGTTCGAGCAGTTCGAATCCCGTTTCTTGAATGGCAGCCATCGCAACTGCGGCTTTGTGAGCCGGTGCGTTGTCTTGGTGAAACAGCACTCCAGCTCGCAGTTTGCCGCGTCTTTTTTCCTTAATGGCCTCCCGTAATCTTCTTATTTGGTCTGCGTAGTAAGAGCCCGTAATAGTGGCTCCCTTTTCCAAATATTCTACCATAATTATGCCTTGAGCGTCCCAAAAAACAGATGCCATAACCTTTCCAGCCGAACTTGAAACTGAATTTCTTTGGCGTCGGTGAGGAGGCTCGCTTCCAAGTCATCGATTGTTGTTTCGTTTCAGGATCAAAACGGTGGATCCAGGTCTCGTCCATAGTCCCAAAACGGAACAAAAAATTTTCTTGATCTGATGGAACTTTTCGAGATTGACCCTCAAAATGTCAACTCGATTTTTATTTTGCTCGTCGGTTAACATTCTGGGTACCCAACGCGCAGAGACCTTTTTCATATGCAACTCGTTCGCAAGGATTCTTTGAACGCTGCCATATGAGATCCCTGTGACCTCAGCTACATGCCTGATGGTCACTCTTCGATCTGCCAACACAACATCATCGACTTTTTTCACGTTGTCTTCAGTGAGGGACGTGGATAGGTGCCCTTCGCAATCTTCAGTGGATGTTCTGCCCAGTTTATACTCCTTGGTCCAGCGTGCAACTGTAGATAATGGAGGAGCAAAGTCACCCAATGTTTCCACTAAGTCACTGTGTATGTTTTTTGAAGACATTTATGATAGGGTCGCCCGTCCGGGGGCCAAGTATGTAGCGGCGCGATGTTATTGAGGTGAGGATGTGAACTGTTGGTTTCCATTCCTAGGTTATAACGTCGTTCCGGATGTAGTGACCTGCACCGACAATGGTCCGTAATGACAAGTTCTGCTAGGCCTGCAGTCGCCGCTTTTGTCGATCGCTCAGTAGCGCGTACCAGGCCGGAGCAGCATATGTTAGTTAAGGTCTTACGTACATTTTGTAGATGGTGGCTTTAGTTCTAGTTGGCAACTTATATGCCAGGACTGGACGGAGCATCGGCCGCGCACATCTGGCTTTGTGGACGACGAAGTTGACGTGCACGGTCATTCGCAGCATCCTGGCGATCCGGCACCCAAGATAGTTCACAGCCTTATGGATCCACCTCGTACACGATCTCCTGGCCTTTGAGCGTGAGTGGCGGTGGAAATCTTCTGAAGCGGCGAGTGAGTAGAGCGGTCGTCTTACCAACTTTGACGGCCATCCTACACTCAGCCAGCCAAGGCAACAGTGGCGGATGTTGACTCTTCTGAACGAGGTGAATTAGGCGCTATCATCCGCATATAGCACCAGCTCTATGTCGTCCTACCATTCGAAATGTTTTCATGTAAGTGAACCATTCGGATAGTTTGTTTAAACAATTTTTAATCAATTTGAGCCGTCTCTAAGGGTCGGTTGTTTAATCCTCAGATAAAATTTATTCGTAATATAAAAATAATATAGATGAGAAAAATAGTTTAATTGCTTCACATAAATTTTTCGTCACATTAAAATTTATCCGATGGATACAAGACACGAATAAGAACTGAAACAAAATGGGAAGCAAAAAGCTTTTCGTAGTCTAAAACACCAGTTATGAATAATAAGGTCAATTTAAACTAGTGCGCAAAACTAAAGAAGACGATTCTTTTTGAATAAAATGGAAGTCAGTGACATTCATAATTTCATTTGGGCAGAATGCCAAAAAAATACGGGATGTTGACTTTCTTGTTTAAGGGTATATTGACTTTTTATATTGCGACTTAAAGCACTTTGGCACATTAGCAATGTTATATAAAATATTTGTACCTATATTTTAATGGCATCCTATTATAAATAAATAGAAACTAAATCTTTGTGTTAGACCTTATATGACGGTCGCTTATCTTGCTAACGAAAAAAGAAAGAGGCTGGAGGTAGAGGTCACTATCCCAAAAAATGCTGAACTCAAAGCCTACAGAATGGAAGTAGGGAATAAATTTAGTGATTTCCTAATTTAAAACTATACGCGTCTTCCTTGTATTTTTGGTAGATTTTATTACATTTACCATAAAAAAAAGTAAAGTAAAGTTACAGCCTATATACGTCCCACTGCTGGGCACAGGCCTCCGCTCATATCTGAGAGGGTTTTAGGGCAAGGAATTGTCCGCCGCGCTGCCCCAATGCGTGTTGGCGAACTTCACATGGCTTCGAAATATATTTTTTTATTTATTTCTCTGACGTGCAGGTTTCCTCACGATGTTTTCCTTCACCGCCGAGCACGTGGTAAATCAGCACTTAAAATTGCAATTAACAATTTCATTGGTGCCGGTGGGGATCGAACCCGGTTTGCTCGCGTACTGTGAAATTTACAGCGAGCGCTAACCATCTGAGCTACCACGGCTCTACATTTACCATAATAAGAATTATAAAATCTAAATCATCCCACCCTTTTTATTGTGTTTTTTTTTTAAATTAAAAATGGGCTTACTCTTAAGCTTCATTTGGCCCGAGGGCAAAGACGAGGTCTACGATGAAGCCTATTAACACGCACCTTGAGGAAGTTAAGCTTATACACACTAGGAAAAACAGACGCTGGCAGGGCATTTCACTCCTTGGCTACGAGCATTAGGGATGCATGATATTGAATTTTCAGAGATTCCGTTTTCGTACTGTCACCACACATCCACATGTCAGCACGTGCCATATATATTAGCCCTTATCCTATTTATAAAAATCCGTTTTGAGCAACTCAGCAAACTGCACAAATTCGCCATCTATGCTGTCTTCCAAAACATTTGCATAAGCACTGACCATAATCGAAGTTTCTTTCGAAGTCTCTTTTTCTGTAATAGACTTGAACTGTCAAAATATTTCAAAAACACTAGTTAAATTTTGGTATGCTTTAGGGCGTTTATCTAAAGCAGATAGTAAGTTAGCAATAATGACAACAAACACCTCAATTTAAAACTGTTTACCAGGTGTTTCCTTTTCAACATATTGGCAGTGTACTAGAACCACTAAAATGGTTGTACCTTCATATGTTCCGTCCTGTTCTTTTCCTTTATGGGCATAAGTTTGTCGTATGGGTCCAGAAAATATGCTGGCGACAGTAAATTCCACAATCTGGTCGTGCGAAGCAGAATATAGATGACCTTTATCGCTTAGTGCCAATATTCGTAATTTCAACCAAGTGTGGATGGCAACCTGCAGTAAGCTTGGTGCTAGGAGAATGGCGGTGGCGGTATGAGCTTTGATGTTTTAGTGGATTTTAACACTTTTACTATATTTGACATGATAAAAGAAAACCTTCCTAAAGTACAAGGAGGCGTAGCCAGTTTTGAATCAGACGATCGGCGTCAGAGCAGCTGTTAGATTTAACTTATCCATATCTTTAAGTATTGCGTTTGTGTAGGTGCGTGCGTGAGTTCATGCGCGTTTGGGTGTGTATGCCTGTGTCTGCAAGTAGTACGAAAGTGTTTTTTCTTGAAGAGAAGAAAGTAAAACATACGATTATAAGGAGAGTTGGTATGATCAAATGGATGTGTTTGTGCATGACAAGGAAATAATAAATAACGATTAGTGAATATAATGGGACTCTTCACTCTATTTGTGGGAAGTCAGAATGTTTCAAAAAAGGCACGTATGGTAATTCTCAATGCTGTGTTAGTTCTTACCCTAATGTATGGCAGTGAAAGTTGGGTATTGGGTGGTTGGGTGTGACGGAAGAATCATGAGAGTAGAATAAATGCTGTGGAAAAGCATTAAGGAGTATGTTAGGGGTGACTGAATGAGAGAATGAGAAAAGAAAATTTGGTGTGCTAGATGTAAACAGGACTGAAAAAAATTCTTAGGTGGTTTGGTTAAAGATTGTAGATATAATTAATGTGGAAAGAGTAACAAAGCAAATTTATGTTGTAGAAGTGAATGGCAGAGTCAGCAAGGGTCGCCATGTTTATCGACTTAATTGGAGATAGTTGGATATTGAAGATGGGCCAAATTGAAAGAACCCTTAACCGACGAGCATATATGCGTAGGAATACGAACGTAAAAAACGAGAGAGGTGTGTCAGGATTGTGCCAAAGGAAAATCCGTAGTCTGTGCCTACGATGATATGTTTATGATATGTTTTGTATGTCTATATCTATAATTGTATTCAAAAGGCTGAAAAGGAAAAAAATATAAATATGTTAATATTCAAGTAAGCGTGCCAATCCAGCACAGTCTATCCGATTTACTTGATTTATTTGATTACCTACTATCAATTAAAAATTATAATGATTTATTTGAATTGATTATACTGTGTTCACTAACCGTAAGTTTGCACTGACGCGAATTTCACAAAAAAATTATTTTAAACACTGTTTTCTGTCAATATATCAAAAAGCGTTTGCATAGTCAAAGAACATGCTGTAGTGAAATATGTTTGACAGTTTATTGTACATAACATATTTTAACTATATTATACATTTATAACTACAGAAACAAAATGTTTGAAAACTTGTTGAAATATTGTCATGTTTAAAGATAAGTTTGAATATCAGTTGAAAATTTTACACAGTTTTTGTGAGTGCGAATGCCACCATCAACAAAACATGTTGTGTGATTTATTTTATGCGGTTTGTTTCAAAACATTACATGTTGGATGTTTCTCAGTGTAAACGTACTGTAATATAGAACACCTCGTTACCGTTAAAAGTGCACTAGGTTATTTACAGTCACCATACAAAACACAGCAGCATTTATGTTGCTATTTAGTGATTTAATTCTTAATTCTGAGAGTGTTGTTCTTTCCCTTCGAGTAGGTACATTTTGCTGCAATCTTAATATTTTTACATTGAAATAATTTTTAAATTGAAATACATTTATAAAAGTCATCTACCATGAGTCCGGTCTGACAGAGCATGTAGTGCACGGTTTGCGAGACGTCTGCGGCGTGGAGATTATTGTGGTAAGGGTTGTGATATTTGCAGTAGCCCTCTTCTATCCTACTGAGGAAATTCTCCAAGATTGTTGACTGCACCTGTGAAAAAGATTTAATATTTTACGTTGCTACAATAAATATTATAAAAACTGTTCACTATATTCTCTGTAAATCCATAATAACACATTGTTTAACATCTTGGTGCGGAACTTTCAAAAAAGTCAAAGACAACACAGAGCAATTTTAAATGTGTTTTACGATTACTCGATCTATGAACTTACAAAGTGTGAAGTAAGTATAGACGGTATGAAAACTTTTTACCTTAGATACATTAATACAAAAATATTCACAATTAGCTTATAATCAAAATAATATCCGGCAAAAGCGCAGGAAAGAGTGTGTGTAACTTTTAAACTAACACAATTTTCACATCGTTTTCATTGGTACCAAAGTACGAATCTATATATCTAATATATGCGGTAAAACTTTGTCAACATATTACTTGCACTTCCGCAAAGGTTATAGGCAAGCTTGGACCCGGTAGGTGACGCTGTGATATTACCAGTGCGGAGACGGGGCAGATCGCTAGTAGGTTATAAAATTAATAGAGCGTTGTTTATTTATTCTTTACCAAAGTTAATTTCTAAGTTAGTAGTTCGAAACTAGAAGCAACAGAAAGTCGTTTAATATCATCACCCGTATCTGTCAGGCACCAGCTCGAGAAAGCCACCAGCAAACACTACATTGCGTAAAAGTATTGAACATGTACATATTAAGTTGTATAATGTCATAAATATCCAGTGTAAATAGTGAGGAGAAATAAAACATAACAAGAACTGTTTCAAACTGAAAACATTAATCAAAACCGGCGACATCAAAGAACTTGAAATGGCTCAATACGTATGAAATTCAACATTTCGCTGCATAAATAACGTTCCTATTAACTCGATAGGGATCCATGTTGCCGGAAACTTTCAAAGTTTCCCAACAACACACAGGGAACGGTTCTCGGTAAAGGTTTACGCAAATGAAGTTCATCACGTGTACATTTGACTCATTGAATCTCTTAGTATTTTAATTAAATCTATAAATAGCGAGTAATATTGGCTATTAGCATCTTTTAAACGTAGGTACATTATAGTCAAGAAGAGCATGGAATGGAGTATGGAATAAAGTCAAATTAACTATAGAATAAAAGGACATTGCTCAGCGCCCATACATTGTTCGCCCTGGAACCAAGAGCATGGGAAAATTGTGTGTTGTATTGTCGATCATTACGGAATTCCTATACGATCTTATTTTTATAGCTGCAGAAAAGTATCAGATTTTGAGGTTATAACAGAACTACTAATATTATGGTTTTTATCGTTCAGTAGAATTTTTAAGAAACAGATAAGCAATATCCTGAAACATTTAAGAGTTTTTAGTACCAACAACGTAAAACCACCAGCAGAGCCGCAATTTACACAAAATACACTTTTCATTGCATAACAAAGAAAATATAATCACTACGTTTAAGAGGTGGGACTCCCTTAGTAAAAGTAAATGTATGAAAGGGCGCCAAACTACGTTACCAATATCAAGACATGGGGTTTATTTTTTGAATAACAGTGCTGACAACATAGACGAATAATACTAGTGCTGTAAATGTATATCCTCGAATAATTTTGTCGATATAATTTTTATCAATATAGTGTTTACCCTAATTTTTATGTAATAAAAGTTAGATCTCTAAACTGATTTATAACAAATAAAAGTTAGATCTCTAAACTGATTTATAACAAATAAAAGTTTTAACGTGGGGATTGAGTAAAAATGCCGATGAGGATAAGAAATCAATGTATATTACACGCATATACACACAGCAATTTGTAATTATATCTCTACAATTATTAGGTACAAAAATATGTATGAAATAAACATAAAATAAACCACGCATAATTATACTAGTAATTATTAACTTGTTTACTTCAGCATTATTTTAAATACCTATTTAAAATCAAATATGACCTCTTTCATTAGGTATCGTAGGTTTTTTAAATTATACTTTTAGGGACTGACAAAAAGGAAAAGGGATTGACTGTTTTTAATGTAGTTTCTATTTGAACTTTTTTCAAAATAAAGTCAAAATGTGAAACAGATTAAAAAATATGCAACAGTTCATTGAAAAATCAGAAGATTGGGCATCCCTAGTCATTTTTTAAACATCGCACGACGTTTGGCGAAGATGGCTGCGATTAATGTCACTAATCAAATAGAATACTTTTAATGTTCATTATGGTATGCACCTAGTCCGTGATATTAAAGTATTTGCAACTAATATGATAAAAAAGATAATTAATTATCGTGTATGTCCGATGCTTTTATTTAACAGGGCGATTTTGGACATTGTCCTTTATAGTGTTGTTGTGTTTTTTAACTTCCGACAAAACACAGGAGTGTTATAAGTTTTTAGTGTGTAAATGTGTATATGTGTATATGTGAATCTGTGTGTCTGTCTCCTGTCATAGGTCCTGAACGATGAACCGATTTTAATTAAGTATTTTTAGTTTGCATGGTCTTAATCGAGTGTTCTTAGATGTTTCAAGAAACTCTGTTCAGCCGTTTGAAGATCGTCAGCTCTTTTTGTTTCGCAGTTTTTAAAAGTTTTCAATTTAAGTTATCATTATGCTATATGTTTATTGGTCATTATTCAGCAAGTCAGAGAAGCAAGGCGTCTGGCACTGCGAGTCAATCCGCCCATTGAGAGGCCCATATCCAGCAATGGATTTTACGGGCCGATAAAAAAGATAATGTTAAGATTAATAAGACTTTAATGTAACAAAAATCAAATTAACGGTCTTATTATTTCCAAAAGTATCCAGCAGAAAAATAGCGCAAAATTGGCGGAACTCTCTCTTTACTCTCTACTCTCTCTACTCGTCTTCGAAATATATTTGATTTTTTTTCCTTTTAATGTTTTTCTTTCACCGTCGAATGGGACAGTGGTGGGGAACGAACTTTTATCAACGAAGGTTCTACTTAAAATTTACATGCTAAACGAAATTTTATTTAAGAAGATCTTTAAGCTGCATATTTACTTTCTTCTACTTCATCTTTATCAGCCCAAAATAGTCCATCGATGCATGATTGCGTATACAATTGCGTATACAAGCGTATTAATGATTGCAGAACAAGTTGTCTTACGCCTTTGACACTGTTGCAGGTCGTCGAGTCGAGATTTAAAAGTTAACGGTGCAGAAGTGAATTTTCAAAATAGCGGCCCCAATTGTTCAGTTCTGACGACGATTTCATCTACGTAGACCACATGGCCTCCCAGATATTGATTTTAAAATACAATCAGTGAAGTAACGAGAATTTTGAAAATGAAGACAGCTGATTGCATTTCTAATAACGAATTCGTAATCGAAAACTATACGAATTTAGAAGTATCAGTTTAAAAGTAAGTAATTATTACGTACTTATGTATACAACTATATGTACAACTTCCTATATTTCTCCCACGATGAATTACTTTCCTATTTTCTTATCTCCACACGATGGTGACGAATCTTTGAATCGATATCCATTCGGCACTCACTCAAAGATAGCCAGCGCGAGTGTATAATGAAGCTGTCACGCATACAAGCCCGTCATTTCTGTCCCTAGTTTTGAAATGTAATTACAGCACGTCGCGGTATCTAGACGTTATAATACGATGGCGGCACTGAAAATTTCGGGAATCAAGGAAGTGACACAACATTACTTTGTAAAAATGTATTTATTTCTTTTCGAAGTATTCTCACATTTTTCCATACGGTAGAACCAATAATTGAAGCAACCATTCCATTCGGAAGTTGGGGTCTCCAAAATGGCCGTTTTGTAGGCGTCTCTGTCCACGCAATTTATTCTTTATTTTAGGGAAAGTATAGAAATCATTAGGGCTTAGGTCGGGGCTGTACGGCGGATGGTCTAATAATTCTATGTTTTCTTGCTCTAAAAACTCTTTTGTTCTGTGTGCGGTGTGAGAACTCCCATTGTCGTGATGGAGGATGATGCAGCGGTTGCAGTTCTCTTTACGAAGTTCAGAAACGACCTGTGGCAATCAAATGCTAGCATACCATTCTGCATTAACCGTTCTTTGTCCCTCAAGAGGAATTGTCGTAATATGGCCGATTTTGGAGACAAACGTGGCCACCATTTTTTTTGCAACACTCCGTGAACGAAAAATTTCTGTTGGCTTTAACACAATTTCGAACACCCAAAATCGTGACTGGTTTGTTGTTTCGGGTTCGTACGCGTATATCCAGCATTCGTCACCTGATACGAGAGATTTCGAGAGTTCTGATGCACCAAGTAACGCGAGCCACTTTTTGCTCTTCACAGAGCGAATGCGGTATCTGTCGGGAGAACAACTTTTTCTAATTGTTCATGCAAGATTATTTGTATTTGACTCATGCCAATGTCTAAAGTTGCCTGAATTTCGCGGTATGTCACATGTCGATCTTCCTCAATCAGCTTACACACAGCATCAACGTTTTTTTGGGTGACTGCAGTTTTTGGACGACCTTGACGGGGATCATCACTGAGCTTGACACGTCCACGTTGAAATTCAGCAAACCAGCGATAAATTGTGGTTTTGGATGGGGCTTCATCACCAAATGCAGAAATCATCCGGTAAACACCCTGCTTTTGTGTTAAACCACTTCGAAAGTCGTAATAAATCATAGCTCTTGAAACTTCTCGAGTCATTTCCATTTTCTCAACGACTAAACAAGTTTGGCAAAACCTTGTGACAAGACCGATAATCTTTTTTTAAATAAATAAATGGTATTCGATTTTTAAAACCAAGGAGTTTTCAATTAAAAAGATTTTAATATGACAGGAACAGTGGGAATATTCCATTCCCGATACTTTTAGTGCAGCCTATGTATGATCTAAGATCATCTTAAGGATTTTGTATTAATTCTGAATACAGGTATTTATTGTATTATAAATTAATTTGTTTCCCTTCCCACCTGCACGATAATAGACGATAATAACGTAGATATAAAATATCAAGATTTCTTTAATGGGATTATCGTAAAATTCGTTTTTAGTGAGCGTCTACATTGCGAAATGGTTAACTATACTAAATGAGTCAGTCAGTGATATTTCGCTTACACACACGCACACGCACACGCCCACACACACACACACACACACACACACACACACACACACACACATATATATATATATATATATATATATATATATATATATATATATATATATATATATATATATACACAGAAGATAAAAACCGACTATGCATAATCCAGAATTCTAATATAATACCATCGCGTATGTAATCTAACTTTCACGTGTAGAAATGAAATCACTTTACAAGATAAGTGAATAGGAAATTGTGGAGTAAGAAACTTTTTGAGATATCAAAGAGCAGGCACTCCGCTGTGGAAAACGTCGTTTCTCAGCCAGTGGTTCATGCAAACGAGTGAACTTTGTATTGATTCTCTTGGAGTTTAAAATACGCAAACGAAACTCTTATCGCAACTTTTTCCTTGACATTATCGAATATTAACTGATGAAATTGGAATAAAGTAGTGGTAATTATCCCTTGCCGTGTAGCTGCAGTATAAGATGTCCACAACCAAAGTCATCCTGTGGGTGTCGTAAAGGGCATTGGCGATAGAGGGAGATAGGAAAGGAAATAAGAGATTGACAGCAGCATCTTCTTGATAAATACTTAGTATTACGGTTCGATCTACGCGGAACGAGAAAGGGAGCGTTTGATATTCTTGCAGTGATATGCTTAGGTTTGGATTTAATTTTTTTTCCAAGCAGATTGTAATACGCAGTCCTGTCCTCCTTTTTAACCAGTACTTTAAGTTTTTTTGTAGATGATTAAAACAAAACCTAATTTACTTTTTCTTAATCATAATCATAATCACAATTTATTTGCAGAAAACATGGTAGGTACATGACAGGTTGATAAATTATTTAAGTACAGCATGTTTTGTCATAATGTTGACATACAAATATTTATCTAATACATTAATTACATTTTCACAACTAATAAAATAAATAACATGTTTTCAAATTCGTCATAGTATTTTTATTACATTTAATTTAATTAAAATAATATGATTGTAATTACTTAATTCATTTTAAAATTGATGTCTAATATTCATTTTAAAATTGATGTCTAATCCTAATCATAAATTTTAAATATCCCTCAACAGAGTAGCGAAAACGTACTTCTGGGAGTGATTAAAACTCTGTAGGCAGTGCATTGAAAATTTGTATACACATAGCTGAACAATTTTTCCTATAGAGGATAGTGCTTGGCATTACACTATGTGTCAATCTTGCAGTATGCCTCAAGTTTCTCTGTGTAGTATTTCTTAACTTTGTGAACAAAAGTATATTATTTTTAACAAAACATACCACTTTTAAGATGTACATACATGGCAGCGTCAAGATGTGCAATTCTTTAAAATACGGTTTACACGATGAATCTGGTGCCAAGCCATTCATAGCTCGAATACGTTTCTTTTGGACTGTAAAGGCCTTAACAACAGCGTCTGTACTGTTACCCCAAAGCAAAAGACCATAATCAAGTGCAGAATAAATGTATGCATAGTACGCCGTTAGTAAGGTTTCATGAGATGTAATTCTTCTCTGTCTGCTAAGGAGGAAAATGTAACTATTTATTTTAGAGCAGACTTTTTCAACTTGGGCTTTCCAGTTCACATGTTTGTCCAATAATATTCCCAGAAATTTTGTTTCAGTCATTTCATTAACAGATTGTCCATTGCAATACATATTAAGATTATTATTCATTGTTCCATAATTACTAAATTGAATATAACATGTCTTTTCTACGTTAATACATAAATTATACACAAATAAGGGTGACCAACGAGCATAATTTCTACAGTATCCTCTTGTAATTAGAAGCGCAGCAAAATTGCTCTGTTATTCGCTGCGAAAACGTACTTCCCTCATTGAACCATTCGTGCTGCAGCCATAAAACGCTGCAACGCTTATTTATACAATAAGGGTGACAAACGAGCACACAGTCCACCTGACAGTAAGTGGATGCTGTGGTCCGTAGACATCTACATCTATTTTCGATTAAGAATCAAAATGTAAATGCGTTGCCACTCTTGAGGACTAAACAGGAATGCCTCGTATCCAGTAAAAAGGGTCTCCGATTATCTATATTTACCATACGAAACACAGCAGTATTAAGCTGCTATTTTACGCTGGTATTCTGTGAGAGCGTGGTCCTACCTCGGTCGAGCCGACCCATTAGTGCTACATCCATAATATAGCTGCAACGTGGCTCTACCACGTGTTATAGGCGTAACACTTCTTTACCATATAAAAGCTTTAGTAATTTATAGTTTTAATTTAAAAAATCAAAACGATTTCACAACTACCAGTACTTATACTTGAAAATCGATAAATCAAGTTCTAAAAAGAAATGAAATTATTGAAATTGCGGAAAAGCCGACGGTGGCCGAGTCAAAGGATCGTTACCATCCTCCTTTGCGAGTACGAATTCACACAGAAATGATGTCTCGTGAGTTTCGAAATAAAATAACAGTTCTACCGCTGCGGGCAAGGGTAAATATTTCTCCATGAATTCTTAGCCTAAATGATAAATGCGATTGCGATCCTCCGAAGTGGTGCTTATTTAATTATATCGGCAAACTTCATTTCGTTCTCCTTGAGTGTTATCATTTTCTGTTTGATTTCACCGTTCGAAAATCGAATTATTGAGTTATTTATTTATATCAATTTCAAATTATTATTACGCCTTGTCATTCTTGGCGGCGTGATAAAAAGCCGTATCCCGAATCATCTGGTGAGTATAGTAAGAAGCAAGACGGGAAAAAGAAACAGCAGGTAGACATCAGCATCTCCCTGATAACAAGTCAAAATAATAAAAAACTGCCACTACCAATCTGCATGCCAAGTGGCAACTATGGCAAAATATCACGCTGTAATGGAATGGATGTTTTACTAAAATGTATCACGTTTAACCAACTTTATCTTTTACGATTTATTACCACTTTTAGTACTAGATCTTTAAAAAAATTACTAAATACTTTTTGTGGAAAGTAGGTAATGCTTCACGCATTCAACCAATAGGGAATTTTGTACGTGGTAGAGCCATGCTGCAGTTATATTAGTAGTATAGTTGTTGCACGAATGGGTCGGCTCGACCGGGGAAGGACCACGCTCTCACAGAATACCAGCGTGAAATAAAAGCTTAATGCTGCTGTATTTCGTATGGTGAGTGTAGAGAACCAGAGACCCTTTTTACTGGAAACGAGGCATTCCATCTTAGTCCTCACGGGTGACAACGCATCTGCATTTTGATCTTTAATGGAGGATAGATGTAAATGTCTATGGGCCACAGCAACCACTTACCATCAGGTGGACTGTGTGCTCGTTTGTCACCCTATTCTATAAAAAAAAATAAAAAAATAAGGAAAATCCCTACCCTTTAGGTGTGGTAAAAGTCGACTGGTGGCTGGTTTGTGGTGGAAGGTTTTTCTTTGAAACACCAGAAAATCTTATGACCTCCAATAAATGTTTGGCATATATAATGTATGGCTTTCTCGTAAACATATTATGTAAGATAAAGAAAGTAGTTCAAGTAAAAAGTCTAGACTCTCAGAAAGATGTTGACTGACTGTTGTGGTTGTTTTTTCAGCTTTCTTTTTGTATTTAAAATATAAATTATTAGCAAAAGAGAAGATAAAATACATGTTTGGAGAGAAATAAACGAAAAGAACTAAATTCTTGAAAGATAAGGGGGTTCTTGCGTCTCAAGTTATATATAAATAGAAGCTAGAAATAACGTTGTACAAAATACACAAACCATCCCTGACAACAGTTTTTTTCCTTTGAAACTAATTCAGAAATCCACAAAAGAAACCAAATTGAACGGGGCGAGGTATACAAAATGAAACACCGAATTATATATGAGTTTTCTCTGCTTAAATTCTCAAATTCTCAACCCATTAACTCTATAGAATTCTACAAAGCTGGAAATTTTTCAGACATAATTTAAAAGAACTGTTCATTTTCATCCGAACGCGACTTTAAAGATATTTTAAGATAATGATTTGATATTTTATGGTTATCAGAATATTTTATTTTATGTTATATACGTAATGTTACTTACTTAAATAATAAGGTTCAACTACGTCCTTGAGTGAGCCGTGGTTACTCAGTTGGTTAGCACTCGTTGCAAATTTCACAGTACGCACGCAACCCGGGTTCGATCCCCGCCGACACCAATAAATAATAGCAATTTTAAGTGCTGATTTACTACTGCTCTGCGGTGAAGGAAAACATCGTGAGGAAACCTGCATGCCTGAGAAATAAAATAAAAAAAAATTCGAAGACATGGGAAGTTCGCTAACACGCATTGGGGCAGCGCGACGGACACTTCATTGTTTAAAACCCTCTCAGAAATGAGAGGAGGCCTGTGCCCCAGCAGTGGGACGTGTATAGGCTGTTGCTGTTGTGTTACTTTACTTTACTTAACTATATACTACCCTGCGTACGAAATATGCGTTTTAGACTTAAGAGTTGCGGAAAATAGCCAGATGCAAGGTAAACAGCTATATAAAATTATCATCATGAATACACTAATTTCAACTATTTTTTTTTCTATTTACACTGCAGCTGTATTACGATTGCTGCACGAATGGTTCATCGTTCGATTCGATCGTTGCTCTATATATTTACAAATTGGTTACATATAGTTACAAAAATTGTTGAAGTAAGACTTATTATATATTATCGCTACTTGAGGTTTAGTTAGATATTTTTTCGAACGGAAGTAAGTTGAGTTCGTTTATGCAGTTCCGCGGTTTACTAGGCTGCACTAAAAGTATTGGGAATGGAATATTTCCACTGTTCCTGTCATATTAAAATCTTTTTAATTGAAAACTCCTTGGTTTTAAAAATCGAATACCATTTATTTATTTAAGAAAAGATTCTCGGTCTTGTCACAAGATTTTGTCAAACTTGTTTAGTCGTTGAGAAAATGGAATTGACTCGAGAAAATTCAAGAGCGATGATTTATTATGACTTTCGAAGTGGTTTAACACAAAAAATGTGTATTGACCGGTTGATTTCTGTATTTGGTGATAAAGCCCCATCCAAAACTACAATTTATCTATGGTTTGCTGAATTTCAACGTGGCCGTGTGAAGATCAGTGATGATCCCCGTCAAGGTCGTCCACAAACTGCAGTCACCCAAGAAAACGTTGATGCTGTGCGTAAGCTGATTGAGGAAGATCGACATGTGACATACCGCGAAATTCAGGCAACTTTAGACATTGGCATCAGTCAAATACAAATAATCTTGCATGAACAATTAGGTGTAAAAAGTTGTTTTCCCGATGGATACCGCATTCGCTCTGTGAAGAACAAAAAGCGGCTCGCGTTACTTGGTGCGTCAGAACTCTCGAAAGATTCCACGCAGGATTCTCAAATGCTGTATACAACATTGTATCAGGTAACGAATCCTGGATATACGTGTCTGAACCCGAAACAAAAAACCAGTCACGAGTTTGGGTTTTCGAAAATGAGTTAAAGCCAACAAAAATTGTTCGTTCACGGAGTGTTGCAAAAAAAAATGGTGGCCACGTTTGTCTCCAAAACCAGTCATATTACGACTATTCCTTTTGAGGGACAAAGAACGGTTAATGCAGAATGGTATGCTAGCATTTGTTTGCCACAGATCGTTTCTGAACTCCGTAAAGAGAACTGCAACCGCCGCATCATCCTCCATCACAACAATGCGAGTTCTCACACCGCACACAGAACAAAAGAGTTTTAAGAGCAACAAAACATAGAATTATTAGACCATCCGCCGTACAGCCCCGAACTAAGCCCTAATGATTTCTATACTTTCTCTAAAATAAAGAGTAAATTGCGTGGACAGAGATTTTCATCACCTGAAGAAGCTGTGGACGCCTGCAAAACGGCCATTTTGGAGACCCCAACTTCCGAATGGAATGGTTGCTTCAATGATTGGTTCCATCGTATGGAAAAATGTGTCAAATTTCGCAGAGAATACTTCGAAAAGCAATAAATACATTTTTAAATAGTAATGTTGTGTCACTTCCTTGATTCCCGAAATTTTCAGTGCCGCCCTCGTAAAGACAGCGACTGATAGTATTTTGTGAGTACCTATATATCGTTTTATGTACTATGTACGCTCATACGATTTACATACATTATACTTCAATTTATTTCTTTTGTATTTTATAGTTCAGTACCCACTAAAAATATTAATTTGTTATTATTATAATACAACAGAAACAGTAAATAAAAGAAAAATAACACGTAATAGAAATTAGGATTAATTATTCATATTATTAAGTCTCACTTAAACCACGTGGAAAGGTAACGCGTACTCATTTTTTAAAATATTTATTTATTATTTACTTATATCATTGCTGAATAGACTATGAAAGAAACTAGTAACTACTTCATTGGTCCAGTGGTCTTAACTCGTAACCGCTAATGCTGATCATATTGGTTCTGGGTTCGAATCCCGGGTCGGACTAAGTTTAGTTAGATTGGTGTTTTTTTTTTGTTAAAATAGAGATGTAACACTTGTTAGCTAATAATACAATTTATGTTACAGCATATCACTTTTATTTTATCCGCTTATAACTCACAATTTATTTATCGTACAAATAATCACTGTTACTTAGTACCTTCACTATCTCTTTACACCAAAAACTGTCAAGTCTCTTAAGTCTCAATACCTTAGAACTGAATAGAACTGAATGAATCGCTTGGGTCGTGACGGCCATATTTATACTCTTTTGTTAGGAGTCAAATCCGAAACTATTACAATAAAAATCTTACCGGAAATTCCAAAGCCACAAAAGCGGAAATCCGATTTACATTTATTAAAGTAGATGGATATTTCAAGAGATAACTACATTAAAAATAGGATCATTCAATATGTTACGCTTAATTGTTCTTTATACTTAATTGCTAACAATCGGCCTTTCCTGACATTTTCACGTCCCGTGAAAGGAAAGTATAAAATTTATTATCATATTAAGTTAATATTATTTGTAATTTTACAGTTTATTTTAAATTAATGAAATTACAATGCAAAGAATATTGAAGCTCCATTCATGTCTTCAATATTTATCTGCATGAGACCCCTTCATGTTCTCAACAGGTAAGAAAGAAGTATAGAATACTGAAGCCCCATTCATGTCTTCAATATTCACCTGCTAAGACCCCTTCGTGTTCTCAACAGGCAAGAATTAAGTAAAGAATACTGAAGCCCCATTCATGTCTTCAATATTCACCTGCATGAGACCCCCTCATGTTCTCAACAGGCAAGAAGTAAGTAAAGAATACTGAAGCCCCATTCATGTCTTCAATATTCACCTGCATGAGACCCCTTCATGTTCTCAACAGGCAAGAAGTAAGTAAAGAATACTGAAGCCCCATTCATGTCTTCAATATTCACCTGCATGAGCCCCTTAATTTAAGTTCTTCGGCCCTTTCCCTAGCAGCGAAATCAAGTTCATCTGCTTTATTCTCTATTTTGCTTTTAACAAGATTAGTATCTTCCGCTAATTGTTGAAGAGTATCTTTAGTAGACGATTTTGCATTTTCAATTTGTAATTTAATATTTGATTGCAATTGTGCTTTCTTTTCATTAACATCATCATTTAATTTGTTTAATTGATCATTAAGTGCATTTTCTGATTCCTTTACTTTATCTTCAATAGTCGACTTTAAATCATTACTTTTATCTCTGAGGTCTTTTGTAACGGCTTCAGTTCTGACAATCAAGTCCTTAGTCACCTCTTTAGACTTTTGTTTAATATCGCCCTTCTCCTTTTCGAGCTTATCCAAACAATCTATCTCAAGTTTTTCATTTGCCGTAAAATTGATTTGTTCAACCCTATCAATCAAATTAGAAGTTTCATCGTGTCGGTGTTTTAATTTGTTTTCGATAGCCTTCGTTAATTCTTGCTTTTTGCCATCAACGACGGCATTAGCTTCTTTTGTCTTTTCAATAATAGCTTTCTCTGCTTCATCTTTCTTTTGTTTTACTTCATGTTCCACATCAGCCGTTTTATCTTTAGTAGTTTGTATAGCATGTTCAATATCTTCGCTTAATTCGTCCTTCTTTCCTTTAAGATTTTCTTCAATTTGATCATTTTTACATGATGCCTTTTGTATTAACTGATTAGCTGATTCCTTCGTTTCTGAAGACTTTTCTTTGACGTTATCTTTTTCTTCCTGTGCTATCCTTTCAGCAGCTTTCTTCCCGTCTTCTAATTTGTCACATATTTCATCTTTCTTGTCCAAAGTTTGTTTTATAAATTGATCTGCATGTTTCTGATGCCTTTTCTTTTACTTCGTTTTCAATTTTGTCTTTCTCTCCAAATATATTGTGTACTAACTTTAGAGGTGATTTGCTGCCTGATGTACGAGTAAAATTTCTTTGGTCCTAGATCTAATACTTGATTTTCATAAACTGCCCTTGCCGTGCGCCTTAAATTAGTCAGTTTGTTATTTAGCTTCCTGTATTCCTTATAGATTTTATCTGACCCTGTTACAGTATATCTCTTCCAAAGAATTTTTTTTTCTCTTATTAACTCAGATATGTCATTTTTTTATCCATGGTTTATTTACTTTGTTAACTGTTTTTACAAGAGGAACATGTGTGTCTATGGCATTAGTTATTGCTTTATGTGTTATTCTAAACTGTTCAACTGGACAAAGTGTATCTTTAAACATTTTTTTCTTTTAAGCCGGAGTGAATTTCTTCTTTGATTTTGTTGTAGTCTCCTTTATTAAAGTTCTTTTTAGATTTAGATTGCTGCCTATTCTGTTGTTGTGTTTGTAACTGTTAAAAATTTATGCATTAGATTTATATTTGGGCTTCGCAAATATGATCATATCTCCGAATTTCGCAAACAGCTCAAATGGCTCCCGATCCGCCTTCGCAGGAATACTCACATTCTCTCCGTGTTGTATAGTGTGCTGTTTAATCCTTCTACTCCTCTTTATTTAAAAAAAAACCGTTTCCAGTATCTTTCTCTTACCCATAATCGGTTCCTTCTATCCTCCATCAATCTTTCTCTCTCTACACCTTTGCACTCTTCTTTCTTTTTCAAGAAATCCTTCACCGTAACCGCTGTGCGATTGTGGAACTCCTTACCTCTCCATATTCGTCGTGCTAAATCTCTTCACTCTTTCAAAATTCTTGTTAAATCGTATTATTTAGAACGCTATTAGATAAATTACTTTACCTTTCTCTTACTCTTTTCATTTAATCTATTATATGATATTTTATACATAACTTTCACTTACTTTTATTTGTATGCCCCCCCTCTATTTGTAACTTTTGTTTGCATCATTCCTCTACGCAAAGGTTGTCCTCTATATAGTCCACATAACAGTATTCTATGAAAACCTACTTCAATTTCTACCCATAAACATTCCCAAGAGTCATACTTCGTATTATACTGACTATTTCGCTTTGATGTCATATATGTAATATTATTCAATACATAAATAGCGACTCCTCCACTCCGTTTATCAATACGATCATCTCTGTATAAGTCGTAACCCGGAATCTTTATCAGTGAGTCAGGTATATTTGGTTTTAGCCATGTTTCTGAGAGGACTATAATTGATGGTTTTAGTTGATCAACTCTTGCGACGAATAAAGCCAGTTTAGATGTTATCGATTGTATGTTTGTGTATAAGATTATTAATGTTAAGAGTGCGGAAGGTATCGAAGGTCGCGTTTTTTTTTGTTAAAAAGATTTACTAGTGAGGGTTGGTGAATTTGGACTAGTTTTTTTTATCTCCTGCTTACAGATAATTTTAGGCTGCCCTTGTATATACTTGATAATCAAGCCTTGTTCTCCATTATTAGTACGTTTATAGTTACGTAGTTACGAGGCATTTTAAGTGCTCGCGTTGCATGGCAGTTTGGTCTGATTTAATAATTGACGGTTTATCCAGTTTAGTTTTGTTACGAAGTATCTTAATAGCATCATTCTTAGACTTCATTACCATTTTAATGGGACGAGGAGGAGCCCCACCTTGAAACTTACGAAGACGAAACAGTTTCACATTATCACAGCTAACTTTTTTGCTCGCACACTTTATTATTTTCCGGCACTCCTCTTTATCATGCTCCTGCCTTTGTAAAGGTTTATCCGAGGTTGATTCTGGTACGTCGTAAATTATTATATTGTTAGCTCTCTTAGTGCGCTCAGCCAATTCTTGTATTGCTCCTTCAGTTACCAGCATGTTTTGACGTAATCGCAAGTGGTGTACTTCTTTAGTAAGTTCCTCCAGTTGTTTCATTATATTTGGTATTTGTGCCATTAGTGACAAGTACAATCGACACTTAAGAAAGAAACCACTCGAGCTATTGTCTTTAACTCGAACACTCTTACTTCAGTTGGTGACATTCCATGACAATCACCACATAAAATGCTCTTGCAGGAGTCACAACTTACTGATAGCTTCTTATCGTTTGTGGTTTTGCTACATTTAGAATATTTAAAGCTTTTTGGACTTATTTTTTTTAACTGATTTAGTAGAAAATTTCTTGTAATGGCAACACTATTGTCTATAGGTCGCTTTCATTGACAGAACCGGAAATCAATGATGTAAAAGAAATATAAAATTATGAAGGTAGATTTTAAAAGTTCGTAATTCACGCGAATAGTTTCTTTTCAAAGTTTTGCACTTTAAGTTTATAATTACAGTGAGAACACACCACTAAACATCTTTAGCCTGCCTCATATCTTGATTGTACTTTTATAACATGGAACACACTATTTGAATTTATTGGTACTAAATCATCAACAGCACTTGTGCACACAACCACTTCAATTTGACACTTCAAATCATTCATCAACAGTTTAATTATTTGTAATCATATACTTATTCATTCATCGGTATTACTATTTGGACGGTATTACTATTTGGACTGTATTAGTATTTTATATTAGTATCAGACTCATAGTTTCATTGATAAACCAACCAAGGATGAATTTTATCAACGGAAAATATGCCACTAAAATGTCTACCCTTGCGTGATATAGGTGTATCTTCGACTATGTTGAAGGAATCTCTCTCTCTATTCTAACCAAATCACCTACAACGAACTTTAAGATTTTCCGCTTCTTTTGTTTTGTTTAATGCCCGAAAATCTATACAAAGACGATAATCTCGTGTTTTCTTCTTAATAAGGATAATAGGTGACGCGAATTCTGAAGTAGACTCTGATAATTCCACAGTTTTCCAATTCTTCTACCATAGCTCTAACACGCTCGCGTTCTATTTATGTTTTTGCCCAATGAGTACGAAATACCGAGTTATCTTAGCTCGATATAATCCCACTTCTGATTTGTTAGCTAATAATACAATTTATGTTACAGCACATCACTTTTATTTCATCCGTTTATAACTCACAATTTATTTATCGTACAAATAATCACTGTTATTTATACACCAAAAACTGTCAAGTCTCTTAAGTCTCAATACCTTAGAACTGAATAGAACTGAATGAATCGCTTGGGTCGTGACGGCCATATTTATACTCTTTTGTTAGGAGTCAAATCCGAAACTATTACAATAAAAATCTTACCGGAAATTCCAAAGCCACAAAAGCGGAAATCCGATTTACATTTATTAAAGTAGATGGATATTTCAAGAGATAACTACATTAAAATTAGGATCATTCAATATGTTACGCTTAATTGTTCTTTATACTTAATTGCTAACACACTAATGTATCTTCCATGTAGTTTATGGTGAGAAACAAATAAATTACTATTATTATTATTTTACCCTCGTGGCTTGGAAAACACGTAAAGACGTTACTACTACTTACGTTCTACGCCTGATATCTCTCCGATCGTGTCGGAACGCCGTCCAATTAGACTATGAGAGTGAGGGACTAGATATTAGTGCTTGCGCACACACTCATTCACTATAATCCTGTGTTGTGCAAACGGGTTAGTCTCAGCTTAGGCTGGCCGCCGAAATACGGCATGAAAGACTTATGTGAGAATTATTATTGGGCTATGAAAAAATGTGGTCTGCTTACCTTGAACTTGTGGATCATTCCGTATCTGTTCAGAAGTTCGTATCCTAGGTACTTCACAGGTGCGCCTGAAGACGCTTCGTGAAGGGCAAACACGTCGAAGGACCATTCGTCCAATGTCTATGAAAAAGAGAGAAAACGTGTAAATTAATTTATATCTACCAATAAATAGATTTTTGATGAGTAATTGATAAAAATCTTGTAAAATATTGAATACTTTTACGCGTCTGCATAGCGTGATAAATAGGGTACGTTTTCAAGAAATTAATGCCAGTAGTTGTGGCTCATATACACCAAACACCCGCATCTCGATAAAGAATCAAAATGCCAAACGATTGCCAGCCCTCTGAACTAAGAATGCTCTAACAGTTAAAAGGGAGTATACTTTGAATGTCTTGTCGTCAGTAGGACTTACAAGCAAGGTTAATACTTTTAAAATAAACCCGACTGCGTAAATGATTACAAATAATACCCCATTATACGATTATAAGAACTTTATCATAGCTTTGTTGTAAGTTTTGAAAATTTAACCGAGAGCTCTAAGCATCACGAGGAAGCTAACCTTAGATAGTTCGAGCTTCAATAATCTAAGGAAATAACATATTACATAAATATATACTCTGACATCACCCTGCGTAATAAATTTATAGATTATTCGAGATTCAATAATCTAAGGAAATAACATACTACATACATATATAGGCTGATAAACACATTACCCTCCGTAATAAATTTCTAGATTATTCGAGATTCAATAATCTAAGGAACTAACACACTACATACATATATAGGCTGATAAACACATTACCCTCCGTAATAAATTTCTAGATTATTCGAGATTCAATAATCTAAGGAACTAACACACTACATACATATATAGGCTGATAAACACATAACCCTCCGTAATAAATTTCTAGATTATTCGAGATTCAATAATCTAAGGAACTAACACACTACATACATATATAGGCTGATAAACACATTACCCTCCGTAATAAATTTCTAGATTATTCGAGATTCAATAATCTAAGGAACTAACACACTACATACATCTATAGGCTGATAAACACATTACCCTCCGTAATAAATTTCTAGATTATTCGAGATTCAATAATCTAAGGAAACAACATACTACATACATATATAGGTTGATGAACACATTTCGCTCCGTAATAAATTTCTAGATTATTCGAGATACTTATTTATTAATTTTAATTATTATCAGGAAAATGCCGCTGGTCATCTCGTTTTACTTTCCTCTGTCGCCCTTAGGACACAGACTTTTGAACACTTTTGATAGAATAATAAATGAATGAATATATATATATATATATATATATATATATATATATATATATATATATATATATATATATATATATATATATGACATTTGTAAATGCAAAAAAAAAATATGATGCCTATTCTTTCGTTCGATGCTTCTCTGAGGTCTTCTCTTCCGAAGTGTACAACGTAATATTCTTATGAGCGATAAAGTAAATTGAATAAAAATATTGCTACTGAACTTCTGTTTATGACCGGAGTACCATCGATAATCTGCGAGTTTCATAATGGTAGATTGACATAAAAAGCCGCGACAGTTGAGGTTAAAGATATTTATTTATGACGTAAGAACAAATATACAGTTCGCTTTACAATGATATAATAGTAAATACTTAACTATTATAACAATCACAAGTATAAAAATAGTCTGCTGTCGAAAACAAGTAGATATTAGAATTAGTAATTTAACAGGCGTCTTTTTAATACTGCAATATAATATAATAATGTGCACATCATTAGTTGTTTTACTATGTCACTAGGCAGCTTGTTGTAGAGTTGCACTCCCTCAAGCTTAATGCTTTTCTTTCATTTGTCAGTTCTATAGATAGATAACGCTAGTTTATATATATTTCGAGTACAATATCGTTTTTGAGAAAAAGTTATAACTGAATTATATATATATATATATATATATATATATATATATATATATATATATATAACTGCATGCATGCATGTGTAATGACGTCCCTGTCAAATTATGAATTAAAAATTTTAAGTTGTGATTTATCATTTATTGAGTGATAAGTGCTCGCGTAAATGTAAGAAATCAAGTAAACCAGTACGGTCTGGAAATAGCAAATAAAATACGCCGATTAGAAGATCTAAAGACCAAGCGCGCAAGATGCATAACAGCTTTAAATTTCTTGAAGAGGTGCAGAGATCATAATCTCATTCCTACGTGTGTCAAGATATCTACTAAAAAAGACATTAGAGGAAGCGCTAAGATCTTAAATCAGGCTAGTATAAAGTTGTTAATAACGGTGATTCAGCAAAAACGTACCGATCTATATTTCATAAACAAAACCATAGACATTTCGTCCAGTGAATTAAAGACAGTTTTATCGACATTTTATTATAAGAATTGCATGGAAACTTTAGATAAACGCGAAACAACTAAATACAATGTGGAGACGCCAGTAACTTAAGGTATCTTCGATAAAGATTTAGTGGACTGTAATTTTGGTGCATACGGCAAAGGGGAAAATAAATAGGTGGGATAGCACGCACTGACCTGATGAGGGTTCCGCGCCTTCCTCCTGGAGTGTCTGCTATACAGCTAGCTCGCCACGTGGTTCGGCGCACACGCACTCTCGGAACAGTCTCGTGAAGTCCCACACTCTCCACCTTTGCCCTTACGGGGGCGTCTCACACTTTTATGAGTTACAAAGACACAATGTCTGATGCGGTGAATATTAAACATAAAGAGGAGAACTCAATGTTCATCCTGCGCGGTTTGCGGTTAATATATATAAGACGCGACGGGTGGCCGTACGCTGCGGATGGCGTAATATCACTTAGTATACTGACGCGCGCCGAGATCCTCTTTTCCACCTCGGCGGCAGCGCGTGCGGTAGGAAAGGGAAGGAAGGAAGGAAACAAAAAATATGCACTAGTCATGTTGATAAAGTAGATATAACTTAGGACGAACTCAATGCGATATGTAATGTAATGTTGATAAAGTAGATTGTTAACTGGCGTTACCATTTCCTCCCGCCCTTAAAGGGTCACCTTTAAAAGACAACCGTAATATAAAAGTAAAAGGAAAACAAATAAATAAGCGGTATATAAAGTGAGAGGATGCGCTCAATGCGCATGTCTCATCTACTAACCTTACTTGGTAAGCGAGAAAATGTATACATAAATATAATATTGCGGTTTAATACTTTTTTAATATATATAAATATAAACTTAATTCCTAATTTAGATAAATAATTATAATCAAAATAATCGTGATTTATTGTCTTGGGAGAGGGCAAATACGAGCAACAGGACGGAGATATGTTCCCTTAGTAGTTCTCACGGTCACTACTCGAACTACGCCATCCTTCGAAGGATGAACAGACTCGACAATCGCTAATGGCCAAGCAAGGGGCGGTTCATTATCATTTATCACAATTACAACCATGCCTGCTATGCTATCGTACATAGCCGTAGACGGGGTGTTCCACTTCTGACGAACTTGTAATCCGTGAAGGT
The DNA here is from genome assembly GCA_036936625.1 of Parnassius smintheus behrii. NCBI lineage: Eukaryota > Metazoa > Arthropoda > Insecta > Lepidoptera > Papilionidae > Parnassius > Parnassius smintheus. The sequence goes on along the minus strand of JAUPFT010000005.1, from coordinate 13,471,468 downwards.
ATTCCGTCCTCCACCGGTCCCAAAACGACTGAACTAATTTATCCAGTAAAGCATGCCTGTATAACAGACTGGTAGAGTCAGATTTGACTTTGGTTGCGGGTAATGACAATAAAGGTGCGGTATTCAAAAAATGACTCGGAGTAAGAGCTGAAGGCTCTGCAGGATCAGAACTCAATACTGTCAAGGGCCGCGAGTTTAGCAAGCACTCAATTTGCGCAAGAACAGTATTAAGCTCTTCGTATGAAAGTAACTGATGTCCGATAACTCGGAACAGATGCGTTTTTACGACTTTGATCATACTCTCCCAGGCGCCTCCAAAATGAGGAGAGTTGGGACAGATGAACTTCCATGTTATACGATTCTCAGCAAACTCTTGCTCAAGCTTTGGGCGGTATTCAACGTTTAGAAATTTATAGAGATCGCGAAGATACGAAGCGGCACCTTTAAAATTCGTTCCATTATCCGAATATAAAAACTGAATCGGCCCTCGTCTAGAGAGGAAACGTTTAAGCGCAGCGAGGAAACTAGAACTACTAAGATCTGTAGCGATTTCTATATGTACAGCTCGAGTCGTGAGGCATGTGAAAACACATAAGTACGCCTTCTCGCTGCGTACACCACGACGACGTACAGGAGTGTATGCGATAGGACCGGCATAATCGCAGCCCGTGTGTGTAAATGCCTTAATAGCTTGTCTTACACGACTATGGGGAAGATCAGCCATCAAAGGGTAAGTTGGACGGGGTCTAAGCCGGAAACATATATTACACTTGTAGACTCTGCTTCTCACAGTGCGGCGTGCGGAAAGTATCCAAAATTTTTGACGGAGCAATGACAATAACAATTCAGGCCCAGCGTGTAAATTTTTAATATGATAATAGTCAATGATCATGTTCACTACATGATCACTGCGCGGGAGTATAATTGGATGTTTTTGCGTGTAATCTAATGCGGAGTTCGAAAGACGACCACCAATGCGGATTAAACCATTCTCAATAAAAGGCCTTAAACGATTGAAAGCGGGCGAGCAAGGTTTGTTACCTTCAATATTTAAATATTCCACTGCAAAATGCTGTTTTTGCAGGGCGCGGAGGATTATAACCTCAGAGAAACTGAGATCATCAGCTGTCACTACAGTAGTAAGGCAATAATTTAGCAAACTTACACACGTACGCAGTTATACGTAGAAGTTTACTCCAAGAAGAGATGCAGAGTGCGAGCTCATAAATCGCAGAATTACAGACGGACTTCTTCTCAGGCATATTTGCAATAACCTCATTGTCTAAAGTACGAAGAGGCCATTGAGATGGATCTAACGAAGTCCACTGAGGCCCATGGAGCCACAGGGGGTTTGAAACTAATTTATTTGGCGTAACGCCACGTGAAAGTATGTCAGCGGGATTCTCAGTACCTGCGACATGATAAAAGTTATCAGCGCGAATATTGTCGGTAATCTGAACAACGCGGTTTGCAACAAAGGTCTGCCACTTGTGTGGCGAACTCTTTATCCAGTACAGAGCTACTTTTGAATCTACAAAGGCATAGACTGATATTGCAAGGTCAAGAGAATAATTGTCGAGTACTCTGCGAAGCAATTTTGAGAGTAAAACCGCTCCACAAAGCTCAAGGCGTGCAATAGATAGTGGTTTCGTCGGTGCGACTTTAGTCTTTGCACAAATCAACTGGACGGTGTTACCATTGACGCTCTTTACATGTATATAGACTACGGCACCGTATGCGTGCTCGCTGGCGTCGGAAAACCCCAGGAGTGACGCAGTACAGTTTTTGGATACACCAACATGTCGCGGGATACGTAAATCATTAAGAGCTGGTAATTCAGCACAGAATTGCCTCCACATCTTAATAATTGGCGGTGGTGGTATGTCGTCCCAATCTAAATTAAGTTGCCAAAGCTGCTTTATTAACAATTTGGCGTACGCGACTGTGGGAGCAACGAAACCCATTATGTCCCACAGGCGAGCGACAGTAGATAAGATGGCGCGCTTAGCGCACGTCACATCAGCGGGAACAGATATCTTAAAATAAAAGGCGTCACTATCGGTAGACCAATGCAAGCCTAGTATTTTATGTGGCATTGATTTATCGAACTCTACTTCTCCTGTAATTTTATGGGAAGTAGGGAGGTCATCTAAAACAGATCGACGGTTACTATGCCATTTTATCAGGTCCCATTGGGCACCCTTGAATAAGTCTATCAGCTGCCGAGAGGTCTCACTGGCCTCGGATTCACTGGGCATAGAGAACGCGATGTCGTCCATATATAGCGAAGTAAATGCGATACGACTCGCAAGCGGATACTTTGCGCCGTCGTCATCAATGAGCTGTCTTAGCGTGCGCAATGCATGGTATGGACTGGAAGTTAAACCGAAGCACACGCGATTGAAGTGGTATAACACAAGTGGGTCTTGTGGACGGAAGCGGTATAGGAAGCATTGGTAACGACGATCAGAATCGCGAACAACTATTTGCAGAAATTGTTGGCGACAGTCGGCTGTCATAGCGATTGGATGTAAGCGGAAAGTTAAAATTATATTGAACAAGTCGCCTTGCAAATTTTGGTCCTGAATGCAGAATATCATTTAATGATCGCTCAGTGCTAGTCTTACTGCTAGCGTCCAGGACGATGCGCAGACGCGTTGACTTCTTATCTTCGCGTAAGACTCCATGATGCGGTATGACATATATTGGAGCGGGTTCATGAGAGTCATACGGCGGTGCGGGGGATATATAATTTTTAGCTAAGTATTCCTTTATGACGTCATCATATGCTAACCTTAATGTAGGCGAGGCTTGAAGTTTCCTCTCCAAGCACATGAATCGTCGTCGAGAGGTTTCATAAGAATCTCCGAGAGAGTAAACGTCATCTTTAAATGGCAGGCCAACAATATATCTACCAGTAAAAGGATCGCGGGATGTCGTAGATTTATAAAACTCTTCACATTCAATGTCTGAAGGACACTGAATGGGCGGTGCGGAGGGTGGCTGTTCAAGCTCCCAAAATCGTTGCACTAATTTGTCAACGATAGGAGACTCTAGAACTGAGCAGCACGTTAAAGAATGATTTACCTGAAGTGTCGGCACTGAGCCCATAATAACGTAACCAAATACCGTATTCAAAGCCGAGGGCCCGGACAAGTCGTTAGACGAATAAATTACGTCTGGACATAGTAAGTGCGGGAAAAGGGATGCGCCTATCAAAACATCAATTTTATTAGGCATGCTATAACATTCATCAGCGAGTCTTATGCCATGGAAGTGTGATAAGACAGATATGTCTACCACAGCAGTGGGCAAAAGGTCGGTGATTTGATCAACAACTAGCGTTGAAATATTGAAGTTAATATTCGAGTCGAATCGTGAGAAAATTTTAATATCAATCGATTTCGATTTTACAATTTTTTCAACTCCACCGAATCCCTTTACTACAGTACATTCGGTATCGTGTTGTTGAACGCCTAAACGATGACAGCACTCTTTAGTCATAAAATGGCTTTGAGCCGCGGAGTCTAATAATATACGAATAATTTGTTTCTCTCCCTTAGCATCGTAAGCAAATACTTGAGCGGTTGATAATAAAACAGTTCTCTGCGAACGACTTGCGCGCGCGGGAGGCGGTGAACGTTGAGAAACATTCTTGAACGAAGTACACAGCGCGACGTCTGAACGCGCACCTGCGGTGAGGGGTGGCGAGTGTGCGGGCGCGGGGTTGTAGACTTCAGTGTAACTGGCTGAAGTGGTGGAGAACGCGCCAGCGCAGGGGAAGCATTATCGCTTCTGCGGTGGAAGTGCAACAATGTGTGATGTTTAAATTTACAAACTCGACAACTATAATTTGAAGAGCAACTAGACACTCGATGACTTAAACTGAGACAATTCACACATGCATTGTTACTCTTTACGCATTTAAATCGTTCCTGCGGCGTCATTTTATTAAAGTCTGCACACTTAAATAGGTGTTGATGCACAATATTATCGCACAGACACTTTGAGCAACTAGTCGTCGTGCTTACGTACGCCTGATACTTCGGCGACGAAGTATTATTACAGCGACGATTATTACCGTTACCTCGTCGATTGTTTGGTGCGCTATTAGAATTTGTACTAGAATCGGTGCGTTGCAAAACTTTGGAGCGGGTCTTAATAAAATTTACTAAATCATCAAAGGTAGGTACCATCGAGTTATGACTATATTCGAAAGAGCGAATGGTATCCGGGTCCAGCTTCTTAAGCGCGATATGAAGAACAATTAAGTCCGCGAGATTATCTAACTTTAAGTTTTGTAAAGCGCGCACTGCACTTATAAAGTTATCAGTAAATAAATCAAAATTATTTGCGGTGGCCGATTGCAATGGCTTAAATTCGAATATCTGATTAATATATGTAGATGCTAGCATACGCCGGTCTTCATATTTGTCAACGAGTGCTTGCAATAAAATTTTATAATTTTCAGCGCAAGGAGTTATACCTGAGCATACAGATAGGGCTTTGCCCGTTAGTTTACCTAGCAAATAGTATAACTTTTCAGCGTCGGTAAGCGATGTGTTGTCATGGACGGTTGATTTAAAGCTAGCATAAAATAAAGGCCATGAGCGAATGTCACCCGAAAATGGCATAAGTTCGATAGGCGGAAGTGAGAATCTGGCTTTAGATGGTGTACTAGTACTTTGTGAATTAGATTGCGAATATTGTAAATAAAGCCTATTTATTCTACCGCAAAGAGACTCAAACGCAATGAGGCTGTTATAATCAGGTTAAGCAATAGGGTTTATTTTTAATAAATGTGAATTATAATTATCTAAGACCTGTTTAAACTCAATACGTAAAGCATTAATATTAGAACTTCCATCAAGAAAACGCTCCATCGTGGAAGTGTTTGTGAGGATGTCCGAGGACATATCATATATTTTTTGCACTATTTCAAATAAAGCATCTCGTTTAGCTAACAATAAAACCAACTCAGCATCAGGTGTGCCCTCATTATCCGAGGAATCGCTATTATTCGATGCTATTTGTTTTTTAGGCGGCATTACAACTTAAGTTATGCGGCAAAAATAATATAATTATAAGCGGGTAGTCAGTAAGCGACCTCGCTACGCGGTTGAATTATTAAATATTAGTTTCGTTAACGATGAACTTTAATTGTTAACTTTTATAATAATTATGAAGTTATTTACAACGAATATAATGCTTAAATATATGTGCAAATAATAAATGTAATTTAACAGTATAATCTATAGATGTAGTTAAAAGTTGATGACGTGATGTGAACATACAACAAATAATTTATATAGATAATTATATGCTTATTCATTCTATGAATATAGTTTTAAAATTACTATGAATGTCACCTATTAGGACCTATTCTAGTGTTCTAATAAGGGCGGGGTTAATCCGAAGTCGGATTAAAATATAAATAATTAATTATATAAACGCTTATTACGATAACGATCTAATAAGGGCGGAAAGTCAAGGTCAATCCAGCGAGAAGTGACCATTAAAAAATGGAGACGCTAGTAACTTAAGGTATCTTCGATAAAGATTTAGTGGACTGTAATTTTGGTGCATACGGCAAAGGGGAAAATAAATAGGTGGGATAGCACGCACTGACCTGATGAGGGCTGCCGCGCCTTCCTCCTGGAGTGTCTGCTATACAGCTAGCTCGCCACGTGGTTCGGCGCACACGCACTCTCGGAACAGTCTCGTGAAGTCCCACACTCTCCACCTTTGCCCTTACGGGGGCGTCTCACACTTTTATGAGTTACAAAGACACAATGTCTGATGCGGTGAATATTAAACATAAACAGGAGAACTCAATGTTCATCCTGCGCGGTTTGCGGTTAATATATATAAGACGCGACGGGTGGCCGTGCGCTGCGGATGGCGTAATATCACTTAGTATACTGACGCGCGCCGAGATCCTCTTTTCCACCTCGGCGGCAGCGCGTGCGGTAGGAAAGGGAAGGAAGGAAGGAAACAAAAAATATGCACTAGTCATGTTGATAAAGTAGATATAACTTAGGACGAACTCAATGCGATATGTAATGTAATGTTGATAAAGTAGATTGTTAACTGGCGTTACCACAATGAATGCAAAAATAAACATTGAAATAATACTAGTTTTTACGGAATTTATCGCGTATATTTAACTTTTTAATACCCGACGTTTCAAGAGCTTTACAGCACCCATGGTCACGGGAAGGACTGAGATGTTTAACATCCAGATGTAATAGTTAACCGCGGTTACCATAGATTAAAATTTAACTTTTGTTCCGATCTACACAGTATGAACTTATAGATCTATATATACATACATAAATACATAAACACTCACGCCTGTCACCCAGAGGGGTAGGCAGAGACTACAGATTTCCATTTGGCACGATCCTGACACACCTCTCTCGCCTCCTTCACATCCATACACCTACGCATACATGCTCGTCGGTTAAGGGTACTCCTAATTTGGCCCGTTTCCAAATAAATCGCCAATTTGGTCGATAAATTTTCGCCTAGGACGTCCCTTTCCGACTCTGCCATTCACTTCTGCAACATAAATTTTCTTTGTCACTCTTTCCTCGTTCATTCTTTCCACATGACCAAACCACCGAAGCATTCCTTTCTTAATCCTGGTCACAACATCATCGTGCAAACCACACTCTTCTCTTATTACACAATTTCTTACCCTGTCATTCAGATTCAGCCCTAACATACTCCTTAACGACCGCATTTCCTGCCACCACTTCCTCTCCAGCCCTTAGCATTTCGAGTGAAACTCTATCATATCCGGGCGCCTTACCCGCTTTCATGCTTTTCATTGCTTTCATTATTTCATCTATACTTATCTCGCTACCTCTTTCCTCTTCTTTCGGAGTTTCTACTTCACTTAGTGCACATATTGTCTCCTCACTCATAAACACGCTTTCAAAATATTCCTTCCATCTCTTTAAACTCAAAACTTCATCATTCAGAATATAGCCATTCTCGTCTCTTATAGCATTCATCATAGGCTGTTTTGAATGTCCCCTGGCAGTTCTTACCAGTTTCCAGAACATTTTAATATTTGCCTGGAAGTTATCCGATATTCTTCTATCATTCTTATCCGTTCTTTCTTGCTTTTTTCTTTCAACTACTTCTTTTACTCTTTTATTAAGATGTCTAAAGACTGCCTTTTTTCTTTCAATATCATCATTCGTACCGCTAGAATTACCAGCCTTTGTTGCTAGTAAATCTAGCCATGCTCTCTTCTTTGCTTCAACTTCCATACGTATCTCATCATCCCACCATAACGTATTATTTTTCCTTTCATTCTTTCTATTACTAACACCATATACTTCGGTAGCTGCATGCACTAAACCTTTCTTTACATTTTGCCATACATTCTCCAAGTCTAACTCCTTCATACATAATTCATCCAAACCACTTATATTTTCTTTCAGTCTACATTTGAACTTGTTTCTCTCACCTTCATCTTGCAATCTTTCTGTTCTAATACGCTGTAACGCAGTGGTAGACACAGATGACCGATGGCGCCAACGCCTGAATAGACCATTAATTCGGCATAAAACCAAATAATGATCCGTTCCTACGTTAGAACCCCGGCAAACCCTTGTATCCATCACTGCGCCCCTCAATCTTTCATCCACAATTATGAAATCTATCATGCTTCTATCGTCACCTCTTTCCCAAGTATACATATGAATCCTACTGTGGCGAAAGCAAGTGTTCGTCACAAAAAAATTTTTTTCCATACATACGGTGAGGAGACTTTCACCATTCTCATTTATACTTTCATCACCGAACGTTCCCAATATCCTTTCATAACCAAGCCTCCTCACCCCAACCCTTCCATTAAAATCTCCAAGCATAATAATATTTTCATTTCCCTTACACTTCATTAACACCATCCTTACCATTTCCCAAAACTGCTCTCGGATATAAGTGGGCTTAGACATGTCTGGGGCGTAGACCCCTAACACGAACAACTTCTTTAAGCCCACTTTCATTCGTATCCATAGCAGTCTTGGGCTTACACATTCATACTCTTTCACACATTGGCCCATTCTTTCTGAAAGGATGATACCTACTCCCTGGCATGCCCGCTCGATCTCGTCTACACCAGACCAGTATGCGGTATACATGCCATGTGTAGTGACATCCTTCCCCTTCCTTTTCGTCTCATTTACGCATAACACATCTATTCCTCTATCATACATCATATCGCATACTTCATCCATTTTATCATTCATTGCCCCACATACATTCAACGTAGCCAGACGGGCCTCTGCAAGCCACTTTTCGCCTCTCCGGGAGACAGAACGTGACGGGTGGCGAACCTCGTCGCCGGTTTTCCTCCCGGAGATTCTTCGCACCCCTGCCCCATTAAAGGGGCGCCGGGAACTCGGGGCCATTTCCTTTATTTGGTTAGTCATGGTGCGAAATATGGGGTAGTATATTTTACGCCACTACCACGGCGTGGAGCCGAGTCTGTGTTATCGGCTTGTCGCTCTTTTAGCACCACCCGGGGGACACGTGTAGGGTGGGCCTAGGATTAGGTGGTCACAGCCTACGGACGCGAGCGACTTATCCCCCAATCTAATCAAAGATCTATATATAATATATATAACTTGTAGATCGGAACAAAAGTTAAATTTTAATCTATGGTAATGGCGGTTAACTATGACATCTGGACGTTAAACATCTCAGTCCTTCCCGTGACCATGGATGCTGTAAAGCTCTTGAAACGTCGGGTATTAAAAAGTTAAATATACGCGATAAATTCCGTAAAAACTAGTATTATTTCAATGTGTAGTGTTCGCGTAAATATAAGAAATCATTATAAAAATAAACATATCGATATTGACTAAAAATTAACAACTAAATCAAATGTCCAACATCAATGGCAACGTAGAAACGAAACTACATCGTTGACCACAGACACGAATAGTAAACAAGGCGTGGTCTATAACCTGTCAAAACAAACTCTGGACGACGCCACAATAAAAGTTTTAGGAAAAGGTTTTAATTATGCAATTACACCACGAAGAATCCCGTATCAAGACGTTATCTGTAGTGTTGAGGATTGTCTGTACAAAAATAATATTGGTAATGAAGATTTAGAGGCCATACGCCAAGACATTTCATCTATGTTACGACGAAGTACAGCGCCGAAATTAAATCTTCCCAAAAATTAATTTACGCGTTAAAAACCTTACGCAACAGATCAGAGCTTACGATTCTCCGCAGATAAAGGAAACGCTACGGTTGTAATGGATACGTCGGATTACAATTTTAAAATTATAATAATTCATTAGCTTTCCTAGATGTGTTAGTTATCCGAAATCCTAACAACGCCATAGGTCATAAAATGTATAGAAGAATAAAGTGTATAGAAAAAAGACCCATACAAACCGATATTTAAATGGTGAATCTCACCATCATCCTTCACAGTTAGCTACCGTGGGCAAATCTTTGTTACAGAGAGCACGAGGGACCTGTGACAGCAAACACCTAGCCGCCGAGCTTCAGCACGTCAAGCAGGTTCTGCACGACAACAAGCTGCGGGTCCCGCGCCTACGTCACAGTGACCGAGTGAAGCCGGCCACAGTCGAGCGAGTGCCTGCTGTACTACCATATGCCAGAGGTGTCACAGACAAGATTAGCTACATTTTGAAGCGAGCTTCTATTAGAACATTCTACAAGCCGCCGACGAATATTAGTCAGTTCTTACCATCCGTCAAGTGTCATATTCCTCTACAAGATGCAGGAGTGTACAAGCTTGATTGTGATTGTGGTCTCTCATATATAGGGCAAACAAAGAGATCAATTAGAACCCGCGTAAAAGAACACATAGATGCCGTGAAGCATCAACGTTCCGGGAGGTCTGCAGTTTGCGATCATATCCTAGATGGCCCCAACCATTACATCAGATTTGTTAGACCACAAATCCTCGCGATAGAATATCGATTCCTACCAAGGATGATACGTGAGGCTATTGAAATTAAAAAAACATCCTAATTTCAATAGAGAAGGAGGCTGGGTACTACCCACTATCTGCTTGGTACACTATAATTAATAAAATTAAATAGTTAGTATTAAAATAAAATAATTAAAAAAATTTAAAAACTAAACCCAAGCATACCACTGCAAGACTTCAAAACACAGTTAGTTCATTCTGCGTAGATCGGACCAAAGACAATAATTAAACAAGCTGAAGGTACTCCGTGATAACTTTGATATCGGGACGTCAGTCACCTCAGTCCCCCGTGACCATGGGTGCTGGAAAGCACCCGAAACGTCGGGTATTAAAAATAAAATAAATAAAACGCGATGAAATCCGTAAAAGTAGTTTTAATCAATGTGTAGTGTTCGCGTAAATATAAGAAATCATTATAAAAAAAGAAAAGTTCATCACGTACTGGGACAGGTCGTGGACTCTTTTCTACTCGAAAACCCTAACAGAAATGACATCTGCACTCTGTCGTTACGTTTATATTATGTGTTATGTCACGCCACTTTTATTATAAAGTAATTTTATTTTCAATAAAAAAAAAAATATCGCCGGTAGCTGATGTTTTGCGGAAGCAACGGCCGTCAGTTTACCAGTCAGTGATTGCAACGCTCAGATGCACAAAACACACAAAATATCTCCCACATGAGACAGTCAAAACATTATGAGTATAGAGAACCAGAGAGCTTTTTTACGGGAAACGAATCATTCCATCTTTGTCCTCAGGGTTGACAACGCATCTGCATTTTGATTCTCAATCGAGGATAAATATAGATGTCTATGGGCCACAGCATCCACTTAACATCACGACTGTGTGCTCCTTTGTCACTTTTATTCTACGAAAAAAAAATCCTAGGGGATGCCAATTTTCAACAGGTGAACTATGACAGGCTGCAACAAATAACTGGAAAAACACAATGGACATCCATTACAAGTCTTATTAAATACATTGAAACGAGGATAATTAAAAGGTACATAAAAGAGAATCTTGGGCTTTATTATTTCAAATCGCAAACAAACAATAGAATTAGTAATTTAAAAGAATAGTACTATATTATACTGTTTGTAAAAATCAGCCTTTTGCATATTAATACACGAACGTTCAACATTTTAATCATTCAGAGAATGTTTAATGTCAGGTTTTTAATCTGTTGCTTTGTGCTATTTGTGAACAAAACCGTTTTAATCTACTTCAAATAAAAAGGAGGTTTTCCATAGGACAGGTATTTGTGTATCTGTGTCTGTGTGTGCGTGTGCGTATGCGTGCGGGTGCGCGTGCGCGCGTGTGTGTGTGTATGTGTGTGTGTGTGTGTGTGTGCGTGCGTGCGTGCGTGCGTGCGTGCGTGTGTGTGTGTGTGTGTGTATGTGTGTGTCACAAGTGAACCGTGTGAACCGATGAATGTGTACAGATTTTAATAAGTATTTTTATGTAATAACTATTTTTAATTATAAAATATTTAATTATTTTTATTATTGCTATTACATACATAACATACATAAACACTCACGCCCGTCACTACACGCCGACTACAGACTTCCATTTAGCACGATCCTCACATACCTCTCTCGCCTCCTCCACATCCATATACCTACGCATACATGCTCGTCGGTTAAGGGTACTTCTAATTTGGCCCATTTTTAGTATATAGCGACATATGTTTAGTCGACAGACTTCCGCGTAGGACGTCCCTTTCCGACTCTTCCATTCACTTCTGCAACATATATTTGCTTTGTCAGTCTTTCCGCATTCATTCTTTCTACATGACCAAACCACCGAAGCATTCATTTCTTAATCCTGGTCACTGTATCATTTTCTTTTATCACACACTCTTCTTTTATCACACAGTTTCTCACCCTGTCACTCAGATTCAGCCCTAACGTACTCCTTAGCGACCGCATTTCTACTGCATTTATTCTACTCTCGTGCTTCTTCTGCCGCACCCAACTTTCACTACCATAGGTTAAAGTAGGGACTAATACAGGATTGTGAATTGCCATACGTGCCTTTTTTGACACATTCTGACTTTTCACAATAGAGTGTAGAGCCCCATTTATTTTATTTCCTGCATTCACTCGTCGTTCGATATCCTTATCATATCTCCCATCCCTGTTGAATACACATCCCAAATATACGAACTCATCCACTTGCTGAATTAACTCTCATTCTATTCTTATTTCACATACCGTTTTGCTTTCTTCTCTTTCAAAAACTATCACTTTCGTCTTACTTGCGTTCACTTTCATTCGCCTTTCTTTTAATGACCTGTTCATTAATGTAACCATCATTTGCAACTCGGCCGCCGACGACGCAAGTATGACTTGATCATCGGCGTACAAAAGGCATTTGATGGTTAACTCACCCATTCTTAACCCGCATTCTTCTACTTTCAAATTTTCCAAACAACTGTCCATAAATAGGTTGAACAGCCACGGGGAAGCTATACAGCCCTGTCTGACACCTTTATGGATGCCCAATCAGTCCGAGTAGACCCCGTTGATTCTAACACAAGCTAATTGATAGAATCAGGCATTACTTTGCGGAAATCCATTATAATAAAAAATAAAAATATAAATTTCTTTGCAACTTTCCGCTAAACATATAAAATGATGTGTCTTACCTGGATTGAAGCGCACCTCCCGCCCTCCCTCAATTGCAAAGTGACTACACTAAGTGACACTTAGCGGTCAGCCGCCGTAGAGTCTATATTACCTCAGGATGCCTCGTGTAGAGGCGAAACACATGTCGTATTATCGTCGATGGTGTGTCTTGCCTGGAATAGTGGTGTTGAGAGTAGTGGTGCTTGGTCTAGTGGTGACGGAGTTAGTGTATGCAATTGAGGGAGGGCGGGAGGTGCGCTTCAATCCAGGTAAGACACATCATTTTATATGTTTAGCGGAAAGTTGCAAAGAAATTTATATTTTTATTTTTTATTCTAACACAAGCACTTGAGTCCCTGTACTGAGACTTTAATGTCTGTATTAAACCAGCGCTTAACCTAAATGCGTTCAGCGTTTGCCATAGCACATCCTTATCCACTCTGTCATAGGCCTTTTCCAAGTCCATGAACGCACAAAAAACTTTTGGTTTTTCGCCAAAAACTTCGCCGCGATCATGCGCATCGAAAAGACTTGATCTGTACACCACATTCCTTTTCTAAATCCCGCTTGCACATCCCAAATTTTTTAATCAGTTTCTTTCATAACTCTTTCAATTAGTACCTTAGCATACAGTTTCCCCACAATGCTAAGAAGGCTGATACCACGGTAGTTTCTACAGTCCTGCTGTGACCCTTTTCCCTTATATATTGGGACTATCAGGGCTTTGCACCAGTCTCCCGGTACCCGCTTTAGTTCCCAACATAAATTCAACAAAGTGTACAGCAGACCTGCCACCACGTCCTCTCCAGCCCTTAGCATTTCGAGTAAAACTCTATCATATCCGGCTGCCTTACCTACTTTCATGCTTTTCATTGTTTTCATTGTTTCATCTATACTTATCTCCCTATCTCTTACATCTTCTTTCGGAATTTCTATTTCATTTAGTTCACACGTCTCCTCACTCATAAATACGCTTTTAAAATATTTCTTCCATCTCTTTAGACTCAACACTTCATCATTCAGAATACAGCCATTCTCGTTTCGTATCGCATTCAATCTAGGCTGTTTTGAATGTCCCCTGGTATTTCTTACGAGTTTCCAGAACATTTTAATATTTGCCTGGAAGTTATCCGATATTCTTCTATCATTCTTATCCGTTCCTTCTTGCTTTTTCCTTTCAACTAATTCTTTTACTCTTTTATTTGGACGTTTAAACTCTGCCTTTTTTCTTTCAATCTTATCATTCTTACCGCCAGAATTACCAGCTTTGGTCGCTAGTAAATCTAGCCATGCTCTCTTCTTTACTTCAACTTCCATACGTACCTCATCATCCCACCATAACGTATTGTCTTTCCTTTCATTCGTTCTCTTACTAACACCACATACTTCGGTAGCTGCATCCACAAAACCTTTTTTAACATTATGCCACACAATCTCCAAGTCTAACTCATTCACACACAACTCATCCAAATCACTTATATTTTCTCTCAGTCTACATTTGTACTTGTCTTTCACATCTTCATCTTGTAACCTCTCCATTCTTATACACTGTAACGCAGTGGTAGACACATATGTCCGATGCCGCCAACGTCTGAATAAACCCCTAATTCGGCATAAGACCGGGTAGTAGTCCGTCCCTATGTTGGACCCCGGTAAACCCTTGTATCCACCACTGCGCTCCTCATTTTTTCATCCACAGTTATGAAATCTTTCATGCTTCTATCATAACCTCTTTCCCAAGTATACATGTGAATCTTCTTATGACGAAAGAACGTGTTCGTCACAAAAAGATTCCTTTCCACACATAGGTTGAGAAGGCTTTCACCATTCTCATTAATACTTTCATCCCCAAACGTTCCCAGTATCCTTTCATAACCAAGCCTCCTCACTCCAACCCTTCCATTATAATCTCCTAACATAACAATATTTTCATTTTCCTTACATTTCATTAACACCATCCTTAACATCTCCCAAAACTGCTCTCGGATATAAGTGGGCTTAGACATGTCTGGGGCGCAGACCTCTAGAACAAACAACTTCTTTAGGCCCACTTTTATTCGCATCCATAGCAGTCTCGGGCTTACACATTCATACCTTTTCACACATTGACCCATTATTTCTGAAAGGATGATACCGACTCCCTGGCATGCTCGCTCAGTCTCGTCTACACCGGACCAGTACGCGGTATATATGCTTGTGTAGTGACATCCTTTCCCTTCCGCTTCATCTCATTTACACATAACATATCTATTTCTCTATCATACATCATATCGCATACTTCATCCATCTTATCATTCATTGCTCCACATACATTCAGCGTAGCTAGACGGGCCTCCGCAATCCTCTTTTCGCCCCTCCCGGAGACAGAACGTGACGGGTGGCGAACCTCGTCGCCGGTTTTCCTCCCGAAGATTCTTCGCACCCCTGCCCCATTAAAGCGGCGCCGGGAACTCGGGGCCATTTCTTTTCCTCTTTGCCTCATGGTGCGAAAGCAAGAGGGTGGTATATTTTACGCCGCTACCACACGGCGAGTAGCCGAGTCTGTTCTTTCGGCTTTGTCGCTCTTTTAGGACCATCCGGGGGAAACGTGTAGGGTGTGGGCCTAGGATTAGGTGGTCGAAGCCTACGGACGCGAGCGACTTATGCCTCTAATATATATTGCTATTATTAATATTTGTAAATATGTCGATCACCCTCATGGGCGCCCACTGTATCTTGAGAGCTTTCACAACTCTGATGGCAGCGAATGACTGTAGTAATGAGGTGGAATATATGACATATTTCATGGTGATGAAGTTAACTTAATTAGAAAGTGTAAAGAATAATTATAGAGGAATAGACGAATGAGTAGCGAAAACTATTCCACCTTTTTTGTTGTTCTGCTCATTCTGCCTTAACACTAATATAAATGTAATGAGGCTATACCACACTACCAAGTAGGGCAACTTAGTTTGTTTTGGGTCCGAGTGCTTGGAGCTATGTCCACACTCGACATAGTTCCAAGACGTTATTTACGACGTCGACTCAAAGTTCAAAGTAAACTCAATCAGTTAAACAGGTTCACAAAAAATAATATAAATCGGAATACGTTCATAGTTAGTACTAAAGTAATAAAACACATTCATTTAAAAGTTCGGTTATACTTATTAGATACCTAACTGCTACATCTAAAACTGCTACTTCTTCTAAAACTTTGGACCGAAGTTTAGAAGTAAAACTTCTTAATTTAAAATATTTTTTTTGGTATTTTTTGTGATTGCGCCAATTTATTATATTATTATCACCACATTAAAAGCAAGGTTATAATGACGTAAAATTTTGAACTTGACATAATGTTTCTTATGAGGATAACCGGGTTGTAAGATTTTTTTTTTTAGATAATAAGGATGAAAAGCGAGCACACAGTCCACCTGATTACAGAATAAATAATATGACCTGATGGTAAGGTTATGCTGTTGCCCATAGACATCTACATTTATCCTCGATTAAGAATCAAAATGCAGATGCGTTGTCACCCCTGAAGACTAAGATGGAATGCCTCGTTTCCTTCAAAAAGACTCTCCGGTTTTCTACACTCATAATGTTTGAACTGTCTAATGTGGGAAATAGTGGTCACGCTATGTTTTCAGGCCGATTGACAGAGGAAAAATGGTCTCCAGTTCTCTACACTCACGATATGAAACATTACGCTTCAAGAGCTTCGCCCTACGCCGATCGAGCCGGCCCAAACTTGCTATAACCATGGTATAGTTGCTACTACGCATAATAACATAAAAATAATATAAAAATTTAAAAATAAATATTATAATAACAATTAATTTATAGAAAAAAGAACCGAACATAAAAATATGGCAGTGATAGACATGTATTGTATCGTATACAAAACATTTGCTCTGGATATTGACACCAGAGAGAATATAGAGAAGTAGATTTGGTAGATGGACTAAGACGCCTCGTTCTTAATCCTAGAACTATATGAGACCCAAATTGACAAACGTATGCTGAAGTGAAGTGAAGACGTTGTGATTCACATAAATTATAAAGCGTCTCAGCGACGAGCGCCGTATACGATGACGATAATACGAAGTCGTCAAAATTTTACGTCGTAAAAACTTCATTATTCATGTCAAATCCTCATACATCTAAGATGTCGAACGTGCGCAGTTGAAACAATAATGTTCCATTTCTACCCTTTACCAGTATCGAATCAATCCAAGAGAAAAGTAAGCAACTATAATAGGCTCCGCAACACCTACATTTTTTCTTAGGCCATCCATTTCGGTCTGGGAAATATACTTTTTACGTAATCTACGTGTATTGTTAATGGTAACATACGTGACTGTACGCTCTTATTTAAAAAAAAATAGTCCCTTAATAAAATAGTAGGGTTTCTTGCTGGTTCTTCCCTGGACAGAGGTTTTTTGTGAACCAGTGGTAATGAAAAAAAGTGACTTTTAGTAAGTATTATTTATAATCCATATTGAATATTATATCCATATTGACTGCCTCGTTTGTCTAGTGGTTGTAGTAGTGTGACTGCTGATCATGAGGTCCTGGGTTCGAATCCCAGGTCGGGCCAAAAAATTAATTATTGAGTTTTTTCGTCAAGAAATTCTCAGTAGTGGCCCCGAGTTAGGAAGGTGTCTCACCCCCGTGCCTCGGAAAGCACGTAAAGCCGTTGGTCCTGCGTCTGATCTCTCTCCGGTCGTGTCGGTTTACCGTCCCATCGGATTACGAGAGCGAGTGAATAGAGAGTGCACTTGTGGCTTGTGCATACACTTAGGCACTATAATCCTGTCCTGTGCCGATCGCTAGCCTCCGTTGAGGCAGGCCGCCGTGGCCGATATTCGGTCTGGAGGACATTATTATTATTATTGAATAAAAAAGTTTCTATTTCTGTCTAGTAATTAGTAAAAGGAGCCTAAGACTTGCAAGTCTTAATACTTTAATATGTAATAATATTTATGGGTTTTATTATTACCACACTCACAAACACAAATGCAACTGTTGACAGAAGAAAAACATTGCGAGGACATGCAGGTTATATCTTAGAAATAAAAATATTTCAAAGACAGGTGAAGTGCAGCAACACACACTGGAGCATGGAGTTATTATTGTTCGATAACCTCTTAGAGATTAGGGAGGCTTTGTGCCTTATTAACGGTGATGTATTAAAGCTGTAACTTGTAACTATAATTTTGCCAGTGAGTATTATAAATGTTTAGCCCTCTTTCATATGTGTTTGGCCCGAGGTAAGCTGATTTAGTATGTTAAATTATAATGAGGTTGTGTTTTGCGGCATTTATTGCAAGAAAAAAGATAAATCACATGTATATTGTATTTATATTACAGATCTCATTAGTCTTTTAATTTGGGAGTTTTCGTCAGTAGAAAACGTAATTATAATAATTAATAATAATGAGTCAGAAGGATGTGTAGATCCTGTAACCTGTGAACAATTTCTGTAAAGGTGACATTTTTGGACGAGGATTGAGAAATAGTTATTTTCAAAGCTCATTCGAGTGCAATAAGAATAGATTGACTTTGTGTAAGCCACAGTAAAACAATCGAAAGGGAGTCAAATCCAGGAGAAACAGAAATAAACGTTGGATAATAAAAAAATATAAAGAATAAAACAAAACAAATAAAGTAAATGAACATAAAATACTTAGTTTATAATATATATATCAAATTTAGTTTATACAATCACTTACTAAAGATTGACGGTGGGTTTTCATTCGGTTATTTCGTGGTGTAATACTCGTATATACCAAGCAAGTGTAGTTACAATGAGTTGTGCTTCTCCGTTTGTTAAGGCTGTTACAACAAAGGATTGGAATGCTTTTCGTTAGCATCAGTCTTTCTATCGAATTCGTTTTTACGAATTTTAATTCCCAAGGTATATTTGCGTATCCGACGAGTAGTACTCGAGTAAGTGTAAGTTGGTCCATTTTTATTGAAGTATCTCATCTCCCTGACATTTTAAAGTATTGTTATTGCTGTTCACGGCCTCGCAATCGTAGATATAGTGAAAGCCTGCTGCTCGAGGAGGGTTGCAGTCAATGCTTTGTGGTTCAGAGGCTAAACGTGAGTCGTTCGACAGTCCACTGGACTTTAAAGCGCTATTAAAAGCCACGTACCGAATCATGGGATGATCGTTTTCTGGTTAGGCAAGCCTTGATAAATCGCAAATCTTTGTATGTGGACTAACCCCGAAGAAGTAAGAAATATGCAAATTAGTCTATGGACGGTCAGCAAGAGGCTTCTCGCTGCCAATAAACGCAGTCATCGCCCAGCCCGCGACCCTAAATTACTCTTTGAGCACCGATTTTCCAGGCTTAGCTTCGCTTGAAATTGTTTGTAATAGACTCAAAAGGATATGGTATTGTTCTCAGATAACGCCCGGATATCTCTTGAACGGTGACGAACGACGTAGACAAAGTGCTACGAAGACGAGCAGAACGCTTTGCAGAGGTTTTAAAGACCATCCTTATTGTAAATAAAATAGTTGGATCGTACGGAATAAGTCTTTATCGAAAACGGCAAACGGACTGGACACCGAAACATAATGAAAGTTCTAATTCTCCATGCACAACCCACATTATGCACTATTGGCGAAAACTCAATTTTTTGGTCTCGCTATGTGGAAGCGTATTTGCTAGGGGTCGTTTGGATTGGCCAGCTCAAAGTACCGACCTAAATCCCATAGATCAATCATGTCTGGGTCGTTCTAACGCAACGAATGAGGTCAGTGCAGCCAGCTCCGCAGATCATCAGAAAGCTAAAGAATGTGATTCGCAAGAACGTATTTCGCAAGAAAAAATAGGAGATATACTCACTAGCATGCTAAGACGAATGAAAGCGGTGATTGCAGTAAGGGGGGTTATACTCAACTTTAAACTTTTATCTGCTTTTATATTATTAAAAATAAAACAAACAAAAAGCGAGCAGGTATACTAAAACTAGCGCTTTGAACTTTAGCAATAATTCTTATCAATATATCAAAATGTTATAATGAAACTGACGAAAAACGTTTCTTGATAATTAATTTATAAAAAAAAAAATGGTGTAAGTAAAGGTTTTGTCAATTAGTGCGGGTAGATTTTGGCGACCCGTGACGGCCATTCTGTTTTGGTGACATCAATCAAATCTTTTATTTATTATTCAGTTACTTATGCCAAATCATCATTATACCATGGCAAGTTATATGATTTAATAGCACGTTCAAATTATACGTGGTAGAGCCACGCTGGAGCTATATTATGGTTGTAGCATGAATGGCTCGACTCGACCAGATAAGGACACGCCCTCACAAAATACTAGCGTAAAATAGCAGCTTAATGCTGTTGTGTTTCGTATGGTTAGTGTAGAGTATCGGAGACCCGTTTTCTGGAATAGAGGCATTCCATTTTAGTCCTCACGAGTGACAACGCATCTGCATTTTGGTCCTTAATCGAGGTAAAATGCGGATGTCTATGGGCCACAGTATCCACTTACCATCAGGTGGACTGTGTGCTTGCTTGTGTCACCCTGATCCTATATAAAAAAAGAAAATGATAAAACTTTATTATCAAAATGAGTCTTCATTGGTGCAAACGTAGCGCGCATTTCGTTTTTTTACGATCGACGTGGTGGCCCTTCACAGTCGACTCTTCAACGTTAGGTGACTAAATTTGAAACGACCGGTTCGGTTAGCAATTAGCCAACACCAGTACGTTCAAGTAATGCAAGTTCGGTCGAGAACATCGTCGCAGTTCATGAAAGTTTACAGTTACACCCGAGGCAGTAGATTTCTCGCCGTGCGTAAGAACTCAGCTTTTCGCAGACTTGGCTCATTTTGCGTCGGGACTTAGGCTTACACCCGTAAAAGATCCAACTGACTAAGAAGCTTAAAATTCGTGACAATAGACAACGCTGTTTGTTCACTGACTGGGCTTCGAATCGTTTGGAAGAAGACCCCAATTTTGGCCGTAAAAATCATCTTTAGCGATGAGGCGCATTTTTGGATGAATAGCTGTGTTAACAAGCAGAATTACCAGGTGATAATGCATCCTCAAAAGGCTACCGTTTGGTGTGGATGTTGGGCCGGCGGCGTAATTGGTCCCTACATTTTCGAAAACGACGCTGGTGAGGCGGTAACCGTCAAAGGCGAGCGCTATAGAACAATGATAACCAATTTTTTATACCCCAATTTGAACCATATGGACCTAGATGACATATGGTTCCAGCAGAACGGCACTACGTGCCACACAGCGGACTCCACGATTGACAATCCCTATGAGCGATTTCAGGGTAAGCTTGTCCCTCGCAGGGTGGATATCAATTAGCCACCAAGGTCACGCGTTTTGACCCCGCTAGACTTTTTTTGTGAGGTTTCCTGAAATCGCAGGTGTATGCAAACAAACCACAACCGACCGATGCCCTAAAGGTGAACGTAATACAGGCCGTCGCTCAAATTCAGCCGGATCTATGCAGAGGAGTCATTGATAATTGGACCCCTCCGATCTGTGCCACTGTGAGAAGCACAGGCGAGCATTTGAACGATGCAATATTCCACACTTAATGGCATTTGTGAGCCTTTCAAATAAAAAAAGGAATTTTGTTAATACCTCACACACACCTAGTTTTATTTCATTTCAACATCTACCCGCCCTTATTGAAAAAGCCTTTATAAGGCTACTTAAAGTTATCAAGCAATCAAATAGTAACAATAAAATGGGTTCCTTGCTTAGGTGCCCTTTTTTTTTTGGAAAAGATATGATAATTTATTCTATTCCAAGTCGGTGAGTGCGAGTAGTGACTAGTAAATTCAAGAGGCGGCTGTTGCTGCGACAATCCGCCTATCAAGCGTGGTAATCACGGCAACTCCTCCCAACAACAAGGCCTCCATCCATCATATATCCAGCAGTGGTCTGATTCCGGTTGACGAAGAGCCACGGAGTTGTGGGACTTGGTGTTGCATCGTTGGCTAGTCTAGATAACAAGAACCACTAATAACTACAGTAAGCGTTCAGTCTAAAATAACTCACAACACAACCGAAAAAAGAAAGTTCATCACCGAACAACATGAAAAAAGATTTTCGAATTTATTTTTATACATTTCTCAAACACTGGTTTTGACTTAACAAACCTGCTTGTGTATAAAAGGGCTCAGTTGCTGATCAATGTATATTAAAAGTTACTAAATAGAGGAATCAAGGGTAATTTATTAGCGTATTAGCAAAACTTAACTGTGTCATAACTTCTAAAGATTTTAGAGAAAGGAAATTTTATACTATTTTCATAATTAACTCATAATATGCCTGAAGATATAATTAATAATTAGCAGAGTAATTTACACATACGCATAATTAATTATGATCATATGTACAAAGGTTTCATTTTGATAAAGTTGTAAATAAAAGAAAGAAAAAGTTAACCCTCTTTCTAAATTAACATCTCAACTTGTTAAAATTTTTATTCATTTACACGGATATATAAGGACAATGCTTTTATTTATTTATTTAATCTTTATTTATTTATTTATATAATATTTAAGGTTCATCATACAAAACAATATAAGATCAAATGGCAGACAACTATTATCTGTCAGTCAACCTTAGGGTAGTGATAACCTGATACCATTACGAAGGCAGAACGTAAAAAATATTATAAAAGTAATAACACGCGTACATACGTTACACGTAGGCGGTCCCATAATGAATTGGCCTATGAACCAATGAAGGAAATGAAACGAAACCAATTTTATTTTTCAATATAATCACCATGAATACGAACACACTTCTGACATCCGTGAATCAACATCTCTAAACCTTTATAAAAATAATCACATTTTTTGTCCTCAAAATGACCGAAGACGGCCGCCTGCAACTCTTCATCGCTTGAAAATTTTCTTCCTCTTAAGTCCCGTTTTAAATTTGGAAATAAATAATAGTCGGCCGAGGCCATGTCTGGACTGTAAGGTGGATGTTGAACTTCTGTGAACCCGAATTGACAAACTGCATCCTTCGAAACACCAGCGGTATGAACAGGGGCGTTGTCATGGAGCAACAGGACACCTTTAGACAGCTTGCCTCTTCGTTTTTCCTTTATCTTGTCTCGTAATTTATATATTAAAGAAGCATAATATTCGCCGTTTACGACTGTATTACGTTCTTTAAAATCCACCATCAAAATGCCTTGAAAATCCCAAAATATTGTGCACATTAGTTTTTTAGTCGATTGTTGCACCTTTGCCTTTCTAGGGGGCTTTTCACCCTTATAACGCCATTCCATTGACTCGCTTGCTTTGTGGATCATAATACAAGATCATAGTTTCATCACCAGTCACTCGATCACAGTCTTTGGATTTTCGCCACAAAGATCCAAAAACTCCGAAGCGCAGCGCACTCTTTCCTGTCTCTGTACCGCTGAAAGAAGTTTCGGTACCCATCTTGCACTCACTTTTTTCTTGTGAAGATGTTCATGGATCGCGCGATGAACGGTACTCTTAGAGAGCCCAAGCCTTGTTGCAATTTCTCTAATCTTCAAACGGCGGTCACTCAGAACCTCCTCTTCGATAAGAGCAATCGTTTCGGGAGTGAGCACTTATACAGGTCGACCGTCGTGGCCAAAGTCTTCGACGGTTTCTCTCCCGAGGCGAAACTCTTTCACCCAATTTTCCACTGTGCTATAGGAGGGGGCAAACTCCTTATACACGCCATCCAATCGTTCTTTTATTTGGGCAGGGGATAAACCTTAACAGAACAGAAACTTTATGACACCTCGATACTCAGTTTTCGACATTTTGAAAAAATACGCGACTCTCGTTATTCGAATGCCTGTTAAACTAAGACTAAGCATTTCATGTCGATGCATGTTTCTTATATTAAGTGCACGATAAACGTACTATTTAATGCAACACAACATGTAGCGACATGTCGCGTTGAACTATATCAGGCCAGTTCATTATGGGACCGCCTGGTATATATACATTTATAAAATAAAAGACAATTGAATATTAGATACATTACATAGTGATTAAACGAAGAACGAAGATAGAGATAACGGTAATGATGACGGAGCTTAGAAGTTTCGAAGTTTTAGAAAAGGAGCCCGAACATTCGTCTCAAATGTTTGTTTGCTGGTAGGTTTCTTAACTTTTAGGCAGGTTGTTTCATAGGCGAGAGGCTTGGACAGCAAAGAAAGAAGAAATCACAATCATACAAAATCCAAACTGTGAACAGGTATAAACAGAGCAGGAGTCCTCGATGAACGAAGATATCTATCATGAGTGTCACGCAGGAATTGAAATTTATATTTCTGATAATTAAGACAGTGGTTATCGAACAAAATAGAAACAACTGCGTTAAGTGACCTAACGTGTCTTCGCTGTAGGAAGCTGATAATCGCTGATAATGGGAAGCATTTAAGCTGAGAGCGGAATGAGGAAACAATATGAAACTTGTGAAGACTAAAGATAAAACAGAATTAATACTGCATTTCTTTAGATGTATTTTATATACTATATGATCTTGTGATGGGTATATATGAGCAAATATTACATATATAAATAAAATGTAATATTTGCTCATTTTGGTCAAAAATTTTACGTATAAGTTGTGTCGTTTAGGGACAAATGTACAGAATTGAGAAATCACAAATTGAATATTTGAATGTCAGCGGAACCTTAAAACAAAGACATATGCAATTGTTAAAAATATGAATCTTTTACGAGGGAAAATCATATAATAAATAGTTCGCGAAATAAAAGTTAAGAACTAAAATTTTTACAGCGTCGCTGGAATAGACTCGCAAATGAGGACTTTCTACTTATTGAGTGCGGCGATATCGCAATCACAAAGAGAAAGGAATCACGACCTGGAACACTTAAAGAATATTCTCCGTGGACCTTTATACATTATACAGATCGGTTAGTTAACTAAAAAGGCAGAAATCCTTTTTGCAATTTCGGATTTACATAAGACTTTTTTTCGGATATAAGCAAGGCAAAATTTGCGCTGTAGGGTGAGTGTTTCGTTATTTCAAATCTCATTCTTTGCACAGCAGCCATAGCAATGTTTTCTGCACAGCAGCCATTGCAATATGCGCTTTGTGCATCGACGCGTTGTCTGGCAAAAGTAGCAAGCCTTTGTACAATTTCCGTGCCTTTCTTTTCACAGCGTCTCAAGCATTCCATTATGCTCACATAGGACTTTCTTGTTATTGAAACGCCTTTATCTTTTATAAACAATCCAAATTCTTATTATTCTTAATCCAAAAACTTAGGCTTAGACTTTTACAGCTTGTTAGGGAACTTCTTGAGGGTATGGGTTTTGCAACTGCATCGAGGACTATTTAGTATTTGGCTTTACTAATTAATCCAAGATTCTTCAGTAAAAATCTGACCCAAAACTTCTTTATTGTTCTTCTTTCAAAGGTTAAAAATTTGCGGCAACACTCAATTTAAAATGTAAAGATAATCATTTTATAAACAGACATCTTCCAATTTTCATTGAGTGAGTGTTTTTCAAATTGTTTCTAATGTTTAAAAAAATCTACTAAAGTTTAATGATAATCATGCGACTGTATTGAAATATAGTATTTAGTGCGGGTATAAAAAGTACCCTTACCACACTCTAACCCAAACAAAAAGTAAATTGGCTAACACAAAGTAAATTGGAACAAAGTAAAAACTAAGTTCCGCCAATTTACTCGTATCTACCTCTCCTTGTATATCTAATTTTACTAGTTTATAGGAAATACAACAGGATAAGGCCAATTCTAATATAGACAATACGTCAGAATAAGGTCAGTTGGTAAATATAGTACAAATGTGGGAGTGGATGTTGAACTTGCTCTCTTGCTTACGCAATTAATCATTATCAATATCAGTAATAAAACAGAGTAACGCACTCTATATAGAGCAATTATAGTTCGACCATACCCTAATATGTTCACGTCACAATTATACACTGGTGTAACGCGAAAGGACATAATTACATGATGTATTTACGAAAATATGAAGACCAACAGCACCACCACCCACCTCAGAGGGTAACGTAGAATAGCCTCTCAGCGCTACCATCCTCCATGCCTGTATCAAAAGAACTACCACGACACTATCTTAGCACTCATAGAATGATTTCACTCGTAGAATGACTTCAGCGGAATCACTTGCGCACGGTGCCCACAGTGAACTTTAAACTGCACAAACTACCACCTTACCTTCCCGATATACTCTACCACGCCACCATAGATATGACATTTCGGTAAAGTGATGCAACCTCTTGCTCACTCTCGATCTAACCGGTATTTTATAAACGCGCCGATAAGTATAATTTTATTTCGCTTTATAAACCCACGTTCATTTAAAACATACGTATATTTTAGGTTGAATTATGTCTCTCAAACCAAGTCTTGTGAGTTTCAACGCTTAAAATTGTTAATTAATCGTTATCTTTGAGGAAGATTAATGTTCTTCGCTGAGTTCATTATTTTAGTTAACTAATTTGAAGTGCGACATTGTTACCTTAGGCGCCATATGAATAATTAAAATGGTTGAAGTGAAAACACTGTAACATTTTGTTAAAAGTTAAAGCACAATGGAACTTTCAAAAAGTGGAATATTTTATTATTCTCGAAGTATAACTTTGTTCTTCTAAAAGAGTAAAACTCGTCTAAAGCTGAATTAATTAGATATACTTCTTTTTATACAACTACTTTAACGGATTTTATCGCATTTAATTTTATTTATTTTTTATCTCTCGACGTTTCAGGGATTTGAAGCACCCATGGTCTCGGAGGAGTTTGAGGATTTTATGAACCTTTAAGATGATCTTCCATTAGGACATTTTACAAGCCGTCGAAGAAGATTAGTCATGAACTATCAAGTGTTATATAATTCTAAAAAGATGCAGGAGTGTACAAGCTTGATTGTCAAACAATTAGATCAATAAAAACTGAATAAAAGAACTTATAAGTGAAACACCAACGCTGTAAGAAATACGCAGTGTGTGATCATATCCTAGATCATATCCGCTATTGAATCAGATTTGATAAACCACAAATCCTCGCGACAGAACATCGATTCCTACCAGGTATGAATTTTAAAGCTGTCGATATTTTAAAAAAAATATCCTAATTTTAAACAGAAAAGGCGATTGGATAGCTACCACCTGCTTGGGATTTCGAAATATAAGTATAACATAAAATCCAAACCCAAGCATACCACTGCAAGACTACAAGCCACGGTAAGCGCATTCGGTGTAGATCGGACCAAAATTAATACTTAAAAATCAAGTCAATTAGGAGTACCTTCAGCTTTTAATTCACCTCCCACCACAATGGCTATGGATTAGATGAATAAATAAGGAAAATTAAAAGAGATAAAATTCGTCCAAGTAGTTTTATTCAGTGTTCGCGTAAATATCTACAATTACATCTACAATTACTTTATTTAAGAATCAAAATGCAAGTGCGTTGTCACCCCTGAGGAGTAAGAAAGAATGCCTCGATTCCAGTAAAAAGGGTCTCCGGTTCTCTACACTCACCATACGAAACACAGCAGCATTACGCTGCTATTTTACGCTGGTATTCTGTGAGAGCGTGGTCCTGCCCAGGTTGACACGACCCATTCATGCTACAACTATAATATTGCTGTAGCTTGGCTCTACCACGTGAAAAAAATCAAAAAATATCCTGTAATGATAATGTAAAATATAAGACCTTTATTTAAATAGATTTGGCACTAATTGGAGTGCGCTCGACTAAATCCTGTACGTGGTTTCTGAAGCCGTAATTGTACATTCCGGGCACAGCTCAGGTACCGCGGGACTACATTATGGTTTGGATGTAAATCCTACCGTGAATACAATTAATGCTTCGGTTTACTAGTTTAGTACTTTATTGTTAGATAACAAAGTCGCGAGGCCGCCTTTACCGAAATATTTAAAAGATTCATAAAGCAATATCATTTGTATTATTTTAGCTCTTAGAATATAATCTTAATGATGTATATTAAGTATACAATGCTTGAAAGACACTACAATAAAATTGTGTAAGCAACTTATGACGGTTTGTTGTAACGTTTTTATTTATGCTCTTCGTATAATATACCTACTATTTTTATTACCTTTGGGTGACAAACGAGCACACAGTCCACCCGATGGTAAGGGGATGCTATGGCCGATAGACATCCACATTTATCCTTAATTAAGAATCCTAAGAATCCTAATGCAAATGAGTTGTCACCCGTGAGGACTAAATGGAATGCCTCCGTCTCCGGTTCTCTACACTCACCATACGAAACACAGCAGTATTACGCTGCTATTTTATGCCGGTATTCTGTGAGAGCGTGGTCCTTCCCCGGTCGAGCCGACCCATTCGTGGGTAATAGTTGTATAATATAACTACGCACGTGTATAATATAACAGCGTGGCTCTAACACGTAAAAACGAATCGTAGCTAAATTAAGAAATCGCGAGTTAATTAGCTAATAAGTTTTAACTTTATGAAATACAAGATTCGTACAAGTTATTATAAAAAATTTGGGAATCTGACTGCAGCGATTTATTATAACCTAAAAAGATGCTACATTAGTAGGCAGCACTTTAAGAAAACTACCGTACTTATAATATTTGGTAGGTATTATAACATCATACCGTGTAGTGGCGGTGTAAAAATACGGAGAGGCCACAGAGGGAAACAAATCAGGCGATGCTCAGCACCGTCTTCCTTACAATAACTATATATATGACAGGCGTGTTGGTCTAGTGGTTAGTGACCCTGACTGCTATGCCGGAGGTCGTGGGTTCGATTCCCACCCAGAAAAATGTTTGTGTGATGAGCACGATCATTTGTTCTGTGTCTGGGTGTAATTTATCTAGAATATTTATGTATTTAGAAATATATAAGTATGTTTATCAGTTGTCTAGTACCCATAACACAAGCAGCTCTGCTTAGCTTGGGACTAGATGGCGTAGTGTGATAGTTGTGGAATATTATATATATATATATATATATATATATATATATATATATATATATATATATATATATATATATATATATATATAATATTAAAATACTACGGTTGCCTTGTCAAGCGTGGCAACTATGACAAATATAATATGAGGCAATATATGGGGGAGGCCTATGTTCAGCAGTGGACTTTAACAGTAACTTTGCTGTAACGGTAACGGTACACCATCATAGAATTTGCCCATGAAACTTCGGTGTTTAAAATGAATCTAAAGACACCTTACACTCCATGTAGGCAAATCCTTAATGTTGGGTGAAAGCTTTCAATTATGGGACAACAGAAAATCTCATTCCGGTTCTTGATATTCGAAACTGAATATGTATAGGAAATACGATATTTCAACATGAATCGTAGCCTCTTTAGTACACGAGTGTAAAAATATTATATTTAGAAAATGCTAAAATGACACTGTTTGGTAGAAGCTTATCAGAATTCCATCTTGTACCACAAATAACAGTTAATTGCAGAAAATCTCATGCATGGTACTAATATGGGAGAAATGGTCTATAGAAAATACAGCGTTTCATTTTCATTTTCTGGTTGTCATCGATTTTTTTAGAGTGTACATACAGCATACATGTGGAAAATTTATCACAATGCTCAAAATGTTGACGCTTTGAAATATGCACGATTGTATACTGACCTTTAAGACTCTAACGACATCTTGCGGAAACTGCATTAAAGCTGTACTTGTGACCCGCCTGTAGATTCTGTCCACGAATATTCCCGCTCTAATGGCGTGTGCAACTGATCTGAACTTCGGTTTTTCGTCGGACTTTCTTTTCGACGTCGCCAGCTGTCTCGTGAAGGTCGACGCCAGCCATTCTCGTACTTCGGGTGGTACAGCGTCAGGTTGAACCTCAGAGAGCTCGTCATCTTCATCCGCCAGCCGCCTGCGTATACCCAAGAAAATATTAGAAGCGCATTTTAACTTTCAACGCAAAAGCCCGACGACATAAGCAGTTTCACGACCGATTAAAATAAGTTTTAACGTTTTCCAAATGGTAGCTGAATTAAGTCAGTATAATGCGACTTGAATGGGATAAATCCCTTGCCTCTTTATCACGTGATTTCAGTTCGCCCATACACATATTACATGTTAGGCTGCAAAGCTTAACATGGAAGCTTTTGTTAATAATCCCCAACTGATATTTCTAGGACTTCAAACGTTTTTATTCAAATTAAGAAGTATCTATTATATCAATGTTGCTATAAACCATACATTAAACTTAAGGCTTTTATAAATTCAATCAATAATGTAGTAAATTACAGCATATTTTTTACAATATTTATTTACAAAGTATGAAAAAAGACTGAATTATTTAAATACAACGTAAAGATATTTGTATTTATGATTTATTTCTGAAACCAGTCGATTCAGTGTATAAGTTCATAACATAAAAATTGACACAAACACTTACGTAGAAGAACTGCACCATTAAATTAAAATACGATTAAATTTTGTCCATACCAAAGCAGGTAATTCCATATTTCAAGACTAATTTAAAGATAAACTATTGGCCTATTAATTGAAATTAAGATAAAATTCTACATCTATATGTGTACATACTTATTTTTACTTTTCTATCTTTAGCTATATAAAATAAAGTTACCAAAAATACAACAAATATTTCTTATCAGAATATCATTTAAAAGTAATTTCTCTATATTTACAAAGTTAATGTATATAACTAGTGTAGATATTGTTTAAAGCAAAGTCTCATCTACAGATAGTTGTAACTTTTTTATTAGGATTAATAATCTTGATTATGTCTAGAGATAGGTCGAATATTCGTTTTATATATTCGGTATTCGGCATATTCTGTAGCTTTACCGAATATTCGGCTAAATCACTGAACACTCGTTAAAGTGGTATTTAAAACGTACGAACTTGAAAGAAGAATTGAGTAATGCCATGGCTTTCATAATTTTACAGTTGGAAGTACATATATTTATGATGTTAATCTACTTGTATAGCATTATGTTTTTGAGGCGCTGTAGATTTATTTCCAATTATAGCAAATAGAAAGCTAGAATTTTTTTCTTTTTGGAATTAAACAAAGAAACATTATATTACCTTAGTATATTTTACTTTACTTTGGTCGTCACTTTCTCTAAAATAAGTCCAAATAGTTGATCTCCTGCCACTCATTTTTATCATACTCGTAGTCGAATATTCGGTTCGGTAAAAGTTTTACCGAACATTCGGCCGAATATTCGTATTCGGTGAAATCCATATTCGGCCCATCTCTAATTATGTCTAGGTGAAACTTTGCATGACAATTGACTATCAAAGCTTTTAAAGAAGTTTAAAAAATATTTTTAAGTCTTTTACATAGTTCTTTTTTAAATATTTTTGATTTCATAAGTTTATTTTAGAGATTAAGTTTATTTAAAGAAAAATTAGTTGTTAGAAAAAAGAAGATGTAGGGAAATACTTAAATGTTATTTGTTTTATGTAATCCACTTGAGTGTGTTGCATGTGCCAAATAAAATCTGTTTCTTTCTTTCTTTCTTTCTTTCTTTAAATACCACGTGCATGATATATTAAATGGACAATGGTAAGGAATGGTAAAGGTGCCTAATTATATTCATTTCATCTACAATACTTACATGCAACCTGCTCTAGAGCCATTTTTATCATTCACGCTGTTTTCCATTTTATTACAAATTTGCTATTACATGCAATTGATAAGTTGTATGAATAATAATTATAACTTAAAATAAATACTTTAAACGTTTTATATAGTTGACGTAATTTTAAATGAATCAACTACGATACTTTAGTATTAATTGTTTTATCATTTTCTAATGTCATCCTAAGAAGAACTCATGGTTCAACATAGACATAATGTGGTTACAGAACACCTTGACACGAAGTTGTTAATGTAAATAATAAAGAATTATTTTTACAAATTAAATATTTTTAAGATCTGCATTCTTAAATAATATATTTGATTATATTTTCAAAAAAGGTTTAATAAAATTAGAGTACATTGAAGTAGTTAACTTGGTTTCTACTATTCTTTAAAAAAGTCTGAGTTTTACAATTGTACATTATAGAGCGAAATTCTTTTAACATACATTAGCTTAAGTGTACATTGTTTAAATCACCTTTTAATTAAATTTACATAAAGAAGTTAATTGTAGGCCATAAGAGTATATTAAAATACACGGCTCTGAAATATATGAAATGAAAAATAGAAATATTACGTTAAGTCTGATACGGTCGAGCTAAAAATAACTGACATAAATTACAACGTATTAATCACAGATATTTACTAAAAAGTACTTACTAATCGTAAGAAAATAAAAAACAGGCTCACAATGGAAAGCAACCACTAATGTAATATAATATAATACACACGACAGAATAAGCGGGGCTCATTAATGGTGCTCATTGTTAATTTTTATTGCCACTTGAAGAAAGCAAGATAGGAAAAATCGTGATGTGGCTGTGAAGAAATCTAAACAAGACCGCGAATATTTATGCAGTAAATTAAATGCAAACAAAAGGCTCCCGTTCTTTGATGCTGGTGCTTTGACTATCAAACTAGAATCTGGAACAGAATTACTCGTTGGAAATAATCGCGTGGGTAGTTTTGAAGTATTCTACTATGCAAATTAATTATTTGTTATTGAAGAGAAAATTTCAAGATAATTGAGGAAAATATCCTTACTACATTACATTTAACACAAAGTTTTATTTATTTATAAAAAGCTTTTCTTTTATAGAAAGGTGTACGAATAGTATTTGAGCTAATAGAACTTGTCCAGTTTCTAGTTGCTTCATGTCTATGTGAAGGCTTATGTTGTGATTCAAGTGGCAATAGGGATTAAAATATTTGGTAACATCGACACACCTAAACACCAGGGTCGGCGCTGACTGCTGGCGCGCCACGGCCGGTCTAAAATCAAACACGCCGTCATTGTCACAGCCAAGGAATACGGTAGGATACATTACGAGCAACATTTAAAATCGGTTGCCTATCAAGTTAGTCGTAAAATAAATGTATGTTAATATTTAATCTAAAATATCAATAGAATATTAAAGAAACATGACCAAAACTACGATCAAGGCAACCGATTCATACAAATAACATTAGTATCTGATACAGAAATCTGTTCTTTTAAATATTAAGATAAAAATAAAATAAAAGATAAATGACGGTATGATTAAAAAGCATCTTTTGGTAATAACAGGTGATAAAGATAGTGCAACTTAAAGTAATTCTGTATAATAATAAAAATAAATAATTGAAAATCATGTATGAGGTGAAAGGCAAAACATTGGCATACAGTTGTAAAAGGGTCGCCCAGCCATACAAATATGTAGAAACCACATGCCTCTAACAATGAATCGAAAAATAATAGGGGAAGATTTTCACAAGGAGTTCAAAACGTTATTGAGACTAATCTAAACGTATAAAGAAATCAACTATTCTACGAAACAGATTTATCCAAGTGAGAACAAGTTAGGTGATACTCTTTTAAAGTATTTTATTCGGGTATGTACCCCGTTAGATAACCAGTGCTTACAGCGCTTAACGAGAAAAATAAGCGTCTCGCTGATGAAAGGCATATTAACCACTTTTTTAAATTTTAACTTAAGCGAAACTTGTTCTCATAAAGGTGTCGTTAGAAGAAGGAACTATCATTTCTGAACACACATTACCTGCTTAGAAATTACTTTGTACCAAAATATTTCCAAATTAATATAAAAAAAGTCAAAACAACTATAAAACAAAACCTTAGAAAATAAAGGTTGAGATATCCAAATTTGCATAAAAGAAAGTAAAGGACAGATCATCTAATCTAATAGGATGTTAGGAAACGGAAACAGATCATTACTGAAGCTTCAACAGAACAGAATGACCTAATTGCACAGAGTGGACAGAAGGGAGGCGCGACTACTTGGCCATTGGCGGCGGTGTAACGGTATTAACTTTGCTTCGTTCGGTTTTTCAACTGAGCATCTCGCCCAGCATGGTGTGCGGAGGCGTCGCGTGTGGAGAGTCGTGGGCTGCACACGTGGCTGCTCTGCACCTCTCCTATCCCTGCGTTAGAGATAATAGCTAGCGACGCGGTGCACTCGCTGCGTACACAACCTATTTTTTCCATTTTGCCTTAAGTCAAGCAAAATGACAGGTTTCGTTGCTATGATTTAAAAAATGAGCTGATTTATAAAAAAAATATGTTTATTCCAATGTTGAAGTATTTACAAAACAATATACTAGTATTATCTACCTATCTACTATTAATCAATAGGTTTATCGTTATTGATTCATGAAAGAAAAAGATGTAGTACAATATAATACTTTTATTATCAAAATTTCTTTTAAAGTTAAAAATTAACTTTTGGTAAATCTAAATGTGCATGCCGTAAGCGCTTATGTTATACGTCAATTTTTTAAAGTATTTTAAATACATACTAGTTTCCACAAATAGCCTTATTACTATTACTTCTAATTTTCCAATAATTTTATGTCAAACGTCCATAAAAAAAGTTTGGAAAATCCAAAACTGCACGACTCATAATGCTCATATGATCGTGAAAAAATGTAGGAACAAATTCTCAATCAACAATAGAAAATATAATTTTTAATTTTACTATGTTATTATTATTGAGATTCAAATTTTTTAATTATTATTAATTGAAAAAACTTTCAACAGAATTATTTTAAAACTATCAGAAATCAACTTTAATATTACTTTAATTTTTAGGTATTTGTATTCATCCCCCCCGATCGGGTTCCCGCCTTGTCGTGGCGGGGGGGCTTAGTAGCCGTGGCTTGGTCTCCCGCGGTGAACAAAGAGGAACTCAAATGGCTGGTCCGAGGTGGAGGGCCGGCCCGAGGTGGCCACTCTGAGTGGGCTTGGGAAGCCCGCTTCGGATGTGTGTTGGTGGACTGCGGTGAGAGGTGTGTCCTCCCCACCTACCGCTGCAGCCGAGGTGGAGTCGCGGAGGAAGAGGAGTGTTGGTATGGCGATGCGCCACCCGCCCTATCCTCTGCGACTCAAACGGGGCCGCACCGTTGATGCGGTGGTGGTGGGGCTGCGGGGGGAGAGGATTGTCGGTATTGCGAGGCGCCGCTCTCCCTACCCTCCGCAGCCGAATCTTGGTTGGCGGCGGAGCCATAGACCAGATCCGCCGCTGGGGTTGGGAAGGCTAGTACTTCTAAGTGCTCGTTTTTCCTGGCCCCATGGCCTTTGTGCATCGGACGCGGGGGCGTCTGTTGCACAGACGTAATTGGAGGCCGTGGAGGAAGGCGCGCCATGTGTTCTGGTGCGCCTTGCCTGTGAGGGAGAACGGGGAGGAATTTTCCTCTCCCGAGGAGGTGCTGCCATGGGGCGGCAGGCGCTAGCAGGGCCGCGGATGTGTGCGAAAGCGTTCCCGTAGCCCTGCCAATATGCGACAAAGGTGGAACACCATGGGGTTTTAGTCGGTGCGAGTCCGACATAACCCGTCCTTGCCCCCGCGAGGCGGGTATGCGTAGGCATTTCCCCATGTACAAAAAAAAAAAAAAAAAAAAAAAAAAAAAAAAAAAAAAAAAAAAAAAAGGTATTTGTATTCAAGAGTCTTTTTTACCGACTCGTTAATAATTTTTTTCAAATCAACTTTATTTAGTTTTCGAAAAGTATTTCATTTAGTCATAATCAGTATTTTCATTTAGCATTCACCAAAGTACACTTCGGCTCACTCACGGCGACCGAGCCCGGGGTAAGTCAAAGTTAAAGTGTATCTGTATTGAGTAAAATATATTATTACAAGACTGCTCAAGACACCGAAAATTTCAATTCAAATTCAATTAAACAACTTTGGCAAACATTTTAAGACAAAACGTGACTCAGTCAGTGTACATTTATATGTTGTAGAGCCACGCTGCAACTATATTACGGTTGTAGCACGAGTGGGTCGGCTCGACGGGGGAAGGACCACGCTCTCACAGAATACCAGCGCAAAATTGCAGCTTAATACTGCTGTGTTTCGTATGGTGAGTGTAAGATCTGGAGACCCTTTTTTACTGAAAATGAGGCATTTCATCTCAGTCTTAAGGGGTGAAAACGCATCTGCGTTTTGATTCTTAATCGAGGATAAATGTAGATGTCTATGGGCCACAGCATCCACTTACCATTAGGTGGACTGTGCGCTCGTTTGTCACATCACATTGTTTTTATTCTATAAAAAAACATGATTGCCGTGTAATGACGCCGAGAGTGAATTAAATCAGGAGACGGGCAGCAGCAGCCAGCTAAAAAATTAAAATTATAAAAAATCGTGGTACCCGCCATCCTGCCAAACATGGCAACTATGGTAAATATCCCTGTGACACAAACGTTTGGGAGGCGGGTTGGCATTCGCAGTTTTATTATTTTTAACTGTAATTAGGAAGTCACGGGTGCCCATCTCCTAATTTGTTTCCCCCGGCTACTTTTACGACAAAATTAAATCATTTCACTATTCGATAGGTCTATTATTTTATTACCTATTAATTTTTCCAAGAAAGCAACGCAACTGTGATTCCATTGCATTACAGTTGTTTATGGACGACGTGATTAGTTTATTACCATGGGTATGAACGCCTTGTACATATGTACGTTTGCCCACTCTTTCTTAAAAATAACTAGCGTAATGATTTCTTAAATTTACGCGAACACTACACATTGAATAAAACTAAATTTACGGATTTTATCGTGTTTATTTCACAACTTTTACTTATTTTCAATTCCCGACGTCTCGGGTGCTTTACGTGCATAGTTAGCCCGGCTACCTTCAGTTTTCTACCTTTTTAGTTACAGTTTAGTTATAATTAACAAAATTAAACCCAAACCCAAGCACACCACTGCAAGACTTCAAGATACTGTGAGCTCGTTTTGCGTAGATCGGACCGAAAAATTAATATTAAAAAACTGAAGGTAGCCGGGCTAACTATGACATTGGGACGTCAATCATCTCAGTCCCCCCCGTGACCACGAAACGACGAAAACGGGAATTAAAAATAAGTAAAAGTTATGAAATAAACACGATAAAATCCGTAAATTTAGTTTTATTCAATAACTAGCGTTTTATGTGTGCATGTGTGACATCTGAAGAGCAACGCCGCCGTTTGTCTTGGTCCCATAAATCTTATGTGTAGTAAAGTTGATGATGTTAATTACATTTTATTTCTTCTTGATTATTTGAGAAGTTGCTAGTTGCATATAAGGCAAATAACGTAAACAGAATTAAGGTTAAAAAATTGTCTCCAGTAAAGTAAATTAATATGAAATGAAATGTTTTAATAGAGGCGGAAACAAAGGATCCTGTTCAATTAATGAGGTTAAATGACAACATTTTAGGAGCCCTGTCCCAATTTATAGGGGTAAACCCTTTTTAATTGTTAGTATTAAATACTACTCAACTCTACTCAAACAAGGGAATTGCCGATTATAACTTTAAGATTACACTAAAAGCGTCGCTTTTCATGTGCATAATACAAGACACATAATGAATCACTTTATAGAGAGTACTTTTAAGTTTTAATATTTATTACACATAAAAATTACACGTAATAAAACCCTATTCATATTTGAAAATATCGAAGTATAGATTTGTCCGATTCCTGAACTAGTAACGTGCAATGTGCGCAGGTGTGCTTATAAGTACATTATTTTATGAGCAACATACATTTTGTTCGTTCTTTAATTATAATTTGAGAAATATTTTTAAAAAGGGAATTTGTCATAAAACAACTTCAACTTTTAAGTTTTATATATAAACAGAGATTACGTGAAGTCTTTGCGATTGTACTAAATTGTCAACATCGTTAAAACATCCCTTCTATCCCTCGTGACAAGGGTAACAGAAATACCTGGCAATAAAATAATGCGTTTGTATTCTAAGAGGCCGCAGGCATTGTGATGAAGTTAATTCTTGTGGCTGTGTAATGTTTTTGTTAACAGAATTAAAAGTCAAAATCAAAATTACTTTACTCAATTAAAACTCCTCGAGTGAATAACCTCCACGAGTTTTTGCTAGGTTTTCTTTTAAATGGCATGTTACAATTTTTTTATCAACTTATAATATGTACAATATCAAGCATATTTTTCTCCGATAGAATAAGGGTGACAAACGGGCACACAATCTACCAGGTGGTAAGTAAATGCTATAATCCATATACATCTATATTAATCATGAATTAAGAATCAAAATGCAGATGTTTTTCTGCTCTGAGAACCAAAGGATGCGTCGTTTCCAATAGGAATGGTCTCTGTTTCTCTATACTCACTATACAAAACACAGCAGCATTATTCTACTCTTTTATGCTGGTATTCTGTGAGAGCGTGATCCTGACACGGTTGGGCTGACCCATACGTGCTACAATCATAATATAGCTGCAGGGTACTTGCAAGTGCAGAGCAAGAGTAATTTCCACATATATTTTTGTTTTTTATATATTTCCTTTCCAATGTCCTTAATATATTGATCTAAAAGGTCGGGGAAAAAGTTTCTTCGTATTTTATATACAAATTCACAATATACGAGTATATGTGCCATTTTGTTTGATAACTAGTTGCCATCTTGTAGGTGACATAATCCAGTTGCTGTAGAAATCATGGGATTTTTGA
This sequence comes from Parnassius smintheus behrii, assembly GCA_036936625.1. Classification (NCBI taxonomy): domain Eukaryota; kingdom Metazoa; phylum Arthropoda; class Insecta; order Lepidoptera; family Papilionidae; genus Parnassius; species Parnassius smintheus. Next base: position 13,433,216 of record JAUPFT010000005.1, on the reverse strand, counting down.
TCAAAAAAATAAGACAAGTAGCTTTGACAGCCCTCTCTCGATGTTAACCTAACACTACGCAAAGACTCTTACTTACTTACTTACTTATCTTCACGCAAAATCCCTAACGGGGTAGCCAGAGAGAACAGATCGCCAAGTGTCACGATCCTTACATACCTCTTTCGCTTCTTTCAGGTTCATTAACTTCTTCATATATGCACGTCTAGGTCCGAGTACTCTTGACCCTCCCCTCTTCGAGCAATTTGCTCACATGGTCTTCTAAAGTTAGTCTCGGTCTACCTCGACACCTTTTAATATTTACTTTCGCTCTATATATTTTCTTCACCATTCGGTCTTCACTCATTCGTTCAACGTGCCCAAACCATTGGAGTACGCCCCTATCAATTTTTGTGATAAGGTCATCTTTCAATCCTGCCATATTACGAATCTCTTCGTTTCGCTTTCGGTCGGCTATGCTAACGCCATTTTACGAAGAGATCGCATCTCCACTGCATTCAACTTGTTTTTATGCTTCTTCTGGCATACCCAGGTTTCGCTGCCATATAACAAAGTCGGTCCCAACACTGCGTTATGTATTACAAGGCGTGCACTCTTCACCACGCCTTGCCTTTTTACTAATGCATTTAGGGCACCATTGACTTTGTTTCCGGCAGCGACACGCCTATCCACATCTAAATCACATCTTCCATTCCGGCTGAAAGCACTCCCCAAGTATACAATTTCATTTACCTGTTCTAGACATTCCTGATTTACCCATACTTCACATTTCATTCTCTCTTCGTCCTTTTCAAATACCAGAACCTTAGTTTTATTAGCATTCAAACGGAGACCTTTAGTTTCACTTCCTCTTTCATACACGTGACTAATGCCTGCAGTTCTGCTTCTGATGGTGCAATAAGCACTGCATCATCAGCATACAGCAGACAATTAACTTTTATGTCACCCAATTTCACACCCAAACAGCTATTTTTCAGCTTCTGTAAACAGCTGTCGAGATACAGTATGAACAGCCAGGAAGACATGACACAACCCTGTTTTACGCCCGCTTGGACGCTAAACATGGGTGACAGGTCATGCCCTACCCGCACACAGGCTTTACAGTCATAGTAAAGTGATTGCACAGCCCTTAACAATCGACCATCCACACCATATCCCGGCAACAGTTCCCACATTTTCTTCCTTATAACCTTATCAAATGCTTTCTCCAGATCCACAAAAGCACAGAAAATCCTCTGGTTAACACTCAGAAGCTTCTCCGTGATCATGCGGAGAGAAAACATTTGATCCGTGCATCCTCTTCCAGGTCTAAATCCGCATTGTGCCTCCCATAAGAATCTTTCCGATTTCTCTTGCATCCTACGTGTCAAAACCTTCGAGTAAACTTTACTTGCTAAACTGGTCAAGCTGATCGCCCGATAGCACCTGCAGTCAAAATGTGAACCTTTACCTTTATATAAAGGCACAATGACCGCGGATCGCCAATCATCCGGGACATCTCCCGTCCGCCAGCACAAATTGCACAGCAGATGAAAGCTGTCCCAGACGCGAGGCCCACCGTACCTTGATCATTTCAGCAGTAACTCTGTCTAGTCCCGTAGCCTTACCACATTTCAAACTTCGAATCGCACGTTCAATCTCTTTCATGCTGATGACCTCAGTGTCATCGAGGTCCGTGTCTGGCGTGTCAGTCACGGCGTCACCCCCGGATCCTTCACTAATATCATGACACGCATACATTTCTCTATAAAATTCACTCCATCGCTGCATGACGTCCGATTTTTCTGAGAGGATGTCATTGGTTCTCGAAAGCAATTTGTTCATTCTTAAGGCTGTCGCACCACTCCGGGACCTTCCAACCTCTTTCCAGAAGAGTTTGGAGTTTTCCCTAAAGTTGTGCGACAACCTCTCATTCGCTTCTATTCTACACCTTTCACGTACTTCCTCAATCAATGTTTTCGCATGAACTTTCTGCAGCTTATATCTTTCTTTCATCTTCTCTCTCATATGCTCATCGTTACTAGAGGCCAAGTAGTCTAACCATGCTTTTTTCTTCTTTTTTACAGCTTCTCTCACTTCATCATTCCACCATGCATCTCTTCTTTTACTATTACCTCTTTTTGTCGTTCCACATACTTCTTCCGCTGCACTTACCATTTCATCCCTAAGGTTCTGCCATGTTCTCTCCACACATTCTTTCCTGCCATCGATGGTGTCAAGCTTTTCGGCTACCCTCGTGTGATATTTGTCCCTAGTATCCGCTTCCTGAAGCTTCCAGCTTCGGATGCGACAAACCGACTGTGGTTCTGTTACTGTCGTCCGGTAGCGCCAACCCGCGAACAAACCCCTAAATCTAGTAATTACTAGATAATGATCCGTTCCCAGGTCAGCACCCCTGAACACTCGTGTATCCATCACCTGTTTTCGCAGTCGGTCATCCACCAGGAACAAATCAATCATACTTCTCTCATTCTTTCTTTCTCTAGTGTACATATGGATTTTCCTGTGATTAAACATAGTGCTTGTCACAAGAAGACCCTTTTCCTTGCATACAGCCAGTATAAGCTTGCCAGCATCATTAACCCTTTTATCGCCAAACTTTCCAAGAACCGACTCGTATCCTGGTCGAGCGATACCTACCCATCCATTCAAATCACCACATACAACAGTTCTTTCGTTTCCCTTAACCAAATCTAGAACTCTTACATTCTCCCAAAACTCCGCAAGCTCAGCCCTGGACGACGAAGCTACCGGCGCATAAACAGCCAAAAGGAATAACTTCGTCAGTCCCATTTTGAAGCGAACCCAGAGAAGTCTTGAGTTCACAACCTTGTATTTTTTATTTTTTTATTTTTATTTTTTCAAGGGAAACATACATAATTTTAGTCTAATACATAACACATATTAATCTTACAATTAACAATAAAGTTTCCACAGATAAGATAAGATTCAGTCATAAGATCGACCAACCGGGACGACAACAGCACTCCCACTCCCTGGCAGGCGTTCTCGCTTTCCGGGACTCCGGACCATATAGCTAACGTCCCGCCAGGGAGCTCTTCAGTACCACTGCCTTTCCGTTTGGTCTCCGACATACACACGACATCTAATTCTCTTTCTTTCATTATTTCGATCATGTCATTCGTCTTATCTCTCATGCCCCCTCTAACATTCCACGTGCCAACTCTGTACTCCGTCCTCCACCTTCCGCCGTGTCGGGCTGTGCGTGACGGGTGGCGGTTCCCATCGCCGCTTTGCGCACTGCATTCCACACCAACGGGGACGAGCTGGTGTGCGTCGCCTTGGGGGGACGCCCTAACCATCGTTTGCATGGGTCCGCAGCTGTGTAGAATTGCAGCCCTGAAAAGGGCTGGCAGGGGTCGCGACGAGCACGCTTCTACAATGACCCCTGAATGAATGAGCACGCTTCTACAAAGATTCGTGAAAAACCAAAAATGGTAAAAATCTGAGGAAGCCAGGTCAGGACTATATGGTGGATGCATTAACACTTCCCAAGCTCTTTCAATTTTTGCTGAGTGGCCAAACATGTGTGTGGTCTGCCGTTACCACGATGAAAGACCACTCCTTTTCTGTTTATCAATTGTGGCCGTTTTTTTCAAATTCTTGCTAGAGTCTCATTAGTTGTTGGCAGTAGAGATCCAAATCGATTGTTTTGTCCGGCGGTAAAAGCTTATAATAAACGATGCCCTTCCAATCCAATCATCACCTTATTGCATGTTAATCCGGGTTTCGCTACAGTCTGCGGAGCTTGACTACACTTTAACCACGATCTATTTCGCACGATCTTGTCGTAGGTGATCCACTTTTCATCACCAGTGATCCACAATTTCAAAAACGGTTCGGTTTCATTACGTTTCAATAGAAAATCGCAAATGAGTACACGATTCATTAAGTTTTTTTCAGTGAGCTTGTGTGGTACCTAAATACCCAGCTTTTTTGTATAGCCAGACTTTTTCAAATGGGCCAAAACTGTTTTGTGGTCAATCTTCAATTCCTCCGATATGTCGTAATTACTATATATGCCAATCTTGCTTCACTTTTTCAAAAATGGCATCGACTTGATCGACTCGATCGGGCTGAGAGCGCGTGAAACAACTTTGTGCTACTTTTACTGACACTGCATTAGATCCATAAACGTCACAAGTTTCCTCGAGGCTTGAGTCGCATTTCCCTTTTTTGTAATCAAATTCAGAATGTATCAAATTTCTGCAGTCTGTGAACATGTTCAAGATCGTCCCCACCATTACATCAGATTTGATAAACCACAAATCCTCGCAAAAGAACACCGATTCCTACCAAGGATGATACGCGAGGCTATTGAAATTAAAAAAAACATCCTAATTTCAATAGAGAAGATGGTTGGGTGCTGCCATCTGCTTGAGATCCTATAATTAACAAAATTAAACCCAAACCCAAGCATACCACTGCAAGACTTCAAGATACTGTAAGTTCATTTTGCGTAAATCGGACCAAAAATTAATATTTAAAAATTGAAGGTAGCCGGGCTAACAATGACATTGGGACGTGAAACATCTCAGTCCCCCCCGTGACCATGGTTGCTGTAAAGCACCCGAAACGTCGGGAATTAAAAATAAAATAAGTTAAATAAACGCGGTAGAATCCGTAAATTTAGTTTTAGGTATTCAATGTGTAGTAGTGTTCGCGTAAATTTAAGAAATCATTATGGGAAAGTGTTTTTAACTTTTTATTTTTCTTTTTATTAATCTTAATATATATATATATATAAATTACGTGTCACGTTGTTTGTCCGCGATGAACTCCTAAACTACTCAACCGATTTTAATTTTAATCAAATTTGCACACCGTGTGTAGTTTGGTCTAACTTGAGAGACAGGATAGTTTTTTTGCCCATGTGTTACCCACATTTTTTTTGCGATTTTAATAATTTTTAATAGGACATCACAAAGAGTCGTCGAAAAGGGCAGAACAACGTCTGCCTGGCAAGCTAGTGCCATATAATACGTATTGATATTAAAACCAGCCAAATACAAACAGTACAACAAAAGAGATTTTTCTTCAATTTTATACAAACAAAATACGAGAAAACTTTTTCGTGATCTATTATTTTGTAGTTGGCTAGTTTTAACAAAATTTCCTTAACAACATTTAAAATTATTATGTCTGATTGTTTTTTTTTAATAGGATAGGGTGACAAACGAGCACACAGTCCACCTGATGGTAAGTGGTTACTGTGGCCCATAGACACCTACATCTATCCTCGACTACGAATCAAAATGCAGATGCGTTGTCACCCATGAGAACTAACATGAAACGCCTCGTTTCCGGTAAAAAGGGTCTCCGGTTCTCTACACTCACCATACGAAGCACAGCAGCATTAAGCTTCTATTTTACGCTGGTATTCTGTGAGAGCGTGGTTCTTCCCCGGTCGAGCCGACATTCGTGCTACAACCATAATATAGCTGCAGCATGACTCTACTACGTATTGAGTATTTTTAGTTAGTGATTTTATTGTAAAATTTTATTCATTGAAATGCACTCGGTTTTACCAATCAAAATTTAGTACCAAGTAAAATTAGTATCACCTCAACCCGTTCAAGGGAAGAGTCTCTTTTTGGATTAATAAAATTTATATTTTGCCATATAAAGATGATTTCCTCAAAAATAACAAACGACAGAAGAAGACTAAGTTAGTAAACAAGAACTACATGCAAAGCGTCTTGCGAGTCGCGTAGCAATCGTTCGCTTTTGTAAAATGAATATTATTTTCAACCCAGATGCAGTTTTCCACAGTGATACAACATAAGCCATGATACTGTAGAAGTGAGTAATGAAGATTAATTTTGCCGTTGTTTTCTCATTCACCTTTCTAATCTTTCTAATAGCGAAAATTGTAGAACTGAATTTTTAAGCTAGTTTATCAATATATAAACTAATACGGTCGAGCTTTCGAAATCTAAATAATTATGTAAAAGTAATTAAAAAAATATAATAACTAACATTAGGGAAAATCATAAAATAACTAACAGATATTATGAACACATTATTAACGGAGATAATTAACAGAGATTTTCACATAAGATTCTGAGGTAAATCAGGCCGTGAAGCTGTAAATATTTTTTTCTTCATTTAAAATTAAGGTTTTACTACATTTTTGTACAAGGTATATCACGAAGATAATATATAATATACCAAGAAGGGAGAGGATCAAGTATACATCCTAAAAGAGACACTTACTTTTATGATACCGTTCATTACTGCTCTCAGTTTGAGCGATATGTTGAAAAAAATCAAGACTAAAATCGCGGATATCTTAATATTAAATAAGCCTATTAATCAAAATGTTATGTTATCCGCATTCCGCACAATGAAACCCCTTAGATCATAGAACACTCCGATAGTATCATGGTGATATCCTTAGTATGGTAAATTTCTACCATTATAAATTTCAGATTTTCAGAGAAAAAAAAGAAATTTCAAATTTGCACTGTTCGCGAGCCGCTAAAGCTTTTAACGAGTATTTTAATCAACTAGTTAACTAGGTATATTTGAAGTCGTGCGGTGGCGGTGTAAGCGAATGCAGTGCCCCGTTTCATCCGGTGGGTATCGTAATCTCTGGGATATTCTTACTCTGGAAAATCTTTTATAGTTTTCGATAGATGGCAATACAAGTATGCTAATGCTATGGGTAGAATAAAGAGTGCACAGCAGTAGCGCAGATAGCAGCGTCAAAGGTACATCTGGTACGGCTATCGACAACCCGTCTGCCAAGTATGACAAACAAAGCAAATCTCCACATCAAGAGATGCCAATGACTAGCAGTGAACTTTACCCTAATAAAAGAGAAGTTTTTAAATATCAATTAAACATTCTTTGACAGCCAGGAGTTTTTATAAGCGCGGAAAATTTCAACATTCCAGAAAATGTAAGTAATTGGTTGTGAAGCTTTTTAAAATTTAATAAAATCATAGTAAACAGTTCCAGGACAATGGTTAAATTTAATTAAAGGCGGTGTTATTTTAAAAGGGAAATTTTGATCACAACCAAAACCAGAGCTTTGAGTCAATTAACGGGTTTAATTAAGTTTAGAACCTTACATTGGGCGTTATAAAATAATTATAACATTGAAATGGTTTACTAAAGATTAATCTTATAAGTTATTTTTTTATATAGAATAGGGTGACAAACGAGCACACAGACCACCTGATGGTAAGTGGTTGCTGCGGCCCATAGACATCTACATCTATCCTCGATTACAAAACCAAATGCAGATGCGTTGTCACCCGTGAGGACTAAGATGGAATGCCTCGTTTCCAGTAAAAAGGGTCTTCGTTTCTCTACACTCACCATACGAAACAAAGCAGCATCAAGCTACTATTTCACGCTGGTATTCTGTGAGAGCGTGGTCCTTCCCCGGTCGAGCCGACCCATTCGTGCTACAACTATACAATTAATATAGTTGCAGCGTGGCTCTACCACGTATGACCAGCCCTTCTTGTCCGACTGTGAACCATAAACTAGCTCCTACCTGCTCACTTCGCTGGGCGCAGGATAATATTTTATTGCTTAATCTAGATGTAAAATATCGAGATTTTTTTTGATAGGATTATGTTAGTAGCGTCTACATTGTGAAATGGGTAACTATACTAAATTTCAAGTCAATCGGGTTATAGTTTTAGTAGTTTTAGAGATATCGTGATGAGTCAGTCAGCCAGTCAGTGGAATATATATATATATATATATATATATATATATATATATATATATATATATATATATATATATATATATATATATATATATATATATATATATATATATATACCCCACTAGACGGAGTGACGACCTGGTTAGACGTGCAGTAAGTAGATGGATGCAGGTGGCTCAAAACCGTGTTTTGTGGCATACCTTGGGGGAGGCCTATGTTCAGCAGTGGACTTGTGAAGGGCTGTAATGAAGATGATATATATATTTTTTTTTTATAGAAGAGGGGGCAAACGAGCATGCGGCTCACCTGATGTTAAGTGACTACCGCCGCCCATGATCAACCGCAACACCAGGAGAATTGCGGGTGCGTTGCCGGCCCTTTAGAAAGGAGTAAGCTCTTTTCTTGAAGGTCCCCAGGTCGTATCGGTCCGGAAAAATCGCCGGTGGTAAACTATTCCACAGAGAGGTTGTACGTGGAAGAAAACTCCTTGTGTAACGTACAGTGGTGGACCGCCAAGCATCCAGATGGTGTGGATGGTATCGGGACGTTTGCCGTGTAGTGCGTCCACGAAATTTGGCGGCTGGGATTAATCCGAACAATTCCTCAGAGCACTCCCCGTGATAGATGCGATAAAATACGCAAAGAGATGCAACATCTCTTCGCAGCGCCCGTGAATCGAGCCGATCGGAAAGCACTCGGTCGTCGACGATTCGAGCCGCTCTGCGCTGGATGCGGTCAAGTGGAAGGAGCTGGTACTGGGGAGCCCCAGCCCAGAGATGGGAACAGTATTCCATGTGCGGCCGAACCTGCGCCTTGTAAAGTTGCAGGCGGTGTGCCGGCATGAAATACTGTCCCGCTCTGCTGAGCACGCCAAGCTTTTTAGAGGCCAATTTGGCCTTCCCTTCCAAGTGACCACGAAACTGCACGTCACTCGATATGTCGACGCCGAGGATTCCGATACTGGCTGAGGCAACAAGGGGAGTGCCTTGAAACTGAGGGGATACGACAAAGGGGTTCTTTTTAGCTGTTAACGCGCAATCTTGTGTCTTCTGGGGGTTAAACTGGACTAGATTTAGTCGTCCCCAATCCGAGACTCTGTTCAGCAAAGACTCGACTTCAGACACAAGTTTGTCCCGGCACTCGGAGACGTTTTCCCGAGAAATATTGGCTCGGCCGGTGTAAAGAGCATCACCAGTGCTGTCATCCGCATAGCAATTAATGTTACGGGTATGCAACATATCATTGATATGCAGAAGAAACAGCGTTGGCGATAGCACGCAGCTCTGTGGAACACCAGCATTAATAGGCTTGCAATCGGAGCTTGCACCGTCTACAACGACCTTGATGCTCCGATCTGCAAGAAAGCTGGTGATCCAATCGCATAATTTCTCGGGAAGCCCATAGGAAGGGAGCTTCGAAAGAAGCGCTTTGTGCCAAACCCGATCGAAGGCCTTCGCAATGTCCAAACTAACGGCCAATGCCTCCCCCTTGAACTCTACTGCCTCCGCCCATCTGTGAGTGAGGTAGACCAGAAGATCACCAGCTGACCGACCACGGCGAAAACCGTATTGGCGGTTATATATATATATATATATATATATATATATATATATATATATATATATATATATATATATATATATATATATATATATATATAGGGCGACCCCCACTAGATGGAGTGACAACCTGGTAGACGTGCAGGAAGTAGATGGATGCAGGTGGCTGAAAACCGTGCTTTGTGGCATACCTTGGGGGAGGCCTATGTTCAGCAGTGGACTTGTGAAGGGCTGTAACGATGATGATATATATATATATATATATATATATATATATATATATATATATATATCATCATCATCATCATCATTACAGCCTTTCACAAGTCCACTGCTGAACATAGGCCTCCCCCAAGTAATGCCACAAAGCACGGTCCTGAGCCACCTGCATCCATCGACTTCCTGCATGTCTTACCAGGTCGTCACTCCATCTAGTGGGGGGTCGCCCTACACTACGCCTACCGGTACGAGGCTGCCACTCGAGAACCTTTCTTCCCCATCGGTTATCGGTTCTTCGAGCTATATGGCCGGCCCATTGCCACTTCAGCTTACTAATCCGTTGGGTTATGTCGGTCACTCTGGTTTTACTGCGGATATCCTCATTTCTGAGTCTATCACGCAGAGAAACTCCGAGCATAGCCCTCTCCATAGCTCGCTGAGCGACCTTAAGCGTCCTCATACGGCCAGCAGTGAAGGACCACGTCTCAGATCCATAAGTCATCACTGGCAACACGCACTGGTTGTACAATCTAGTTTTTAGAGATTGAGGTATACCTGACGAAAAGATATGTCGTAATTTCCCGAACGCTGCCCAGCCGAGTTGAATCCGTCGATTGACCTCTCGGTCGAAGTTGGACTTACCTAGTCGGACTATTTGTCCCAGGTAAACGTACTCGTCAACAACTTCGAGCATAGTGCTCCCAACAACTACCGGCATAGGTGTGACATGGACATTGAACATGATCTTTGTTTTGTCCATGTTCATCTTAAGACCTATCCGTTGGGAGGCACTATTGAGGTCATTGAGCATAGTGCTTAAGTCCTCCAGCGATTCTGCCATAAGGACTATATCGTCGGCAATTCGAAGGTGAGTGATGTACTCGCCATTGATGTCAATACCGTATCCTTTCCAGTCCAGTAGCTTGAAAACGTCTTCCAATGCAGCGGTGAAGAGTTTCGGGGATATAACGTCACCCTGTCTTACACCTCTCTGCAGTTGGATAGGTTTCGAGCTCTGGTTCTGTACTCGGATAGCCATCGTAGCCCTACTGTACAAACACTTCAGCACTTCGATATACCGACAGTCAACTTGGCACCGCTGAAGGGACTGTAGCACCGCCCAAATTTCGACGGAATCAAAGGCTTTCTCATAGTCCACATACGCCAGGCAAAGTGGCAGATTGTACTCTTCAGTCTTCTGTACAATCTGCCGCAGGGTATGTATGTGGTCTATGGTACTGAAGCCTTTTCGGAAACCGGCTTGTTCGGGAGGCTGGAAGTCGTCAAGTCTGCGTGCGAGACGGTTCGTAATGACTCTCGAAAACAGCACGTAGACGCGGCTCAGAAGGGAAATCGGTCTGTAGTTCTTTAAGAGAGCGTTGTCGCCTTTCTTAAAGAACAAGACCACCGCACTTCTGCTCCACGCCTCTGGAGTAGTGCCACCATGGAGGACGGAATTGAAGAGCTTCTGAAGGACTACAAGTACCGGTGTTCCACCCGCTTTCAGAAGCTCCGCTGTAATTCCATCCTCGCCTGGGGCCCTGCCGTTTTTAAGGTGCTGGAGAGCCATTCTAATCTCGCTTAGACTGACGTACGGGATATCATCGGGATAGTGTCGGATAAGACTAGCTCTTGGATCGTTACTCACACTTGCGTGTGGCTCCAACGATGATGTGTACAGCTGCCCATAGAACCTCTCAATCTCACTCAAAATCTCAGGTGTCCCGGAAACGATGTTGCCACACTCAGTCTTCAGCTTTGACAGTTGGCTCTTTCTGGCAGACAGATCTCTGGCAAAGACTTTGGAGCCCTGATTCCGCTCGATCGCTTCTTTAATACGAGAAGTATTAAAGTTGCGTAAGTCTCGCCGCATGCATTTGGAGATCTGTCTGTTCAGTTGCCTGTATGCTGTCAAATCTGTTGACGATTGCAGCCTCATCTCCCGTCTAACAGCCATGAGATTAAGAGTGTGATCGGAGAGTTTTTGTGTTCTTCTGCGGCGGGTCTTGCAGAACTTAGCTCCGACCGCATGGACAGTTTTCACGAGCTTGTCGTTCATATCGTCCACTGCATTGCAATCTTCTAGGCACTGGAAGCGGTTACGTAACTCGAGCTGAAAGGTTTCGGGATTCTGGATTAGAGCACGAGGGGGACGGAGCGTTGACTTCATTAGACGAGACCTCTCCAACTTAACGTTTAGGTTCAGTGTGCCTCTAACCATTCGGTGATCGCTGCCAGTTTTCACCCTTGCGATCACTGAGACATCACTGAACAGTTGGCGTCTGGTCGTCATAATGAAGTCAATCTCATTTTTTGTCGAACCGTCGGGGCTCGACCAGGTCCACTTCCTGTGGGTCCGCTTCTGGAAGAAAGAGTTCATCATAAAGAGTCCCTCTTTCTCCATAAAGTCGGCCAGCTGCTGGCCCCTTCGGTTCCGTTGCCCTACTCCAAATTTCCCTACCTTCAGCTCACCGCTTTCTCTTGTGCCTAGTTTTGCGTTGAAGTCTCCCATCAACACCGTGTAGTGGGTTTTGGAGGAATGTATGGCTCTGGAAATATCCTCATACATTTCCTCCACCTCCTCATCGGGGTGTGCCGAGGTTGGTGCGTAAACCTGAATGACCTTCAGCGAATACCGTTTGGTGATTCTGAGTATCAGGTACGCGACCCTCGTCGACACACTCCCAATCTTTACAACGTTGTTGACGAGAGACTTGTGGACGATAAATCCGACACCTCCTTGGGACAGATGGTCGCCCTCCCGGTGATAGAACAAGTTGCCGGACTCGAGGATTGCCGTGTCCTCCCCCTCTCTTCGGACCTCGGATAATCCAATAATATGCCAGCGCAACTTGTCTACCTCTTCTTCCAGCTCCAGTATCTTCTCGTCAGTCCTCAGGGTGCGTGCGTTATATGTTGCCAGGTCGAGTCGTCGTAGGTGGCAACCGAACCTCCACCGGAGATTCTTAGCACCCCCTGCCCCGCCGTTACCATGGTCGCCACCGTAGCCAGGAATAGCGGGGCCGCCGGGGACTGGGGGCCGTCTTTTTGTGTATTTATATATATATATATATATATATGTAACCTAATCCTAGCACTACAGCACTACGCGATAGGACCCCCTCTCAGCCCAGGAGTTAGTTAGGTACCAACTACGTACCAATTTCTACTGTCAAATGACATTGGTTGTATTTGTCCATGGGCTGCAGCGGCCATTTACCACCTCAATTCGTTTGTCACATAACTTTAATTAAAAAAAGACTTTTCACCGCGTTGTTCCCCACGTTTTTCAATATTTGGACTTTGGTGCGCTTTTTGTGGAACTATTGAGTCTTTGAAGCCATACCCAGCGATTTTATTTAACGTTAATTCTACACACATTTTATACGTGGTAGTACAACCCTGCTGTTATTATATGGTTGTAGCACGAATGGACCGGCTCGACATGGAATGATCACGCTCTCACAGAGTATTAGCGTGAAATAGCAGCTTAATCCTGCTGTGTTTCGTCTGGTGAGTGTTGAGAATCGGAGATGCTTTTTACTGGAAACGAGGCATTTTGTCTACACTGCAAAGTTATTTACGGTTCGACTCGCAGTGGCTAAGCGCTTAGTTGTTCTATTCTGTTGATCATTCACGTCCAAGCTGTGCTAGCTAAAAACGATTGCACGATACAAGAGAAATCTTTAGTATATCGGAATGACAATACATACGAAGAGAAAAAAATGAAGTTAGAAGTTACAGCCTATATACCTCCCACTCTAGGGCACATGCCTCCTCTCATTTTTATCGTTTTAAGGCAAGGAAATGTAGGAAAAAAAACGAATTCACAGGTTCTCAAAAATATTTTTTCGAGAAATTAGTCATACTCAGCCGGTTTCTCCGCCAAGCATGTGATAAATCAGCAAGCACTAAAAATTGTAATTAACAATTTCATTGGTGCCGGCAGGATCGAACCCACGTTTCTCGCGAACTGTTTACAGCGGTCGCTTAGCCTCTGAGCTACCAGAGCTAATCATATGTATATTAACGTATGTACATAGTCATATGTATGTTAATGTAACCAATCAAAGCAGGAAATAGAGTGAATGGGGCTCTACACTCTATTATAAAGAGTCAGAATGTGTCACAAAAGGCACGCATGGTAAATCATAATACCGGTAGTGAAAGTTGGGTGTGGCAATAGAAGCACGAAAGTATAATAAATGCTGTAGAAATGCGGTATTTAAGGAGTATGCTAGGGCTGAATCTGAATGACAGGTTGAGAAATTGTGTGATAAGAGAAAAATGTGGTGTTCAAGATGATATTGTGACCAGAGTTAAGAAAGGAATGGTTTGCTGGAAGAGAACTCTTATTAGGGTTAAGCTCGCCTTTGTACATTTATTTAAATATTTAATAATTGTTACCAACTTATTGTGTGTACAATAAAGAATAAAGAATAAAGAATAAAGGAATGCTTCGGTGGTTTGGTCATGTAGAAAGAATGAACGAGGAAAGACTGACAAAGCAAATTTATATTGCAGATGTGAAAGGCAAGGTCGGAAAGGGACGCCTTAGACGAACGTTTATTGACCAAATTTTCGTTATTTTAAAAATGGACCACATTAGGAGTACCCGTATCCGACGATCGTGTAGGTATGCGTAGATATAGGGATGTAAAGAAGGCGAGAAAGGTGTACCAGGATTGTGCCAAATGGAAGTCTGTAGTCTCTGCCTATCCCTCTAGGTGACAGGCGTGAGTGTGTATGTATATTTATTATGTATATGTCAATCAAACTCTAAAGTTCTATTCTAATAGTGTTAGGCACGGGCTTAAAAACGTAGTAAAGTGGCGAAAATCATAAATGCATCAATTTTACGCGACGTAAATCATTGCAGTTAAAGGAAGTTAACTCATTAAGTACTTAAGAGGATAAACGCAATAAAAATAAGTTTCAAGGGTTATTTATTCAGTCATGAATTATTTATTTTCTTTGCTTAAGTTTAGCTTAGTTAGGAAATTAGGCTTGGTAACAATTGAGGTGAATTAAATACAATTTCATTATCATTGTTGTAGGAGATAAAAAGAAAGTAAACTCCGGATTTATGTATGCTGTGCACAAGGCTTCTCTAATTTCTGAGTGTATTTTTTGAGCAGGAAAGAATCCGTAGCCATAGAAAACAGAAAAATATTCCGTGTTCTGTGTCCGTAACGGTGCCCCAAAACGCTTAACACGTTTCCGAAATATTTATTTCGTAGAAATGCTGGTTTGAATACGTTTTCCTTTACTATATGTGGTTAGATCTTAAATTGTAATCAACAGTTTCAGTAGTGCTGGCTGAGTGCGTACGTAAATAAATTATATGTTTTTATCGATTATAAGCCGGTATAATATAAAGTCCGTATTTTTATAGTAATTGTAAACATTTTTTATAGAAGAGGGAGCAAACAAGCATTCGGCTCTCCCGATGGTAAGTGTTGACAGTCACCCATGCACTACTGAAACACCAGAGCAATTGCAGGTGCGTTTCCGGCATTTTAAAAAGGAGAAAGCTCATTTCTTAAAGGTCACTAAGTAGTATCGGTTCGGAAAAATCGCCGATGGTAAACAATTGTACAAAGAAGTCGTGCGAGGAACAAAAGCCCAAGTAAATCGCACGGTGGTGGACCGGTAAACATCCAGATGATGTGGATGGTAACGTGAGTTTTGTCGCGATGTGCGTTGGTGAATTTTGGCGATTGGAATTACCTGGCATGCCTTTTAAGTTCTGTCGTTTGCATATTAACCGGCAATTTTGAATTTGGAACTATTCAATATTCACATATTATGTTTAAAGTCAGAATCTTAAAACAATAGGGTAAATTAAAAAATTAATCTATCGTTTTAAATTTTCGCGGGGCAACGCTAGCCGCCATGTTCAACTCGTGACGTCACAGTCGTCGATTCTGCCGATTTTGCAAAGCAATAATATTCTTTTTAATGTTTAATAATGAATTATCATCTATGTCATTAAGTTATTGATTAAAGTGTCAACTGATTTAAATATGAGAAATACTTGGTTAAAACTGGCAAGAAGAGACCCGAAGGCATTGTCTACAAAATCTAAACTATACTTCTGTGAAGATAATTTTGATGTAAGTATGATTTATATTTAACTATCGTTTAATACAAGACAAAACATCATGAGGTGAAAGGTATCGCAAGTCAAATTTTGTAATAAATTATGTTAACTTAGATATTATAACTAGTGAGTCCAAAGGATTGTAATTATAGATAAAGTAAACTATGATAGCTACTAAACTATGTTTTGTCAAAATACACTCTGACCCGGTATTGTATTTTTGTGTAGTTGGTAATAGGCACTACGAGTACACTGATGTTTTAAAATTCCTCAACTCGGCAAAACGAAAATTGGGATTGCATGCAAAATTTTTTGCCACTATCAATTTATTTATCCTTGGTAGATTAGTACTTTCTGTTTTTACGAATTCGACTTCCATGATGTCTTTTCAATTAAAATCGCAATAAGACTCAATAATCGTAATTATAACTTAAAATTTTGAAATAACACAGCACGTTCGCTAGTTCTCATAATCAGTGACATAGAACACTAATATCCTTAGGCTGGGTCAGTGACGTCACTACATTTTCTAATATGGCCGACAGCGTTTTGCAGATTTGAGGAACAGACGAAAAAAATATTCTTAATATGGAAATTTAAAATGAACAATGCAATTTTATAAACAGAAACCAATATTTCTCGTTTACTTTTTACAAAATTTATCATAAATACATATTTTTTGATTTTAATTTACATGGTATAAAATACCCTATTGAAAGTATAAAGTATAATCCTCAATTAACCTTTCAATCCCCATAAAATTCCCATGCAGTAGCATGCGCCTGGCAAATCCCGGGCGGTCGCATGCGACCGCACCCACCCACAGCACTTAAAACCATTAAAACTAAAGCCAGCTTTTACTTCATTACAAAAAGATTTTATTGTATTTTGATAACAAAAAAAAAATACCATGCGAATGTCGGCAGCGTGAAAATCACAATTTTGGCTATATATTACTCGAAAATATTTACGTAAAAAGATAAATTATATTCACACACAAACTTTTATAACAATTTTATAATAAAACACTATAGTAAAACACTAATAAAACACTAGAAAAATCCAAAAATCAACACAATAACACGCCACACGAAATAGGCGTACGAAATGAACGTAGATTATAAATAAAAAAACCATAGACTAACTACGTTTTATTGCATTAGGGGATAGGAAATTTCACATTGAGTTTAGAGAGTTAGAATTGACAAACTTCTTCATATAAAAGTAGTCTCTAAATTTAAGTCTTTATTGGTTAAAGTGCTGTGGATGGGTGCGGTCATATTTGACCGCTTGAATTTTGACGGAATATCGAAGCGGTCAAATTTAACTGCTTGGTGTTTAAGGGTATGATATTCTTTTGTCACAGATACTTTTGAATCTTTCGGGTCACGTATTCTTCTACGTCACTCTTTCCTCATTCATTCTTTCCACATGACCAAACCAACGAAGCATTCCTTTCTTAATCCAGGTCACAAAATCATCTTGCAAACTACACTCTTCATTTATCATATAATTTCCCACTCTGTCACTCAGATTCAGCCCTAACATACTCCTTAACTACCGCATTTCTAATGCGTTCAGTCTATTCTCAAGCTTCTTCTGCCACACACAACTTTCACTACCATACGTTAAAGTAGGAACTAACACAGCATTGTGAATTGCCGTACGTGCGTTTTTTGACACATTCTGTCTTCCCAGAACAGAGTGTAGAGCCATATTTACTTTATTTTCTCGTCGTTCTATATCCTTATCATATCTCCCATCCCTGCTAAGGATAATTTCCCTGCTGAATACACATCCCAAATATACAAACTCATCTACTTGCTCGACCATTTCTCCTTCTATTCTTATATCACATATCGTTTTGCTTTCTTTTCTTTCAAAAACCATGCGTAAAAAAGGAATTTTCTTTTTTGAAATTCATTCAGGAATTAACCGTCACTCACTCATTCTTAACCCGCATTCTTTAACTTTCAAATTTTCCAAACAACCGGATAATTATCCATTACCTACTAATATAATGCTTGTAACTATTGTTAACAATACTACTATAATGCTTGTAACTACTGTTAACTAATTGTCGTTAGTAGGTAATCGATAATTATTCGGCGTGTATTTGCTAATAACGGCCTTTTCATGATAAGACTTTCACAGTGCGGTTAAGTGATTATGTACCAGCAGTGGGACGTATACAGGCTGATACTTTACATTTTTTTATACCAGACTTTATAGAAGATACATTTTTTTATACCAGACTTTATAGATTATTATAGAACTCCTATAAAAGTAACAACGTTGATATTTCCATAAAGATTTTTCTTTTCTTTAAAATTACTTCATTTCAATAAAAACAGTAATATATATATATATATATATATATATATATATATATATATATATATATATATATATATATATATATATATATATATATATATATATATATATATATAAATCTATAAACGTAGTAGAGTTGTGCCGCAGAAATTTTATGTTTGTAGCACGAACTAGTCGGCTCGACCGGGGACGGCTCTCACAAAATATCAGCGTAAAATAGCTCAAACTTAATGCTCCTTGTGTTTCGTACGGTAAGTGTAGAAATCCGAAGGCTTTTTACTGTGACATTCTATCTTACTCCTCACGGATGATAACGTATCTGCATTTTGATTCTCTATAGAGGGTAGATATAGATGCCTATGAGCCACAGTATCCACTTACCACCAGGTGCACTGTGTGCTCGCTTGTCAACCTTACTTTATAAAAAATACGTGCAAGCATTATATACAAGTTCATATATTTTGGCAACATATTAATTCGTATCTGACAGGTACCATGAGCACAGCAATATGCTTTTCACTTCATACATGCCCATTACGATGGCTTATGCGTCAGAGTACCGGATTAAAAATGAATGAATAGCTGTGCTAGCTTAGGGCATAAGCGCTTGCCATAAATTTCACAGTGCGCCAGCAAACCAAGAACAATCCCCGGCGGCACGGCATATTAATTTCATTTTTAATTTTATTTTTACCAAATTTTGAGTGCCGATTCGTGCTCGGCAAAGAAAGAAAACTTCGTGAGGAAATTTGATATCAGAGGAATGAAATAATTCGAGATCATATAAAGTTCACAAACAAGTATTGAAAAAAAGCGGTGGCAAAAAATTTCTCCACAACTTTATCAGAAAGGAGGCTCGTGAGGCTGAGCAGTGGGATGCAGTTAACATGTAAAGAAAATGATGACACAATAAATTTCTTGAGAGTTCTTGTAAATTGAATCTGAGAATAAACTCTAAATACTCAATATTTTACAAAAAAGACATCACAATATTAAAAGCTTGAGATAATGTCAATAAAATTAGACGACTCCGTGACGCAGTGGCTTAGCAATGAGTGGCTGCGCTTGGGGTCGCGGGTTCGAATCCCGCACGGAACAAGTATTTATATGGCCTACAAATAGTTGTTCCTGGTCTGGATGTTTGTCCTTGTGCAATTTATGTTTGTAAACTGCCCCTACGGTACAAGAGAAAATTTTAGTGTAGGGGTAACGTTTTTAAAATAAAAAAATCAAATAAATTCAGTTTTATTTTTTGCTTGTGTTATGACAATAATTTGCCTCAAATACAACGTAAATATAAAAAGATTTAATTATTTATTTTTTGAGATGTTTGAGGAAAAATCATTATGTGAAATACAATCTATCCTGGCAGAATGTTTTCGGCTCTTTCCGGCACGCGATATGTTTCACTCTGACACATCGTGAATATGAGTCAGTCGATACATATAAAATTGTTGAATATCTTGAATGCGTCACTGTATAAACTATATAGCTATAGCTCAATATGTTTGTTATATAGCAACTTTTGTTTCGATATAACAAATACATTGAGGAAATATGTCCTATAACGGTCAAATCGTTTGGAAGTTACACGATCACTGACAGACGCATCGATGATTACATTTTTACATTAGCAACCCCTTTATAGGATGTTGAAGTATCGATCACTATTCATGCGCGTTATTTAGATTTCGGATAATCAAACACCAACTTTTTTTATCTTCAAGTTATTAGGATAAAATATGACGTAGATCCTAGCTGACATTGCTCTCTACCTGTTCGTAAAGTTTCATCACCATCGGTTCTGCTATACAGAAGATTAACCCGGACAGACAGATTGACAAAATTAAAAAAAAATGGTTATTTATATCTTAGTAGCCCACCAATAGCCCCGTGAGCTTAATAAAAGTCAGTTATTTCAATGTTACAAACAGATCATCATCATCATCATCATTACAGCCCTTCACAAGTCCACTGCTGATCATAGGCCGCCCCCAAGGTATGCCACAAAGAACGGTCCTGAGCCACCTGCATTCATGGAATTCCGGCATGTCTTACCAGGTCGTCACTCCACGTAGTGGCGGTAGGGGTCGCCCTACACTTCGCCTACCAGTACGAGGCTGCCACTCGAGAGCCTTTTTTCCTCAACGGTTGTCGGTTCTTCGAGCTATAAGCCGGCCCATTGCCACTTCAGCTTACTAATCCGTTAGGCCTTATCGGTCACTCTGTTTCTACTGCGGATATCCTCATTTCTAAGTTTATCACGCAGAGAAACTCCGAGTATAGCCCTCTCCATAGCTCGCTGAGCGAATTTGAGCGTCATCATACGGCTAGCAGTGAAGGACCACGTCTCAGTTCCATAGACCATCAATGGCTACATATACAATAATTTTATTTATATGCATAGATGTATAGATTACCATGTAGTAGGCATTTATATCGGCCTTCTGGTTTTGAGTTAATAATGTGCAGTCGTATGATAACAAAGCGATATCACAACGTAGGACTTGATTCATTAGCTAAATTGATTAATATGCGGTATCTAATTACTCGTAGTGCTTTCTTTATCAACGTACGAATACGTAATATAATGTACTAGCAAAGGAGATAAGCTTTTACGTAAATAGAATAAAGTTATGAATTGATGGTGATGATCATGATAATGTTTTTCATCAGCTTGCCATCACCTCAGCCCCTGTAGAAATGCAGGATATGGGTCTCTTTCTGTAGTAGAAATTTTTACCGTTTTAATTACTATTAGAACGAATATATCTGGCATTTCAGCTTATAGATCATGTGGGTGGTGTTCGTTATTTTAGTTTTGTTGTTTTATATCGTTGTCAACAATTATCGGTAAATATGAGAAATAGCCATTGTGGTCGTGGAAGGAAAATGGGAGATCTCCCGCCGGGCGAGATGTTCTGCTCGGGGAGCGGCCAGCACTCCATGTGTTAGTCGGAGATGTTCTATACATACTATTTATAACTCGGAATGTTGATAGCGTGATTTAGGCTTCAGTGTGTTTCGCTTGCGGCGCGATGACAGCGCCGCCGCAGCCATGTTTACCTATGTATTAACATTCCTCTTAATTAGTGCATAAAATTGGACAGGAACCTCTCCCATAATGAGGAAGGATTCCCTTGATCTTCAAGCTTCTCAGCTGGATTGACGATCGTAGTACCAGACGTCACGCAACCTTGACGCTTCTGCCATAATTTTTTTTATTAAAAAAAACGTTACCCCCACACTTGGATTTTCTCCTGTTCGTGAAGGCAGTTTACAAACATAAATCGCACAAGGACAAACATCCAGACCAAGAACAATTATTTGTAGGCCATACAAATACTTGTTCCGTGAGGGATTCGAACCCGCGGCCCCCAGCGCAGCCACTCATTGCTAAGCCACTGTGCCACGGAGCCGACAAATAAGTTAGTATACCGCCATCTGTCGGAGGTCATAAGATTTCTCGGACATTTCCTACAGTAGGTTCACAATACATACAAGAAGAAATGGACTGATGGATTTTCTTACGACACTACTACATACTTATTATAAACCTTTTTACAAAAAATAATGATCTTGTATACAAATCAATTTTATTCGCCCTATTGCATAATGAATACCTCTAATTAAGTTCTAAAATCGATTGCGCAGTTTTCTCAAAACAAAATAAATAAATAGAGATTTTTTTATTATCAAGTGAAAATTAATTGAAATCTATTCATGGAATTAAAATAGAGTGTAAAGTACCTATCTGTAGAGTAGGGTCACAGTCCGATTGAATAATTGTTAATAGATAGCAGTATTTTAAAGTAAAATGAAAAAATACGTTTTTACTGGATGTGATATTGCTGTTGTTATTTTAGTTTTTATTTTCGAGGAAATATGTATTAAAAATTGAATAATTTCACAATGGAAGTTCATAAAAATGCAGATGGCTACATGCAAAAATGTACTCGTATTCTCATGCAAATAGACCGCGTTCCGAGCGTATATCTACATATTAAAAGTACTCTAAAAATTGTAGTCTCGATGCGTTATTACAAGTATATATACAATACGTATCTACATGAAATATTATAGGTTATAATTTAACTAATGTGTGTATAAAATATAAGATCACATTTGAACACGTGAAAAAATTATATCGAGTTCCAAGGATTTGCGTAATAGCACACATCAAAATAGTGTCATTTTTGAAAGGATTGCCAAGCCTTTACTACATGTCAAGATATTTTAACTAAAAAAATTGGTGGTTTGGGGTCGCTGTGTTGAGACGACATGAAAGAAGCCTAAGCTCCAAATCATCGAACAGATTGACCTGTGGGTAGACTTAAAAAAGAACTGGATTTTGTGGTTTCCATTAGATGACATTTCTAACTTCCACAACAAAACCATCTTTTATTTATAATAGATGTCGGTTAAACGGTAGCCACTCGATACCCACGGCACGCAGAGGTATATAAGCCACTACTTTCACCGGTGTAAAAAACTGTATAACGTGCTTCATATTAATATATCTGACTTCATCTACTTTTTGCTCTTATCCTAAAGTATTTAGAGTGTTGCCATCGCAAGCCCTTCTGTTATCTGTGTGACGTCGCCTCTTCACTCACTCTTTTCTTACGTATATCATCCCGAATACAGTCCACTCTTTATTAGGTCTTAGGCCTGCCTCTACTTTTGTATCTATCCACCACCATAACCAACATTCTTCTTGTTACATGGTCCTCTCATATTCTTATAGCTTTTACGCTCATACCACTCTAGTCTAGCACTTTAACTTTACTGACAAATTCATTTCATATTAATATGTGACTAAAACCTAAAAATTATCAAGGACGTATTTTTACCTCATTCATCACACTTCACTGTCAGCCCAGAAATCACAATCTTTAGAAAAAGGATAATGCATTTGCTACAGAAATCTAGATTGTATTATTCTGTACTATCTACATATCGGTCGCTATGTACTTATATACATTTATGAGCCAAAACAAGTACTTGTTAAAAGAGCGAAACGTAAACCTTTTAGTCGGAGACGATATACTTGTCATAGTTAATAATAATATCGGATTCTGAGAAATCTAATTGAAACAGATATCCGAAATGTGTTCATTCGAAGCCAATTCGAATGTCGAGATACTTCATTTCCGCTCTGATTGAACAGTTCATTTTAACTAACTCTTTGTTATTGGAACAGTCTTTACTCCCCTATTTTTCGATTTCTTTATTGTGTGTAATATCTTGCTTAAGCGCCCATTCAATTATTTTTATCAATAAATTGTGTGCAACTAACGCTACGGTACCGGTGACAAGAACCCACAGGAATACGACCAAACAAATATTAAAAACAGAACAGATGCATCACGACCAGAAGTCAATCAACACAAGTGCAATCTATGGAGCAGACCTAAGTTCAGCAGTAGACTTTGATAGGCTGTAATTGTGAATCAGCTTTTGGTTGTCGCTCACCCGAACACCGTCTATGTGCCTAAACAAGTGGAGACTATTTTATTTCTGTTATTGTACACCTTCTTAAAAAAAATAAAGTAACAAACGAATTCACAGTCGACCTGATGGTAAGTGGCTACTGTAGATGATGAGCACCTGCATCCAACTTCATGGAAAGGTTGCAGATGCGTCTTCAAACGTGAGGACTAAGATAAAATAAAGCGTGTCATTATACCGGATCTCTATACCCTTCAGACCTGAACATAGTAATGCAAGCGCTGCTGTTTAACAACAGAAATTGGTAAAAGGATACCTACCTAGACCGACTCCCAGGCAAAAAGGAATCATATCACCTAGCTTTTCTTTCTCATATCTTTGCACTTATAGCCGCTGTTCGTGAACGATCAATAAAGATGTTCCATAAATAAATATATTTCGCAGTTTTTCGTTTCGACATTCACATTTTTCATCGCGTCTTTTTTTAACAAACGTTTTATCAGGATAATCTAAAATTTAAAATAACGGTAATAACATTCAGCTCACAGCTTCGTCGAAAATCATGTGATACCTTATAGATGCTAACAAATTTTAAAGTATATGCTTTGTACGTGAAGTATTTATGTATTCATTTCGTGTGCATTTTATCAATGTTTTAAATGAGAAAACCAAAAAAAAATGAAATTAAATATAGGTCCGGATATTTTAATTCATCTTGTTGAGTATTTCAGAACAATGGTTAAATGCTTAATGGTTAACTATATAAATGCACTTTGATGATAATGATGATGACTACAGCCATCACAAGACCACCGCTAAACATAGGCTTTCCCAAGGTACCAAAAAAACACGGTCCTGAGCCACCTGCATTTATTGACTTACTGCATCTGTTACCAGGTTTTGTCACACCATTTAGTGGGGGAATTCGCTTAGTTTTAAGAGGCTGCTAGTCAAGAGCTTAAACTCGAGAACGAAAAAAGCAGCATAATGCAAATGCAAAAGCTGACTATATGAAGAAGGAAATGGTCGTTCCTCGAGTTATTGAATGGGCTGTTCGGCATTTTTATATGTAACAGATTTCATAATGTGGATATTCACAGTAGAACCGTTGTTACTGACGTTGCCCAACAGATCATTTAGTTGATGTAGCAATGGAACGAGCATATATCACGTAAAACCGGTACATGCAGGTAGTCGATGGATGATAGGCTCTCGAGACTGTGTTTTGGTGGCATTCCCATGGAAAGGCTATGGTTCAGCAGTAGACTTGTGTTATAATGATGATGATGAGTTACAGCGTGGCTATCAGGTAAAATAAAGCATTGCAAAGTAGATAGATAAGAATAGTAAAGCTTCAGAAACATAATCAAGGGTTTACTCAATCTATAAACGTTAAAAACGAAATTTATGTTTACACTGTTACATTCCTAATGTTTCGTGTTAAAGAAGATTTAGATAACAAGCTACAAATCTCACACGATTGCTATTTATCAAGTGAAGGGCGGCGCATGCTCGCCGCTAAGACCGAGGTATAAATTGTGGTGTAGGCATTTACCTCTAACCATTTATCTTCGTTATACAGGTTAAAAAATACAAATAGGTTTATACTTTATATGTGATAGAGCCACGCTGCGGCTATATTATGGTTATACCACGAATGGGTCGGCTCAACCGGGCAAGGACCACGCTCTTACAGAATACCAGCGTAAAATTACAGATTAATACTGCTGTGTAGTGAGTGTAGAGATTCGGAGACTCTTTTTTACTGGAAACGAGGCATGTCATCTTAATCCTCAGGGATAACAACGCATCTATCTGCGTTTTGTTTTCTTTTCTTAATCGAGGATAAATGTAGATGTCTATGGGCCACAGTATCTCTGTCCACTCCACTTACCGTCTGGTGAACTGTGTGCTCGTATGTCACCCATATTAAAAATACAAAATAGACTTTGAATTTTCCTTAAGATAACTAACGTATACTAAATTTTGTACAGGGCATGGTAATAACTATGGTCAGACATATTGCACCAAGCATGCCAACTAAAAATTGGGAACGTACAATATTCGATTTTAAAAAAAAATCGATATATATGTTATTTAGAGTTGGTAATCATTTACAGTTTGGTTTTAATAATACCAGAATAAATTAAAAACGGATAATTTAAACCACCTGATTTATCAGTCTCTTCGTATTTGTGATTACTGTTTATTTCTAGAGGCACAGTTATAAAAATTTAAAATTGAAACTAGATTAAAAATAAATTTAATCAATCACTTTAAGTACAACTAGTTGAGCTGTCTTGTTTAGACCAATTATTATTTGATTTTCAATAATGCAGTTAAAATTAATGTCTTTTCCAAAGTCATCCATACTCAATATTTCCGTTTTTTTAACCACTTTTGCCCAATCACCCTTTGTGACATGGGTACATGCTTCAACCAATATAGAAAAAACAGTTCAAAAAGTTAAAACCGAATCACAAAGTGAGAAAACAAACACTTAATCACAAAATTACGCATAGTAAGTTCCCGAAATGGGGGGTGATTGAAACTACGTAGTGGTTTTTTCAGCGTGACTATGTATATGAGTATTTTGCCTACACAAATTTACGTTGACAAAGTAAAAAAAAAATAAACTTGTCTTATTCATGATTCATGTTATTTAAAGAATTTTAAAAAATAACTAAACAAATAATACATTAAAAAAATAATGATTCGATTATTTGAATTTTTTACCGATTATTTGAATACTTTTGTCGATTATTCGCATAATGAATTTTAATCATCCAAACACTACGGTAAGTCACATAGCGACATATAATTGAAACGACGTCAAGTAAAAAAGTTGATACCGGTTATTTTTTTATATTTTGCTTTGTTTGAAAGTTAGAATTTAAATTAATGATAAAAAAACTATAGACGTTTTAATGAAATATGCTAACTTCGATCGTATGCTAATATCGATAACTTCATAATTTTTCGGATTTACTTAAAAGGTTATTTTCAAATCGTGTGAGTACGCTTATACAAAGTTATTGCGGAATAAACGTCAAAAATATTTCTTAGATTTGGTGGACTATAGTTCACTTTTTGATATAATACGGGTCACAAATGAACGAAGTCCACCTGATGGTAAGTGAATGTTGTCGTCCCTAGTCGTCAACATTTATCGACGATTAAGAATCAAAAGGCAATCGTTTAAATAAAACTAATTTATTCGGAACAAAAATTAACAATTCTAATCTGGATGTAGCCGTGGTTAACTATGACATTGGGATGTCGATCAACTCAATAGTCGATACCCCCGTGACCATGGGTGCTGTAAAGTGATAGAAATGTCGGGAATATAAAATAAGTTAATATACGCGATAAAATCTGTAAAAATTAGTTTTATTTAAATGTTTTATTTAAGGGTTCGCGTAAATGTTAGAAATCATTATGTAACTATTTTATATTTAATTTTATGCGGGGCAGGGTAGTTTTTGTTCGAATACGGCTGATAAATGAACACAGTCCACCTGATGGTAAGTGAATGCTGTGACCCATAGATGTCAATATCTATCTTCGATTAAGAATCAAATCGTGTTGTCACTACTGAAGACTAAGATGAAATGTACCGTTACCGCGTATAAGACTTATCATAATGACGTGTGGTAGTAAGTAAAGTAAGTTAGTAAATATAGATATTAAATATATATTTATTTTGAATTCTAAGACTTCAGAAAGCTTTTTCAGCCAAAAGCACTAGAAATAAATTTCAAATTTTGCTCGTAACCATTTTTTTAACGATTTGTAGTGCAATATTTTAAATAAACTAAAAAGTTTAGATTCATTCAATAGCACTTCTTCATTTTGGTTACTTGATTGAGCCGGGTTCATGTCAGCAACTTCACGTCTAAGCGCGTATATATTGCTTGTGGGTAGAAATCAAATATTATTCGAGCTCGAGCACCTCGAGGACTCTTATTAAGTATTTAATATTACTTACAGAGAACTTAGTAATTAGCTCTATAGCTGTCAACCGCTGAGCAATCCAGTAGACTGTGGGCTGCCGTTTTTCTTGGCCCTTTACAGGCATAGCACAAAGGGCTGTCTGTAATAGCTAAGGTAAAGAAATATAATATATATAAAGAAATATAATAAACCTATAATTTGAAGTTTATTCAGTATAAGTATCTTTTTAGAAATGTTGGTGTTATTTGTAGGTAGTATGTAGTTAGGTAGGTTCAGTAGCCTGCCTGCATTCGATGTGGTTAATCCACAACTTTGTACGTTAAGACTTGATACGATTTCGTACTACTGTTTTACTTAAGAAAATGCAGGAAAAGTAGTTGTTTTAGGTGTAGTTTATTACGTTATTAAAAAGTTTCCCTATTTACGCACCATATATGTTAGTTTTTTACTAGCATATTATTTAGAATGAGAATCAGAATTAAACTAAACAAAATTTAAACATTTAGGATCTTGCGAGGGTTCCAATTATGAGTACGCTATGTTTTGTCTTAAAGACATACAAATATTATGTGTTCTTATGAGAATCATGTCATAAAATAAAAATAATGAAATAGGAATACTAATTAGGATTCTAAATGGATAAAATTAAATAGATGACAATAACAAAAATAATATAATTAGTTAATATAATTTAAATTTTAATGTAATGAGTCAAAATTATCATTCAAGAACTCGTCAACTTTATAATAAAATTTGTCTATTAATAATTCATTTAGCACTTTTTTAAATTAAATAAGGTCATGTTATTTATTGGATCAGGTAGTTTATTATCAATTCGTGGGAAAATACCAAAAAAGCTTTTTTCATTAGTGCTGTTTCACATTTTATGCAACATAACTTATTTACGTAGTGGGTGCGTATTGGATTCCTTCTAATTGTAGATAATTAAAAAAAGAAAAGAAATGGATACTTTTTTTACAAAAATTGCTGATTCCAGAATATACAATGATGGCAGTGTTAGGATTTTTAAAGATTTAAAATAAGGAAAAGAATTATCTGTGATTTTTAGACTACACATTAATCTTACACATCGTTTTTGCATCCTCAACACAAGCTCCCTATCAGAAGATAATAAAAAAAAACTTTTTTTGGAATCACAATAAATTCACATTATGAATTAATACGTTGTCAAAAAGTTCCCTACCACATTTATCTATAATAATATTATATGCTTCAAAGCCGTGTAGTGGTGACGAGCGAATCAACTAACCCCTGTCATTCAGAGGATGTCGTAAGGTGACAGAGGTAAAGCGCTCGGTTCGCAAAGCACTCCACCACCACTCAGGCCCACTCGACTTGTGGATGTCCAGGGAGAGCCCTGGACATCCACAAGTTGAGTGGGCCTGACGGAATCCCCCCAATTGTGCTGAGGACGTGTGCTCCAGAGTTGGCACCGGTTTTAACGCGTCTTTTCCGGCACTCCTACTCTATAGGCGTAGTCACAAAATCATGGAAGACGGCTTTCGTCCACCCGATCCCTAAAAAAGGCGACCGCTCAGACCCGTCCAACTACCGGCCTATCGCCATCACCTCCTTGTTCACCAAAACAATGGAGTCCATTGTTAACTGCCAGCTCATGAGGTACCTTGAGGATCACCAGCTGGTTAGTGACCGCCAATACGGTTTTCGCCGTGGTCGGTCAGCTGGTGATCTTCTGGTCTACCTAACTCACAGATGGGCGGAGGCAGTAGAGTCCAAGGGGGAGGCATTGGCCGTTAGTTTGGACATTGCGAAGGCCTTCGACCGGGTGTGGCACAAAGCGCTTCTTTCGAAGCTCCCTTCCAATGGGCTTCCCGAGAAATTGTGCAATTGGATCACCAGCTTTCTTGCAGATCGGGGCATCAAGGTCGTTGTAGACGGTGCAAGCTCCGATTGCAAGGCTATTAACGCTGGTGTTCCACAAGGCTGCGTGCTACCGCCAACGCTGTTTCTTCTGCATATCAATGATATGTTGCAAACCCGTAACATTCATTGATATGCAGATGACAGCACTGGTGATGCTCTTTACACCGGCCGAGCCAATATTTCTCGGGAAAACGTCTTCGAGTGCCGGGACAAACTTATGTCTGAAGTCGAGTCTTCGTCGAGTCTCGGATTGGGGGCGACTAAATCTAGTCCAGTTTAACCCCCAGAAGACACAAGTTTGCGCGTTAACCGCTAAAAATAACCCCTTTGTCGTATCTCCTCAGTTTCAAGGCACTCCCCTTGTTGCCTCAGCCAGTATCGGAATCCTCGGCGTTGACATATTGAGTGACGTGCAGTTTCGTGGTCAGTTGGAAGAGTAGACCAAATTGGCCTCTAAAAAGCTTGGCGTGCTCAGCAGAGCGGGACAGTATTTCATGCCGGCACACCGCCTGCAACTTTACAAGGCGCAGGTTCGGCCGCACATGGAATACTGTTCCCATCTCTGGGTTGGGGCTCCCCAGTACCAGCTCCTTCCACTTGACCGCATCCAGCGCAGAGCGGCTCGAATCGTCGACGACCGAGTGCTTTCCGATCGGCTCGATTCATTGGCACTGCGAAGAGATTTTGCATCTCTTTGCATTTTCTTTCGCATGTACCATGGAGAGTGCTCTGAGGAATTGTTCGGATTAATCCCAGCCGCCAAATTTCGTGAACGCACTACGCGGCAAACGTCCCGTTACCATCCACACTATCTGGATGCTTGGCGGTCCACCACTGTACGTTTTAAGAGGAGTTTTCTTCCGCGTACAACCTCTCTGTGGAATAGTTTACCACCGGCGATTTTTCCGGACCGATATGACCTTGGGACCTTCAAGAAAAGAGCTTACTCCTTTCTAAAGGGCCGGAAACGCACCTGCAATTCTCCTGGTGTTGCGGTTGATCATGGGCGGCGGTAGTCACTTAACATCAGGTGAGCCGCATGCTCGTTTGCCCCCTCTTCTATAAAAAAAGGTAAATTGAAATAGGAGGTGGTCAGCAACATATTCCAACTTAAAATAACAAACAACTGCAATCACAAACACTAAGCATGGCAACTATGACGACTATGGCAAATATCCCCCCCACCCCCACCCTTTTTTTTTATACATGGGGAAATGCCTACACATACCCGCCTCGCGGGGGCAAGGACGGGTTATGTCGGACTCGCACCGACTAAAACCCCATGGTGTCCTACCTTTGTCGCATATTGGCAGGGCTACGGGAACGCTTTCGCACACATCCGCGGCCCTACTAGCGCCTGCCGCCCCATGGCAGCACCTCCTCGGGAGAAGAAAATTCCTCCCCGTTCTCCTTCACAGGTAAGGCGCACCAGAACACATGGCGCGCCTTCCTCCACGGCCTCCAATTACGTCTGTGCAACAGACGCCCCCGCGTCCGATGCACAAAGGCCATGGGGCCAGGAAAAACGAGCACTTAGAAGTACTAGCCTTCCCGACCCCAGCGGCGGATCTGGTCTATGGTTCCGCCGCCAACCAAGATTCGGCTGCGGAGGGTAGGGAGAGCGGCGCCTCGCAATACCGACAATCCTCTCCCCCCGCAGCCCCACCACCACCGCATCAACGGTGCGGCCCCGTTTGAGTCGCGGAGGATAGGGCGAGTGGCGCATCGCCATACCAACACTCCTCTTCCTCCGCGACTCCACCTCGGCTGCAGCGGTAGGTGGGGAGGACACACCTCTCACTGCAGTCCACCAACACACATCCGAAGTGGGCTTCCCAAGCCCACGCGGAGTGGCCACCTCGGGCCGGCCCTCTACCTCGGACCAGCCATATGGGTTCCTTTTTGTTTCGCCGTGGGTGACCAAGCCACGGCTTCTAAGCCCCTCCGCCACGACAAGGCGAGAACCCGTTCGGGGGGTCAACCCGTTCGGGGGGCCACCCCCACCCCTATGACCCAATGTATGTAGACTTTCGATAGGCTGTAATTAATGATTTATTGAATTTTTAATATTATACTGTGGTTTTATGCTGAGGCACGTAGTCGCATACATTAGAGAGACTTGTTTCCTGGTAGCGTGACGTATTACAAAATCAATACTGTTGTGTTATATTTCCCACAGTGAGCCAGCGATTTGTCCAACATAATACATCTACACAACGATAATTGAGTTTCGTACATTATAGTGAATTAATTAACTAATTAATTCCGTTCATTGTTGCGGGATTATACGTCATAATATATGATGAGTTGCATTTGAGACCTTTAACATTTATTTCTGATGTAAAACTGAAATAAAAATTAGAAAATGGTTATGTAAGGGTTTCATTTTCAAAACTAAGAAATAAAACCTAATGTAATGTTACAATATTTTTTTTACATTAACTAAAAATTCTCAAACATTTTGAGAACAACAATTTTTTGAGAATTTTTTAGTTTGAGAAAAAGGTTTTTATCTTTTAAATTCCAAATGCGTGTGCATTATTTTAACTGATTTTACTGCGCACACACATTAGTAAGGGTCGATCGGTAGGCAAAAACGTTTTTGCCCATAAATCACATTCAATTTGGGAAAATTTCAAATAAAAGTAGAAAAGCCTTATTTACTCGTATTTACAATAACTGCGTTAATGGTGTATCATTATTTATATATTTGTGCTTAAGTTTAAAATTTGGTTACTCTTTAAAAAATATCCTTGTTTATAGAAGTTGCAAAATTCTATTCTTAACAGTACAATAAAGATTTGAAGACTGAAGTCAACATGATGGCATATGGTCCTATCTACCCAAAGGTATATCCATCCCCAAACATAAAGGAAATGTTTGATAGGTTGTTATTATACTGTTAAGAATAGATGTGATACTGTTAAGATAAGAATGATGCGCGCACACACATCATCGATAATATAGCCAGAATAGCTTCCTAGGACCTTGAAACGTCGAGATATGATGAAAACTCGATTTTCGAAAATCGAAGTGAAAACAATAACTTTTTTGATAATTTCATAGCGGGAAGTTATAAAAAATGGTATTGAAAGGCACACTTCAAGCGCGAAGCGGAGAGTGGTTGGGATTTACTGTCGACGAAATCACGCTATCTTCAGTTTTTTGTTTTAAATAAACGTTCTACTTCAGTTACTGAAATATTTCCTTAAATTTTTTTGAAAATAAATAAATATTGGTGTATTTCGCAAACAACTTAAAAATGATTTACTTAAGTGCTACTCTGGCACGATAACATTTATTACAGTATCGAATGTGTTTTAAAAATAAAACCGGCCAAGAGCGTGTCGGGCCACACTCAGTGTAGGGTTCCGTAGTTTCCCGTCCGTCACAATTAGTGTTCCCACTTATGAGTTTAAAGGTGGGTATCCATTATGTTCGCGCTCCAGCAGCGCTCCGCGCTCCTGCAACTGCTCCCGGTAGTGGGTACTGTTGTTTCTATCCAAGTTCAAAATGATTTTCCTAGAAAGTCCTTATAAAGTTCTACTTTTCAGATTTTTTTCATATTTTCTAAACTTATGGTTCAAAAGTTAGAGGGGGGGGGGGGCACATTGTTGTTTACTTTTGGAGCGATTATTTCCGAAATTATTGACATTATCAAATAATTATTTTAGTAAACCCCTATTCATTTTTAAATACCTTTCCAACAATATATCACACGTTAGGGTTGAAACTAAAAAAAAATCACTTCCCACTTTACATATAGGGGGGCTACCCTAATAAAACATTTTTTTTCCAATTTTTATTTTACCACTTTGTCAGCGTGATTGATATACATATTGGTACCAAATTTCAGCTTTCTAGTGCTAACGGTCACAGAGATTAAGCGAGGACGGACAGACGGACAGACAGACATGGCGAAACTATAAGGGTTCCTAGTTGACTACGGAACCCTAACGAGTTGGTTTATTACGAAATAAAATAAGGATTGTTTTGTTCATTCCAGCAATGCAATTACCGCGGAAATACAGCACGAGTACAAGTATCCCATGGCAAATAGAATCATGTGTTGATTGTCTGTAAAGTTTTAAGTGCTACATATAAATCAGGTTTCATGGCTCAGACTAATAAATAACGTTTGAGATTTACTAGGTAGAATAAAAATTAACACCCACATCGTTATCGTTAAGAGGTTAATAGGATTAAAGGATTAAGTTTGTTCGTCCACGTCAATATGAAATGTCGCGTTCATTTTAATTTCTTTACATCTTCAACTATTTGTAGTATTTGTTAACAGTATAAGAATATCCACTACCCCATATCGTTCCGTAAGTGTCGTAAGAGGCAACACAGGGCGAAAAACCATGTGGACAACAGCGTTTTTCTAATAACAACTTAAAAAAAAAAACTGCTGGTACCACAGGTGAGTTGGCAGTGGCCAGGTGTGGTTACTATAGCAAATGTGCCTCATATAAGGCGGTCAATGGGGCTAAATTATACTGTAGTATTTTGTGTACCTGTCACGGTATTTTATGACGAATAAGGAGTTACTGAGGGTTTACCTTAGTTTTACTAGTATATTATAAGAGAACACCTAATGCTTAGTCAGAGGTCTTAACCTAAAGTTAAGGCCTTACTAGAGCGTCTGACAGTGCTTGTAGCGTGGCGTCATGGCAAGCACACGTTCTTGTATTGCAAGGTCCTGGTAACAGGTAGGCCACGTTACACGCCCCGTCTAACGCTCTACTGAGGCTTTGACCTTAGACTAGTAAATAACTTCATAGCTCCTAATTCACCTCGTCTTATTCATTTTTTACTGTGCTCATTAAAATATAGTAATAAGAATTTTGCTGTTCTCTGCGAATGAGGAGAAAAAACAGATATCTTCTCATGTCGTGTCCAAAAAACTAATTTGATTTAAATGAAAACACATACAAGCTGTATGTGTTTATACTATACTATGCTATCATTATACCGAGCAAAGTTTATCAATATTTGTTAATTTGTTTGTCATTACGTTCTCGAAAACGGCTGGAAGGATTCCAATTGGAAATTTACAATAAAAGTGTTGACGGGACCGAAAAAACGATCAAGACAGGACCCATTTCCGAAACAAATCGTTTTCTGTGTTTTCTTGCCATTTTTTTAGGTTTAACTTTACGTTATTTAGTATTCTATCCCACACAGTCACACAACTGGGTAAAAATTAATTATTATAGATTTTTATGACGTTATGCATAGTTTTTAACTATGAGAAACTATATAGTATTTCTAATATGTATAGTTTTAAGTGCCTAACTGGAAACGGTTCTCACGATTTGGATGAAAATTTGTACTTAGATAATATTTTACTTTTATAGTTCTCCTAGGTGTAATCTCCGAAATTTTTTTTAATAACGCCGAGCGAAGGTCGGTCGCCTACATACTTTTTTGAACCACGGGTGGGTGTCGTAAAAGACGACAGAGGGAAACCGAAACGGGAAATCGGCAGTGGCGTCTTTCTGAAATTAGTAAAAAGTTGCGGTTGCCAAACCACCTGTCAAACGCAGTCATGAGGCAAGGGAGGCCTACGTTCAGCAGTAGAAAATAAAGTATATAGGTACTCAGACATTTTGAACTTCTATAAAGTTGCCGGTCCACCTCTGGCTCTTCACTCTTGAACTTTACTTGTCTGATTATAATGCAATTCATTATCATTGCAAAAAACTTGATAAAACACGTGCGATATTATCGACGTTTATGTGGCTTTTCTAGTGTTTCAGTGTTGGGGGTAGCGATGTTAGGATTAATAACGGTAATAGTACCTACACGGAATCAATTGAGGGAGGAAGGTTCCCCTCAAACGTTTTCATTTTCACGTGAATCTTAGCTAATTAATATCCTTAGTGTAAATATAAATAGCGTTTTGTAAACAAATCGTAAAAAGATAATACTACACTGGTGTATCGCACTATCACTCTCATTCTAAGCCAGAGAAAGTCGCGTATGCTATTTTCAGATTAATCATAGCATTGGAACAAAGCTTAGAGCAAAAATAAATAAATTGTTTTCTTAAAATAATGTTCAAGAACACAATAAATGAAACATGTCCTAATAAGATTAGAGTACTACTAAACAAATTTTGATCTATTTTGATCTACAATGTTAATAAGTAATCAGTCTCGCGCGAACCGCCCCCGAGTGAGCACAAGTTCTGTGTCCGAAAATGACGTCGTCTAATGTACTTAAGTGTTCAAGTTGCAATATTGTGATTAGTGAAGTTTTGGCCTTTATTCAAAATAAGGCAAATGTTATGGATGAGGAGAGCATTGTACGTATCTGTAGCAGTGCATTTGAAGCAGATGATATTGATAAAGCAAAATGCCTTCTTTTTGAATCATTGCCATCCGTAAAACGAAAAAATATTCGTCGAAGAGAAGGCAAGCTGCTACAATCTAACCGCCGCAATGAGGGCAAAAAACAAAGAGATCTGGTCGATATAATTTCCCTATTTAAAGAAACAGATCCTGATGTCGTACCAATTTTCGTTGCGAAAGATTTGCAAAAATTGCCACCGATTACTTTCGTCCACGTAGACGTTACACGATTATTGAAAGACATTATTACATTGCAAACAGATATTCAAATGATGAAAGATATATACGTGACAAAAGAAAATCTAGAAAAACATATTGAGAAGTATCTTAATTTAAAAACAACAGCTACATCTTTTAATTTTGCGGGTAGACGTAGAGATATACACTTATTTAACAATGATCATATGTTTGGAGACAGTGGGCCAATAGGTCTTGAATTTACGTCACCTGCCGTGACTCACTTACAATCGGCTATTAATACGAACGCGAATGATAATGGCGATACAACTATCCCTTTCTGTAAGGACAGCGAGAGCGAGCAAATAAATAAACCTCTCATTCCCCCAAAAGGGCGTGCGCGCATTGCAAAACAAACACATAAGTGACAACAACAAACAGGCGATCTCTCTCATTCCTTCAGAGAGAAAGCTTGAGAGCGGTGTGAGTGCTAATGGCACCGAGAAGGTGAGGGCGGATGTTCAGAAGTTGACGTCATTAACGTTTGATAATTCCGCAAGTCCTAAAGCAAGTAATAATGATAAAAATGATAATAATTTATCAAATCGAGCGGTAGTCGAGTCAAGTGGGCCTTATAAAGATTTTACGGCCGTATCTTGTGTGACAAAAGTCATTAGCTGATGTGGTTAAGCAGAGCGGGCCTTGGAAGAAAAACGAGCCAAAAGAAGAGTGGATAGTAGTTCAAAAACGTAGGTTACGTAATCGTTTTGTTGGTAAAACCGGCAAGGCAATTACGGAGCCGGATATTAAATTTAAAGCTGCAGAATGGAAAGTTCCTTTATTTATCTCGAATGTGCATAAGGACACAAATGAGAAGGACATAATAGAATACATAATGTCGAAAACAAACGAAAGAGTGGCATTAGAAAAAATTGAAATGAAAAAAGATAAAGGATATAATGCCTACAAGTTGTTGGTATCTAAACATAAATTATCAACATATTTGGATGATAACCTATGTCCAGGGGGTATATCGTTTAGACAGTATGTACATTTTAAATATAGAGGAAGGAAGACGCTTGATACTGTAAAATTACCAACTCAAGATGAATAGTACACTCAAGTTTGTAACTTTTAATTGTAAATCAGTCAAACGGTCAGTTGAATGCTTAAGAGGACTTTGTGAGATAGCGGATGTAATAGCTGTGCAAGAAACATGGTTATTTCCACATGACATAGATTTCCTCGGAAATATTCATCAGGATTTCATGTATACTGGTAAATCAGCTATAGATTGTTCAATAGGCATAATTAGAGGTAGACCGTATGGCGGAGTTGCATTATTATGGCGGAAGAGTGCTTTTAAAATAGTGAGTGTAGTAAAGTGTGACAGTGTGCGTCTTGCAGCAATTAAGCTGCAACTGCCAGAGTGTACGTTACTGATATTCTCAGTATATATGCCAACGGACTGTAGTGAAAATTTAGTTGAGTTCACTGAGTGCCTGAGTGAAGTAAACGCAATTGTGGAAAGTGAGGCAATTGAAAATGTTTTCATACTAGGTGATTTCAATGCGCATCCAGGGACGCTTTTTGGTAATGAATTATTAAACTTTTGTTCAGAATGTTTGTGGTCTTGCGTGGATATGAATGTGCTTCCATTACACACATATACATTTGTTAGTGAGGCACATGGTTGTCAGCGCTGGCTAGACCATTGTATTGTTACTGAAGCGGCTCAGAATTTAGTTGTTGGCGCAAAAGTATTATATAGTTCATATAATTCTGATCACTATCCAATGCAAATAGAGTGTAACATAAGCTTGATTAGAAGTAGCAGTGTAAAAAATAATAAAATTTATGTAAATAAGACGACATGGGGTAAAAGAAATGATAACCAAATAAATATGTAGAGGCAGATATGCAATGTTAAATTGAGTGACATAGACTTTCCGCAGCAATTTGAGAAGTGTTCGGATAAAATGTGTACAGATCCTAGTCATAAGTTAATATTAGATGAGATGTATTGTAAAATTGTGGGAGTTCTAAGTGAGGCAGCGGAACAAACTTATATACATAAAAAACATAAGAAATATGTCATTGGCTGGAATAGATATGTTAGAGACGCCCACAGAGAGGCTCGTGCAGCTTTTCAAATCTGGCGTATGTTTGGTAAACCATGCGCCGGAAATGTTTACAATAATATGTGTAATACTAGACGTAATTTTAAAGCAAAGTTGAAATGGTGTCAAGATAATGTAGAGCAAATTAAAATGGATAAAATGGCATCATGTCATGCTAAAGGAAATTTTAAAGAATTCTGGAAGCATACTAGTAGTTTAAATCGTCGCTCGAGCCTCCCTGCTAGTGTCTCAGGTGTTAGTGGAGCGAGTGAGATAGCAAATCTTTTCAAAAATTATTTTAAAGTTGTATCTCCCCTAGGCCCCTCAACGCAATCGATTGATGGGCAATGTCAGCAATCGGCGATCAGTGTAAGAATCACAGTAAATCAAATAGATGCTATTATTAAAAATATGAAGCGTGGAAAATCTCCGGGACATGACAGGCTCAGTATTGAGCATTTGATATATGCAGGTATTCATTTACCAAGAGTGCTGGCATTGTTTTTTAATCTTTGTTTATCGCATATGCATTTGCCAGCAAACCTTATGAAGACTTTGGTGGTACCGATTATAAAAAATAAAACGGGGG
Source organism: Parnassius smintheus behrii (assembly GCA_036936625.1). Taxonomy (NCBI): domain Eukaryota; kingdom Metazoa; phylum Arthropoda; class Insecta; order Lepidoptera; family Papilionidae; genus Parnassius; species Parnassius smintheus. Next base: position 13,394,741 of record JAUPFT010000005.1, on the reverse strand, counting down.
ACGCGGCAGACGTGTCTAATTACAGGCCGATATCACTAGCTACCGTAATCGCGAAAGTGCTTGACAGTCTGCTTGATAAATATCTGCAGAAACACATCTCCTTGCATGATGCACAATTTGGTTTTCGACAAAAACTATCAACAGAGAGTGCAATTTTCTGTCTCAAGCAGACGGTCAAGTACTACACGACCAGAAGAACCCCTGTGTATGCATGCTTCTTGGATTTATCCAAAGCATTCGATTTGGTGTCTTATAGGGTATTATGGCGAAAGCTGCGAGAAGAGACTGACATACCTGAAGAGATTATCACTATGTTCCAATTTTGGTACTCACATCAAACGAATTACGTTAGATGGGGCACAGGTATGTCAGATGAATACGGATTAGAGTGTGGGGTAAGGCAGGGCGGATTAAGCTCTCCTACCTTATTTAATTTATATATTAATGGGTTGATCGCTGAGCTCAACAGCACTGGTATTGGGTGTTCAATAGACGGAGTCAATATAAATAACATAAGTTACGCGGACGATATGGTGTTGTTGAGCCCATCGATCAGAGCACTGAGAAAATTAGTGAAAATTTGTGAATCATATGCTAGTACTCATGGGCTTATATACAACACAAAAAAGAGTGAGCTAATGATTTTTGGGGCAGACGCTAAGAGAGGAGCTAACTTACCGCCTGTAATTTTGTGTGGGTCAGTTATAAAAAGAGTACCTCAGTTTAAGTACCTGGGGCACTGGCTCACTGAAAGCATGAACGATGACTGTGATATTGAGAGAGAACGCAGAGCACTGGCAGTACGTTGCAACATGCTGACTCGCAGATTCGCCAAGTCCTCTAGACAGGTTAAAATAATGCTTTTCAAAGCATTCTGTCAAACTTTTTATACGTGTAGGATGTGGGTTGGTTACACGCAGCGGACGTATAGTGCACTGCGCGTGCAATATAACAATGCGTTTAGGATTTTGATGGGACTAGCTCGTCACTGTAGTGCATCTACTATGTTCGCGGAGGCACGTATCGATGACTTTTACGCTATAGTGCGAAAGAGATGCGCCTCGCTTCTTTTTCGTATTAGAGACTCTTCTAATAGCATCTTAACCGCCTTAGCCGATAGGTGGGACTCTGCGCTTTTAAGACACTGGATCCGCATTCACATGCATAAGAATTAAAATGTAAATTTAAGTAATTATAATAAAATGTATTTTTTTTAATATAAGTAAGTTTTAGTAATTATTGATATTGTTGTTAAAATGTATGATTTTTTTTTCTTTTCTTAGATTTTTAAGCAATTTAACTAATCAACGATACTATAATAATGTTATGTTACTAACCAATTTATGGACTCTTGTCTGAAATAAAGATTATTATTATTATTATTATTATAATAAGCTTTCCAACTAATCTAAAATTGTACTTCAATTTTTTACCATTTTCTTTATTATAATGAAATACTCCAACATTGAAACAATCTAAAAAGAACAAAATAAAATTGATAGAAAACTATACAAGCATATAAATATTCTAGGAAAATAAATTTTATGAGCCTCAGAAAGCATTTTGATCAAATAGATGAAATTGTAATATAATCTCCGACGTATTTTAATAAGACGGCTAGGAATCTGAAACACAAAGATGATGAAAAAAATTCTTATTTCATTACTAACATGATGGACCAATTATACGTTAGAAAATCATACCCGTAACAATAAAGGCACTTTATACTCGTTTCCATATGAACACATATCGGTCCACCATACTGTTCGATCTATGAAATCAATTCGTAAGACTAATGCTATAACACTATCTTACAAAATTGATTTCGTTGTGTAGTGTAATAAGAAAACTGTGGAGGATTCAAAAATGGAACAAATTATATTTCTCATGGATCACACTGCACAAAGGAAATAGAAAAATATAGTAACAACTGTCTTTGTTTGCGACAAATATGATTATATCGATTGAGAAATGAATCACGATACTATGACCGTTTTCTGTATCAGCGTTATGGTTATAGCAGCAGATTTTAATTTTAAGTAAAATATTTTAACAGCTATTAAGTTTGGGTATTACTGCTAGCTGTGTAGTTGAGTAGCTACGGTATCAATGGTATAGTTATTCTATTTTACGAAGGTTTATATTTATATTTAATGAAGGTTTCTCCTTGATTGTAGTAGTGACATGTACCGACAGGTGCGTTTGTGTAACTGCGATTCGTTCGACTCGCGATTGTATGCTCCCGAGGCCTACGCACATTAACACAATGTGTTGTACACGGCTAACAACAACCAAAGTCAAAACTTCATTGTGAAATAGAGTAACTATATTAATTCCTTTTACTCGTAACTGATATTACAACTTCAAACAAAAAATACATTGAATTGGACATACTTGGTCTCATCTATGTAGACGGCTTCGAGGACTTTAGCGGCATACTGAAGATTCTTTTGCAGCGTTTCAGCTGGTATTTCACCTCTGTTTAACTGTCGTAGCAGATAGCGTAATCTGTGAACAAAAACATATTTTTTAATTTTATTAATACATTACAAAACGATAGAAGTATCATTTACAACAAGATTTTAAAAATAGGTACATATACTACAAAAAATAAATAACATTTCTGCTAAAATAAATCATTAGTTAAAGTAAAATGACAATCTTAGTAAAGTAAAATGGAAATTAATACAGAAGTTGCATGTTTATTTATTTTTTGAGGTTACTAAAAATATTTAAGAATCAAGAAGAGGATCAATTTCGGAAAAGATCAATTTAAACAAAAAGGATTTTTCATGTAATTTTACAATTAAAAACCGTTTTTCTAAAATGTAAATATAACGGCAGCGACGTCATTATATCGCTTTAGTAACTCAACCGCGTGGTGAAATGATAAAACTAAAAAAATGTCATTGCATAGTACAGATTATTATGTTTGTTAGGAGTGATAACAAAACATAATCCGTATTTATGACACATGGTGATACGAATGTAGAAAATACAAAAGTATTGCATGATTGCGATTGCCTCATAGCCTCAACGGATTTAATGACGTTTTTTTCATTCAAAAATTTTACATTTTTTATGAATAATTACCAGGAAAATGGAATTGTAGGTAAAAATATTTAAATATACTTCAAATGAATTATTCTTTCATTTATATATAAATTTTTGGCAAAAAATGTTAATGCAAGTATAAAAAAAATTTATTTAAAAAAAAAGTTCTCTATTTAGTTATGAGGAAAGGACTATTGTGTGATGGTTATGTTCTGAAAACAACTTTCCCGAAATTCATAGTATTTCTCTCGACTGATGCAGTTACTATAATATACCCAACACGTTCAATAGCAAGTGTGTTAGAAAGTTCCAGTATTAGACATAAAGCCTTTTCAAGTTACGTATGCCTATCCATTGCTTGATTTTGTAAATATCATGTATCATTATACGCTGCTATAACAGATGAGTTCCATTATGCAAATTAACATCTTTACCTAGTTTCGTTATGAAAATTGACAATTAATCATATATTGTATACAGATACTATATACTTTAAATGAAAAAAAAAAATACGTAAAATCACCGTCACCGTCACCGTCTGTGTGGTGGATATTTGCCATAGTTGGCACGCTTGGCAAGCAAGTAAGCAATTGCATTTTTATTTTTTAGTTGTTATTAGAAATATGTGTGTAAAATCACAGTACACTTTAATACATTCATTCATTTGCTGAAATATAAGTATGTATATACGCAGACTTGGAAAAAAAAATCTGGCTCAATCGCGTAAAAAGATTCCTCTCTTCCATAGGATTAAATCGAACCGCAGTGATCGTAAACTTAAATCTTCAAATAAGATCTTGAACGCCGCAAGAAAAGAACAAAGGCATAAAAAATAAAGACTCCATTTCAAGAGAATTCTGATCATTCTGTTGTCGTTTCTGTTATCAGTGTTGTTTAAATATTTCAGCGAATTTTTGCGACATGCAATGTCGAATATCGATCATATGCACTTATTTATTGGCAGCATACATCACTATTTTTGTATTACCAGAAAAAAATTAAAGCACTTTTATATAAGACACTCGCCAGTTATAATTATTATGTTTTAAAAATGCAATTATTTTACAAATAAAATACATATTTTCCAATTTCAATTTCCCCTCACATTTTACGAGCTGAATTGATTCAGATTCAGGTGATTTATTAGCCACAATTTAGGTTCAGGTATAAGATTGAAATATGTTTGATGTTTCATTGTGTAATGAATCTGCGTCCTGAATATTATCATGCGATGATATTTACGATTTCGAATATCGCCTGAAATCGGGCGAATCCTTTGATATTTTTAAAATGGCGTTTATGAGTAAAGGCCCTTCTAAGGCAAACGTGTAACGCTGGTATAATTAATACATTTCAGTTCAGACCTGAAGTCAGTTCCATTACTTGCCGAGGCTCTACGGGGTACTGATTTACCATGAAAAAGCGCCCGCACTCTCAGAATTTAAAATGAGGGACTTCCAAGATAGTGGGTATAACATACCTCCTCACAGTCCAAATTTTAGCTCCGTGTGAGCTTTTTATTCCTCAAAATAAAATTACTGAGTGTTGAAAAATAGCCCTTAGTCGAATAAATCAAATTAAAAGTATAAAAATATTAAAAAATTATAAAAATCTGTTCAAATTTAATTATTTAATTAAATATTGGACTTAAAATAATGTTAAGGGTAAACGGTAATACCGTATTAAACCTAAATTTATTCTGATAATCACAATTTAGTGGTATGTAGGTACATTGTTTTCTAAATAGCTTAAATACTGAATATGCTGTAGCGGCGATCATGCATGATGTGGTGGACGCACATCTAGTGCATACCAGATGTTACATATCACAGACCAGCGATACAAAGAAAGATGCGAGACATTTGGTAATGTGATTTTAAAAACGTCTGCCAAGCGTGGTGGTTCTAAAAAATCTACCCATAAACAAATATTTCTAATTAAATATGAAAGAGTCGTATTTAAAAGGAAAAATAATTAAGCAATCAATGAATACATTCCTTTTGGTTTTTTTTATAGGTTAAGGTGACAAACGAGCACACAGTCCACCTGATGGTAAGTGGTTGCTGCGGCCCATAGACATCTACATCTAACCTCGATTACAAATCAAAATGCAAATGCGTTATCACCCGTGAGGACTAAGGTGGAAAGCCTCGTTTCCAGTAAAAAGGGTCTACAGTTCTCTACACTCACCATACGAAACACAGCAGCATTAAGCTACAATTTCACGCTGGTATTCTGTGAGAGCGTGGTCCCTCCCCGGTCGATCTGACCCATTCGTGCTACAACTATACCACTAATATAACTGCAGCATGGCTCTACCATGGCTTACCAATTAAATTGTACACAAATAAATATTAAAAGTATATAATATATACCTACACAAATAAATAAATATACAAAGATGGTACAATAGGCTGGTATGGTACCGCTCTTGAAGCGATTTCTCCCAGATAACGTAAATGTGCAAGAAAATGAAAAATAGAAAACCTTTTTCAATTTTCACAGAATGATTAATGTGCTTATTTTTATTTATGGATACAATGCAATAAATTTGTATTAGACTAACTGTCCGTAGAATACCTATTTGTTAAAACCATTTGACTGCCTCTTTGATCTAGGTCTCTAGCAACTGATGATTATGGAGTCTCGGGTTCATCCCTGGCCGAGGTAAAATAGTCAAATAGGGATTTTCTGTGAAGAAAATGTCAGTCGCACCGCATATAGGAAGTTGGAAGGTGCTTTCGAATTCAGGAAGTTCGGACACAGCTAAGCACGTAAAGCTGTTAGCTCTGTAAGAGTGCATCAGTGTATGTGCCCTCGTGCACTATATTTTTTTTATAGAATAAGGGTGATAAACGAGCATACAGTCCACATCTATTAAGAATCAAAACGCAGGTGCATTGTCACCCATGAGAACTAAGATGGAATGCCTCGTTTCCAGAAAAAAAGGATCTCCAGATCACTCACGATACAAAACATAGCAGTATTAAGCTGCTCTTTTACGCTGGTGTTCTGTCACATTCGTTCTACAACCGTAATATAGCTTCAGAGCGGCTCTACGCAAATCGGCCGCCGTGATCGATATTCGATTATAGGACACTAAAACCGCGTGGCATCGTCGCCTTGTTTTTGAATCTATCTATTTTATAGCTAGATTTACCTGCCTCGCGGTGGCAAGGACGAGTTATGTCAGACCTACACCGATTAAAACCCCATGGTGCTCTACCTTCGTCGAATATCGACGAGGTCACGGAAATGCTTTAGCATATGCTTTATTACATATGCTATCATAGAGCGCCGATCACCCCATGGTGGTCACCCACTCCTAGGTAGAAAAATAAATCCTCCTCTTCTTCATCCTCAGGCAAGAAAACAGTCATTGCACCCTAGCCTATCCCAGATATTGTCGCAGAGGTGTTAAATAAAATATTTGGCTATTCTGTTAACTGCAGTATTTGGATTATGCCAAAAGCATACACCTATCTATCTTCTATATCTCTATATAAAAATCAATTGCTGTCCGTTAGTCAAGCTAAAACTCGAAACTGCCTCGACCGATTCCGATGATTTTTTTTTGTTATTGAGTGGTGGACTCCTGGATGGTTTAGATTCACAATTGGATCTGGTAGGTGACGCTGTTTTCAAGATTCAGAAATCACCCGTGTGAAGCCGAGGCAGAAAACTAGTATATTATATATTTATATGTATATAAACGTGTATGTAAGTCTTCATGTTGTCAGCAGCACTACTAAGCAAATCGTACAAGAACCAAAAGTTCCCACGTAAACAGCTACAGGCAACCTTCCTCGTCCTGTTTGAATTAAGATTCGCAGCTATATACGTACAATCAAGGCAATAGTTAATTAAGTTTTCTTTTGTAAGAGCTTCGTATAGAAAATATTATGTTATCTTCTCCTTCTAAGTATTTCTTTTTTCTTTTCTTTCTTTTCAACCGTCAGTCAGTCTAATGCTGATCCCATGATCAGCCATGAGTAGCTCATGCCCCAACCATTGTAGAGAGGAATTGCCTTAATCGTCACTATCGTAGCATTAGGAATCTCACACACGATACAGGAGAAAATCCTAGTGTGGGGGTAACGTTAAAAAGAAACCTCTGACCGCCACCAGTAACTAATGTGACTATTAACCTTAACAAACGATGAAAACAAAATGGTTACCATCTAAGTCATGAGATCTGTTACTTAGGCCGGTTGTTTTTTACGATAGTTATAGGACGAAATGGGAAGGTGGATCCTCTTTCTCTGCCACCGCACAGCCAATTACGTATGTTTTATTAAATTATATAAGTAATGCTATATATGGGCCACAGCATCCACTTACCGTCCACATGATGGTAAGTGGATGCTGTGGCCCATAGACATCTACACTCATCCTCTATTAAAAATCTACATGCAGATGCGTTGTCATCCCTGAGAATTAAGATGGAATAAATCGTTTCCAGTAAAAATGGTCTCCGTTTTTCTATATATACAGTACGAAACACAGCTATTTCTCGCCGGTATTCCAGGTCTGACGCACGTCGAAGATTACTTATATTTTTACTATAGATGAGATATATATTGCGTTAGTATATAAAAATAAATTTCTCGTGATAGCGCTTGTTATGACTTTTATGTATAAGTGTTTAAAAATCTTTGAACTTAGATTTTTATTATCTGCTAAAAGCTTTTTATCGTCAAGGGAAACGACAAAATACTATAAAATATAAATAAAAATGAAATTTTTATCGGTACGATCTTTCATTTTATCATTGTGTGGGTTTAAACTTGCGATAAAGTAATTTAAGAAAATCTTTTTAAAAACTAATCAACTGCCCTAAATAATTATTATTAACTCACTAAATAATACTCACTAAATAAAATATCAACTCCACTAAATAATTATTAGTGTTAATCACGGATAAAAAATATCAAGATTTTTTTTTGATTAGGTCATCGTAAATCCGTTCTTAAGGAATCAGTAATACAGAATTATTTTTCAATGAGTAGCCAAATTTTAAGCTTAAGTTCATATATATAAATAATGATATACCGTTATTGCAGTTTTTTACAATTACGAGTAAATAAGGTAGGTAAGGTTTATTTGAAATTATCCCAAATTGAATGTGATTTATGGGCAACAACATTTTTGCCTACCGATCGACCCATACGAATGTATATGTATGTGCACAATAAAATCAAATAAAATAAAGCACTACCAATCATTTCGATATTAAAAGTTAAAAAGGACAGAATGTTTGAGACTTAAATAAATTTTCCTTCACCATTTGCCTATTATACCTATTCTAAACCTTCTCTAGAAATTGGGCCGGTTATTTAAAAATATACAGGGTTATTGTATACAATTCTATTAATTATAGGATCCCAAGCTGATGGAAGCACCCATCCATCTTCTCTATTTAAATTAAGATATTTTTATTGCAATATCCCCATGAATCATTCTTGGTAGGAATCGGTGTTCCTTTGCAAGCATTTATGGTCTCAAATCTTATGTAACACTAGGAACGACATTGAAAATTTTCATAGACTAGACTTTTCAGAGCGGCGCTGCTTCATATAGCTATATTTTGTTTCTTTACGCGAGTTTTATAGACCTTTTTGTTTATCCTATGTAAAAGAGACCACATTCAAAAGTGGTAATCAAGTTTGTATACTCCTGCATCTTGTAGAGGGATATTACACTTGACGAATGGTAAAAATCGACTAATCTTCTTCGGCGGCTAATCTTTTTCCTCGTTTTTTACTTACACTACGAGGGCGGCACTGAAAATTTCGGGAATCAAGGAAGTGACACAACATTATTATTTAAAAATGTATTTATTGCTTTTCGAAGTATTCTCCGCAAAATTTGACACATTTTTCCATACGATGGAACCAATCATTGAAGCAACCATTCCATTCGGAAGTTGGGGTCTCCAAAACGGCCGTTTTGTAGGCGTCCACAGCTTCTTCAGGTGATGAAAATCTCTTTCCACGCAATTTATTCTTTATTTTAGGGAAAGTATAGAAATCATTAGGGCTTAGGTCGGGGCTGTACGGCGGATGGTCTAATAATTCTATGTTTTCTTGCTCTAAAAACTCTTTTGTTCTGTGTGCGGTGTGAGAACTCGCATTGTCGTGATGGAGGATGATGCGGCGGTTGCAGTTCTCTTTACGGAGTTCAGGCACGACCTGTGGCAAACAAATGCTAGCATACCATTCTCCATTAACCGTTCTTTGTCCCTCAAGAGGAATGGTCGTAACATGGCCGGTTTTGAAGACAAACGTGGCCACCATTTTTTTGCAGCACTCCATGAACAAACAATTTTTGTTGGCTTTAACTCATTTTCGAACACCTAAACTCGTGACTGGTTTTTTGTTTCGGGTTCGTACGCATACATCCAGGATTCGTCACCTGATACGATGTTGTATACAGCATTTGAGGATCCTGCGTGGAATCTTTCGAGAGTTCTGACGCACCAAGTAACGCGAGCCGCTTTTTGCTCTTCACAGAGCGAATGCGGTATCCATCGGGAAACAACTTTTTTACACCTAATTGTTCATGCAAGATTATTTTTATTTGACTCATGCCAATTTTCTATAGAAGAAGGGGCAAACGAGCATGCGGCTCACCTGATGTTAAGTGACTACCGCCGCCCATGATCAACCGCAACACCAGGAGAATTGCGGGTGCGTTGCCGGCCCTTTAGAAAGGAGTAAGCTCTTTTCTTGAAGGTCCCCAGGTCGTATCGGTCCGGAAAAATCGCCAGTGGTAAACTATTCCACAGAGAGGTTGTACGTGGCAGAAAACTCCTTGTGAAACGTACAGTGGTGGACCGCTAAGTTCACGTTCACGAAATTTGGCGGCTGTGATTAATCCGAACAATTCCTCAGAGCACTCCCCGTGATAGATGCGATAAAATACGCAAAGAGATGCAACATCTCTTCGCAGCGCCAGTGAATCGAGCCAATCGGAAAGCACTCGGTCGTCGACGATTCGAGCCGCTCTGCGCTGAATGCGGTCAAGTGGAAGGAGCTGGTACTGGGGAGCCCCAGCCCAGAGATGGGAACAGTATTCCATGTGCGGCCGAACCTGTCTAAAGTTGCCAATGTCTAAAGTTGCCTAAATTTCGCGGTATATCACAAGTCGATCTTCCTCAATCAGCTTATGTACAGCATCAACGTTTTGTTGGGTGACTGCAGTTTTTGGACGACCTTGACGGGGATCATCACTGAGCTTGACACGTCCACGTTGAAATTCAGCAAACCAGCGACAAATTGTGGTTTTGGATGGGGCTTCATCACCAAATTCAGAAATCATCCGGTCAACACACTGTTTTTGTATTAAACCACTTCAAAAGTCATAATAAATCATCGCTCTTGAATTTTCTCGAGTCAATTCCATTTTCTCAACGACTAAACAAGTTTGACAAAACCTTGTGACAAGACCGAATTTTTTTTTAAATGAATAAATGGTATTCGATTTTTAAAACCAAGGAGTTTTCAATTAAAAAGATTTTAATATGACAGGAACAGTGGAAATATTCCATTCCCGATACTTTTAGCGCAGCCTATGTATAATTTCAGTCTGTGAGGCGTTCTAAATTATTCTTTAGTAGTGACAACGCATATGTAGGCTTCTTTGTTTAGAGGCCATGTTAACATGGCCCTCATTAGCCCATGTTAATACACACGCATATATATATATATATATATATATATATATATATATATATATATATATATATATATATATATATATGTATATTTGAATTCCAATGTCGAATTATAACTAATTAGGATCATATTCATCATCATCATCATTACAGCCCTTCACAAGTCCACTGCTGAACATAGGCCTCCCCCAAGGTATGCCACAAAGCACGGTCCTGAGCCACCTGCATCCATCGACTTCCAGCATGTCTTACCAGGTCGTCACTCCATCTAGTGAGGGGTCGCCCTACACTTCGCCTACCGGTACGAGGCTGCCACTCAAAAACCTTTTTTCCCCAACGGTTGTCGGTTCTTCGAGCTATATGGCCGGCCCATTGCCACTTCAGCTTACTAATCCGTTGGGCTTTGTTGGTCACTCTGGTTCTACTGCGGATATCCACATTTCTAAGTTTATCACGCAGAAAAACTCCGACATAGCCCATGTGTCCCATAGTGGTCCTTCACTGCTGGTAGTAGAAAGAGTGACCGACATAGCCCAACGGATTAGTAAGTTGAAGTGGCAATGGGCCGGCTCGAAGAACCGACAACCGATGGGGAAAAAGGGTTCTCAAGGCTGCCATCGTATCGGTAGGCGTAGTGTAGGGTGACCTTCCACTAGATGGAGTTACGACCTGGTAAGACAAGCAGGAAGTCGATGGATGCAGGTGGCTCAGTACCGTGCTGTGGCATTCCTTGAGAGGCCTATGTTCAGCAGTGGACTTGTGAAGGGCTGTAATGATGATGATGATGATATTAACTATTTACTACAATAGTGTCAGGTTAATGATTTGGTATGTATTGTTTAAAATAAATGAATTTACAATATTATTTAGCTACTCCTAAACTAGACACACTAGACATGTTCCAATATTATCAAAGTTAAATTGCGGTCACACAAAACATTGCGAACTCGTTGGCTTGGAAAATGGCGATAAGATTGGACGAGGGGTGTTACAAAATATAAAGGGGAAACCGGGACAGGGCAAATATCGTTGGTAACGAGTTAATGCATGAAAATTCTTCTGATTGATTGATTATCGCGTAGTACACTGAATACCGTAACTGACTGAAAGTATTAGTTTTATATAAGACCGTGTTTTTAATGTCGCATAAATACGAAAAAGTGGGGGAACATCTGCAAGGTGGAACTTTTTTAATAAAAATTATAGCCACATACAACTTGTTTTTAACGCACGCAAGCACGCAACTGCTTTATTAAAGCTGTTATTTTTTATAGTTATACGGAAAGTTACAGTATTCCAGGAACAAACCGATTTAAATTCCGGTAAGTATGGTGTACTCATTTATAGATCAAATTTTCAGTTTTATTTATAGAATCTTTTGCTCTTACACAATTTTGGTCACGGGCGAATTCTACATAGAGTTCTAAGAGGAGTTAGATGTCCGAGAATTTTGCTTAAAGCCTTAATTTTATTTACATTAAATTCTTTGTTTTGTTTGCCATGAAGTTTTTTCTTCGACAGCATTGTTATTCAGCACAATATAAGAAATCGTTAAGGCTTATTAGTTTTAAGGTGAAACAGTCTAAACCAATAAATATATTATATTTTTATTACTTACATAATGGTTTTTGTAAGTGAAATATAAAAATTAAAAATAGATAATAACTATTCGATTATTGTATAATTATTTAGGGCCAATAATCCAATATTTTAACTTACTGTATTATTTTACGATTTCCTAGTTATAAACCGTGATAGCCCAGGGCTCAGGCAATGCACGTACAACAACAACAAGATTCGGCCTTATTAGACTCGGGTTAAACTGCTTATGAATAGTCCTCCTTATGACAAAAGTCGCTTAGCCGCGGCACCACAGTCTTCGTGAAATGTCAAGTTCCATAATTTATACATTTTAGTTCCTCCACGGTACTTCTTTATTAAATCAGTCCCTAGCTCGAACTTGTAACTTAGTATGACATATCTTTTGTAATAAGATGGACTGTGTATATATTCATATTTTTTTTTAAAGTTGTAAAGCACAACTTCCAAAAAATATGAACAGTAAATATTGTGCTGATAATCCCTTATCCAAAGGACACCCTATTTATTAACGTTACTTTTTTTGGACATTCATTATATTATTAAAGACTAGCTGTTCATCGTTTCAATTTTCTTGCGCAGTAGTAGTATAATCCTATTTCTAAAATAAAACTATCCTAAATAAAATTACTCATATCATTGCCAGTTGAAGTGAAGTGCCAGTGGAAGTCTTGTCAAAATCGGTCCAGCCATTTCGGAAATTAGTCGGCTTAAACAGACAGGCAGATAGACAGATACAAAAATTTTAATAATCGTGTTTTTGTTATAATACCGCATGATGTAAAAAGGCCGGCGTGATTAAAAGTGAGAAAAAAGAGAACAGCTAGTGTTTGTCAGTTGCACTTAAGTGTAAACAAACGTTACTCAGGCCATCAATCACCGCATGTTTGACATAATCTATGTCCGCAATGCAACCGACTTTATCGTTCTAAGGTTGCAGGCAGTGTGCCGGCATGAAATACTGTTCCGCTTTGCTAAGCACGCCAAGCTTTTAAGGTCAATTTGGCTTTCTCTTCCATGTGACCACGAAACTACATGTCCGTTGGAGAGATCAGAGCAGTTACCTTTTTTGGGGATCGAGTGTATGAAAGCTGTCTTCCACGAATTGGGGACTACGCTTTGGGAGTAGGAAGGAGTACCGGAAACGCGTTAGAACCGGTGCTAACTCCAGAGCACACGTCCTCAGCACAATTGGGGGGATTTCGTCAGGCCCACTCGACTTGTGGATGTCAAGGAAGGGAAGTGCTTTACGTACTGGATACTGTCTAAATCGTAGGTAAGGCATAGAGCACTCACACTGCGGTATGTACGGCGGTGTGTTTCACACGTCATCGAGAGTCCAGTTGGACGCAAATAGAGAGCTTAAAAGATCGACTTCCTGTTTTGTGGTGTGGGCCAGTGAGTCGTCCTCTCGTGTGCAGAGATGGTAGTGATGACTTACAGAAATTCCATTGAACAGCTTTGGCGAGAAACCAGAACGCACGGGTTCCCGAAGGAAGGTGAACTAATTTATCGCCAACTCTGCCAATGCGTTTTTACATTGACTTGTCAATAACTCTTTTGAAGGATCTAGAGGCGAAGCTATATACCTTTTTAAGCTAGCTGGTATTTGCATTCCGAGCCCCGAAGCATCAGCCCAGGCCTGATAATACTCCTGCTTACTGCGTAATGCAGTCTCACAGGGGCGATCGAACCAAGTTTGAGATCTGGCTACGATGGGTACCACAGATGCTGGAATAAATAGTTCCATTCTCCGTAGCACCATATCAATGAGGAGTCAAAAACAGCGCTGGTATCATCCGGCGAGAAGCAAACCCATCTCTATGGGTAGGATGCGAAGAAAAACCGTCCCAATCCGCCGACCTTTAATGTCAAACACAGCGGTAGCATGCAGAAAGCAAGCGTAAAGGGAGCTTGAGTGGCACCACACTCTGGATCAGACAATGATCCGAAGAGTCAAGAGCGGTGTCGACGGAAATCTGATATCCGACCGGATAAGAGGTCAGCAGAAGTGTCAACAGGGAAGATGCCATCCCATATGAATGAACATATGCCAAGGCAAAGTCATATTTCCCTCCCCGCATGATCGGTTCAACGTAAACCAAACCATTCGGCGAGGTGGAAGTTAATATTGCCAAGTATCACGATCTCTGCGGATAAGATCTGTTGTAGCAAGGAATCTGTAGACATTTGGACGTAGTCGATGTGTCGGTCTGTTTCGGCATTACCGCTATGACACCTACAGAGGCGCCCGTAGATGCGTGGATGGTCGTTGCTTTCTACGCGCTGCTATAGGATGGACAGGTCCATACCTACATGACTGCCGAGGCGTCGAGGACAGGTATGCCCTCTGACGTATACGCAAACACCATCCCGGGGCACAAAGAAGTATTCTAGTTTGTACCCCGGTTAAGAAGGGTACGAAGTATCAGCCACAGAGACCACTTACGTCTCCGTCAAAAAGAGCAAGACCTACTTCGCTACGGCTAGCGTGGCAGGGGTCACCATGGTTTTATCGCTCTGTTTGCTCAGTGTAGTGTTAGTGGTGAGCGGGATCCCCTCTCCCCACATAGAATACCCGAGACAGCTTTAGCAACCACGCTCAGGAAGAGTAGAGTAGCTTGGGCGTGGATGATCAGTGATGGTTCTCCATTATAAGGGGTGCTGGTACCCTCCTGGGGTAGTCTTTTATTTTTAACTTCCGCTACCATGTTACGGAGCGAGCGCTAGACACACGAAACGTAGAAGCAAAGCTTTCACTTCACTCTGGTATTCCAAAGCCCAAAGCTGTCGCGTGACTCTACCACTGTAAAAACTGTCCTTGTGTTTTGTTAACTCTAGAATCATAACTGGTACACCATTTAAATGCACAGGATGGTATTTTTTTATATTTTTAAAATATTCTATACAGCGTTTTTTTCGTCGCCCTGCATGACGCGGACTAAAGACAAAACGTCCCAATTAAGGTGATACCTCGAAAATTTGGTGGTTTTTCTATTTAACATATTTTTTTAAGTTTTATAGATTACAAACCAAAATTCTGGTATATGACTTTTGACTATATAATCTTGGATTGCGTAGAAGGAAAACACGATATCATGTAATTTTCTCGATAGAAAAAAATTGCAAAGTAGACTCTAATTATTTACATTTCTCGATGACACCACAATATTCATACGAATAATTTCATGGAATTATTTTTAAAGCACAGTAAATAATCATATCTAAGTTCACATAAACCAGTTTTTTAATCCATAACGAAGTTTTGTTAAAATAAATAAATGTTGTTTGGCGCTTACTTAGTTTTTTTCCGAGCGCTTGCTCGGTATGGCTATCCCATAATTTGCGTACTATGAAGTCATTGCATCACTTTCATTTTGACACTCCCTCAGTCGTCCGTTAGCTTCACCGACAAAGGAATAAGCCACACCCCCAAAACTTCGATTCATTTTCAAGGTATTCTCTTAAGGCGCTACTCAAAAGTTCGTTTTTCAGAGACTATTATCTCATTAGTTATGAGAAATAAGCTACATCTAAAAGCACATTATTAATGTTCTATATCCTATCATCACATTCCACGTTCTAATTTGTTTTTATGTGTTATGAATACATTTAAAATCTACTTTTAAAAAATGACTAAAATTATTGATTACATGCATCTGTTGCTAAAGGAAATGCTCTAATCATTTGAGAATTACACTAATGGATAGATAATTTAAAAATCTATATTCTACACGTTTTATTTAATTTCTTAAGTTCGCTTATCTCTTTTAATTGAAATAATTCCAAATATTCGGGCGTATTTTTCCGTGATATATTGTAGCGAGAGCGCGTGGATTGTATGGGACCGAACGCTCAAGGTCTCTCGCTAGGGGAACCGTCTTAAGACGTTTTCGAGTTTTCACTAAGCGCGCGCTAACAATATATCTGCTTCTTTTTGTATATAATATATATTGTATATCATTGCCATATAATATCATATAATATCATACCACTAAATCAACACCGCTGACCTCACCACCATTCTAAATTCTACACTAACAAACACAACACCACTCACGATAATACGACACGGGTTCTGCCTCTATACGAGGCAGCATCAGAAAACGAAGAAAAAAAATCTGCCATAGTTGACCACTAATGTAAGCGTATCAGCAAGCTTGATCAGGCTTAGTAGTGTTCACCCAGAGCAGTTTATAAAATTCCAAGGTTTAATAAAGATCCATCCTTTACGAACTCGCAATAAAACATAAGTGGTGCTCGATTACAAAGCCCAATACCCATTTCATCTTGGCGTGACCTACTGGACGGTAAATTAAAATTAATCAGCTCAGTGAAATTGACGTGTTTAATATCAATAATGTTGACGTCGATGTTGATTGGCGTGCCTTATTATTTTATGCTTTTAGTATATACATTTACGATATAATTACAAAACGTGGTTTATTGGTCAGCTCAGGTTAAACTATCAATAACCCTCTCAAAATTTTCTTAAGCTACAACTTAAGCTTAAGACTATCAAAATACCACGTTTTATTATATACGATTAACTATTAATATTTATGAACATACACACATAATACATACATGAACTCACGCCTGTCACCCAAAGGGGTAGGCAGAGACTACAGACTTCCATTTGACACGATCCTGATACACCTCTCTCGCCTCATTCGTATCCATATACCTACGCATACACGCTACGGTTAAGGGTATTCCTAATTTGGCCCGTTTTCAATAAATCGCCAATTTGGTCGATAAATTTTCGCCTAGGACGTCCCTTTCCGACTCTGCCATTAACTTCTGCAACATAAATTTTCTTTGTCACTCTTTCCTCATTCATTCTTTCCACATGACCAAACCACCGAAGCATTCCTTTCTTAATCCTGGTCACAACATCATCTTGCAAACCGCACTCTTCTCTTGTCACACAATTTCTCATCCTATCATTCAGATTCAGCCCTAACATACATCTTAAAGACCGCATTTCTACTGCGTTCATTTTACTCTCGTGCTTCTTCTGCCACACCCAACTTTCATTACCATACATTAAAGTAGGGACCAACACAGCATTGTGAATTGCCATACTTATGAACATATTTGTTAAAAATCATTAACATCACAAACTCTAAGAATGATGAGCATGCAGCTGGGCAAGGAGTCCAGCGTGCAATGAAAAAACACGTAAATTTTATAGAAATAAATGGGCACCTAATGATAAGTGAATGCTGACACATAGACGCGAACCAGTGGCGTAACCATACCGTTAGAGGCCCGTGGCAAAGACTCTGTGCAATTTGTGATTTCGCACCATAAGTTTATCACCAGAGTTTTTCCATTCTAAGAGCTGGGTACACCGCGTGCATTTAAATGTAAATAACAATTAATAAATATTTCAAAACCGGTTGAGTTTTGCACTTTAACTTAAAACTTTTTTCGTTTATAACAGACTGATAGTCCAATGTTCAATTCCAAGACCACTAATGAATATAGGCCCTCCTACATATTGCCTCATAAGGGGAATATTGCTGTACTTGCCGGGCGTTAACAACCGCATTTTTATAATTTTATAGTTCCATCTCGCGATTTGATTATTTCTGCGTTATTCCTATATACAACCTGAGTCTATTTTATGTCGTTAAATTCAATGCTTTTCGACTTAATTCAGCCAATACATACATTTAAAAAAATCCAGTTAGTATCAAACATATAAACGAAAAAAACCTTTTAGAAGCTGTAGCCTCTATTACTATAGTGAGAATTTTTGCTTATCGCTACGTTTGGCAGTAGCTTCGCAGTATTTTAAAACAGGTATATATTGATATCGGTCGGAGCCCATTACTTCGTTCTGGCTTTCATATCCTCCCATAGTCTCTCTTATGATAGTCACGGGAAGCGTGGTGGTGACAAACCTTCCAATGCCAACGTATGGTATGTTGACTCTTTCTGCAGGTTTAACACTATAGCGATCTGGAATCTAACTTCAGCAGTTAAAAGTTTGCGGGAGAATTTTGAAGAATCATTACAAGATTTGAGAAGTGACCGTACCATCATTTCAAGTAATCTTAT
The DNA here is from genome assembly GCA_036936625.1 of Parnassius smintheus behrii. Taxonomy (NCBI): domain Eukaryota; kingdom Metazoa; phylum Arthropoda; class Insecta; order Lepidoptera; family Papilionidae; genus Parnassius; species Parnassius smintheus. The sequence continues at coordinate 13,376,344 of JAUPFT010000005.1, read as the reverse complement.
TATTACGAGTTAATGTGATTTGATAAAACTAACTCGATTGTACTAATGTCCAATCGAGTGACAATAAAAACACTCTCATTAAATCTAAAGAACCGTAAATACAATTCGCAACTCTATGGCCAGGACAGGCCAGGACACGATCAATTTTTTTAGAGTTATATTTTAGACTATTGTTTAGAATGTATAGCCACATAGTTGGAATAGGTATCCATATGTAATCACAAACCGTAATAACAAAGCAAAATTAGCAACTGTCGAACTTTGCAGCCGTTTTTAGTATTTCACTCCTGGCGAAAAGAGACGGTTTAGTTTACTACAATATATCAAAAGCATAAGATTTTACTGGCACTTTCGATAGTTACCTCTTAAGACAGCCACTGGACGAAATTGGGTGATAGGTTCCTGACACCGTGTGGAGACGGTGTTTGAGAAACCCTTAAATAATTTGGTGTAAAAAAAATTAAGTACATTTTTGCCCTTACAAAGCTCTTCAATATCCGGTTAAGCGATCTATTTATAACATTTATTTCTACACCATTATTCAACCTAGATCGTTAATATCACTGAACCGTGAACCTCTAATGATATAGCTTTTATCTCTATTTTCGGTTCTTTTCCTTTTACTAAGAAATGTTTGGATTATATATTTACTCTGTACATTTTGACATTTTTTAAAATACTTAAGTTTGATTAAAACTACTTATGGATTTTATCGCGTTTATTTTTACTTTTAATTACTTTTACTTTTAATTCCCGACGTTTCGGGCGCTTTCCAGCACCCATGGTCACGGGGAACTGAGATGACTGACGTCCCGATGTCATTGTTAAACCCGGAGTACCTTCAGCATTTTTAATTATTGTTTATGGTCCGATCTATGCAAAATGAACTGACTATGTCCTGAGGTCTTGCAGTGGTATGCTTGGGTTTAGTTCTAATTTTATTGATTATAGGATCCCAAGCAGGTGGTAGTACCCAGCCTCCATCTCTATTGAAATTAGGATGTTTTTTTTTAATTTCAATAGCCTCACGTATCATCCTTGGTAGGAATCGGTGTTCTTTCGCGAGGATTTGTGGTCTATCAAATCTGATGTAATGGTTGGGGCCGTCTAGGATATGATCACAAACTGCAGACTTCCCGGAACGTTGATGCTTCACAACACTTAACTTTACAATACTTAAGTTATTAACATATCAGCCTATCGAAGTCCAATGCTGAACATAGATCTCTCCCATGGATAACCTAATAGGAGTGATATTTGCCATAGCAAATAAGCTACACTATAAATCAAGCGAGTTGGCAAATGTAGTTTTTTTATTCAGCTGTTATCAAGAAGATGCTATTACACATCTCCTATTTAACTTCCCTCTGTCGCCTTATGCGACAGTAACGGGATGAAATGTGGAACAATCTTTTCCGACTTTTGGTTATCACCATGCATGGCAGGTGCTTGGTTCTGAATTGAAGTGACATGTGAACTAACCGCCTCATTTTATAAAAGAGAGGGCAAACGATCATGTGACTTGTCTGATCGTGATTAGCGCCGCCCATGAACAACTACAACACCAGGGGAATTGCAGGTGTGTTGCCGGACTTTTAATAAGAGTACCTATGCTCTTTTCTTAAAAGCCCCTGAAACTTATCGGTCCGGAAAAATCTCTGGTGGTAATGTGAGTTACCAGCAACCGAACAAAGGCGCCGTCCTTAGGGAGCAGTAACGGGTGTCGAGCCCGGTAGGCAGTTAAGAATTTTTCAAACGTCCGCCAACGCGCAGCATCCCAGCGTCGTCCAGGAAGAGGTTCAGGCGGGCCAGAGCGCCCTTGACAACGGAGCCCCGCTTCAAGGTTTCAACCACGGGCTCAAAATGCTTCGCTTGGACTATACGGGTCCAATGCATCAAGGCTTCGCGACGCTCGCTAGGTAGTAAGCTCAACTGACAATCTTTTAACATATAACGTTGAATATAATAAGTTACTTAAATATTTTATCTTCAAATAAACGTTAGATATTTAGAGCCCTAGTCTTCCCACCAACTAAGTGGAGGCCACACAGCTTGTGAACCCGAATCTAATAGAGCGCGGACCGTTAAACAGTCGCCACTCGGGCTGTCCAAATAAAACTTAAAGAATCTTATTCAATTATTATAAAAAGAAATTAAATTAACTACACTCAAAATATTCTAATGAAATAGTAAAAACGAACTTCCAAACAAATTATACAGCAATCGCAAATAATCGGTAAGTAGGTAATCTAAGAGATTTCCAAGGAATTTAGCTAAGGAATATCAAGGTATAAGGTAAGCTTTTCATTCAAATAATCTAATAACATATAAAATTGAAATTTCGAATTTTTATCCGATAAATAGTATTTTATATCTGACATTCAAATTTTAAAGAATATTGCATTGCACCAAACTTGTATGTGAGTTCAACATCGTTTTGAGTATTCAAATATGTGTCAAAATAAAATCCTATACCTTTAAACGAGCAATTCTTGTATATATATAAATATATAATCGGAATCTCGGAAACGGCTCCAACGATTTTCATAAAATGTTGTGTGCAGGGAGTTTCGGGGGCAATAAATCGATCTAGCTAGGATTTATTTTTAGAAAATGTCTTTTTGTCCGTGTTTTAGGCAATGAAAAACTGCTATAATATCATTAGAATAAGAAGGTAAATTTTGACGGATATTTACGATTACAAATAGCTTAATGGTGTATTGGGCGGTCACAAAATCGTATTACCGTGGTTAGAGCCCAGACCGGCCGACCGACATTTTTTTAATTTTTTTCAAGTTCCTTTCTTTTTTGAGAAAATCTATTTTTGAGCCCTTTTTTAGTATTTTTTAAAAACAAGAAAATTTAAATAAAACTAATTGCACTCATGATTTTTAATCTAATAACCAGTTCAGTTTTTTCTATTATGTCGCTACGATCAAAAAATATTATTCGTATTTCATCAGTATGTAATTTGTATCTAAATATAATTTCCAAAACACACGAATTAAAAAAAAAACCGAGCGAAGCTCGGTCAACCGGGTACTGTAATTTAAATCAAAATCACTAGTGAGTATTGATATCAACTTCGATGCAAATCACCCCCAAAATAATTTTCTAGCCCTTTTTAACACCATTAGACGATGAGTTTCAGTAAAATACGAAACACGTCTTCCATTAATTCTGTTAAAGAAAGTTTCTGCCAAATTTGAAATAGATTAGATCAAAGAATCACGTTTTCCCATACAAATTTTGTCCCCGTTTTTCACCCCCTTAGAATTTCGGGTAGAATTTCGGAAAATCCTTTCTTATCGGTTGCCTACGTCATACAAAGAACACACCCTCCAATTTTCAGGTCTCTACGATCAGCGATTGAGCCTGTGCGTTGATCCGTCAGTCAATCATTCAGCAGAAAGCATTTTATAGATTAGTTGTAATCATAACGTTCATACATTATCGAAATAGTCTCATTATTTCATTTGTAATATATCCGTTAACGAGATGAAACAAAATTTCTTTAAGCCCAGCTAGTCCACTTGAACAAATTGCCGTGGTACAAGCGAAAATCATTACAAATCTATCGGAAGTTGTTGACAAGTCAGATAAGTTCGTTCTTGTTATTCTACGCATATTAAGAGTGATAACAGCGCTAACGTTATATTGCACAATTTCCAAATGCCAAACTAACGTCAAGAAATGGGTACACAAACAAATAACGCGCAGCGTTAACAACAACATACAGGAACAACGACGGGTACCACAAGTCGTCGTCGAGAAGACGAACAGTAACAAAAAGGAGGCAAGGTTACGTATGACCATGGATTACATTTTATCTTTCAATTTTTGCAAAGAAATCATTATACCAATACGGAAAAACCATGGTGACGTCATCCAGTCTGTAATTATAAGGCGTTGTCATAATGAGTACTGTGGGTCTTTTACGACGATATTTTTTATAGCAGAGTAGGCCACTATGGCAACTACCATTAATTTTATTTTTATTTTGTAACATGTCTGTCAAGCCTCATTTACATTCAGCCCCTGCCACTGCTCTTCGCGCTGCCGGCAATGCTTCGCTAAATGCTGCCGTAGCAGGATCGCGGGAAGTGTGTATTTATACTCTGCCCTACCACTCACATCACTTTCGGCTTTCGCCTATGGCAGACGTCGCAGTAATTACAGCGTCCGCGCTGTGTCTTCTTGCAATACAAAATTATGTTAATAATTTAAAAAGATATCAAGTTCAAAAGAAGATGGATAGATAGAATATTTATTTGCTTAAAAACATGGTACATAAGATGATCAATGACGTGGAACTGACATGTTTTGCCATAATTGTCATGCAAAAATGATATGAAATACAGCTAATTACACAAACCCAATGTTACATTTTAAGATTATTGCATTGCTTAAAAGTTAGGTACAAACATTCTTTTTGAATTCATATATTATGTAAATTAAATACTTATACAGATCCACTCTATTTGAATTCTTATACAGTAAATTGTTCATAAATTATTAATTGAATTATTACATTATTGTTACATAAATAATATTAAATATTATATGAGATTAGGTAAGCTATTATTATTTTAATAATTACACTACAATATAAATTAATTTACAATTTTAATTACAAAAAAAATATATAATTTAAAATATCTCAGGCTGGAGACGCCAGTAACTTAAGGTATTTTCGATAAAGATTTAGTGGACTGTAATTTTGGTGCATACGGCAAAGGGGAAAATAAATAGGTGGGATAGCACGCACTGACCTGATGAGGGCTGCCTTGCCTTCCTCCTGGAGTGTCTGCTATACAGCAAGCTCGCCACGTGGTTCGGCGCACACGCACTCTCGGTTAACAGTTTCATGAAGTCCCACACTCTCGACCTTTGCCCTTACGGGGGCGTCTCACACTTTTATGAGTTACAAAGACACAATGTCTGATGCGGTGAATATTAAACATAAACAGGAGAACTCAATGTTCGTCCTGCGCGGTTTGCGGTTAATGTACATAAGACGCGACGGGTGGCCGTGCGTTGCGGATGGCGTAATATCACTTAGTATAATGACGCGCGCCGAGATCCTCTTTTTCACGGCGGCAGCGCGTGCGGTAGGAAAGGGAAGGAAGGAAGGAAACAAAAAATATGCACTAGTCATGTTGATAAAGTAGATATAACTTAGGACGAACTCAATGCGATATGTAATGTAATGTTGATAAAGTAGATTGTTAACTGGCGTTACCATTTCCTCCCGCCCTTAAAGGGTCACCTTTAAAAGACAACCGTAATATAAAAGTAAAAGGAAAACAAATAAATAAGCGGTATATAAAGTGAGAGGATGCGCTCAATGCGCATGTCTCATCTACTAACCTTACTTGGTAAGCGAGAAAATGTATACATAAATATAATATTGCGGTTTAATACTTTTTTAATATATATAAATATAAACTTAATTCCTAATTTAGATAAATAATTATAATCAAAATAATCGTGATTTATTGTCTTGGGAGAGGGCAAATACGAGCAACAGGACGGAGATATGTTCCCTTAGTAGTTCTCACGGTCACTACTCGAACTACGCCATCCTTCGAAGGATGAACAGACTCGACAATCGCTAATGGCCAAGCAAGGGGCGGTTCATTATCATTTATCACAATTACAACCATGCCTGGTACGATAGCCGTAGACGGGGTGTTCCACTTCTGACGAACTTGTAATCCGTGAAGGTATTCCGTCCTCCACCGGTCCCAAAACGACTGAACTAATTTATCCAGTAAAGAATGCCTGTGTAACAGACTGGTAGAGTCAGATTTGACTTTGGGTGCGGGTAATGACAATAAAGGTGCGGTATTCAAAAAATGACTCGGAGTAAGAGCTGAAGGCTCTGCAGGATCAGAACTTAATACTGTCAAGGGCCGCGAGTTTAGCAAGCACTCAATTTGCGCAAGAACAGTATTAAGCTCTTCGTATGAAAGTAACTGATGTCCGATAACTCGGAACAGATGCGTTTTTACGACTTTGATCATACTCTCCCAGGCGCCTCCAAAATGAGGAGAGTTGGGACAGATGAACTTCCATGTTATACGATTCTCAGCACACTCTTGCTCAAGCTTTGGGCGGTATTCAACGTTTAGAAATTTATAGAGATCGCGAAGATACGAAGCGGCACCTTTAAAATTCGTTCCATTATCCGAATATAAAAACTGAATCGGCCCTCGTCTAGAGAGGAAACGTTTAAGCGCAGCGAGGAAACTAGAACTACTAAGATCTGTAGCGATTTCTATATGTACAGCTCGAGTCGTGAGGCATGTGAAAACACATAAGTACGCCTTCTCGCTGCGTACACCACGACGACGTACAGGAGTGTATGCGATAGGACCGGCATAATCGCAGCCCGTGTGTGTAAATGCCTTAATAGCTTGTCTTACACGACTATGGGGAAGATCAGCCATCAAAGGGTAAGTTGGACGGGGTCTAAGCCGGAAACATATATTACACTTGTAGACTCTGCTTCTCACAGTGCGGCGTGCGGAAAGTATCCAAAATTTTTGACGAAGCAATGACAATAACACTTCAGGCCCAGCGTGTAAATTTTTAATATGATAATAGTCAATGATCATGTTCACTACATGATCACTACGCGGGAGTATAATTGGATGTTTTTGTGTGTAATCTAATGCGGAGTTCGAAAGACGACCACCAATGCGGATTAAACCATTCTCAATAAAAGGCCTTAAACGATTGAAAGCGGGCGAGCAAGGTTTGTTACCTTCAATATTTAAATATTCCACTGCAAAATGCTGTTTTTGCAGGGCGCGGAGGATTATAACCTCAGAGAAACTGAGATCATCAGCAGTCACTACAGTAGTGTTGCGGCGGGGCAATAATTTAGCAAACTTACACACGTACGCAATTATACGTAGAAGTTTACTCCAAGAAGAGATGCGGAGTGCGTGCTCATAAATCGCAGAATTACAGACGGATGTGCACACAGTGTGCGACAAAATCTTCTTCTCAGGCATATTTGCAATAACCTCATTGTCTAAAGTACGAAGAGGCCATTTAGATGGATCTAACGAAGTCCACTGAGGCCCATGGAGCCACAGGGGGTTTGAAACTAATTTATATGGCGTAACGCCGCGTGAAAGTATGTCAGCGGGATTCTCAGTACCTGCGACATGATAAAAGTTATCAGCGCGAATATTGTCGGTAATCTGAACAACGCGGTTTGCAACAAAGGTCTGCCACTTGTGTGGCGAACTCTTTATCCAATACATAGCTACTTTTGAATCTACAAAGGCATAGACTGATATTGCAAGGTCAAGAGAATAATTGTCGAGTACTCTGCGAAGCAATTTTGAGAGTAAAACCGCTCCACAAAGCTCAAGGCGTGCAATAGATAGTGGTTTCGTCGGTGCGACTTTAGTCTTTGCACAAATCAACTGGACGGTGTTACCATTGACGCTCTTTACATGTATGTAGACTACGGCACCGTATGCGTGCTCGCTGGCGTCGGAAAACCCCAGGAGTGACGCAGTACAGTTTTTGGATACACCAACATGTCGCGGGATACGTAAATCATTAAGAGCTGGTAATTCAGCACAGAATTGCCTCCACATCTTAATAATTGGCGGTGGTGGTATGTCGTCCCAATCTTAATTAAGTTGCCAAAGCTGCTTTATTAACAATTTGGCGTACGCGACTGTGGGAGCAACGAAACACATTATGTCCCACAGGCGAGCGACAGTAGATAAGATGGCGCGCTTAGTGCACGTCACATCAGCGGGAACAGATATCTTAAAATAAAAGGCGTCACTATCGGTAAACCAGTGCAAGCCTAGTATTTTATGTGGCATTGATTTATCGAACTCTACTTCTCCTGTAATTTTATGGGAAGTAGGGAGGTCATCTAAAACAGATCGACGGTTGCTATGCCATTTTATCAGGTCCCATTGGGCACCCTTGAATAAGTCTATCAGCTGCCGAGAGGTCTCACTGGCCTCGGATTCACTGGGCATAGAGAACGCGATGTCGTCCATATATAGCGAAGTAAATGCGATACGACTCGCAAGTGGATACTTTGCGCCGTCGTCATCAATGAGCTGTCTTACCGTGCGCAATGCATGGTATGGACTCGAAGTTAAACCAAAGCACACGCGATTGAAGTGGTATAACACAAGTGGGTCTTGTGGACGGAAGCGGTATAGGAAGCATTGGTAACGACGATCAGAATCGCGAACAACTATTTGCAGAAATTGTTGGCGACAGTCGGCTGTCATAGCGATTGGATGTAAGCGGAAAGTTAAAATTATATTGAACAAGTCGCCTTGCAAATTTGGTCCTGAATGCAGAATATCATTTAATGATCGCCCAGTGCTAGTCTTACTGCTAGCATCCAGGACGATGCGCAGACGCGTTGACTTCTTATCTTCGCGTAAGACTCCATGATGCGGTCCCCCCCGAACGGGTTCCCGCCTTGTCGTGGCGGGGGGGCTTAGTAGCCGTGGCTTGGTCGGTCCACGGTGAACAAAGAGGAACCCACGTGGCTGGCCCGAGGTGAAGGGCCGGCCTGAGGTGGCCACTCCGAGTGGGCTTGGGGAGCCCACTCCGGATGTGTTCTGGTGGACTGCAGCGAGTGGGGACTCGCGCACCCTCTACCGCTGCAGCCGAGGTGGAGTCGCGGAGGAAGAGGAGTGTTGGTATGGCGATGCGCCACTCGCCCTATCCTTCGCGACTCAAACGGGGCCGCACCGTTGATGCGGTGGTGGTGGGGCTGCGGGGGGAGAGGATTGTCGGTATTGCGAGGCGCCGCTCTCCCTACCCTCCGCAGCCGAATCTTGGTTGGCGGCGGAGCCATAGACCAGATCCGCCGCTGGGGTCGGGAAGGCTAGTACTTCTAAGTGCTCGTTTTTCCTGGCCCCATGGCCTTTGTGCATCGGACGCGGGGGTGTCTGTTGCACAGACGTAATTGGAGGCCGTGGAGGAAGGCGCGCCATGTGTTCTGGTGCGCCTTACCTGGGAAGGAGAACGGGGAGGAATTTTCCTCTCCCGAGGAGGTGCTGCCGTGGGGCGGCAGGCGCTAGTAGGGCCGCGGATGTGTGCGAAAGCGTTCCCGTAGCCCTACCAATATGCGACAAAGGTGGAACAACATGGGGTTTTAGTCGGTGCGAGTCCGACATAACCCGTCCTTGCCCCCGCGAGGCGGGTATGCGTAGGCATTTCCCCATGTAAAAAAAAAAAAAAAAAAAAAGACTCCATGATGCGGTATGACATATATTGGAGCGGGTTCATGAGAGCCATACGGCGGTGCGGGGGATATATAATTTTTAGCTAAGTATTCCTTTATGACGTCATAAGTCTACCTTAATGTAGGCGAGGCTTGAAGTTTCCTCTCCAAGCACATGAATCGTCGTCGAGAGGTTTCATAAGAATCTCCGAGAGAGTAAACGTCATCTTTAAATGGCAGGCCAACAATATATCTACCAGTAAAAGGATCGCGGGATGTCGTAGATTTATAAAACTCTTCACATTCAATGTCTGAAGGACACTGAATGGGCGGTGCGGAGGGTGGCTGTTCAAGCTCCCAAAATCGTTGCACTAATTTGTCAACGATAGGAGACTCTAGAACTGAGCAGCACGTTAAAGAATGATTTACCTGAAGTGTCGGCACTGAGCCCACAATAACGTAACCAAATACCGTATTCAAAGCCGAGGGCCCGGACAAGTCGTTAGACGAATAAATTACGTCTGGACATAGTAAGTGCGGGAAAAGGGATGCGCCTATCAAAACATCAATTTTATTAGGCATGCTATAACATTCATCAGCGAGTCTTATGCCATGGAAGTGTGATAAGACAGATGTGTCTACCACAGCAGTGGGCAAAAGGTCGGTGATTTGATCAACAACTAGCGTTGAAATATTGAAGTTAATATTCGAGTCGAATCGTGAGAAAATTTTAATATCAATCGATTTCGATTTTACAATTTTTTCAACTCCACCGAATCCCTTTACTACAGTACATTCGGTATCGTGTTGTTGAACGCCTAAACGATGACAGCACTCTTTAGTCATAAAATGGCTTTGAGCCGCGGAGTCTAATAATATACGAATAATTTGTTTCTCTCCCTTAGCATCGTAAGCAAATACTTGAGCGGTTGATAATAAAACAGTTCTCTGCGAACGACTTGCGCGCGCGGGAGGCGGTGAACGTTGAGAAACATTCTTGAACGAAGTACACAGCGCGACGTCTGAACGCGCACCTGCGGTGAGGGGTGGCGAGTGTGCGGGCGCGGGGGTTGTAGACTTCAGTGTAACTGGCTGAAGCGGTGGAGAATGCGCCAGCGCAGGGGAAGCATTATCGCTTCTGCGGTGGAAGTGCAACAATGTGTGATGTTTAAATTTGCAAACTCGACAACTATAATTTGAAGAGCAACTAGACACTCGATGACTTAAACTGAGACAATTCACACATGCATTGTTACTCTTTACGTATTTAAATCGTTCCTGCGGCGTCATTTTATTAAAGTCTGCACACTTAAATAGGTGTTGATGCACAATATTATTGCACAGACACTTTGAGCAACTAGTCGTCGTGCTTACGTACGCCTGATACTTCGGCGACGAAGTATTATTACAGCGACGATTATTACCGTTACTTCGTCGATTGTTTGGTGCGCTATTAGAATTTGTACTAGAATCGGTGCGTTGCAAAACTTTGGAGCGGGTCTTAATAAAATTTATTAAATCATCAAAGGTAGGTACCATCGAGTTATGACTATATTCGAAAGAGCGAATGGTATCCGGGTCCAGCTTCTTAAGCGCGACATGAAGAACAATTAAGTCCGCGAGATTATCTAACTTTAAGTTTTGTAAAGCGCGCACTGCACTTATAAAGTTATCAGTAAATAAATCAAAATTATTTGCGGTGGCCGATTGCAATGGCTTAAATTCGAACATCTGATTAATATATGTAGATGCTAGCATACGCCGGTCTTCATATTTGTCAACGAGTGCTTGCAATAAAATTTTATAATTTTCAGCGCAAGGAGTTATACCTGAGCATACAGATAGGGCTTTGCCCGTTAGTTTACCTAGCAAATAGTATAACTTTTCAGCGTCGGTAAGCGATGTGTTGTCATGGACGGTTGATTTAAAGCTAGCATAAAATAAAGGCCATGAGCGAATGTCACCCGAAAATGGCATAAGTTCGATAGGCGGAAGTGAGAATCTGGCTTTAGATGGTGTACTAGTACTTTGTGAATTAGATTGCGAATATTGTAAATAAAGCCTATTTATTCTACCGCAAAGAGACTCAAACGCAATGAGGCTGTTATAATCAGGTTTAGCAATAGGGTTTATTTTTAATAAATGTGAATTATAATTATCTAAGACCTGTTTAAACTCAATACGTAAAGCATTAATATTAGAACTTCCATCAAGAAAACGCTCCATCGTGGAAGTGTTTATGTGGATGTCCGAGGACATATCATATATTTTTTGCACTATTTCAAATAAAGCATCTCGTTTAGCTAACAATAAAACCAATTCAGCATCAGGTGTGCCCTCATTATCCGAGGAATCGCTATTATTCGATGCTATTTGTTTTTTAGGCGGCATAACAACTTAAGTTATGCGGCAAAAATAATATAATTATAAGCGGGTAGTCTGTAAGCGACCTCGCTACGCGGTTGAATTATTAAATATTAGTTTTGTTAACGATGAACTTTAATTGTTAACTTTTATAATAATTATGAAGTTATTTATAACGAATATAATGCTTAAATATATGTGCAAATAATAAATGTAATTTAACAGTATAATCTATAGATGTAGTTAAAAGTTGATGACGTGATGTGAACATACAACAAATAATTTATATAGATAATTATATGCTTATTCATTCTATGAATATAGTTTTAAAATTACTAAAATTACTATGAATGTCACCTATTAGGACCTATTCTAGTGTTCTAATAAGGGCGGGGTTAATCCGAAGTCGGATTAAAATATAAATAATTAATTATATAAACGCTTATTACGATAACGATCTAATAAGGGCGGAAAGTCAAGGTCAATCCAGCGAGAAGTGACCATTTACAATGGAGACGCCAGTAACTTAAGGTATTTTCGATAAAGATTTAGTGGACTGTAATTTTGGTGCATACGGCAAAGGGGAAAATAAATAGGTGGGATAGCACGCACTGACCTGATGAGGGCTGCCTTGCCTTCCTCCTGGAGTGTCTGCTATACAGCAAGCTCGCCACGTGGTTCGGCGCACACGCACTCTCGGTTAACAGTTTCGTGAAGTCCCACACTCTCGACCTTTGCCCTTACGGGGGCGTCTCACACTTTTATGAGTTACAAAGACACAATGTCTGATGCGGTGAATATTAAACATAAACAGGAGAACTCAATGTTCGTCCTGCGCGGTTTGCGGTTAATGTACATAAGACGCGACGGGTGGCCGTGCGTTGCGGATGGCGTAATATCACTTAGTATAATGACGCGCGCCGAGATCCTCTTTTTCACCTCGGCGTCAGCGCGTGCGGTAGGAAAGGGAAGGAAGGAAGGAAACAAAAAATATGCACTAGTCATGTTGATAAAGTAGATATAACTTAGGACGAACTCAATGCGATATGTAATGTAATGTTGATAAAGTAGATTGTTAACTGGCGTTACCACAGGCTATTATGCAAATATTACCATTTAACTTATTTTACATTTTCATAAATAAATAATCAATATACCATTTAACTTATTTAACATTTTAATAAATAAATAATCAATATGAGTTACTAATCATTTTTAGAAATAAAATGTCAATGTTCATTAATTCCTTAAACTAAATTTTATATTAATATAATAAATTTGACGAGTTTATAATTAATTATGTACGTAGGTACTATGTCATCTCAAAAAGAAAACTAGTATTCGTAGAAGATGATGAATTGTGGTTTTTATCGTTGAAATCCCATATAGTTTTTTGTGATTCCAGCAGTTCTAAAAACTTTATTGTATTTTCATTATTCCACTCGAAAGGCATTTTGGTAGATCGTATTTATTTAATAACAAGACGGCACACACGTCCGTTCATCCAGGTGCTTGGCGCGAAGTGAGCGATGGAGCTGAATGTGAACACTCACTGCCGCTCGCGCTGCCCGTCCTTTGACTTCCGCACGAAAAACCGACATTTGAGGGATCGTCGGGCAGTGGCAGCGGTAGCGGCAGTGTCAGCGCGAGTAGCTCGTTTACATACTGCCCTGCCCACTGCCCTCCTCACTTCCCTGCCCAACAGGGCTGAATGTAAATGGGGCATCACAGGCACCTTAAAGACGGTCTTTAATGCCCCACTTACATTCAGCCCTGTTGGGCAGGGAAGTGAGCAGGGCAGCATATTTGAATTTAAAAAGAATGTTTTAACCTAACTTTTAAGCAATGCAATAATTTTATAATGTAACATTGGGTTTGTGTAATTAGCTGTATTTCATATCATTTTTGCATGCCAATCATGGCAAAACATGTCAGTTCCACGTCATTGATGATCTTATGTACCATGTTTTTAAGCAAATAAATTTTATATCTATCTTCTTTTGAACTTGATATCTTTTTAAATTATTAACATAATTTTGTATTGCAAGAAGACACAGCGCGGACGCTGTAATTATTTCGACTTCTGCCATAGGCGAAAGCCGAAAGTGATGTGAGTGGTAGGGCAGAGTGTAAATACACACTTCCCGCGATCCTGCTACGGCAGTATTTAGCGAAGTATTGCCGGCAGCGCGAGGAGCAGTGGCAGTGGCTGAATGTAAATGAGGCTTATAGGAAGGGGTATGTACTAACTATGTTAAAATTAAGGAATTGTATGTTAAATCTCAGACTGACGACTTCCAGCCTCCCGAACAAGCCGGTTTCCGAAAAGGCTTCAGTAACATAGACCACATACATATCCTGTGGCAGATTGTACAGAAGACTGAAGAGTACAATCTGCCACTTTGCCTGGCGTATGTGGACTATGTTTCTCATAGCCTTTGATTCCTTCGAAATTTGGGCGGTGCTACAGTCCCTTCAGCGGTGCCAAGTTGACTGTCGGTATATCGAAGTGCTGAAGTATTTGTACAGTAGGGCTACGATGGCTATCCGAGTACAGAACCAGAGCTCGAAACCTATCCAACTGCAGAGAGGTGTAAGACAGGGTGACGTTATATCCCCGAAACTCTTCACCGATGCATTGGAAGACGTTTTCAAGCTACTGGACTGGAAAGGATACGGTACTAACATCAATGGCGAGTACATCACTCACCTTCGATTTGCCGACGATATAGTCCTTATGGCAGAATCGCTGGAGGACTTAAGCACAATGCTCAATGACCTCATTAGTGCCTCCCAACGGATAGGTCTTAAGATGAACATGGACAAAACAAAGATCATGTTTAATCTCCATGTCACACCTATGCCGGTAGTTGTTGGGAGCACTATGCTCGAAGTTGTTGACGAGTACGTTTACCTGGGACAAATAGTCCGACTAGGTAAGTCCAACTTCGACCGAGAGGTCAATCGACGGATTCAACTCGGCTGGGCAGCGTTCGGGAAATTACGACCCATCTCCTCGTCAGGTATACCTTAAACTCTGAAAACTAGATTGTATAACCAGTGCGTGTTGACAGTGATGACTTACGGATCTGAGACGTGGTCCTTCACTGCTGGCCGTATGAGGACGCTAAAGGTCGCTCAGCGAGCTATGGAGAGGGCTATGCTCTTTCTCTGTGTGATAGACTCAGAAATGAGGATATCCACAGTAAAACCAGAGTGACCGACATAGCCCAACGGATTAGTAAGCTGAAGTGGAAATGGGCCGGCCATATAGCTCGAAGAACCGATAACCGATGGGGAAGAAAGGTTCTCGAGTGGCAGCCTCGTACCGGTAGATGTAGTGTAGGGTGACCCCCCACTAGATAGAGTGACGACCTGGTAAGATATGCAGGAAGTCGATGGATGCAGGTGGCTCAGGACCGTGCTTTGTGGCATTACTTGGGGGAGGCCTATGTTCAGCAGTGGACTTGTGAAGGGCTGTAGAGATAATGATGATGATGTTAAATAATATATTATATACTTTTATATTGTTTTTTTTCCCACAAAATACAATGCATGTAACATATTGAATAAAATATAGGATGTATAACTAAAAAAACGTATGTAAGCAAACAATACTTTACTCAAGCAATACAATGTAATACAAACAAGTAATAATAGTTGGTCATGTGGAAAGAATGAATGACGAAAGAGTGACAAAGAAAATTTATGTTGCAGAATTGAATGGCAGAGTCGGAAAGGGACGACCTAGGCGAAAATTTATCGACCAAATTGGCGATTTATTGAAAACGGGCCAAATTAGGAGTACCCTTAACCGACGAGCATGTATGCGTAGGTGTATGGATGTGAAGGAGGCGAGAGAGATGTGTCAGGATCGTGGCAAATGGAAGTCTGTAGTCTCTGCCTACCCCTCTAGGTGACAGGCGTGAGTGTTTATGTTTTTATTATGTAATAATAGTTCACAAGTAACTTACTCTTAAAATAAGTACTTTAATACTTTAATAGTGTAAGGCTTTGCACGCACTGCCATAAAACGCGAGTGGTTTAGGAATAGCTAAAAACGCAAAACCGCACACAATTCCACGCACCCGGGCTGGCGTTTTGCCTAATTTTATTTTCATTACCGCCATATATATATATATGGCGGTAATGAAAATAATATATTATATTATATTATAATAATAATATAATATAATATATTATAATAATAATATATTAAATAAAAATATTAATACATTATTATTATAAAGCTGTGGGCCAATATCTACAACATGGAGATACTGCATTTCGTATGGCGATATCACCTGTTGAGCAACTTTCAGTTAAGTTAAGGTTAAATTATTGATCAACTAAAAAAAATTTTTTTAGTTGATCAATAAAGATTTATTATTATCATGGGGTATATATATAAATTGTTTTCTCATCTGGTTGGGTTCTATAAATATATAATTATAAATTAAAATGAAAAGGTAAATATACATAAATATCAATACAATCAAATCACTACAAATATCAATCAACCAGATGGAAGCCCTCGGCAGGGGAGACCAGACGACCGAGGGTTAGGAGGAAAGGTAAAGAAACCGGCGGACAATGCGGGCGGTATCGAGGAGCACTGCCTTCTGCATTTCTTTTCCCAAAAGAGGGTCGCTCATGATAAGGCACAATACAGCTTAATCAGCCAGTTGCCTGTCCCCAAAGGCGGTTTTTAGAGGGTATCACTTAGGGTCCCCGGTAGGACAGTGAGTCCCTCATAACCACGATAGACCGGCTATCGTGGTATGCGTAATGCATTTTCCGCCTCCCTACGTATAGGGTAGCCCTTTAATTGCTTCGGGCGCAAAAAAAAAAGCTCGGAGCGGTCCGTCACGTCGTATTATTATTATTATTAAATACTTTGCTGATTGCCGACGCTAACTATAGCTTCGTAGCTATTGACGTGGGTGCATACGGATCCAATATTGTTGTGTATTCCGAAATTCAAGTTTTGGTAGAAGCCTTTTAACAAACTAACTCGATTTACCAGCATGCTCAATAATACCAAATTATAATGAAGGATCTGAAATGCCATTTGCATTAATTTGTTGTAGATGAAGCTTTTCCACTTTTATTTCATTCCATTTCATGAAACCATACCTAAGCAGAAATTATCTATGAAAGAAAAGATTTATAACTACCGACTTTCGTATACCAGAAGAACAGTTGAATGTACATTTGGCATTATGGTAAATAAATGGCGAATTTTGCACAAGCTGTTAGATACAAAACTTGTACTATGCGATTACATAGTAAAAGTGTGCTGTGTTTGCACAACTTCGTACGAAAATACTATGGCAAGGAATTACTAGAAAATTTGTGCCGATGGGAACACTCAGAACAACGAAATTTACGTCATGCAAATACACCACACATAACCTCTTTAAATTAGCACCGCAAAGTACCGCGACAACATGCGGGCCGCCAGCCGAGCGCGAGGAGCTGCATGATCAACTAGCAGTCCCCCGAATACATCGTCCCCACCTGGATTAGTGTCGGCAGGGTCCTATAGGACTCGGCAAGCGACATCCGCCGCTGGTGAAGTATGTCGCATGTGTTGGACAAAAATATGAACGCAAACGCATTAGACCAGCATTCACACCATGTCGCCATGGATCTTTCAGTTGTGGTTGATTCAGACGACGATGAAATAGTCTCCCACGAACCAGAGCACACGTTTAACCGCACGTCTGATACCGCAAAAAAATGTAATACGGGCGAGTTGGATCCGTCGTTTGACCTCTCAGTCTTACCTAGTCGGACTTATAATGTAGGAAGGTGTTCAATTGAAGAGAGGCGTGTTGCTCAGTTTATGACTTAAATTAGTAAATTCTATGGGTAGGTCGGGTGGCCATACCCCGCTGCCCCATCGTAATTTAAAAGTCACAACAGAATCGGTATGATGTATCATGCACTCATTTGACATAATCAGGTAATTCGTAAACATCTAGTGGCATTTATATTTTAAAATACTCTTCTCTTATTTATTTATTCATACTTAACACACGCACTCGCCTCGCTTTGAACTCGCTTGCAAATCGCCAGTGTGATAACGCCCTTAGTAAAAAGTATTCATTATTTCCTTACCAACTTCAAAAACTAATGACAAATGACAATGGAACAATTTTCACATAATAAATAGCTCCTGAAGTCGGGGCTTTAATTCTTCTATATAGAATGTCTTAGCAGTATTATCATTTGTAGAGCTTTTCACCATTGTTGAAAGAAATAATGGTTTAAGAACGTGACATCTCACAATCCTCCTAAGTACTAGATCTTTTACTTTTATGGTATTTATGGTATATTTATGGTTATTCAAGTCTTTTTTTTATGGAAGAGGGGGCAAACGAGCATGCGGCTCACCTGATGTTAAGTGACTATCGCCGCCCATGATCAACCGCAGCACCAGGAGAATTGCGGGTGCGTTGCCGGCCCTTTAGAAAGGAGTAAGCTTTTTTCTTGAAGGTCCCCAGGTCGTATCGGTCTGGAAAAATCGCCGGTGGTAAACTATTCCACAGAGAGGTTGTACGTGAAAGAAAACTCCTTGTGAAACGTACAGTGGTGGACCGTCAAGCATCCAGATGGTGTGGATGGTATCGGGACGTTTGCCGTGTAGTGCGTTCACGAAATTTGGCGGCTGGGATTAATCCGAACAATTCCTCAGAGCACTCCCCGTGATAGATGCGATAAAATACGCAAAGAGATGCAATATCTCTTCGCAGCGCCAGTGAATCGAGCCGATCGGAAAGCACTCGGTCGTCGACGATTCGAGCCGCTCTGCGCTGGATGCGGTCAAGTGGAAGGAGCTGGTACTGGGGAGCCCCAGCCCAGAGATGGGAACAGTATTCCATGTGCGGCCGAACCTGTGCCTTGTAAAGTTGCAGGTTTTTTTACCTTTATGGTTATTCAAGTCTACCTGACTTGAATAACCATAAAGGTAAAAAAACTTCGCAACATTTAAGGAACGGACCAGAAATATGTACTATCTCAAAATATATAGATTTATTGTATTGTATATGGAAAATGTAAAAATTTACTAGCGTCATCAAAGAACAAATATCGAAAATCCGTGTTTGTTCAGACCCGAATGATCGAACTCACGAAACGAAATAATAAATGTGCTCCTTTGAATATTTAATAGAAATATATTTATTTTTATCGTTTTCAGTTTTGTTATTCATAATTTAAGCGATGTTATTGTTCTCAAATGTCGTGTTATTCCTTTATTATCGAAATATATTTTACTAGCTTTTTACGCTAAAAGTAAATACGTCGCACTCACGTTGCCTTTGCTTATGAAATATATCTATAATGTATTTATTTTAGCATAGGTTTGAAGTATTAATATTAGTTTGAAGATTTTTTTACAAAGAATTTTAATTTGAAGTTTGATATGTTGCATTTGACTTGAATTCCCAAATTTAAATTATAATTAACTGGCCGGACCCGCGACTTCATACGCATAGAATCTTTTTACTGAACCAATCCAAGGTTCAGTTCTATTGCATTAAGACTAATAACCTATTTTGTTAACTGCACCTATATATTTAGAAAAAACTTAGAAACGTAAAATATTAAAAAATAAATAAAGTAACAGCCCCTATATGTTCAACTATTGGGCACAGACCTCCTTTCTTTTCTGAGAGGGTTTTAAGGCAAGGAAATGTTCGCCGCACTGCCCCAGTGCGTGTTGGCGAACGGTACATGTCTTCGAAATATTTTTTTTTTATTTCTCAGAGGTGCATGTTTTCTCACGATGTTTGCCTTCCCCGAAGAGCACGTGGTAAATCAGTACTTAAAATTGAAATTAACAATTTCATTGGTGCCGGCGGGGATCGAACCCGGGTTGCTCGCGTACTGTGAAATTTACAGCGAGTGCTTAGCTCCTGACCTACCCTGAGCTAACTAATGTTATGCATTACAAAACTATTATGACAGAGAAACCAAAAGAGGTTAGAATTACTCCATTTTATAAAAACATGGGCTTTTTACATTGCAAACTTAAATGATAAGGAGGGAATGATAATTTGTATGGTGCAGTGGCGGCATAAAGGAATCCATCATCCCGTTACGTCCCGGGGGTGTTTTAGAGACGACTATGGAAAACCCAAAAAACTCTAATGGCTTCCGATCGATCAAGCAACGTCAAAGGTGTGAAACATCTCATATTATACATCGTCAATCTGTCTGTCAAAAGAGTTTTGGCGGGAATTTGGCCACACGGGGATTGCTGTTCTTGTTTTATTGTATAAATAATAGTTTGAATTGGATTTTGATAGGTAAAAGTGATGTGATTTTGTGTATTAAATATCGGCGCATGTTAACTATTAGTGGGTACGATGAAACAAGAGTTCCTATGGTGATGTGAACCTCAAGATAATGGTGTTTAGTTATGCACCTTGAGATACTGTCGCCATCCACCACCAGTTAGCTCAAGCTGTTGTCAAAATCTTCCGAATACATCGTAATGTAACGCATCAACAAATAGTGAAGAATTTTTTAAACAAATAATTTATAAAAATTGGCCAAGTGCCAGTCAGGCTCGCGTATGAAGGGTTCTGTACCATCGTAAAACCCGTTTCTAGTAGGGAAGCCCCCATAAATTTTTAATATATTTTTATTATATGTAGTTATAGCGGGAACAGAAATACACATTCTGTGAAAATTTCAATTGTCTACCTATTCCGAGTACGAATCATGAGATACAACCCGTTGGCAGACAGACGGACGGACATCGGAGGCTTAGTAATAAGGTCCCGCTGGTTATTCTTTGGGTACGGAACTGTAAAAACGAAGATAGCGAATGAAATGAAGACATGGCTTAAAGAACAAGCATCCAAGCCGAAAATCTTAATAAATAAAAAAATCTGCCTGTCAAGCGTGATTATGGCAATTATGGCAAAACAATACCTTCTTACAGCGGAAGTGACCAATTTCTTGCAGTAGACTTTTAGGGGCAAACAATAAAGAAGAAAAAGAAAATTCTTCTTCGACGTTATTTTAAGAAACATCTAGTTTGAGCCGAGTTCCACTGTTCCAGTTTTAATACTTCTCTTATGCAAATATTAGCATGCTTCAATAAAGTAGGTTCAACGTCATTTACTTATAAACCTATTAATAAGTACCCAACGTTCGGAAAGTAATACAATAGAGAAATTTTTTTGAAAGCTGGAAAATTCAAAGTAGGTATTTTTTGCATATAAAAGCTTTGTTCAAATTAGGAAGTTTCGTTCAATTCAGTTAGTTTCTTATATTCGGGAACAGGACGCTTTATAACAATTTACTACAACCGTAATATAAAACAGATTAGTAATTAACTAGAAAAAATGATAACCTTGACCAAACTGAGAGTGCATAGAGTTAAGTTAGACACACACGGTCAGTTCAAGTGATCATTTCAAACTAAAACTATAATATAATATAATAAAATAAAGTTACATGTAAAACTCCAATACTAATATGTTTATGATGATCGATATATCAAAAATCCACTATTTTAAAAATTTCAACAGTTTTAGTTTAATCAGTTGAACTGACCGTGTGTGGCGTCCATTATAGATTGCAGGGCAGCGGAGTAGGCACATTCCCGCGGATATATTCAATTTTGGGGAAAAAATATTTACACGGAATAAAAATAAAACTATCAATTAATTTTTTTAATAATTTTAAGACCCTAAATAACTTGTGCCGTTTTGGAGATTTTGGAGAAGTTATGACAAAAATACTCTTTGGGGATTTTTTTCTAAAACACGACTCCCCATCTGTCATTCTATAATTTTTCCATACGGATGAAATTAATAGTTAATGTGATATTTTTACTTAAATATCCAGTAATTTAGGCATTTCAAAATCTTACCTAAGTGCGGCTTTATCGCAGGCATCGGGCGTGTCGACGGCGGGCAAGTGCTCTGTGTCCAGGTCGACCTGATCCAGCTGTTCGTCAGTGGGCGTGGAACAGCTTTCACCTTTGCTCCGGCTAGACGACCGGCGGACTATTGTTAGGGCGCCTTGTTCTGCTAACAAAAGAAAATGAATATTTTATCTGCTAACTACAATAGGGTAGGTATTAAGTAAATATTGTGTTTTTTTTTTAACTATTATGGTTGTAACTTTAGTATTATCAAAAAGGGCACTATAAATGTTTATGAATAGTGTTGAATGAATTTCACTTTTGTTAACCAATATTGTTTCAGTCACACAGCAGTGAACAAACGAAATTAAGTATTTTCTATATATACTTCTATAATAAACAACGTTCATAGCCATACAACAATGATAATGTCCGTAACTTACATGGTACTAGAAGCACTTCTATGATTGTGAACAAAACAAAAAAGAACATAGACGTTGATATAACACTTGCATACCTTTAAGTGATATCAAACATGCACATTCAACAAAAACAGCGCTTTTTGATTGCTGAAGTGGAGAATTTTGAAATCCCTTTTTTGATTTCATTCAACTGAGTGCGTAGTGTCGGGCGGCGTCCGTTTGGAAAACGCTATTTACACTTTTCAAATCAAACTATCATTTTGATCCTTTTGCTATTGAAAGTGGAGCTCTTGATTCAATAGCAACGCTGTGCACGATAACCTTTAAGTGAAATAAGAAAGTATTTGTATCAGACATTTAATTCAAAAATATTTTGCGTACGCTTTTCGATTTAACTGTGTTCCGTAAAATTTCATCAGAGGTATGAAATGAAATGTATATGAATTTACTGTTTTGACGTTTTACGTTTACAAATATGTATTGTCAATTACTACAATTTCGAAATGAAGTTCCTGTGACCCAAGAAGAAACGGCGAAGAGAAATCCGCAAGTTTTTTTAAAGTTTATTTTACGAAAGCATAGAATCTACATATTATAGAATGGAAACAAAAATATATTCATTAGTAGCCGATTACGTACTAAAAAAGGATGATAAAATTTGAAGCTATCAGTGCATAGCCGGTAGTAGGACTGCTTACTTTTCTTGAGAAGAGTCCGTCCGTGTACTAGTTATGAGTTACTCATCTATTTTGTTGGATGATGAGGGAGTACTTCATTTTACCTCGCGAGGTCCTCTCGTGGTGCCCTCATTTGAGGTGAGGAATCACTCGTCGGCGTATTCATGTCACAAGGCAAGTGACCTCCTTCCGAAAGATTTTGAAAACAGGACATGTTGTTACGATAGTCATTATATTCATAATATAATGCAAGTAAAATTTGTGATCACTGGTTATGCACAGTTAACGCAAAATTGGGTAATACAAAAATTTGCGTGATTTTATTTTCGCACGCAAATATGCGTTGTTATATGAAACATTATTCAAAAACAATCATTTTCGTTTGTTAATCCTTTTTCCTCAATATTGTTGCGTGAATAAGTCAACGCCATACACTAGCGCCATCTAGTGTCAGGAACGAGAGCGACGGGAGCTTTGCAGAAAATGACATCACAAATCTTTCAACCGACAGCGCCTTCCGAAGAACTAAGTTTCTAGAAAATCTACACTCGAACACTCGTCGCTTTGCGCGCATTTACTTGAATATTCCGGATGCTTCATTGCTAATTTGTATATATAGGCGCTGCAAGATGCGATCGGGGCAGTATTGGAGTTGGCGACACAAGCGAAGCTTCGGAGCGGAATAAAGTGAATTAGTGTGTTTAATTATTAGTGTTTTAAGTTTTAATTTGTGTAAAGTAAATTAAAGTGTTAATTTAGGTAATTTTATCGGCAATTTTTATTGTCACGAACCTCAAGCTCGTAACAATTGGTGTCAGAAGTGGGATAAAATCATGCCGATTTTACCTAAGGAGGAAACGGAGGGTGTCCGTACCCGAAGTCAACGCCAGCAGGAGACGGACCAACGAAGATTTGGTGGTGCAACGCCGCAGACGTCGGAGGGCCAGCCACCGGCTGCAGGCCCGTCGGTAGCTCCTACATCTGCAGCACCTGACTTAGGTGCTCTGATGGTGATGCTGCAGGAGCAGGCTCGCCGACAGGAGAAGCAGGCTCGCCGACAGGAGGAGCAGGATCGCCGACAGAAGGACCAGGCCCGTCAGTTGAAAGAGCAGCTGCAGAGCGGACAAGAGGAACAGGCCCGCCGGCAGGAGGAACAGGCCCGTCGTTTAGAAGAGCAACTACAACGCGATAAGGAAGAGCAGATGCTCCTCATGAAGGACCTTCACGCTATCTTCGGAAAAGAGATACGGGAGGTGAATAAGCTCAACATGACAACCGCCTGTCGGAGGCCGAAACCCGAATCGACCAAGTAAACAATCGGGTGGACAACGTAATGGCTGACGTGAAGAAAACGCTGGACGACCTCAAACTTGGGGATGGAACAACAGCTCCCGTAGTAGCTACAACACCTTCGCTACGTGGATTCAAAGTGCCGCCGTTTGACGGTACCTCTTCCTTGTCAGCCTACAAGATCCAGTTCAAGGCTGTTACGAAGGCGAAAGGCTGGAATAAAAGTCAGGCCATGACTGCTCTCACACTAGGCCTGCGCGACCAGGCCTTAACAGTTCTGGAAGCTCTCGGTGAGGAAGTGACTTATGAGCAACTCCTTGAGGCATTGGAGGCGAGATATGGCGACGCTCACCTGGAACATGTCTTTCGTGCGCAGCTTAAAGATCGTGTGCAGCGCATCAACGAAAACCTGCAGCAGTGGGCTCTAGAAGTGGAGAAGCTGGTGCGAAAAGCATACCGGTCTGTACCTGCGCTCATTGAAGGGAACCTGGTACAGACATTCATCGACGGCATCCGCGACCTGGAAGTCAGAGCTGCTGTGAGGCTCGGGCACCACGAGACGCTTAAGGACGCCTTGGCCCATGCACTGGAAGTGAAAGCTGTGCGGCAGGATCATCGTTCCCATCGCGTCAGGGAGGTTGCAGCAGCTACAGTTCGCGACCGCAACAAAGGATACAGCCCAAGGTGCTATGGCTGTGGGGAAAGGGGCCATCTTCGATCCAGCTGCCCTAAGCGAACCGCAGAAAGGGAAAGTGAACGATATCAGGAGGGTAGTGCAGCTAACAGCACTGTCTGGCGGCGACAGGATTATCGTTCACCTCACGCTAGGGAGGTTGCAGCAGTTACGGTTCGCGACCACAATAAAGGATACAGCCCTAGGTGCTATGGCTGTGGGGAAAGGGGCCATCTTCGGTCCAGCTGCCCTAAGCACACCCTAGGAAGGGAAGGTGAACGGTCTCAGAAAGGAGTGCGGCTAACAGCACCGCCCAGCAGCAGCAGGAATACGACTTTACTATCAGACACTGCAGCGGGAAATCTCACGGCAACGCAGATGCATTGTCAAGAAGACCTTTTCCTAAAGATTGCAACCATCGTAGTAGGCAAGAGAGTAAGGAAGTGGTATCCGTGAGGATGCTCAGAACGGACCACCTCAGCAACGAATGGAAGGACAGCTTACAACATGCACAGCAGGAAGATCCGGACATCAAGCCGATTCTGGAATGGATAAAGGCCAGTGCTCCCAAGCCTAAGTGGAGCGACGTCTCAGCAATGAGTTCGACCACTAAAAGCTATTGGGCCCAGTGGGACAGCTTGCTGCTTCAGGATGGAGTTCTGTGTCGTAAACGGAAAAATGTTAGGGGAGACAGCTGTCATTTGCAAATGGTTGTCCCTAAAGCTAAAGTACCGGATGTTCTGCAGCTGTACCATAATGATTGTTCCGGAGGCCATCTGGGAGTTAAGCGAACTCTACTGAAGATCCGAGAACGGTTTTATTGGGTCCACAGTCGAAACGATGTCGAGGATTGGTGTCGCAAATGTACAAGTTGTGCGGCTGTAAAGGGACCTCAGACTCGTAGTAGAGGTGCATTGAAGTTGTACAATATTGGTGCACCATGGGAGAGAATAGCCATTGACGTGGCGGGGCCGTTTCCGGAGAGTGAAAGCGGTAACAAGTATTTAATGGTTGTGATGGATTACTTCACAAAGTGGCCAGAAGATTTCGCCATTCCAAATCAAGAAGCTTCAACAGTTGCAGATAAACTAGTTCATGAAGTCTTCTGTCGTTTTGGAGTACCTTTAGAGATTCACAGCGATCAAGGAAGGAATTTTGAGTCTCAAATATTCCAGGATACTTGCCGAGTTATGGGTACTCATAAAACAAGACCGACTTCTTATCACCCGCAATCTGATGGAATGGTGGAACGATTTAATCGGACATTGGAGAGGTACCTAGCAAAAGTTGTAGACAATCGGCAACGAGATTGGGACAAGCACATACAACCGTTTTTGTTGTCATATCGAAGTTCTGTTCACGAAAGTACAGCAGTGACACCAGCTTTCGCAAACTTTGGAAGAGAATTACGGCTGCCTGCAGACCTGATAACCGGGATACCACCTGATGCCCCACGCAGTATAACCGATTATGCAAATGACTTGCGGAACAAATTGAATGACATTTATGAGCACGTCAGACAATCGGGCCAGCAAATGTCTGAGAAAATGAAAACCCGGTACGACCGCAAAATTAACAATAAAGGGTTCAACGAAGGTTCATTAGTGTGGTTGCACAATCCAGTCCGCAGCAAAGGGAAATCTCCTAAGCTTCAAGCTAAATGGGACGGCCCGTACCGCATTGTAACCAGGATCAACGATGTGACCTACCGGATACAGAAAGGCGCAAGAGGGACTCCTAAGATCGTCCATGTGGATCGCTTGGCGCGTTATTATGGGACCGATAATGCTCGGGACGAGCATGTCTTAGGAGGGGGCAGTGTTGCGTGA
Source organism: Parnassius smintheus behrii (assembly GCA_036936625.1). Lineage (NCBI taxonomy): Eukaryota > Metazoa > Arthropoda > Insecta > Lepidoptera > Papilionidae > Parnassius > Parnassius smintheus. Next base: position 13,349,977 of record JAUPFT010000005.1, on the reverse strand, counting down.
ATAAGTCAACGTCATACACTAGCGCCATCTAGTGTCAGAAACGAGAGCGAGGGGAGCTTTGCAGAAAATGACATCACAAATCTTTCAACCGACAGCGCCTTCCGAAGAACTAAGTTTCTAGAAAATCTACACTCGAACACTCGTCGCTTTGCGCGCATTTACTTGAATATTCCGGATGCTTCATTGCTAATTTGTATATATAGGCACTGCAAGATGCGATCGGGGCAATATTGGAGTTGGCGACACAAGCGAAGCTTCGGAGCGGAATAAAGTGAATTAGTGTGTTTAATTATTAGTGTTTTAAGTTTTAATTTGTGTAAAGTAAATTAAAGTGTTAATTTAGGTAATTTTATCGGCAATTTTTATTGTCACGAACCTCAAGCTCGTAACAATATCAACACTTCACTCATTTAGATGTTGCTGCAAAATACATAATCTCAATACATATTTGAACGATTTTAATCGAGCCGTTAGCTCACTCACTTGTCAGTCTCATAAGCAAGGTCGTAAAGGAGTGAGTGAGGTGGTTCAATGTTAAAATTCGAGTAATTCTTTCAATTTGCTTCTTTTGCTTTTTTGATCTCAAAAGAAAAGTTTTTATAATTATAGTTTTTTTACATCTTTACATAGGGAACTTGACAGGCTTATATACCTTACCTCGTTTACTTGGTCAATCTCATCAATTACAGTTTCACTAGGAAGATTGAACATTAAAAGTTTTTATTTTTTTATGACCTATACTCGGTGATGTTTGGAAATATTCTTTCATATATGGCATACATTGACATATTATTTTGATTGCGTTGTAATAAGTAATAATTTTTCTAACAGATGTGTATATGTGAGTAAAATAACGTGTATTTGAGTTGGTTTTCGGTGGGTTTATTGTATGAATTATGTGTCTGTATATGTTTTTATTGTGTTGTATATGTTACTTATGTCTAACAGAAACATTACATAATAAGAATAAGCCTACAAGTAAGTTCGGTAAGAGTAATAAAATAGAAAGCTATTACATCGATAGTGTAAATCTAGTCGTTTTCGCGTTTTTAATTTTAGGAAATCTGATTCCGTTTCTACACGTATTATTGGCGAGCCCTCTTCTCTACGTAGAAACACCCTTCCATATGTTTTTTTTTGTAATTTAAATTTTTCTTGAGTAGCAAATTCTCTAGCCAAGTAGAATAAGGAGTTTTGGGCTCCCCAATTTCCAGGTGTTCGGTGTTTAGCTTGTTGTGCTTATCTTGTTTATTGAAGGTTTTACTGATTTAGCTAAGCTTTCTTTGACTAGAATTGATGTAAATTCAACTAAGAATGAGATTCAACAAGTCTTTTTTGGTTTCTAAACTATTTTTGGGTATATTTCGAATTTCCAGTCTATTGTTGCGGGTTTGGCGTTCTAGCTGATCTATTTTAGCTTCCAATAATCGAATATAACTCTTATCTTCTTTTATGTTTTCTTTTATCTTTTGCATCTTATCTATAATTTCATCATATTTCTTTGTTGTAAAGGCCACCAATTCTTGCAGTTTAATATTCTGTTCTTTTATTTCCTTCATAGTAGTAGACATAGTCATCTCAATTTGAGATTGGCTCATACTCGGTCATACATTAATGTGGAACATCATATATTATACAACAGAGTCCTAAACATATGGAACAAAAATAACCTAAGTTCCTAAATAAAAAAAGAATAAAAAAAATTGACTTAAAAGCTTAAACCTTCGTCGATAAGAATTCTAATTAACTGTGTGAATGTCACTATTGTACTTCACACTATTTATCATTTTTAAATGACACTTGACGTGCTTTCATAACGAGCGCAAAGAGAATAATAATACTCGTAACTACGTTTAATCGAGCGCTCTCGATTCGGACTGCGTTTGCGTGAGTGTGTGGCCAGCCACTCGCGCTCATATTGCTAGTCTTTTAACTCGCGCTCAAAAAACCGACAAAACAGAGAGCGATGGGCGTGACGAGGAGTATGACGAGTATTGTGGCCACACTAGGTCTCTGCCTCCTTTGCTCGCTACTTCCCATGCCACTGCACGAGTGTGTGGCTCGAGGGTATTACCACGCCGACTAATTCAAACAAACGTATCTCCGAATTCTCGAATAATGTTTGCAATTGAAGTTAGTATTTCGAAAATAAAATTCTTCTATTGTTAATGTGAAGTTGATTAACAACATTACAAGTTTTCAAAGTCCATCGCATATCCGTTTGTTGACTGCATTTCCTTTTGTTGATTCCCCGAATCGAATAAGAAAATGTTTTGGCACACACAATCAAAAACGAACAACGAAAATATGCTTAAAATTCCCTCCAATTTTTTTTATGATTGTTAATTAGAATTCTTATCGACGAAGTTTTAAGCTTTTAAGTCAATTTTTTTTATTATTTTTTAATTTAGGAACTTAGGTTATTTTTGTTCCATATGTTTAGGACTCTGTTGTATAATGTATGATGTTCCACATTAATGTATGACCGAGTATGAGCCAATCTCAGATTGAGATGACTATGTCTAGGTCGGTGTATACTGCCGATGTTAATAAAATATGACAGCTCTTTGCATTGCCTTAATAAGGTATTCGATGTGACGGAATTTCAGCATAATTACATTCAATGCGAGTATAGTAGCCAAATAATAAAACATAATAAAATAACTACTTTTTAATCCAAAACTTTTTAAATTTATATTCGTTCTTGCTAAGCCATCAATTTGTTTTGCCTCTTAAAGAGAGAAAAAAATTGCCTATTATTTTTCCTTTGGATAATTTTAAATGCGGGAGTCGCTTCTCACTTGTACAGACAGCAAAAAAAGATTTGTGTAAAATCCTTAAAAGCTTATCGGGAGTGAAGAATAAAAAAGCTTTGGATATCTTAAATTTGTCTGGTAAAAGTTTTACATGCCTTTTTGTTTTATGATTAAGCATTTTATCAAAAATTTAAAGTGATAAGTTTTAAGTATATTTTGACGTTGTAATTAAGATAAATTAGGATAGGTAACTTTATCTATACTCGATTACTCAAATATTAGATGCTTGTAATCCGCGAGGACTAAATGGAATGATTTATTACCAGTATAAAGTCTCCGGTAGTTGACAACCATAAGATGATGCAAAATGTCTTCTTATCAATAAAAACGACATTCCTTTCACTTCGGTCACGATGCAAAACCCCTTGTACTGTGAGGTCAAAAATTTCGCGGAATGGCGGGAAAAATTACAAATACTTAGCACCATATTTATAAAATAAATTTAATAGCGTTTATAAAGCAAAAAACGATAACAACTATGATATATAAAAAAATAATATTGTAGCTTTACACTTTTGGTTACCATGAAACAGAATCACTTTTGCACACCCGCTCGCACGAACTCACGCACTAGAGCGCACGAGCACACACCTACATTTCTATTCATTAATATTTTTATTTTAATTTTATTAATAGATTTTTTATTTTTGTCATCGTATAAGTAATCTGTACATTTATTTTTGTGAGAAGGCACTGGCTGCTGGGATACAGGTTTCACCTATATTAGGAGTCCGGGACTCTTTTTTTTTGTTAAAATGTATTAGTGAAATAAAATATTTTACTATTATTTGAAGTATCAGAACCTCTGTACAGGATGGGTTCCGAGAATGCTTTCGGCGCATCAAAAACACAAGCGCGTCGAAAGTTTTCGCGAGTTTTTGGACTACTGTGGAGAGCAAAGGGAAGAACGCCCGAATTGTAACTGGCGATGAAACTTGGGTTCACCGTTATGAACCTGATTCAAAACAAGAGTCGATGCAGTGGCAGAAAAATGTCCACCCCACCTCCTTCTAAGAAGTATAAGGTGTCTCAATCGGCCGGAAAGATCATGGTGACGATCTTTTGGGATTTGCATACAGAAGGTATTATTTTGATTGATTATAAGGAACGTGGTGTTTTGATAACGGGAGAATACAACGCTTCTTTACTAGTTCAATCAAAAGAAGCTACTACAGAAAAAGGCGAGCACGACAAAGCGCCCGTGCACACAAGCCATGTGTGACAGCTGCCATTCACCGGTACCGTTTTGAACAACTGCGCCACCCACCCTTCAGCCTAGACCTGGCCCCAAACGACTATTATTTATTTCCAAAAATCAAGAAAGAACTGCATGGGAAAAAGTTTGGCGACAATGATGAAGTAAAGTCGGCTATTTCGGCTTATTTTAGCGCCCAAGACAAATCTTCTTTTTAAGGCGGTACGTAGGTCACTCAATAAGTTTTGAGATGCTCGAAATTTAAAAATGGAACGCACCCGTGTTATATGTTTCTAAAAAGAAAATTTATATAAAAATAGAACTCCATAAGCCAATTGCTCAATATTAAAAAAAAACAAAGTTCTATTAATTTTCCTGCAACGCTTCCCGCGCTTTTCATTTAAAACGATGGATCTTAACCGTAAATTTGCGCGCTATAATCTATTATGATTTTAAATTCGGTTTAACCGAACAATTAAGTTTACAACTATTACAGTCAGCATTAGGTAGGACTCAGCTCCATTACGCGCAAAAATTTTTAGGTGGTTTGCTGAATTCAAAAGGGGTAAAACTAACCTTAAAAATGTCCAAAGAACCGGGGCCCTGCAAAAAGCAGAAAATTTATGGACTACTGAAATGTTGGTGAGAGTAGACCCACGAATCATATATACGGACATCGAGAAGATTATAGGCATGAGTTCGGAGAGCATTCATACCATCCTACATCAACATCTTGGAGTGAGGAAGCTTTGTTGTCGATGGATCCCTCGTTTGCTCTCCGAAAGCGAAACACAGACTCGTGTGGATTAGTGATATGACATGCGTCTACGTTTTGAAAACGGGGCAATTAGGCGTGTTTCAGAAATTTTTAGTGGTGACGAGACATGGGTTTAGCAATATTATCCGGAAAATAAAAGGCAATCATTGGTATGGGTCTACTCAGAGGGACAGTTACTGACAAAACTGCAAAGACCTCGCAACGTCGGCAAAAAAATGGTGGCTAGTTTTTTTTTCGCGGAGCGGACATTTGTCGACATCAATGCTGGAAAATTGTAGGCCAGTCAACTCTGAATGGTATAATGATTTCTTATATTTACGCGAACACTACACATTGAAATAATACTAGTTTTTACGGAATTTATCGCGTATATTTAACATACCCGCGTCAAAGAACATATAGCTGATGTGAAGAATCGACGCTCCGGGAAGTCTGCAGTCTGTGAACATGTACAGGATCGCCCCCGTCACTACATCAGATTTGATAGACCACAAATCCTCGCTAAAGAACACCGATTCCTTCCAAGGATGATTCGCGAGGCTATTGAAATCAAAAAACATCCTAATTTCAATAGAGAAGATGGCTGGGTGCTACCATCTGCTTGGGATCCTATAATAAATAAAATTAAATCCCAACCCAAGCATACAACTGCAAGACTCTATGATACCATAAGTTCATACTGTGTAGATCGGAACAAAAGTTAAACTTTAATCTATTGTAACCGCGGTTAACTATGACAGCTGGACGTTGAACATCTCAGTCCTTCCCGTGACCATGGGTGCTGTAAAGCTCTCGAAACGTCGGGTACCTATTTAAAAAGTTAAATATACGCGATAAATTCCGTAAAAACTAGTATTATTTCAATCTGAATGGTATACTACAGTTGCATTACCCAAAGCTTTTCAAGCTGTACGGGAGAGAAGACGAAAGACGGGCTTCGGGGAATAATGCTGCATCAAGATAACGCGCCTTCACATACCTCCCTTACAACAAAAGCAATTATTGAGGATTCTGGTGTTTAAACTCTAAGTACTTGTAATATCTTTTTGGTTCCCAAGAGTCAAAGAAAAAATAAAAGGCAGGTTTTTTTTTCAAGCGTCGAAGTAGCCGTGGCAGCCTACGAAGAAGCGGTTTCCGACCTGTTAGATCAAGACTAGCAAAAGTGTTTTCATGCTACGTACCGACTACCGCCCGTTTACCGCAATAATTATGGCATTAAATTACCGTTTAAATTACTGCGTTAAGTGGTGTGGTTTACACTAGTTTACCTAGATATGTCAATACAGTAGGTGGTAAATATCATTTTTCAAGATGGAGGTTGAAACTGCAGCTATGTTGTGTTTTAAGAGTGCACATTATTTGTACATGAATCTTTTAAGTTTTTTCAAAGATAAAGCAAGACTAAAAAGAAGATGTTAGATGATAAAAATGCAGGTTTTTTATTCGCTTTTTCATTTGAACACTATGTCGGTCGATACGTGCGTCGCCGTTGAGCTCATGTTGCACACTGGACGAACGGCAGTGTGACAAACGCATTAATTACTGCGGTAATCTTCTTTGATGTGCGAAAAAAGACCGCCGTCGGAGCTGTTGTCTACCGCCATTTGCCATATTACACCTAGGCGTTGTTATGGCAATAATTATTGGCACATCACGGTAGTGTGGCCGTAGCAATAAGTTGGTTTAAGCGAATGGAACTTTGTATAGACCATGATGGAGAATATTTTGAAAAGATGTAAAATAAATAATAATAGTATTTAAAATACTTTTTGTATATCTCAAAACTTATTGAGTGTCCTACGTATTAATAAGTTATTTGACAGATCTAATAAATGTGTAAGGGTTAAGGGAGAATACACTGAAAAAGAAAAATAGTTTAATGTTTAATTTCATTATCCTTCCCTGTCATTCCACGAACTTTTTGACCTCCCCTCGTACGCTGCTATTTTACGCTATTATGGAAGAGCGCGTTACTTCTTTTTTGCCGTGTAGTGGCGGTTGAGAATATCCACTACCCCATATCTTTCCGTGGGTGTCCCAAGAAGGCGACAGAGGGAGACAGGCAGGAGATGGGCAGCAGCATCTTCCTGATAACAACTGTGACGTAATAAAATACTGCGGTTGCCAACCCGCTCGCCAATCGTGGCAACTATGGCAAATATCCCCCATGAATAACGACGCAAACAGACGGCCCCCCCTCCCCGGCGGCCCCGCTATTCCTGGCTACGGTGGCGACCATGGTAACGGCGGGGCAGGGGGTGCTAAGAATCTCCGGTAGAGGTTCGGTTGCCACCTACGACGACTCGACCTGGCAACGTATAACGCACGCACCCTGAGGACTGACTAGAAGATACTGGAGCTGGAAGAAAAGGTAGACAAGTTGCGCTGGCATATTGTTGGATTATCCGAGGTCCGAAGAGAGGGGGAGGACACGGCAATCCTCGAGTCCAGCAACTTGTTCTATCACTGGGAGGGCGACCATCTGTCCCAAGGAGGTGTCGGATTTATCGTCCACAAGTCTCTCGTCAACAACGTTGTAAAGATTGGGAGTGTGTCGACGAGGGTCGCGTGCCTGATACTAAGAATCACCAAACGGTATTCGCTGAAGGTCATTCAGGTTTACGCACCAACCTCGGCACATCCCGATGAGGAGGTGGAGGAAATGTATGAGGATATTTCCAGAGCCATACATTCCTCCAAAACCCACTACACGGTGTTGATGGGAGACTTCAACGCAAAACTAGGCACAAGAGAAAGCGGTGAGCTGAAGGTAGGGAAATTTTGAGTAGGGCAACGGAACCGAAGGGGCCAGCAGCTGGCCGACTTTATGGAGAAAGAGGGACTCTTTATGACGAAGTCTTTCTTCCAGAAGCGGCCCCACAGGAAGTGGACCTGGTCGAGCCCCGACGGTTCGACAAAAAATGAGATTGACTTCATTATGACGACCAGACGCCAACTGTTCAGTGATGTCTCAGTCATCGCAAGGGTGAAAACTGGCAGCGATCACCGAATGATTAGAGGCACACTGAACCTGAAACGTTAAGTTGGAGAGGTCTCGTCTAATGATGTCAACGCTCCGTCCCCCTCGTGCTCTAATCCAGAATCCCGAAACCTTTCAGCTCGAGTTACGTAACCGCTTTCAATGCCTAAAAGATTGCAATGCAGTGGACGATATGAATGACAAGCTCGTGGAAACTGTCCATGCGGTCGGAGCTAAGTTCTGCAAGACCCGCCGCAGAAGAACACAAAAACTCTCCGATCACACTCTTAATCTCATGGCTGTTAGACGGGAGATGAGGCTGCAATCGTCAACAGATTTGACAGCATACAGGCAACTGAACAGACATATCTCCAAATGCATGCGGCGAGACTTACGCAACTTTATTACTTCTCGTATTAAAGAAGCGATCGAACTGAACCAGGGCTCCAGTCTTTGCCAGAGATCTGTCTACCAGAAAGAGCCAACTGTCAAAGCTGAAGACTGAGTGTGGCAACATCGTTTCCGGGACACCTGAGATTCTGAGTGAGATTGAGAGGTTCTATGGGCAGTTGTACACATCATCGTTGGAGCCACACTCAAGTGTGAGTAACGATCCAAGAGCAAGTCTTATCCGACACTATTCCGATGATATCCCGGACGTCAGTCTGAGCGAGATTAGAATGGCTCTCCACCACCTTAAAAACGTCAAGGCCCCGGGCGAGGATGGAATTACAGCGGAGCTTTTGAAAGCGGGTGGAACACCGGTACTTGAAGTCCTTCAGAAGCTCTTCAATTCTGTCCTCCATGGTGGCACTACTCCGGAGGCGTGGAGCAGAAGCGCGGTGGTTTTGTTTTTTAAAAAAAGGCGACAACGCTCTCTTGAAGAACTACAGACCGATTTCCCTTCTGAGCCGCGTCTACATGCTATTTTCGAGAGTGATTACGAATCGTCTCGCACGCAGACTCGACGACTTCCAGACTCCCGAACAAGCCGGTTTCCGAAAAGGCTTTAGTACCATAGACCACATACATACCCTGCGGCAGATTGTACAGAAGACCGAAGAGTACAATCTGCCACTTTGCCTGGCATATGTGGACTATGAGAAAGCCCTTGATTCCGTCGAAATTTGGGCAGTGCTACAGTCCCTTCAGCGGTGCCAAGTTGACTGTCGGTATATCGAAGTGCTGAAGTGTTTGTACAGTAGGGCTACGATGGCTATCCGAGTACAGAACCAGAGTTCGAAACCTATCCAACTGCAGAGAGGTGTAAGACAGGGTGATGTTATATCCCCGAAACTCTTCACCGCTGCGTTGGAAGACGTTTTCAAGCTACTGGACTGGAAAGGATACGGTATTAACATCAATGGCGAGTACATCACTCACCTTCGATTTGCCGACGATATAGTCCTCATGGCAGAATCGCTGGAGGACCTTAGCACTATGCTCAATGACCTCAATGGTGTCTCCCAACGCATGGGTCTTAAGATTAACATGGACAAAACTAAGATCATGTTTAATATCCATGTCACACCTATGCCGGTAGTTGTTGGGAGCACTATGCTCGAAGTGGTTGACGAGTACGTTTACCTGGGACAAATAGTCCGACTAGGTAAGTCCAACTTCGACCGTGAGGTCAATCGACGGATTCAACTCGGCTGGGCAGCGTTCGGGAAATTACGACACATCTTCTCGTCAGGTATACCTCAATCTCTGAAAACTAAAGTGTATAACCAGTGCGTGTTGCCAGTGATGACTTACGGATCTGAGACTTGGTCCTTCACTGCTGGCCGTATGAGGACGCTCAAGGTCGCTCAGCGAGCTATGGAGAGGGCTATGCTCGGAGTTTCTCTGCGTGATAGGCTCAGAAATGAGGATATCCACAGTAAAACCAGAGTGACCGACATAGCCCAACGGATTAGTAAGCTGAAGTGGCAATGGGCCGGCCATATAGCTCGAAGAACTGATAACCGATGGGGAAGAAAGGTTCTCGAGTGGCAGCCTCGTACCGGTAGGCGTAGTGTAGGGCGACCCCCCACTAGATGGAGTGACGACCTGGTAAGACATGCAGGAAGTCGATGGATGCAGGTGGCTCAGGACCGTGCTTTGTGGTGTTACTTGGGGGGAGGCCTATGTTCAGCAGTGGACTTGTGAAGGGCTGTAATGATGATGATGATGATGATGCGTTACTTCTTCCACCATCCGAGTTACAGCTATACCTAAATAATTTATAGGGTAACTCTACTACATCAAATAAAAGCTGGTTGTTCAGCTGAAATATTCGTAAATCATAAGGAAAATTCGAGAATATAATTGTAACCCCTTCGCAATAAGTACAGTCGAAAAACAATAGAAGGGGAGTTGGTTGTGCAAGTTGTTGAGTTTGTGTATAGGATGAGTGTTTAGCATGGATGGTAGACATGGCCACAAAATACAGAAACGTGACAAGTATACGACGAATGAATGCAGAACAAAAAGACATACAGAGTAAATAGAGTCTTACGTAGTAAGGGTTGGATTTGGCAGAAAACGCAAGAGAGCAGAATATATGTTGTAGAAATGTTAGGGGTAACTTTTAATAACATCATGAGAAATTGTGTGATAAGAGAAAATTATGGTTTTCAATATGATAGCGTGACCAGGATTAAGAAAAGTAATGTTTCAGTGGTTTGGTCATTTAGAAAGAATTAATGAGAAAAAATTGACAAAGGAAATTGGTGATGCAGAAGTGAATGGCAAAGTTGGCAATGGGAAGTTTATCGAACAAATTGACGATATATTGTAGATGATCCAAATTAAGTGTACCTTTAACCGACGAACAAGTGTGCGTAAGTATATGATTGTGAAGGAGGTGAGAGGTGTGTCAGGATCGTGCCAAATTTTATCAAGACTGACCGCCGTATTAAAACGGTCAGAAGGAGGGCATAATGCCATAGTTAACATATACCAGTAGTGGTAGAGCTACGTTGCAGCTATATTATGGTTGTAGCACTAATGGGTCGGCTCGACCGGGTTAGGCCCATGCTCTCACATAGTACTAGCGTGAAATAGCAGCTTAATGTTGATGTGTTTCTTGTATAGTGAGCGTAGAGAACCGGAGACCCTTTTTATTGGAAACGAAACATTCAATCTTCTCTCTATTCTATCTAGTCCTCAGGGGTAAAAACTGACAACGGATCTGCATTTTGATTCTTTATTGAGGATAAAAATGTAGATGTCTATGGGCCACAGTATCCACTAACCATCAGGTGGACTGTGAGCTCGTTTATCATCCTATACTATTAAAAATACCATAGTTAACATACACGAGCTATATATAGCACGAGTTTCCTCATCACTGAAAAAAAAGTTGAAGATATCCTTTTAGAAATATGAAATTGTATTGTGTCAAAACCTATATTATTATAACTTGTTTCCATAATACTGCCCTTGAGTTAGATTTCTTCGGCCCTGAATTAAACGGGAACATTTTTTCCTCGGTAACTCGTATCCCAAGAGGACGATACAAAATGGGTAATCTCGAAAATAAATGCGGAAAGGCTCAAAGGACGATAGACACTACTCCTAACCGAAAAAACCTTGAAGCCTCTAGACAGAACATTTATTTTTCAATTATTCATCACTATTTGTTCATTCTTTTTTCTTTGTCTCGTTTTCTTTGAGTCTATTTTTCAATACAGATTTATAGTGCAGATATAATATTACAGGTTAAAGTGATAACATGAGAAAATTATTAGACGAAAATCTGAACTAAACGAACTAGAAAAAAATTCCTCAGACTCTTTATCATAGATTTTGAAGGAAACAAAATCTACAATTATATTTTGGGGAAATGTGATATTTACCTTATTTTGAAAAAGTACCATTTAGGGAAATTGTAATTTTAGTTTAGAATCTATATAAATACTAGCTGGCCAGACAGAGTTTGTTCTGCCCTTTGTTCTTTAAAAATCCTTAATTTCGCAATACAAATATTGAGGGTCAATTATCGGGATAAAAAGTATCCTATCTCTCAAGTTGACCAAACTACGCAGAGTGTGCTTCATCCAAATCAGATCAATAGTTTGAGAGGTCATCGCGGACAAACAACACGTAATTTTTATACATAAAGATAAGCGAAATACCACACACTCACTCACTCATCACGAGATCTCCAAAACTATACGCCCGATTGACTCAAAATTTGGCATATAATATATTCTTTCCTCGACGTTAAGAAATAAATTATTTTAATTAAGAAAACGTTTTGGAACATTCAGCCACTGAGTGGTAAAATGAGGCGTTACACCTTTTTGAGTAGGTATAAAATAAAATGTTATTACGACGTTTTCAACGCATTTTTAACTATTTTAACAGCCGGAATTGAAATAATTTGTAGATAACTAAATTTGAAAGATTCTGGAACTTACGATATTCAATACAAAGCAAGAAACTTATAAGTACGTCATCTGCTCGACACGTTATCTATGTATATCGTTCATGTTACTCTTACATTCCACACAATTTACTGGTTTTATCGAGAAAAGTATCAAACGTTATACTCAAAAACAGTTTACAATAAACTATTTAACAGCACTGTTATTGAGCTTTTATTAGTTTTCGCATGAAAAGATTGTTCTGCAATACTCTACTCGACGCTAGTAGCGCAATGTTGCGTGAACGATTCTGATAGCACTTTAAATCGACTAGCAACTATAATGGGGATTGATGATCAGATCGACAAAAATGACAACCACTACAGAAAATTATCAAGAATATTTAAAAAAAAGGCTTACATCGAATGATGATAGTGCAGGGATATGGGACATAGCAACTGCACCACATAATAATATATCAAATAAATATATCTAGACCTGGCTCACGAGGTGACCGACATGTGGGGTGGTCTGCCGACCGAAATTATTCCTGTAGTCGTGTCTGCAAACGGGTTAATCCCAGACAGCCTCTCGGGTCATCTGAGGCGACTGCGACTCCGTGACGGACCGCTCCGGGCTCAAATGCAGAAGGCGGTGCTCTTCGATACCGCCCGCATCGTCCGCCGGTTTCTTTCCCTTTCCTCCTAACCCTCGGCCGTTTGATCTCCACTGCCGAGGGCTTCCATCTGGTTGGGCTTTTATTTATTTATTTATGTTAGTATATTAAATATATATTTATGTATATTTATCATTTCCCTTTATATATTTATCCAGCCCAACCGGATGTGAATACTCTATCAATAACCCCCTAATAATGGTATTTGCCTTGAATGTAGGCACAATAAGATGTTTACGGAGTACCTAAAAGATCCGTAAATTCTACCACTTTGGCATGCAAATAATAAATAACAATATATGAGTTGGTGCTGCTTAACGGAATGCCGTGCTGAGTGGCTTATTGGTGACCACTATTTACAGCCAATCTTGCCAATCTTGAGAATAAACGCAGAGTATTCAACGTTTCTACAGAATACAATATGCACAGGAATTACATGAATTCAATTCCTCCCTTTTCCTACATTAGGCATATTCCCGCATATTAGTTTGTTGTCTAAATACCACACATTGAACCGAACGGTTTCCTTCGTCGTATTTCAAACGTTTTTTTCTCAGATCATATAAACAACAGGAGATATGCTCAGTAGTTGAAAATGTATCGGAACCCGGTGTCTCCAGTTGGCCCCTACCACGCGCCAACTACTACATAATAAAAGCAATAGATACACAATCGCGGACACACTCGCATTTTATAAATCAGAACATACTACACAACCAATTATAAACCTTATCTCATCATACACAGCGTGCATTTACAATGCACCGTACAAAACTTATTCACACAAAAACATCTGTCGCTATCATTCACTCACAAAAGCCGGCAGCGGCTGCTTCACGAAACTATCGTGTGAGTGAGAGTATCAGTAAAACACTTATCCCTTGCGCTATTAGACCAGCTGATTCGCAGGTCGATTTGTACTTAGCAAGCAATGGTTTTTGTTCCTAATGAAAACATTTGATTTGGTTTTTCATCGTGTTTCTAGTACTACGAAGTAATGTTTTAATAAATTGCATAAGAAAAACATTAATATTTTAGTACTTAAGTGTGAAATGAGATGCCATCTTTCATGTAATTCACAATACAGCTGTTATTTTTGCAAACAATCACTGAACAACGCGGCATTTTGTCAAAAATCACGAGCAGTGAAGACGTCACAAATTGACATTCGACTAATTACCGAAACAGGCATCAGGCCGCTTTGCGGCCGGATGCATTCGCAAGTGCCACGCCTCCTTGCCATATCTCCTGTTGTTTATATGATCTGAGGTTTTTTTCTTTTATAAAATCAGATAAACAAACAAAATTCCAGTCCACCTACTGGTTAGTGGCTACTACTGCTCAACTACACCTGCAACCGACTTCAAACAAAGCATATAGATGCGATGTCACCTCTGAGGACTGTGTGTGTCCTTATGGCAAAAGTAAAGTTTTTACGTGGTAGAGCCATGCTGCAATTATATTAGTAGTATAGTTGTAGCACGAATGGGTCGGCTCGACCGGGGAAGGACCACGCTCTCACAGAACACCAGCGTGAAATAGTAGCTTAATGCTGCTGTATTTCGTATGGTGAGTGTAGAGAACCGGAGACCCTTTTTACTGGAAATGAGGCATTCCATCTCAGTCCTCACGGGTGACAACGCATCTACATTTTGATTTGTAATGTAAGATAGATGTAGATGTCTATGGGCCGCAGTAACCACTTACCATCAGGTGGACTGTGTGCTCGTTTGTCACCCTATTCTATATAAAAAAAGTAAATAGGTTTTTGTTAACAAACCGCTTACCTCTAGGAGATAGTTTTCAATTATCATGCACTAGCTTATCCAATATTGTTATATTTGTTTGTAATCGCGTTCTCGAAAACGGCGATATCGAATCGATACAATTGCGAGTTCGAATCCTGCAATGTAACCAGTCTTTTTTATATAATTATTTCGTTTACTAGTATTCTAGCCCACACGGCTTAATACCTCGGCAAAAATAAATTGTAGACTAATTATAATAATAATGTCCTCCAGACCGAATTTCGGACAAGGCGACCTGCCTCAACGGAGACTAGTCATCGGCGCAGGACATAATTATAGAGCCCAAATGTATCCGCAAGCACAGGTGCACTCTCTATTCCCTCACTCTTATAATCCGATGGGACGGTAAACCAACACGAACGGAAAGAGATCAGGCGCAGGACCAACGGCTTTACGTGCTTTCCGAGGCACGGGGGTGAGACACCGCCAACTTCCTGACTCCGGGCAACTACTGAGAATTTCTTGACGGAAAAACTCAATAATTAATTTTTTGGCCCGACCCGGGATTCGAACCCAGGACCTCATGATCAGCAGTCGCATTACTACAACCACTAGACCAACGAGGCAGTCTGTAGACTAATTAACTATGTGGTAGCGGTGTAAGAATACCCACTACCATATATCGTCTCTTGGGTGCCGTAAGAGGCGACAGGGGGGGAAGTGAAACAGGATATGAGCAACAGCATCTTCCTGACAACATTTCAGATGTTAAAAACTGCGGTTGCCATCCCACCTGCCAAGCGTGGCAACTGTGACAAAACTCCTATGAGGCAATTCATAAAGGAGGCCTATGTTCAACAGTGGACTTTCATAAGTAAGTGGCTGTAGTGAATGGAATAGACTAATGAAATTTTTTGTTTGCAGTTGTATACATTTTTATAGCATATACTTACGTAATTTTTAACTGTGAGATGGAAACTTTGGTCGTAAAACGTTTCATTGTAGTATTTGATTGTTTTATCGGTACATCATATATGTAAATTTAAACCTATTTAAGCCCTTTTTAGTAGGTACATAAAAATTAATAAAGATCTTTATTTATATGTAACTGGGTTATCTAAAACGGCCCTTTACGATTTGGATCGAATTTTGTACTTAGACTATAGTTTAATTTGATGTTTTTCTTGATCCCTGAAAAAAAATATTTTGTTATATTTTTATTGACGTGTTTTGTCTATACCTATATTTTTGTGACACAACAACCTGCCCTCCGTCTAACAAATTATAAATATAGGTGATTGGCGTTATTTTAAATTGGAATTTAATAAGTAGATAACATTTCTAAACGAAATTTAGGTCTAGGGTTCTTTAGAATATTGCCAAAGACCATTTCCGTGTTCGGCAAGCAGTGGAATAGTTTAATCACCTTTGGTCTAATAGTTCAAACAAATTGTAGTTTAATTGTAGTACTACTAATTTACTATTTATTTAGTTGTTTAAATGTCAAAATGACAAAAAACCGCCTACCCTCGGTATTACCACAGTTTAGATCTTACAGTTGTTAAACGTCTTTGATCTCAGGCGATGCCGCCACCCGCGTAGGTATTGACGCGGCCAGCTTGTATGCTAGAGGTTGTCACGAAAATAGAAATTAAAATAATTTTGGATGTTATAATATTCATTATAATTTATTAACATAATGTACATACATATACTTATAAGTTAAAAACATTTATCGAAAGAGATCATTTTTAGTGGATACTACAAGAAAAAACACATTTTACATACAATATTTTCGTGACACTTTCTTTTATAGACGTTTTCAGTTTTCGATTGTTAAATTCAATTATGTAGTGTATTCGCATTCGGATAAACAATTTTATCAAAAGAAAAAAATAAGCATGGCCTTCATTTGAATTCAATTTTACTTAGTAACTCGTATAACTATAACAGTAATTCACCGTTACAGATATACTTTTCGAGAACGTCACCTAAAATTAGTTAAATAAGTACTCCCCCCCCCCATTGCTCTGCGCAAGTGCATTCGTTTCTCAACTGTAAGGTCTTCAAACTATGGTATTACAGTCCAGCAAAATTAATGATATACGTGATATGAATACTTTACCTTATCTAAACGCGTGCATGTAAATAATCGCTGAGCGGAAGCGCCACCATAGATAATATACCTACTTGCTAAGCGCCACAATGCCGGATGCATAGAAAATATACATAGACGCACAATCAAGCAACGTCAAATGGCCGAGATATAATATGCATTCCAAAAAATAAGCGGAATCAAATACTGCTATCAGGTGGTTAAGTTAACACATCCCTGTGACGGTACGAATAACGGCAAAATATTTTTATCGATAACACCAATCGATAAACGGCGCTTATTATGAAAATGGTAAATGTTTTAACAACAATCTACCCGAAATAGTAAAATTTAATAAAATTATTAATTATTTTATTAAATTCTACTGATGAAAAATTATTGATGATATAAAATATAAATATACATTGCACTTGCGTTAATAAACCGAAATCAAGTAAAGTTTTTGCTATATCGGGACTTACAATACGTTAGTAGTTAGTAGTTTCAAGGTCTTTAGAGTCGAATAGTATGGTTTTTAAGAGGATGCCCGTGTGTGCACATGTACGTATGTATGTATGTATATTCGGATTCAATTTGCGCCTCGTGTATCTCGAAAACAAAGAGTGATTTATAATTACACGGGACCAGTTTCATTTAACGCGTAATTATGTAACTTAAACCTCATTAAATTTTGAACAAAATCGGTCAAGTCGTTTTTTGTGCCGAATGAAAAATTGTATAAAATATTAAAACATATGACAATTTTTTATTCCTTCCACTGGGAAATTAGTCGTGTGGACTTTTCGTGTCGCACCTAGACCGCTTATTAAATTTAGGAAACGAATGCGTAAACTGATATAAATCCGAAATATATCCTATAGGTATAGGAGAAAAATAACAGATGATCATTTTGTTGCTGATGTCCGGTCTATTACTACGACTTAAATGTCTATGCTTATGACCTTGTTATATATGTTGTATCTATCCGTTACAGCCTATAAAGCCCACCGCTGAACATAGGTCTTCCCCATAGATTGCTCCATAGGGGGGAATCTGCCACAGTTGCCACGCTCGACAAGCGGGATGGCAACCGCAGTTTTTTTTTATTTTGATTTGTTATCTGAAAGACGCTGCTGCCCAAGTCCAGTTTGTTTCCCTTTGTCGCCTCTTACGACACTCACGGGACAAAATGTGTTAGTGGATACTTTTTTATTTTATATATTATTACTCATGGACACATTTAGAGGTACCATGGTATTTGTGACAATTAAGTTTGGATTTTGCTTATAATTCCTGCATTTAAAATTAACCAGATTAAGAAAAATAATTTACAGGAAAGAATAATTTGTACTTCACATTTTATTCATAAATGTTTAGGAAAAGATATAACCTGGTATAAGTGTTGAAGAGCCCTCTAGCTCTACTAATTGCTTCTAGTCACCTTGGCATACTCCTAATCAAGTTATGAATAAAATCTTGAAATATTGCGTTCCTTTTCTCCTATAATCCCATAAGTGCTCTATGGTTTAAGTCGGACGAGTGTACCTACTGGCCAACCCATAGCATTAATTGCAACGTCTCGAAGGTATTCGACAACTTAGGCCTCAGTATAGGGACTGTAGCTATATTATGGTTGTAGCACGAATGGTTCGGCTCGACCGGGGAAGGACCGTATACAATTACTACCCCATACCATGACTGACCCTCCCATTATATGCCTCTTTTCCAATGATGTCGCACTGAGCGTACCTCGCTCCCGAGCGTTTCCAAACTTTCATCCTTCCATCGGCTGGCTTCAGACAAAATTTGGACTCATCTAAGAATAGAACTCGTCTCCAACCTTCGTCATTCAAACTTTCGTGATTGCGAGCAAAATTAACTCGAGCTACTCGATGGCATGTGGCAAGAAGGGGCCTCTGGCTCAAACATGAATTTATGCCAGCCGGTTCAAGTCTTTTTCTCAGTTTTTGTTCTTGCTGTAACCTCTCGAAATTCTTGGAGCTTCCTTTTCTCCTGAGAACAAGTTAAGGTCCGGTTTCTAAGCACGTTGGAAACGATGAACCGGTCATATATGGCCACAGTTTTCCGTTTACGTCCTGTCCTGCGAGTCTTGTATATTATCCGGTCTGCCGATACCTCTTGACAACTCAGTGTACCACAGATTTTGATACTCGTTATATTTGGATCACATGTTTGTAGATGTGCTCAGTTTTTTAAATTAAAGAAACAGCCCTAGAAACGTGTGTGGCTTTGAGATCTACTATTCTCGGTTTACTTGCAGTACAAGTTCAAATAACACGATTAAAAAGGCAGCCAAGACAAAAATTTTAGCAAAACCTAAGTAGGTATCTAAACTCAATTCTTTTGCAAAATTTGTTGGCAATACTTTTCGCAGTAGGTAAAAATACTATATTACCGCAATAATTACATAAAAACAAATGTAATTCGAAAAAAATCCAAAATTTCTTTTTTTATTAGCATTAACTAATGTTTGTGGCCAGTACTCACGATGCCTACAACAGGAGAAGTTAACTTTTTTGCGTTCCTGTAAATTTGTTCATGTGTTATTTTCAGTTGGAATTTAATAAGTAGATAACATTTGTAAACGAAATTTAGGTCTAGGGTTTCTTTAGAATATTGCCAAAGACCATTTCCGTGATCGGCAAGCAGTTTTTTTTTAATAGAAGAAGGGGCAAACGAGCATGCGGCTCACCTGATGTTAAGTGACTACCGCCGCCCATGATCAACCGCAACAACAGGGGAATTGCAGGTGCGTTGCCGGCCCTTTAGAAAGGAGTAAGCTCTTTTCTTGAAGGTCCCCAGGTCGTATCGGTCCGGAAAAATCGCCGGTGGTAAATTATTCCACAGAGAGGTTGTACGCGGAAGAAAACTCCTTTTGAAACGTACAGTGGTGGACCGCCAAGCATCCAGATGGTGTGGATGGTATCGGGACGTTTGCCGCGTAGTGCGTTCACGAAATTTGGCGGCTGGGATTAATCCGAACAATTCCTCAGAGCACTCTCCATGGTATATGCGAAAGAAAATACAAAGGGATGCAACATCTCTTCGCAGTGCCAGTGAATCGAGCCGATCGGAAAGCACTCAGTCACCGACGATTCGAGCCGCTCTGCGCTGGATGCGGTCAAGTGGAAGGAGCTGGTACCGGGGAGCCCCAGCCCAGAGATGGGATCAGTATTCCATGTGCCGGCATGAAATACTGTCCCGCTCTGCTGAGCACGCCAAGCTTTTTAGAGGCCAATTTGGCCTTCCCTTCCCAAGTGACCACGAAACTGCACGTCACTCGATATGTCGACGCCGAGGATTCCGATACTGGCTGAGGCAACAAGGGGAAAACCGTATTGGCGGTCACTAATCAGCTGGTGATCCTCAAGGTACCTCATGAGCTGGCAGTTTAAAATGGACTCCATTGTTTTGGAGAACAAGGAGATGATAGCGATAGGCCGGTAGTTGGACGGGTCTGAGCGGTCGCCTTTTTTAGGGATTGGGTGGACGAAAGCCGTCTTCCATGATTTTGGGACTACGCCTAGGGAGTAGGAGTACCGGAAAAGACGCGTTAAAACCGGTGCCAACTCTGGAGCACACGTCCTCAGCACAATTGGGGGGATTCCGTCAGGCTCACTCGACTTGTGGATGTCCAGGGTGAGGAGTGCTTTGCGAACCGAGCACTGAGCATGAGTGTTTTTTTTTTATAGAATAAGGTTGACAAACGAACACACGGCCCACCTGATCGTTAGTGGTTACTGTGGCCCATAGACACCTACGTGTCTATGGTAATCTATCATCGGTTAGTAATCAAAATACACCTTGCCCAATCAAAATACATCCTCCTATAATAAACGTAAGTTGTTATCGTCGTCAAAATCGTCTAGGTCAGGACGCCTTACGGTACGAGTGGATAAAACTAAAAATATATTTGGTCATTGAATAAACTATATTTGATAATAGTTTATGGATAATAGAATATATACGATAAACTATACAATCAAATTTATTCATTTTCATTCATTCATTACAGATAATCTAAAAATGTACTGCAGCACATAGATCTCTCCATAGATTGTCCATTAATGATTGCTTCATAGGGGGAATATTTCCGATAGTTGCCATGCTTGGACGGCGAGTTCGGCAACCGCAGTTTTTTATCATGAAAATCCTGGCAATCTCTTGTTTCTTTCACTTCTATCTCCTCTTACGACACCTCGGGGTGATATGGGTAGTGGATTCTCTTACGCCGCCACTTCACGTCGCACGTATTTTTCCAACAGTGAACTATTAAAAAAAAATGGTAGAGTCTTCGTGTATTCAACAATGAAATAAGCGACATTCAATCATGCCATTGAATGTCGCTTATTTCATTGTATGGATATGTTAGTCATAAGAGATAATAATAGTGAAAGGCCAATAAAATAAATAAAGACATCCAAAACAATGTGAATAAATGAGATAAATATAAATTTGTAATAATAAAAAATTATATAAAGAGCAGAAGACAGACATTTTTATTTAAACTTAATTCAGATAAACACCCAAATTAAAAAAAAGATAATTAAAGCGCTAAAACGATAACGTGAAGGGAAAATAAGTCAAATTAGAGACGAGTATAAAGATAACGAGACACCGTAAATCGTTTCTAAAAAATAAGAATGGAAGAAACTTTTTGGTAATAAGGCGATAAACACGGAGACATTAAGTTGCTAAATTTCTGTACATGCAGTAATTTATATAAAAAAAAACAGAAAGACTATAAAAGTGAAACTAATTCTGTGACAATTTTTGTCGATATTTAACACAAAACGGCATTAACTAGGTATTGAGTTATTTCGACACCTTTGGTTGGAAAATACTCGTCAAACATTTTGCAACACTTGTGGAATTATATATCTAAACATTTGTTTACATTATAAACGCAAAATATTATTAGAATGATTAGCCCTTAAATTTTACGCTCAACTTTAAAACCAAAAAAAATGTAGCAATTGTGAACCGGTTTCCCAAATAAATTTGGAGAAAAATTTTACCTCAAGAGTGCGGGTACCAGGGGATGTAATATAATATACAACATGTAACAAAAACCCTGTGGTTCCCGTTAACTGCGTTACAGAATCAGTATTCAAACATATTGAAATGTTTTTTTTTTCAAAAAACAAATTTAAAAAAAATAATTCTAATGGGAAAAGAAAGGCAAATTATATGTGGTTTTATTTCCTTTAATTCACACGAGTATCGGTAATGCTGGGTCTTTGAGAATCCTCTTACTCCACGGCCAATGCAGAGATAATAAAACACAGTATACAATTTGCAAATTAATTTTTTTCATAAATTTTTTTTAAATGTGTTTTTTTGAAAAAAAAATATTTCTATACGCTTGGATACTGATTCTGATAATGTACTTAACGGGAACCACAGGGTTTTTGTTACATCATGTTGTATATAATAGATACTTAATTTTACATTTTTCATTACTATCAAGGAAATAAAAGAAAGAATGCGTGCGTGAAAGAATGCAGTGCATTTCAGACAGCTTTACACTTTAAAAGTGTTTGGCGTAATATCCGTTTTGTGTTAAAATAATATAACTGGATAAAACTCTAATGAATAGAATTATTGGCATCGAGCATGGTGAAGAAGAAGCATCCAACACAAATAGTGCATAAAAATTTTAAATAGTTTGAATTATCATCCAATAAAAATGTGCACGGATTGACGGTACGGCTATCACGAAATTTTCAGTTACTGCCTATTTCTTTTTTAGAAAGATTTCAAGTATTTACCCTTTTTAAATATTTGCGTATAAACTTTACTAATACATACTGTGACCTCAAGTTTGAAATAAGATATAAGTCTCTGACTATCGTTACTTTGTACGAAAAGCAGAAATAGTGGGAGATTGAGTTTAAAGATTTTCATTCGATGGTGCTACATCATCCACCAAGTTCCAGAATGACTTTCTCACATATAATAATATTTTGACAACCAGTTGCATACTATGCTAATTAAAAAAAGGTTTTTATTTTAGATTGTTTTTTTATTGAAATGCGACTCTGTTACATAAAAAAACTGTTGGAAAGTGGCACTGGTGACAGACACCTGCAATCAAAGTAAAACATAGAAAGCTATAGATGCGCTGTCACCTCTGAGGACTTAAACGCCTCTAAGCATGTAATTATACTGACTCTCCCTTGGCAACAGAAATAGGTAAGAGCGTGGCACTTACAGACGGACTGATACAGAAAAGGAGTTCTATCATTAACAGAATTTCATCACATTTCATTCTGTATCCTTTCTATAATCACAATATTCTGTGTATAATTAATATCGGCTTATTAAGCGATTTAAGGAGGTATTTTCTAAAAACTAAAAATTTACTATTCGTTACAGAGACATTTTGAGTTGATCTGCAGAATACTTAACTATCTTGTGACAATAAATCAAGTCATTGTTGATCCTAGTAAACTTGGAGCGGGTGAAATGCCAAAACTCTTGGATATTTCAGCAGAAATACCATCGTAACTGTTAATTAACAGTAAAGAAAAAATTTGAATGACAGATAAAGATCGATAAATGTTTTTAATGAAATAAAATAGTTTTTTGACCTTTTTAAAAATATTTGCCATAATTTGAATTTTTTTTAAAACGGCAAAAGTTCCTCAGTCAGTTTTTGCACAAAAAGGGTCTAAAAAAATAGCTATATTCTTAACAGAATAATTGATTTTAATTTCGCGTTTTACTCGTGAAAATATTGTTTCTCCCCGAAATTGAATATATCCGCGCGAACGTGCCTGCTTCGTAGCCCTGTAATCTCTAAGACTCTGCGGTCTCTGTTTCGTAAAGGACATCAGGCTTCTTAAGGTGGCCCTAGTCGATGGCACGAACTATGCCATCGACGGGTGGCCACGATAGGTGGGCGGGGTTAAAATGCATGCTATCTCAGCCGACATCACGTGCGAAAGCGAAAGGCATGATGATTTACAACGAAACGAGCGAGCGAAATTTTATAACTTTGGGAATCTGGATATCATGAAAAATCTATTGTATCTGTTCAAAATAAAATTATTTGCACTTTTGAACACCTATATATCCCTGTATGGTAACTGTTTTGCAATTTTCGTTCTTCTTATGGTATTTTTTTCGCCCAAAGATATGTTAAAATTAGTACTTTTAAATATATTCTTTATTATTTTTTTGTTTCCATACAGGGCTAAACAACGATGAGACAAATTGAAATCATTTTATATTTTGAACGTACACCATCAAACAGTGGAGTAATCGCCAGACTACGTTTGTATGGAAGAATGAGCGACTAGTGTACCCTTAAGGCTTAAAATTTGCGTCGTGATAGCCGCATAGTCGGAGAGCGTGCTTACTGGGAGGGGTGCCGTTGCGGGGCGCGGGCGCTGGTGGCGGGCGCGGCGAGTCGTCTCGCGGTGCGCCCGCGCCGCCCGGCGGACTCGCCACTGCAAAACGAACCGACA
This sequence comes from Parnassius smintheus behrii, assembly GCA_036936625.1. Classification (NCBI taxonomy): domain Eukaryota; kingdom Metazoa; phylum Arthropoda; class Insecta; order Lepidoptera; family Papilionidae; genus Parnassius; species Parnassius smintheus. The sequence continues at coordinate 13,325,844 of JAUPFT010000005.1, read as the reverse complement.
TTTTAATCAAATATTAACAGTTTTAATTGGTAACATAGAAGGCGATTGGTTAGTCGACTTATAAAATTAAAATCACTTTAAAGAATAACGGTGACAAACGAGCACACAGTCCACCTGATGGTACGACGCTGGTATTCTGTGAGAGTGTGGTCCCTCCTCAGTCGAGTTGACCCATTTGTTTTATACTAAGCATAATATAGCTGCAGCGTGTCTCTACCACATATAATTACTTATAATGTCCTCCAGACCGAATTTCGGTCGCGGCGGCCTGCCTCAACGGAGACTAGCCATCGGCGCAGGACAGGATTATAGTGCCCAAGTGTATGCGCAAGCACAGGTGCACTCTCTATTCCCTTACTCTCATAATCCGATGGGACGGTAAACCGACACGACCGGAGAGAGATCAGGCGCAGTACCAACGATTTTACGTGCTTTCCGAGGCACGGGGGTGAGACACCGCCAACTTCCTGACTCCGGGCAAGTACTGAGAATTCCTTGACAGAAAAATTCAATAATTGATTTTTGGCCCGACCCGGGATTCGAACCCAGGACCTCATGATCAGCAGTCGCATTACTACAACCACTAGACCAACGAGGCAGTCTGTAGACTAATTAACTATGGTAGCGGTGTAAGAATACCCACTACCACATATCGTCTCTTGGATGTCTTATATTGTATCCAATAATAACTATATTTATTAACGGAATTCAAAATTTAATATATTATAATTACGCGAGCTTTTTATTAGAATTCACTAAATAATACAATATAGATATATAAGTCAACGCCACGCCGATGCCACATATATGTCAATGCTTAAGAAAATCGCACCATAACTAGTGCGAAATAAAACAAACATTTGGGCAACGACGACGTTTGGCATTCGACCAATGTCTAGGTACAGATAATAAAAACACAATTACAGTGGACACGTTCGCTTTTATTCGAGGCGATGCGTACCGTAGCTTTGTGCTGGAGCGCTGCGGTGATAATGAGCGATGACCTTGAGGAATTGCAAGATACGAAATAACGAACTAATATATAAATTGATTACATACAGAATTAAATTAAAAAAATATATATGTATCCTCGTAGAGTTAGGTTATTGCACCTACTCTGTTAATACATAATATCGATAAGTTTTTATTAAAATGGAATTAAAGACGTAAATTTTTAAAGTTTGTAAAAGTTTTAAAATGTGTAGTAAGTTGAAAATATCATCATCATGACAGCTCGAGAAAATATTACGAATATTTTACGACGTTCCATAAGTAAACGTTTAGATATTTTAGTGGGTATTTTCGCTTTATACCTATAAAGCGAAACTATTTTTAAATATATGTGGTTCTGTAAATCACTTGAGATAAACTCCTTGACACCCACAGTGACACACTCCTCAATTTCAGGCGATGATACTAAACCCAACCCTTTTTTCAGGAATAGGGAAACAGAAAACCTAGTACCTAGTAGGTATTGTACTTTTTACCTTTATATTATACCAAACTCTACACTCAAAAGAAAATAATCGCTAGACCATGACATATATCGATGTATGTCATGTATGGGAGTACGTTTTATAAAATACAAAGTTAAGATAAACTTATCTTTTCGTCAGAGTAATTTCGGTGCTTTCAGTTTCATCATTATCATCATTACAGCCCTTCACAAGTCCACTGCTGAACATAGGGCTCCCCCAAGGTATGCCACAAAGCACGGTCCTGAGCCACCTGCGTCCATCGACTTCCTGCATGTCGTACCAGGTCGTCACTCCATCTAGTGGGGGGTAGCCCTACACTTCGCCTACAGGTACGAGGCCGCCACTCGAGAACCTTTTTCCCCCAACCGTTGTCGGTTCTTCGAGCTATATGGCTATATTATGCTTTCAGTTTATGCCCTCCATTATGTAATGTTTTGGTGTAATTATTTTGATGAAAGTAGCTGTACAATAATGCCGTAAACAAAGCACACTGATCCTGTAAATGGCAACTAACTCTCACGCTTTAGGATTCCTGTTGTAGTTATCGTTTCAGCGAGAAACTTAAAACATACTCGAAAAAAACGCTCTTTACTTTTTAGAACATGGCTGACATACTGCCGTGTGCTATTTCTTATATTTACCAAAATTTATTTATATTTTTGTAAAAGGGAACTTGAACTTGATATTTTAAAAATAATAATTTACTAAATGTGATTTACAGAATCACATTCTTTAAAATCATCATATCTTTAAAAATTTCGCTGCCGGAGCTGCGTCGAAATATTTAAAATCATTTTCTAAAAATGTTCATAAATCACTAATTAATACCTAAAGCGGAACTTAACTTACGTTTTTAGGGTTCCGTAGTCAACTAGGAACCCTTATAGTTTCGCCATGTCTGTCTGTCCGTCCTCGCTTAATCTCTGTGACCGTTAGCACTAGAAAGCTGAAATTTGGTACCACTATGTGTATCAATCACGCCGACAAAGTGGTAAAATAAAAATTGGAAAAAAATGTTTTATTAGGGTAGCCCCCCCCCTATATGTAAAGTGGGAAGTGATTTTTTTTTAATTTCAACCCTAACGTGTGATATATTGTTGGAAAGGTATTTAAAAATGAATAGGGGTTTACTAAAATCATTTTTTGATAATGTCAATAATTTCGGAAATAATCCCTCCAAAAGTAAAAAACAATGTGTCCCCCCCACCCCTCTAACTTTTGAACCATAAGTTTAGAAAATATGAAAGAAATCAGAAAAGTAGAACTTTATACTGTTGTGGTCTCTTTCACAAGCTGATGTCGGCGTATGGACGTCGTAGGCGGCGTTAAGACGCTTTGCGCTGCGTCTCTAGTTATTTCGAACCATTGCAGCGTGAAGGTCGTGTCTAGCGTCAGTACAAAATGACCAAATTTAATAAAGAAAAAGACGAGTTACTGTATTATTATTATGTTTAAATTGTTCCTGATTAATACGAAAATATTCAATAAATTTAGAATTGCTGTCTTTTAAGTGTTTTATTATCAATAGCTGGAAACATCCTTCTACATATCTCTTCATAAATAATCGGTGCCTTGTTGCATTTATTTTTCTGCGTATACGGTCGTCTTGTGCCTCTTCTTCAAGTAACACAAGCGCCCCCAAAAGTATTGAATTTATATCCATTTTATGTACAAATATGACACACAACCACACGTGAGCACTGTCGGCTACTTAATTGTTGCTCGATCGAAAGTCTAGACGTCGTCCGTTTGTAAGATATGTATTGACCGCTGACGCTGTGTCTGGCGTTCAGACGCCGATCGGAACGTTTACGCTGAAGTCGGACGTCGCGTATAGCATTTAATAGGAGACCGTAGCCTAAGGACTTTCTAGGAAAATCATTTTGAACTTGTATGGAAAGTCGGAGCGCCTGCCGCGGAGCGTGCAATGTTGCACGCTCCATGTTCGCGCACGTACCCACTACCGGGAGCAGTTGCAGGAGCGCGGAGCGCTGCTGGAGCGGGAACAAAATAACACCCACCTTTAAACTCATAAGTGGGAACACTTATTGTGACGGACGGGAAACTACGGAACCCTACACTGAGCGTGGCCCGACACGCTCTTGGCCGGTTTTTATAAGTTAGATTTGTCAAAATTCGTAAAATGATGCGCTTAATTCAAAAACACATAGAAACGGGCACCAAAATTCACATAGATTTTTGGAAAGCATATAACTGCCTTATAGTGCAAAATGGGTACACCCACAAAAAAGTCAACCATTTGGACCCTGACAATCCATTTGGAGCTCCAGACGGGACTCACATACAAAGGATTGAAACACAATGGAGCCGTAAGCGTTTTAGAAAATATAATAATACAGAGAATTTTGGTGATGCAATAGTGGAGTACTTGTGGATGTAGAACAACGTGAAATATAATAAAGTTCAATTTTTGGAAATGGTGGAGGAGACAAAATATGTTTACTTATTAAATTCATTATAAAAGTAAAAAATTTGGTGTAATATTTGGTGCAAGAGCGAGTGAAGCGAGCTCGGGACTTTAGGCAGCCCGACTTGGACAGATTAGGTTAGAAGGACTCCGGCGGTGGAAAATGAGGAGGGGATCCATCCCCCCATCCCCCGAACCTATTAAGGTGACTTAATACTAAACCTTTACCAAAAAAACCCTGTGGTCTCTCTATGACAATAGATAAGCTAGTATAATTGCTATGACCACTGTCCTTTGCACAAAAATAAGTGGTCTGTATGTTTGTGTCCAGCAAGTCTTCTGCACAGCTGTTAAGGGTTAGACTACATCATTGTAAATTATTCACTGACATAATAAAACAAAACTTGAACCTAGAAAAAATGTTTATTTTTATACTATTGGTGATAATTATCGAAACAAGGTCCTGTACAGAGCGGAACTTGACATACCTACTATGCACATGATCTCTGTTTTGTCTTGTACTGCATCATTTCCTGGTGTCCCCGGATGGCATATGAAGACCAATATTATTGTGTAATTAAGATATTAGTGGAGAATCTCGGAAGATTAATCTTGCGACGATCCATAAATTTCTTCTAAAGCTTCTTCAATTTTTTCTATATCTATAATAATATCTTTTCTCCGTTGGCTTCTGTCTTCTGAAAAGATCAATAGTCTAAGAAGGATATATAAGATACCCGTTTGCTCAGTTATGAAGGATTTTTATATTAAATGACATTTTTATAATGATGTAGTCTACCCCTTTATAATGATGCAGGTAGCTTGTGGGATAGCAGTCAAATGGAGGCCACATTTATTCTTATCAAATGGGCAGAGGTCATAATTATGAGGACCACACACTTTGACAATATTTATTTCCGAAAGTACTAATACTAATAAATCAAAAAATACTACAAATATATAAATTATATCATAAAATTATAAAAAGTAACACTCATCGTATTTATTTTCGGCATTATGAAATAAAAATTGGAATATATATATTCTTAATTCTCGCTGTTTGAGTATTTATTCCCTAAACAAATGCCGGAAACGAGATAACGTACCTACACACCGTATTACCAGAGGGCTTCAACTTAAGAAAATACCTATATGAGATAAAAGTTGCGATTTCTTTATATGAAAAAAAAAGAAATTCGTGTATGTACATATTATTTGTAAGAGCGCATGTTATCTAAATGTAAAGTGAAAAGTGAAAAATTTATCTTCATCCAGCTGCGTCATTTGTATAAAAATATATTCCCTCTCATTTCCTCTTTTCGCTTTAGTGAACCCCCGTCCTAACATATAAAATAAAATATAGACAACAAGTCTTTCAAGAAAACGCGTTGTTTACTTTGTGTGAAACATTTCTATTAAGAATGCTTACTACTTACCGTGAAGATATTTAGTTAGTTAGTTGCAGCCTATAAAGTCCCAGGCACAGGCCTCCACTCATTTCTGAAAGGATTTTAGGGCAAGGAAGTGTTCGCGGCGCTGCCCCAATGCGTGTTGGCAAACTTCCTACCACGGCTCTTGCAAATATTTACTAAAGTCCGATATGTACATAATAAGTGATAATGGTTTTCTTTAGTATGTACTGGTTATCTTAGTGGTATCGTTCGGTTTTCTTGCAACTGTTTAATCATTAATATATGAAATAAAGGATAGCTTATAAGTTTAATATATATTTATAACATATAACTAGATTTTAAAATGCATACAAACAGTATCAGTGCAGTATCAAAAATGTACTCAATTATATTTTCTATTTCTTTGAAAAATCAATTTGAAACAAACCATCTTTGTCTATCCCTTAAAATTTAATGTCCTATCTTTATCTAGCTTTAGGGTAAACTAAATCTTTTGACTCACCAAGAACATACTCATGTTTGGAAAACTTTAGTCTTTTAGTCAAGAGAAGAGTAATTTAGTTATTATGAATCTATTAACTCACCAAATAGCGTTCTCTCTTATATAATTACATTTCATGACCGAAAAAATGATTAATACGTGAAAATTAAGACATTTATACGTGGTAGAGCCACGCTGCAGCCACATTATGGTAGTAGCACGAATGGGTTGGCTCGACCAAGGACCACGCTCTCACAATATACCAGCGCAAAATATCAGCTTAATACTGCTGTGTTTCGTATGGTGAGTGTGGAGCTCCAGAGACCCTTTTTCACTGAAAATGAGGCATTCCATCTTAACCCTCAGGGGTGACAATGAGTCAACGTTTTGGTTCTTAATCGAGGATAAATGTAAATGTCTATTGGCTACAGCATTCACTTACCATCAGGTGGACTGTGTGCTCGTTGGTCACCCTTATTATAATAAAAAATATGTTAAGACTGCAATATAGCATCTCACCCCATGGGTGTCGTAAAAGTCGACAGAGTAAAATAAAAATAACAGGAGACTGGCAGCACAGCATCTGCCTATAAAACCGTAGTTATCCTTTTTTTTTTGCGCCCGAAGCAAATATGGGCAACCCTCCGGAAAGCGGAGGAGGGAGGTTGGGAATGCTCATAGCATACCACGCAGCCGGCTGCGTGGTTATGTGGCGACTTTTACCCACTAAACCCAACCTTTTAGGAATTGGCTTAACGATCTGACTAGAGATCTCTAAGCCGTATACGAACGCGACCCTCCTTGGCAGAAAGGAGGCCGCAATCGCAGAAAGGCAGCAAGGCAGAAAGGAGGGCGCGTAGTTATCCCACACACTCAGTGGATATAACAACTATGACAAAACAATAATTTTAATTGATATCATAATATTAATATGTAAGTACTATTTTTAATAATCATCATTTTCAACATCATCACTTAATAGTATTTCATCTAAAATGATAAAGGTAGATTGACCTCATTTCAAAGCCATGCTCAAGATAAAACCCACCCAAAACATATGACATGATGTAGACAGCAGTCAACAGTAAGGGTATGTTCCGAAACGTTTCCAGTATACTGACGAATACAAATGACGTCATCAATTTACGGCAAATTGTACTGGCGTGCCGCCGCCGCCCGCTTCGGATATCCGGCCATATTAAAACAGTTTTAATTGCGTGTATGCTGAATGAAGCATGCCAGAATTTGTTTTTATTTATTCAAACACAAAAAAATTATAGAATAATTGAGGATATAATGATTTTTGGAGCACAAACGACAATATAATCGCCAACACTTTTCCAATATGACCCAAATGTATGACGTCATATACTGTCCTATGTTTTGGAACGAATCACCAGTATGGCGTCCATTCATGACGTCATTTGCATGGACAGTACACTGGGTTCTATTTTGGAACATACCCTAAGTCTGCCCGCCAAACAGATGCAGCACTAGTTTTCAATTGATGGTTTAGTGTCAACTAGTATGTATAATTACATTTTTTTTTGTTTGGGAGCATTGATTGTAACCTACCTAACAGAAGACCAGTTCAGTTTGGCTTGAGTAATTGTTAACATCTCTTCAGCATAAAATACTAGCTTCAGCATAAACGACCTACCAGAAGTGGTGAAGGACGCTAAGTGTTTATTGTTTGCTGACGACCTCAAAGTGTCTCTTGCGGTGAAAAATGGGGATGACTGTGCCAGACTACAAAGGGACATAGACAGGGTTGTGAGTTGGAGCAAAGACAATCTCTTGCAATTTAACAGCTCTAAGTGTGTGTTAATTACTTTCTCTCGCGCACACACTCCTATTTTACATAATTATCACCTTGACGGGCTGCTGATGACGAGGGTCAGAGAAGTTAAGGATTTAGGAGTAACTTTTAATACAAAGCTTACTTTCTATGATCATCATGAGCATCTGTAACAAAGCTTATAGAAATCTAGGATTTATGCTTCGTACATCATGAGCATCTGTAAAAAAGCTTATAGAAATCTAGGATTTATGCTTCGTACAATGAGAGGATTCACAAACATAAAAGCGATTATCGCCTTATATAATGTATTGGTAAGGAGTCAACTTGAATGTAATGCAGTCATCTGGGCTCAGCATGAAATTAAGTATAGTCTCACGCTAGAGCGAGTACAAAATAAATTCATTAGATATTTATATATGCGTTATTATGGTGTCTACCCAATTTACCCTTTAATGTATCCAACTTTATTTATATTAGGCATGGTAGGATATAACGAACTAAGGGTTAGGAGGGAACTCGCGCTCACCTCGTATATTTTTAAAATACTGCGAGGAAAATTGTTTAATGCTGAGATATTAGGGCAGCTTAATCTGTATGTTCCTGAGAAGTATGTGTGGCGCCGGCGGCAGCCACGACTGTTGGTGGAGCCGCGAGGTCGCACCAACCTCCTGAGTGAGGCACCTCTGACGCGCGCACTCCGCACGCTCAACGTAATAGCTTGTGAGACGGACCTATTTTGTTGTACTCTGAGTGAATTCACAAAGACAGCATTGTTTGTAATTTGTTACAAAAATTAAATTTAACACTTAAATCTACACAAATCAGTTAGACAGCTACACTATCGCATTAGGTAATTCTGTAATGATAGTTGTAAGTTTCAGAAAGAAATAAATAAATAAATAAAAAAAAAATTATCACAAATCAACTGATTAATTACCATAGCTGCATTTTCAAGAATAGCATAAGATGTATATACAGTATTGAAATTGAAATGGAATAATCTGAAGTCCTATTTTAATCTCACATTTACAATTTCAATAACCCAACCTACACAAGGTCACACATCTAGAAATGTTGGTTGTCATGGTGGACATGGATTTTACTACCATGTAAAAGATGTGTAGTAAATTTAGTCATGGAATTGCATCCCTAACTCCCGTATCAAGAATAAAGATGGCATTTTATCTAAAATAACTTTGCAGTTGACTGTTTTTGCTGTATTGTCTAAGCATTATAGAATTATCTGACTGACGTGTTGTGGGATATGGTTAAAAAACATCCGGGGTACCTAAACAAACTGTATGTTTGCTTCTAGTAGAAGTAATTACTACTTTCTTACACATAAATGTACCATTAAATATTACTATGGCTGGCGCAAATTCAGTATCCATGTCTAGATTATTGAATAAGTCATAAGGTATTGTCAATTTATATTGAAAAAGCAAATAGCTGAATACACAAGGTAATTGTCCCTGAATGCATGTGATTGGATTGCTCTTCTAAAGCACTGACTTATATTATGATTTTGACTCAATAATAACATTCTTCAATCTGAATTTCAGTCATTGTGGCTAATCTCAATGAACACAAGACATCTGCGCAGGGCAGAAGTAACATGCACAAGTGTGTGCGCAAGCACTGTTGTACCCTCTGTTTCCTCACTCTCATAGTATGATGGGATGGAAATCCGACACAACTGGAGAGAGATCAGGCGCGACAGCTTTAAGTACTTTCCAAAGCACGGGGGTGAAAACACTGTCAACTACGTATCTCTGGCCTGTTAATGAAAATTTCTTGACCGAAAAACCCAATGTCCAATTTTGCCCAGAAAGGGGGTTCTAAACTGGAACCTCACATTCAAAATTTGCGCTTATGACCACTAAACCAACAAGGCAGTCAGATTTAGAGCTACATTACTTTTAAGTAATGAACACAGATTGTCTTTTTGATACGCAGTGAAATCTAAACACTTACTAGATGTGTATAAATGATTAGTATTCGCAAATACAAGCGCATAGTGTACATAAAATGATTGATCAGTCTATAATCTCTCTTTCCATAGTCTAATCTGGATGTATTTTACATAACCGTAATAAAAAAGTACAATAATGGGAAGTGGAAGAACTTAAAATTAGTTATAATAATTGTTGAAACTGCTCCTGAAATGACTCTAATAACAGGTGCAGGCATAGGGGGATGCTATATGATGTTACCGCTGTCTTCAAATTCCACAGTTTGAATATCCTCCATATTCCTGCTATCATTTGTTAGTCTCTGTCTGTTCGCAGCTCTCAAAGCCCTTAGCCAGCAAGGCCTGCAGACTCGTTCTAAACGATTCATCTGAAAATAGTAATAATATCTAATAATATCGCATTTGTTTCAGTATTTACTACATTCTAAATAAAAGTACAGAGTTGTCTTAATGCATTTTAAAAATAAATAATAACATGATGTACTTGTTTTTTACATGCTTTTGTGGCAGATAAAATTCCACTTTATCATATCATTACAGCCCTTCAGAAGTCCACTGCTCAACATAGGCCTCCCCCAAAGAATATCACAAATAACTGAGCCACCTGTCCATCGACTTCCTGCATGTCTTACCAGGTCTTCATCTGGTGGGGGGCTCCCCACACTTCGCCTGCTAGTATGAGGCTGCCATCCGAGAACCTTGTGATAAACCTAGTAATGATATTCACAGTAGGACCAGAGAAACTGACATAGCTCAACGGATTAGTAAGCTGAAGTGGCATTGGGTCGTCCATATAGCTCGAACCAACAACCTATGGGGAAGCAAGGTTCTCGAGATTCCACTTAATTATAAAGAAATAATAATATATAAAATAAATAATACATCAACAATCAGGTAGGTAATCAAGTATAGAAGTGGGCAGTTATTACTAAATTTTAACAATATTTGACTAGGTACAAATTATTTAAACTTTAATTTTCTTTCTTAAAGCTGTTTGCTTAAAGCTCTCTATGTCTGTTAGTGGATTATTTACAGGCTGTTAAGATGAGGTATATACCTGGTGTGATGGTGTCCACCTCAAAAGAATTTCTCTCTCTGCACAGTCAATAGGTACAATTTTTATTTTGTCTACTCTTAAAATTGAAGATCCACATATCATGCAAATGTCTTTATATCCAAATCTTCTCATGGAACGAACAGTTGGAATATTTTGTTCCAATATTATTAGGCAGTTCCTACAAATTGCCTCTAGTGGATGCAACTGAAAAAAAGCAGATTTGTATATTATACCAAAAGAAGTAAGATATTCAATTCAGAAGGAAAGTACAACATCTACATTTGATTTTGAGGGAGGTGGTTATGAGGAGGTTGGTGTGAAGCTCCCTTTAATGTGGTAATACAAAATCCTGTAGTTTTAAAACAAGTGGTAGAATTAAACATTTTGTACAATTAACTTCAATATAAATAAATATAATAAGAACATTATCAATGTAGTTGAAGTCAATTAAATATGCATTATTAAAACTACTGATCAGATCTTGATCAAATTTATATAGGACAATATGGGAAGCACCAGCTTTCAAATAAAAGATTCATCAAAATCAGTTTGCTTCAAAAAAAAAGTTCTGAGGTAACACACATAAAAAAATACATTCAAATTGAGAACCTCCATTTTTTGATGTTGATTGAAAAAGTAATTATTACCATAAATTGGTTAAATTTTAAAGACATTGATAGTTTATTATGATATTATGAGGTTTTAATGTAAATGCACTTACTTTTTCCTTATTATATTATACTAGTCACTTGTCCTGGCTTTGCCTGGGTAAAATCCACCAATGAATTTGACGTTATTTAAATTTAAGACAATCATCAAAGCTCATTAAATTATCAAATGTTTGATTTCTAAATAAATCACCAAATATTTGAGATGAAATAGCCTAGATCACATATATGTGTGTGTGTGTGTGTGTGTGTGTGTGTGTGTGTGTGTGTCAGCCAACTCGCTTAATTAGCCTTTCAGTTAATAGCCTAGCCTTTTTACTAAACGGCTCCATTCATCTGAATGATATTTAGCCAATGTGTCTAATAAAACATTGCATGATTTTACACATAGCAAAGATTGACCATCTCAAACCCGTCAGAAATAACTTAAGGTGAATGAGGTTTTATAATTTGAAATTAAGTTCTAACGTTTGTAGTTATTTCTGAAAAAACCCTTCATACGACGTAAATATGTAATAATAATTAATAATTAAAAGTTAATAGTTCGAACACTACATACTTACTTTTGTTTCTGCGATTATTTGTGGACAAGACCTTAGCCACAGATTACCCCTGTGACCTGTCACCATCTGACAAAACTAAGCTATATCCCTTGTCAGTTTTTTACCTTCAAATTGATTGTAGGTTTTGCACTTGAGTCAAGTCCTTCGTATATTTAAAGCTACTCATATTACTCACCTCGCGAGAAATCCACACACCTAATAGTTGGCGCACATCTGGAGCTAGCTCTGATAGTAACTGCTTTTGCACACTCCGTTGAAACCTTATTGCACAATTCACACACTGCCTTTGTTGAGTGCAAGTTCTTGAAAATTTCATTTTCATAAAATCACAATTTTATTAAACAAGAAAACAATTTTTCACGTAAAATAGTTCAAACACAACGTAAAAGCCATAGATAAATTATATAGATTTCTAGAATTGTAGATATGTAGCAAGCTATAAGCATCATAGTTCATAGCAGGCTCTTAGTAGTCTGTGATAGCAGGGTACTCTTATTCAGGGATCAGGGCTGCCATTTCGAAATTTAAAGTTGCCGTGTTTTGGGATCTGGATTGCCGTGTTTTGGAATAAAAACTGGAAAATTGCCGTGTACATTTTTATTTATTTTAAATTAAAATGTAAGATTAAACATGACACAAAAACATTACTCTTCACAGTCATCATACAAATTTCTTGTCGTATCTAAAACTTCTTCTTTGTCTTTGTTCAATTTATATTTATTATTCGCCTTCATATTGTCTATCATTTTTGTTTTGTCGTTTTACTACTCTACTCCAGCACTGTTATGGAGAGTTTTTGAACTGTTATTTACTGCTTACAGATGGCCATTTTTTCAACTATTCTACTATGGGAGTCTGTACTCCTTACTTCTACACTCCATAGAAAGAATGAAATGAATACCATAAACGATAAAGTGTGCGCGTAGGTACATATTATGGAGGGTAGACGTAAGGAGTACAGACCACAGAACACTAATACCCCTAGGGTACAGACTTTGTATTAAAAAGTGTCCGTAGAAAACCGTTAAAAAGGGTGGCGCCACTATAGCTACGGTGTAAATTTAAAAAAACGCGCCGAAAAATATTAGTGGGATAGACGACTTTTGCGAGGTTATATTTACAGAATAAAATTATTTTAGATTTTAGAGCTACCGAGCAGTTTAGCAGCAGCACAATTCACACCGTCGACAACTGCTAAGTTCATTTCATGTAGATGATTCATGTAGCTACTCCAGCGCTGTTGTGGAGAGTTTTTGAACTGTTATTTATTGATTACTTTCACCTATTCTCATATGAGAGATTGTTCTCCTTACCTCTACACTCCATAGTACATGTGTTGAATTCGCGTCGGGATTTCCCCGCTCATAGAGTCATGACTACGTCTAGTGTAGTCTAGTATAATGTGCGTTATAATGACTTATCGACTACGGATAAAATTTTCGAAAAAAATTAGTAACCATTGGATTGCCGTGTTTTAGAACACGGCAATTAATATGCTGCCGTGTACCGTGTTTTATTGTTGAATAGACTTAAATTGCCGTGTAACACGGCAATTGCCGTGTAAGCGGCACCAAACGACCGTATCTAAGTGAACAGACTGTACACCAAGGAAAATCGCCTCGAAATAAAAAGCAATAGTATAAAAAGGCTTCAATGACAATGGCAACCGATGGGGGGAAAAAGGTTCTCGAGTGTGAAGTGCAGGGCGACCTCCCAATAGATGGTGTGACGACCTGGTAAGACATGCAGGAAGTCGATGGATATAGGTGGATCAAAACCTTGCTCTGTGGCGAGACTTGTGAAGGGCTGTAGATTAGATTCAATTTTACATTTGTAGTGAAGATTAGTGTGTTTTTCTTGCACCCCCCTGATATTGACAGACTTTTTGTTAAGGAATTATTAACGCACATGGCCTCTCCAGTTGGTTGAATACTCAAAGACATAGATGTTTACGTATCAAAGTCCAGTTTAAAACCATAATTTAAACGATAAAACAGAAGGAGCAGTCCGCCAGGGGCCAAAACAGAAGGAGCATTCCGCCAGCGGCCATGCTCTCGCCAAAACTCAATTTGTTACGTTTAGTGTCGTGAATGTCAAAAACGTCTTTGTTGGACGGTTGACGAACATAAATATAATATAAAATATTTCTAATAAGTACATACTCGGTTGGTTCAATGATGGTTAGTCAACACCAGTTAACTAGATATTTAGTGGCCTTTTCTATTGTTTATGTAATTATTCCACGACAAGGTGAAATTCCGCATTATTCGACTACGTTTTTATGCAAGATATCTATAGATTTGATTTACGTTTATGGATTATAGTTCATAAAGGATAGCTTGATCTCTGCGACAGCTGTCAGTAAAATCACGCCTATGAAGTCCTGAATTTCTTAGTAGTACAGACAGTACCTGTTAATGTCACACTTTTTGGGCATGCCGACCCAATTAGTGCATGCCCATAAAGTATGACATTGACAGGTACTGTCTGTACCACAGATAATACCTATATACCAGAGGTCTGTACTACTAAGAAATTCAGGACTTCATAAGCGTGATTTTTACTGACAGCTGTTGCAGAGGTCAAGCTATCTTTTATGAACTATAATCAAAATACTTATTTTTTCTAAAACATCGACAACATCACTTTATCGACGGTTTTTTGTTTGCTAACGGCCATAGACTTAGAATTAACTATCCTAAGCGTAGACAGAGAAACCTATAGACTAATGATTAGCGTGGCCTAAAGTGAGAAGGAACGATAACGTAGTTTTAGGTTGTACAATAATCTTTATGACTTTTAAACATATTTAGATAAAATTTTTAATTGTTCTAAGAACTGAACTGAACAAGATTCACCAATCTTAAGCTCACAAAACACATTTTTCTCACTGGTTTACTTGTAAACTCCTTAGATTTCTACGAACTGTCAAGGTTGTTTAGCAAAGTGTAGTTCGCTAAACAAAAAAAAGCACGGAGAAAGGGACAAACAATCACACCGCTCTGTCTCATTTCTATGCAAGACGTATGCATAAATCTATCTTTTTCGTGTGCGAATGCGAAATAAGGCGTCAATTTGTCTATAGGTTTCTCTGTCTACGATCTGTCTAAGTCTATGGCTAATGGCATATCGACAGAGTAGCTACTAGCATAGAGCGAATCCTAAAATTGCGTATGACGTTGTACCTGATACAGAATTAGATAGCTTTATTATTTTCACGTTTCTTTAACAAGTTTCTTGCCGTTTTTATGGACACCTGTATAGATGTGCCATTAGCGAAATAAAAACATTGTCGATAAATTCACTTAGTCTATGACTTAAGGACATACACAGAGGGCACTGCTTCGATAGTTTATTAATCGTGGCACGATCGGTCTCCTCTTTCC
The DNA here is from genome assembly GCA_036936625.1 of Parnassius smintheus behrii. Taxonomy (NCBI): domain Eukaryota; kingdom Metazoa; phylum Arthropoda; class Insecta; order Lepidoptera; family Papilionidae; genus Parnassius; species Parnassius smintheus. The sequence goes on along the minus strand of JAUPFT010000005.1, from coordinate 13,310,598 downwards.
TCGCTCTATCATAATTATCAATAAATCCATCATTCACTCATTAATAACAGCCTATCGAATTTCCACTGCAGAGCATATATTTTCAATAGATTGCCTCATAGGGAGAATGTTTGCCATTTCTCTTAGAAAGTTGGTTGGCAACCGCAAGTTTTTATTACTTATTTTGTGTTGTTATCAGGAAGATACTGCTGTCTATCTCCTGTTTATATATCTTGTTCCCTCTGTCGCTTTTTACGATACTCACGGGATGGTTTAGGGTCTTAGAGCTTCTAAGTAATGATATATACTTTCTGTAGGAGGTAGTTAGTGGATTCTCTCACACCGTCGCTATATGTTCCTGAATTGCCTTCATGATTTCGAAATATTTTCATAAATGCAGCTGTAGCTTTCTCGTTGGTTTTATTTTCAGCTAAACATGATGTAAAAATCAGCATATAAAATTGGGATTGCAAGTGGGATCCCAATCGTTTGTGAAAGTACCATGTGGCGGTTAGGAGTTAGTATTTGTATCTCACTAACTTAAATTAAGAGCTACAAAATATGCTGAAAATACTTTGAAGAGCGGCTAGTGATTATTCTTGCCGTCAAACATTTTTGTGAGGAAGAAAAGCCTCACAAAGGACCGATAATTCCATTCCAAAATGTGATAAATTGAACAGCGGCTATGACAGGTAAATGTTGCCAGATTTACCCTATTTTACAGACAGACAGTTTATTATTTACCCTATTTTAGGTAAAATTTTATTTATGGGAGCTTATTATTATTATTTCTGAACGAACCGTAAACTATTCGCGGAGGTAATCCTTCCCTAGAAAACTCAAACAGTAGGTACTGACTCCATATCAAAGAACCTTGACTGAAAGACAAGAAACAGAAAATTAACGGTTTCTAATCAAGAGGACTTTGATACTTGTGTTGTTCGACGCAAAGTTCAATCATATTATTTAAATAATTCTACCCTAGCGCTCCGGAAATTGCATCGTGACATTAATGAAGACATCAATTTCTAGTGGTCTATCGAGTCTTTCAGACTGTTAATAATCGAACTGGAATTTAGTTATTAAAAAAATTAAAACTTTTATAATAATGAGCGACCTAAATGCAAAATTAGGGTAACCTAGACAAGACGAATACTTAGTCAAAAAAAAGTAGCACCAACAATAGATATGGCGCTCACCAAATGGAACGTATAAAAATGAAATCGATTTTATCATGTCAAATCAACCAAAAATTTTTCAAAACATGAAGTATTAAATACCAGCCTTTCTTCAGACCATAGACCAGTAAGAACAACAATAATATTAACAAAACACAAAACAAATGGTAAAATTCAAAAAATTTGTACAACCGAATACAATTTAAATAACATGAGAACATCATCACTGTAGTCGAAGTCAATTAAATGTGCATTCCTAAGGATAACACAAAAATTACTGGTCAGATCTTGATCAAATTCATATGAGGGCACACGAGAAGCATCAGCTTTCAAATAAAAAAAAATCATAAAAATCGGTTTACCTAGAAATAAGTACATACATAAAAATACCTACAGTCGAATTGGGTACCACCTTCATTTTTGAAGTCGGTTAAATTAGTCAAATTTCAGCAACTGAACCTTTACTACAAGTGAGGAGGTTAAAACCGCCTGGATCAGTTTTTTTAGCAGTAAAGAATAACAATTTTATTAGCAGGAATCATGCTACTGCCTGAAGCATGGAAAAGGTATTGGACCTAAGTGAACAATATATAACTAAATAAAATATTTATTCACTATGCGAAAATCGTCTTTTATACTCACAAAAAAACTAATACAATAAAACGTAATTACTTTCCGAACAACCTTATACTTAGGTTTTACGGACTCTATCGCTATATTAACTTATATTATCCACGTTTCGAGTACTTTACAGCACTACTACGTACTGAGGTGTTCGATGTTCCAATGTCATTGTTAACTCCGGTTAGCTTCAGATACAAATTATAAGCTTTCGGTCCGGTATACACAATATGAACTTATCTTGAAGTCTTGCAGTTGTATAGTAAAAATCTAATAATATGAGGAAGAAAAAATTTGATGCTATTCTGCCATTAATTTCTTCACACATAAAATTATATACTTACAGTAATTTAATGAGTATTTTAATCGGTATTTAAAATGACTGTTAGTAAAAAATTATAAACAGAAAAAGAAAAATATTTATTTATTTCAACAGATATTAGAAGAGGTAGATCGGAGTCTGTTAATTTTCTTTAGGATTAAACGCTGTTTTACCACATGCTCGTCGATGAAAGAAAACTACTACTAAGTACTCAGAGGTAACAACGCTATTGCATTTTGATTTTTAATCGAAGATAAATGTAGATGTCTATGGGCCACAACATTCACTTACTATCAGGTTTGATTTTGGTATACGACGCTGATAAAATCAATATACATAATTTTCCTATTAATAGATAAAAAGGCATTTTGTTTCAACATCCGAAAGCGAAGACAAATGGCGATGGATGTGCATGTCGGTTATTCAAGCTGTAGGTTTATGTATGAAAGCAAAGCTAGTGTATGCTTTAGGTTGCGAGCGAATAATCAGTCAGCGAGCATGGACCTAGAAAAAAGGGTAAGAAACAATTGACGCACCGCAATGGCGGTCGTTTAACTATGTGTGAGTAACTACGCGAGTGCGGATTGGAGCGTATGGCGGGCGGTAGACTTACTGTGGTGTGCATATGTGCGTGCCGGCTTTTTTGTATTAAGGTGATATCAGACGGTTCATTTTTTGTTCATTTTCACCTTTCATTCGGTACATTTCACTCGAAATGAAATGTCTGAACAAAAAATGAAACACGAGTGCCGAATGAATTCATTAGTGAACCGATCCAACAGTGTTGGATATTGGCATCCGGTATCTTTCATTCCCACTCCGAATGAACGAGAAATGATCGGTCTGAACACTGAGAGAACGTTCATTCGGATTCGGCCATTTTGTTTCGTGTCCTGTAGCCGACGGATATCACGTTGTCGACGAAGTTATATTTTTTTCTGTGTGTTATTATATTGTTTTCATGCGGCAAAATGGTGTTCAAGTGGAACGATCAAAATACATTACTTTTTTGGAGAACTTTAAAAATTATCAATGCCTTTGGAACCACAAAATTGATGAATACAAAGACCGAACAATGCGGGCAAACTCTATAAAATCTCTAATCAGTGATTTAAACTTAGAGATTGCTGAAGAAGATATTAAACATAAAATAAAAACGATAAGGACCCGGTATACAACAGAATTAACCAAAATAAAGCAGTCTACTAAAAGCGGTTGCTCTTCTGACGATGTCTATGTACCGACCCTGTACTGGTTTAAACATGCAGAATTTTTAAGCAGTGTATGCGTCCCACGGCAGACGTCCCAACATCTATATAAATAAAATTATAATTCGCATCTACTACTGCAAATAGATGCATACTAAAATTCTTTTTGTAGTCGAAATATTCAGAGCCTGATCTTCCTGGGCATCTTATATTCACCAATTTTACATCAATTGCACCACAACAGTTTGGAAAGTTCCATAATCTATAGTAGTCTTCCATTATGTTATTTCATTCATGTTGTCTTCCAGGAACCTGTAATAATAAAAGTGTCAACATTTTAATTACAGGATGCACCACAGACTCAAAATGAAGACTCTGCTGAATCTGAGCAGACTCAAGCTGGCAGTGAGGAACAGAAGACGCCAAATTCTGAGATTAATAGGAATGGAAGTAGTGAACTGATGACTCCTTCGTATTCTCGAAAGCCAACAAACAAGAAAAGAAAGGAAGGATTGATATACCGATTGATAGAGCAATTAAAGAATTAAAAACTATAAGCAAGCAAGCCAAAGTCCAAACTGAAGATGAGTTTGATTTGTTTTGCAAAAGTTTGGCAGTACAACTCAAGAAAATGTCCTTGAACAGGTCTTTGATATGTCAGGAAAAACTTCAATCTGTGATGACTCAGGAACGGTTAACACAGATGTCACAATCATTACCTGAAGTAATTTACTCGGACTCCAGCACCCCATCCCCATTTACTATCAACCAGTCGCCTCTATACCAAAATACAACACCGGAGTATAATTATAGTAATGATTTCTTATATTTACGCGAACACTACACATTGAAATAATACCAGTTTTTACGGAATTTATCGCGTATATTTAACTTTTTAAATACCCGACGTTTCGAACGCTTTACAGCACTCATGGTCACGGGCGGGACTGAGATGTTCAACGTCCATATGTCATAGTTAACCACGGTTACCATAGATTAAAATTTAACTTTTGGCGTTCGAAACGTCGGGTATTTAAAAAGTTAAATATACGCGATAAATTCCGTAAAAACTAGTATTAACACACGCAGCACGCAACATCAACAACGTTTACGGAACTAATAATATTACAATGGAACGCACCACCTGTTATTGGTTTTACATTATTTTACCGCTTCCGTTCCGTAAATTTCGACCTGAGAAGTGAACCCCATGATAGGCCGAAAAGTTTGGTCGACAATGACGAATGAAAGGCGATTGTGGAAGCTGATGATACGGCTGAATTACCAACATTTTTCGACGTTAGCATTAAAAAAATATTGGTCTTTTTGTGTCAAATCGGCAAGGTAAAATAGCTTGACCAATGGATGCCCCACGAATTCAATAACCGCCAGCGCGAATTGCACTGCTCAACAGGAATAAAAACGAAGGAGTTTTGAACCACATTGTTACCTACGACGAAAAATGGCTTCTGTTGACAATCGCCAACACTTAGCAAGTTGATTGGATCCTGGTTCAGCACCTAAACAATGCCTTAAACGAAAACTTACCCATAGAAAAGTGATGATCACTGTTTGGTATTCTAGTGCCGGTGTGATTCATCATAGCTTCTTACCAAACGGGATAGGAACTACTAAAGATATGTACTGTAAATAACTGAACACAATGATAGAGAAGCTCGCATGCCTTCAACTAGCTTTGATCATTCGCTCGCCCCCGCTTCTTCTGCACAACAGATGGTCCCCATGTAACAAGAGCTGGGGTTGGAAGCCCTCTGTCGTCCGCCGCACTCACCATAAATTGCGCCTACAGAATTCTACTTTTTCCAGAAATTTTTGGCGAAAAAAAATTCAATACCCGAGAGGCAGTGCAAAAGGTTTTTGAAGAATTTGTTGCTGCCATCCAGCTGATTTGTTCAAGAAGGACATCAATAAACTGCCACAGCGTTGGCAAAGATGCATCGATTGCATGCGTGATTACCTACTTTGTTTATCAGCAATAAAAATATTTGTAAAATCTAAAAGTGTTTTTTCATTTAATTATGATGAAAGAAATAAATTATATTTCTGACTTTTAAAATATATTATACTTATATTATGTGTTTTAAATTTAGCGCTCCATTATTTTAATAGATAGATAGATGTCACCTACAGGGAAAAAAATTAATAATGTTTACCAATATGTAGCACATTTGTCCTTTAAATTTTTAATAGCAATAAAACTTATAAAAGCTAAAAATCTATTGATCCGAAATACGGAACCAGTTGATGTAACCAAAGCTAATAAAATAACTCGGCCTCGATACGTCATCTCATTTTTTTTAAATCAGCATCCGGATGGTCACGTAATTTTTTTCAAACCGTTATTTTCCAAGTAGCAACATAAAATGTTTTCTTTTTAAAATATAAGTTAGATTAATTGGTGTTTTCTTGACATACGGCTATTCATGTTGTCGTATAAGTGGATAGAGGTACATATTAAAGAACACAAAATTGCTTGAGCTTGACGTCGCTCGAGAGCAAAGCACTACTTAATAATGCTTTGCGTTATGAGGCGCGCAATATAGAAAAAAATTGCGTTAATTCATTTTATAAAAAATGGCAGTTTCATAGGTAAATTCCTGATATCCGATGTAAACGCTTAGATTGGAAGTATGTTTGGATGCTTTTTTAAAGACAAAGGAAACGTTTTATACATCCAGTACAAAAGACCGTTGACAAAGACCGCTTTGTGTTCTGCGACGATGAAACCGTTTTACGTCCTGGGTTCAAGCAGTCTTCGTTGCACAAACCAGCCTTCGAATTACTTGGTGCGACTTTTTTATTTTACACCTATGAAAATACAATCAAGAACGCAATGATTCAACAATCTATCTCACTCGTCGCGTCGTCTTTAACGTTCCGCGTTATATTGTAGTCTTTGGTTCTGCATTCATTTACAAACGTAGAGACTAAACAGTCTTTACAATAAAAAGTGAACTTTTCCTCTAATGTTTTTCGCTAATGTTAATTACTAATATTAATAGTAACGCTAAGTCTGTCGCAGCCACTCCTAGCCTAGAAAAGTGTAAACGGAATTTCATTTTTATTTAATTATTTTGTAAACTATTTCATATATTTCAAATCAGTTGAAAGTTGCAAGAAACTGCAAACATTTTACCGACAAAAACGCAATTCTATTCCATGTTCGATAAGTTTCGACGACCGTTTTCTGCAACCGTTTTGGTTGTCGCGAAAACGGTTGCGTTTCGTCCGTCAAAAATTTGACACCGACCTACCACTAACTGCCACTGTAATATAGTAGCGTTTTGCATTGCATTGTTTCGTAAGGTTGAATGGGTGAACGAAAAAAATCTGAGACCTTGCTTACTGGTAATAAGGCATTTCATTTTTGTCTTCAGAGATGATGATTCTATCTATCTGTAATCTGAATCTGTGATGATGATATCTATAATTGATTCTTAATCAATTATAGACGTAGGTAGAGAAGTGTGATGTCTATAAGCCATAACACAATTTACCAAAGAGTGAACTTTGTACTCAATTGTCACGTTTATATCAATAATTAAAACCAAAATAGCTACCAACTTAAATCACATTTAAAACAAAATGCGTAAGAAATGGTATAAATTTATTGCGGAAACAGGATATTTTTAATTATTTTTTTTAGCCTAAACATATAAAAATTCAACTTCGACAATGTTAATAGCGTTAGCAGTTTGTCTTGTTAGCAAGTACAACTTAGTTAAAGCAATTAAACTTTGTACTCGACGTTGCTACTTTACAAATGCCTAAACAGTATTTGATTATAGATTACTGAGCTTGTAAACATGTTTTTGTAAAGAAAAACATTTTCAATGCTGTTTGTTTAGATATTTTTTATTTAAATATACGCGTTTGCTGACATTAGTAACTATTATATGGATTCATTAATTCGTACAATAGGCTGTATTGTACGAATTAATGTAATCAAGGAGCCGTGGAAGCTCAGGGGCTAAGCGCACGCTATAAGTTTCAAGTACGCGAGCAACCCGGGTTCGATTAACGCCGTCAGCAATGAAATAGTTAATAGAAATTTTAAGCGCTGTTTTACCACGTGCTCTGCGGTAAAGGAAACATCATTAGGAAATCTGCGTGTATAAGAAATAAGGAAAAAATATTTCGAAGACATGTGAGGTTCCCTAATACGCATTGGGGCAACTCGTCGGATATTCCCTTGCCTAAAAATCCTCACAGAAATGAGTGAGACAATGCCCAGCAGTGGAAACATATGTATATAGGCTGTAATTTTACTTTACTTTAGCTTGTTAAGAGTCCACTGCTGACTACGGTCCCAAACTGCATCCACTCCAGCTAGTGGGTATCGCCCAACATAGCGCTTTCCAGCATGAGCCTGCCACTCGAGAATCTTTCTTACCCACCAGTGGTCGGTTCATCGAGTTATATGGACGGCCTTGTTCTTCTGCGGATATCTTCGTTACGAATTTCGTAAATTTTATTATTAACTTCATTTTTTATTAGTATTGGATTGCGGACCTGTTACAGCAAGCATGCACACTATTTCCATTATTTGTCTCTACGTGAATATGACCCTGTGATTTTTCTATATTTTTAGTTAACATTTGTGACTATATTTAATATTACGGGCGTGGATGTCTGTACTTACTGTACTCTGTAAAATGTTTCTGAAAAAGAATAATTTGAAATAAACTCCCCTGCCCTCTGATGCGGCGGTAGTCACGTCATTTACTATCAGGTGTGCCGCATGTTCATTTGGCCTATCTTCTATAAAAAAAGGCTATCAGTCTAAGGAAGTGAAACTTACTAACTTTAACTTAGCTTCAGAAACTTGTAAATATTATTTTTGTATATATCTACCTGAGCGTGACGGTCACGCGAATTCAGTGCTTTTTCCACATCCCAATTCTATAGTCACATCCCAAGTGCGCAATGTGACTAAATAAGTTCACACTTCAAAAATATTTTCTGTACGAATGTGCTCATCTCATTCCAAGCATTTATTTCGTTGCCGTCATAACGACAAATCAAGGAACACCCATAGTATTTAATGCGAAATAAACGCCGTGATGAAGTAATTAACTAACTTTTATAAACGTAGACTTCACTTGAGTAAACTTTGAACTAAGAAATCGTTAAAAGCCCCGCCCGCTCATTATCAAGACATTTCCCACTTAAAACTTGTGCTACAAACATGACCTCTACTGAAGTTAGTTGCTAAGTAACCGAGTTTGCTAGAGAAAGAATAGATTGAAATATTTTCGTAGCGCTTTATTTTCCAATTATCTGTTTTATTTACTGGGTATTTTGGAATACCAGCGTGAAATAGCCTTGGTAGCCTTCTTTTATTATTTTACTATGTACTCATAACTTTTTAACATTATTTGTTTAGATTATAAAAAAACGGCCAAGAGCGTGTCGGGCCACGCTCAGTGTAGGGTTCCATAGTTTCCCGTCCGTCACAATAAGTGTTCCCACTTATGAGTTTAGTTTACCACGTGCTCGGCGGTGAAGGAAAACATCGTGAGGAAACCTGCATGTCTGAGGAATAAGAAAAAAAATATTTCGAAGACATGTGAAGTTCGTCAACACGCATTTGGGCAGCGCGGCGGACACTTCCTTGCCCTAAACCCTCTCAGAAATGAGGGAAGGCCTGAGCCCAGCAGTGGGACGTATATAGGCTGTAACTTTACTTATGAGTTTAAAGGTGGGTGTCCATTATGTTCGCGCTCCAGCAGCGCTCCGCGCTCCTGCAACTGCTCCCGGTAGTGGTTACTGTTGTTTCCATCCAAGTTCAAAATGATTTTCCTAGAAAGTCCTTATAAAGTTCTACTTTTCAGATTTTTTCATATTTTCTAAACTTATGGTTCAAAAGTTAGAGGGGGGGGGGGACACATTGTTTTTTACTTTTGGAGCGATTATTTCCGAAATTATTGACATTATCACAAAATGATTTTAGTAAACCCCAATTCATTTTTAAATATCTTTCCAACAATATATCACACGTTAGGGTTGAAATTAAAAAAAAATCACTTCCCACTTTACATATAGGGGGGCTACCCTAATAAAACATTTTTTTTCCAATTTTTATTTTACTACTTTGTCGGCGTGATTGGTACCAAATTTCAGCTTTCTAGTGCTAACGGTCACAGAGATTAAGCGAGGACGGACAGACGGACAGACAGACATGGCGAAACTATAAGTGTTCCTAGTTGACTACGGAACCCTAAAAAATAGTGTAGTTATATTTTGTTATCAGTTTGTTTGTGTGCCGTGCCGTTTAATATAAAATTGTGTTAGTGTTGTACATTTCTCATGTAAGTGAATTTTAACTCTTTTGAGAAAATAAATATCTTAAACCATAAATAGTAGCTCAATGCTGCTGTATTTCGTATGGTGAGTATAGAGAACCGGAGACCCTTTTTACTGGAAACGAGGCATTCCATCTTAGTCCTCACGGGTGACAACGCATCTGCATTTTGATTCGTAATTGAGGATAGATGTAGATGTCTATGGGCCGTAGCAACCACTGACCATCATGTGGACTGTGTGCTCGTTTGTCACCCTATCCTATAAAAAAACATTCTCAGTACGAGAACAACACTGGTTCGATCGCCGCCGACAACAATCAAAATTGCAATTTTTAGTGCTCGTTTACCACGTGTTCGTCATTGAAGTAAAACGTCAATCGATCAGCAAGAACACGTTCCTACTGATGGTACGTGAATATGGTGGCCCTATACACCCTATGTATTATATCCTCCATTAAGTATAAAATTGCAAATGCGTTGTTATGCCACTGAAGGCTAAGATTGAATGGCTCGTATCCAGCTAAAGTTGTATCCGCTTCTGTACACTTTACCATACAAAACACAACAAAGTTATGCTACTGCTAGTTTCGTATGGTGAGTGTGGAGATGCAGAGACCCTTTTTTACTGGAAACGAGGCATTTTATCTTAGTCCTAAGGTGACAACGCACCTACGTTTTGATTCTTAATCGAGGATAAATGTAGATGTCTATGGGCCGCAGAAGCTACCTACCATACAGGTGGATCACAGAACACTTAATATTTCCGCTATATTAGGTGTTCTGTGAGGTGGATGGTGTGTTCGTTTGTCACCCTTTTAGAACAAGATAAAAAAAAGAAAACTTATGTACGCCGCCTATTGTATTTTCGATCTTTTAATGTTTCTAAATATCATCAGATCTTCTTTAAGTTTTAAAGATGTGGTTCTGTCACTAATTCTTTTTACACTGTAAAAGTAAGTCTTACTCTGATAGTTCAGTATTGCAAAAAAGTTGCGGAGCGTACGAGCATAAAGCGCTTACTATTAGTTATAGAAAAATGCGAAGATAGATAGAAATGTGTCTAGCGTATAAGAATTTGAGGAAGGACAAAGATTTAAAACCGTTATGTCCGCGAGTTATAGTAGTTCTAAAGAAAGACGAGTCTCAAAGGAAGATTTAAGAAATTTATTTCTACAGGTAACAACGGAATATTTTGTTTAAAGAGTATTTAAATCTCATATTCTGCTCTTATGTATAAAAATCAATTGATATCCTTTAGTCTCGTTAAAACTCGAAAACGACGGAAACTAATTTGATGAATTTTCTTGTGTGTAATTAAGTGGGTCCCTGGATGGCTTTAAAACTCAATTGGACCCGGTAGGTAGCGCGGTTGTCGAGATCCATAAATCACCCGTGTGAAGCCGGCCAGATCGATGTTTTATAAAAATTATATCCGTTACCGTTACCGTTACCGTTATAGCCTATTAAAAGCCCACTGCTGAACATGGGCCTCCCGCATAGAGGATGGATATTTTATATAGTTGCCCCAATTGGCAGGCAGTTTGGCGACAGCAGGTTTTTAGGGTGCCGTAGTTAAACAACAAGGAACCCTTATGGCTTCGCCATGTCCGTCCGTCCGTCCGCGGTTTTACTAGGATAACCCAGGTGCTAAGAATCTGTAATTTGGCGTAGTTACAAAGTTTTGAAATAAAACCGTCAAGTGATTATTATTTACTTATCTATCCCATCGTATGGGGTGTTTATGGATAGGTCTTTTAAAAATATTGGGGGTATCAAACAAAATTTTTTCAATTCAGAAGACCGTCTGCGAAATATTTAGCTTTAAATAAAAGACGTAATTTGCTAAATATTTAGAGTCATGTGTCGCATCCCCCCTACCAACTAAACTGCTGTTTTAAATATGAAAAATATGACCGATAGTAGTATTTCTAATGAAGTTGAAAGGAAACTATCACAGCTAAGTAGGCTTAACAAGTTAACGAGTAATAGTCGTACTGCGTGTACGACTATTACTCGTCTACTTGGCCGGTTTATTAATTTTTTTTTCTACAATTGATGTTATTAGTAAGACGTTGCTGCCCATTTCATTTGACTCCCTCTGTCGCCTCTACGACACCCACGGGGCGATATGGGGTAGTTCATAAGCCATCCGTCATGGTATTTGACCATGTCTTTTGGTCAATAATGACTACTATGTTTATAGGATTAATTATTTATATTACGGTAGTAGTGGTTAAGCATATTATCTTCCCGTGGGTGTCGTAAAAGGCGACAGAGGGAAAACGGCAGGAGATGGGCAGCAGCATCTTCCTGATAACAGCAACTGTACCACAAAAAAAAACTGCGGTTGCCCACCCGCTTGCCAAGTGTGACAACTACGACAAATACCTACCATTTATTCCTTGGGGAAGGCCTATGTTCAGCAGTGGACTTGTGAAGGGCTATAATGATGATAGTGATGATATTTTGAAGTGAAAACTTCTTTAGCATCGTTGTGATTTAAAACGGGATGAAACAAAAAAGCAACAGTTAAAAGAGACTGACACATAAATTCATAAGATTTAACGTGGGAGAAAATGAGATAGGAAGCATTATAGACTACAGTTCAATGTTTTAAAAAAAATAATATATAATTTTATATTTAAGCCTTACAGTCAAAAATCAAAACGTTAAGTGTAAAATATGTCAATTCGTTATGTTTTATAAGAATATTTTATGATATGTGAATAATTAGAAGGCCAAATTGGCCCCTTAAAAGCTTGGCGTGCTCAGCAGAGCGGGATAGTATTTCATGCCGGCACACCGCCTGCAACTTTAGAAGGCACAGGTTCGGACGAACGTGGAATACTGTTCCCATCTCTGGGCTGGGGCTCCCCAGTACCAGCTCCTTCCACTTGACCGTATCCAGCGCAGAGCAGCTCGAATCGTCGACCACCGAGTGCTTTCCGATCGGCTAGATTCGGTGGCGCTGCGAAGAGATGTTGCATCTCTTTGCATTTTCTTTCGCATATAGGTACCATGGGGAGTGCTCTGAGGAATTGTTCGGATTAATCCCAGCCGACAAATTTCATTAACGCACTACGCGGCAAACGTCCCGATATATGATGTATAACGTATATGCTTGGCGGTCCACCACTGTACGTTTCACAAGGAGTTTTCTTCCACGTATGATCTCTCTGTGGAATTTCAAGAAAAGAGCTTGCTCCTTTCTAAAGGGCCGGCAACGCACCTGCAATTCCCCTGGTGTTGTGGTTGATCACGGGCGGCGGTAGTCACTTAACATCAGGAGAGCCTTATATAGTCTTTGGGAGAGCCGCATGCTCGTTTACCCCCTCTTCTATAAAAAATATTATAATGTTGAACAACATATTTTGTTACAACTACGAATAAATTTCTAAATAAATGTGAAATAATTGGAGTGCTTTAAGAAAGAACAATGATGTGTTCTATAACTCGGGATAAACAATAAAAGAAATGACTTCTCAAGAAACCTAAGCGAAACACGTAAAGAAGTTTAAAAATAAATTAAAAGATCCAGGAAGCTGTTTGCAGCTGTTGGGAGTTAGTTAATTTAATCTCTTTATTTTCTGATTCAGGTCGAGAATTTTCGTACGCGGATAAAATGGCAAAGCTTGATTTGAAAAGAAAAATATTATTATTATTTTCAGAAGGCTCATAATTATTGAATGATAGACTTGACATGTCGACATCGCAGTACCATTCTGCTGATCTTAGTCGATTAACGAGCTATATATATCTGGCTATATACAAGTTAGTTGTAGTTGCCATCTATCTGAATCTTAAACACACATCTTTTTTTTTGTAGACGCCTCTTACGACACTAATTAGTAAAATAGGTAATGCAATTATTTATTATCTTCTTTCACCACTGTGATTCGTAACAGGTAAAACCTTAGAGTATACTTAAGCAAGTTATGCTTATGTAACCCTAAAACGGTCGCGAATACCCCTTAAAATTACTGGATATCAGAGAGGAGGGAATAAGCGAAACGCGTATTAATTTATTGTGATCCATTTATCTTCTGCTGTCACATAGAAAGAAGGTGTTAACGACGTTGATAATTTACTACGAGCTCCAAGATCTTTCGTGTATCTAAGAAGCTGTAAAGGTACTTACATTTTGTGGTATAATTACTATATTACTATTACTTTTTATATTAAAAGAGTTAACAGTATGTTTTTCTTAAACTTATTTTATAATAGTTTGTTTTTATATTATAAAAAAAAGTCTCATGGAAATCGTTTTATCGTAAATTAAAATATCTGAATCACAGGAAATATTTTTATGAGGCGTTGTTAAAATCTTATTCAAACGAAATACTCGTTTTTAGGTGGTAGTGCCACGCTTCAGCTATATTGTGGTTGTAGGATGAATGGGTCGCCTCGACCGGGCATGGGACCTCGCACTCACAGAATACTGGCGTACAATAGCAGCTTAATGCTGTTGTGTTTCGTGTGGTGAGTGTAGAGAACTCTTTTTACTGGAAATAAATTATTCCATATTAGTTTTCAGGTGTGACAACGCATCTGCATTTTGATTCTTACCCAGGATAGATGTAGACATCTACAGGCCACTGTGTCCACTTACCATCTGGTTGACTGAGTGTTCGCTTGTCAGTCTTATTCTATACAAAAAACTCATATGTGAGAAGAAAACAATGTTCATCAATTATCACTTAAAGAATCATGTCCAATTTTGACCTGAAAATTTTCTAACGCGTATAGTGATGTAAAATATCTTATAAAATTGCCTTTATTTTGCTTATTTCGTATCGCATAATAGAATTTTTCAATAAAGCCAGGAAAAAAGTAATATAAATATGTTTATCATTCTCAATAGACTTTTGGAGAAGGAACGCGTTTAACAATGACTTAAAAGCCCAGAAGCCATGACAATATATATTTAAAAAAAGTGTTTTACACATTTCGTTTCACAGACTACGAAAATATTATTAATTTGTCATGAGGTTTATATGAATGTTCATAATAATCAATTGTTTTTTGTTACTTATCTTATTATTTTATGATCAGATATGCTTTTTTGTGGTTTTATACTATGGTGTGGAAGTTATTTTTCTTACCACGCCATAGTATACCATAGTGTACAGTTGACAGGTTATAATCTGTAAAACTTATTTACTTTATAGCATTTTTCCCTGGCCTCTAAATAAAAAGTTGATAAGTTATTATGTTATTATAAACAATTATCGATTTTATGAAACAGTAGTCATAGGTAGACGCGACCTGTAAAAAGAATCAAATGACAGGTCAATCAATGTATGGAAAGTGGGCATACTTCTTTCACTTAAAATACCATCATTTTTAATATTCGTATCAGTACTGTTTAGTTAGATTTTGCCACACGGACTTTAAAAAAAAGGAATTGGTATTATTTTCAGATTCTGTCAAATATGTCATGGACTACGCAATTGATGTAATTACATTAAAAGAACATTGAAATCCTTCAAAATGAAAGATTTTGCATTTATGGTATATTGCTGAGTTTTAAAAGAGTTTCTAATAAAGATTGGAGGAAAAGAAAAAAAGGACTAAGTATAAAAACCTCGGTAATATTGTAAAAAAGAGCAGATAATGTGTCAAAACAGCCCCCCCATCAGCATGTATTTTCTATCGTAACGATTTTGTATCGCCCTAAAGTAATTTTATGTGACAAAACACAACGAGATACTATGTACCACGTACGTTCAATGGACAAAACGTAGTTCCATTTATGCCCGCCATTTGCATACAATTTTAGTCGATGACGATACCAAAACGTTGGTGTCAAAACCTTGTACTAAGAGCATGTACGCACAAAACAACAATACATAAAGAAACAATAATCTATAGAATAGAAAGTACAGCATATCAAAAAGTGTTTCTGTTAAACTGTGTATCTGTATCACGGAGGTTCTACAGATTTACTAATTAATAGTAACGATAAAGGCGCCGCGTAATAAATGTAAGTATCTAAAGAATTAAGGAACCCGTTGTTTAGCAGCGTGAAAGGAATCTCATAGAAAACATAATGTGACAAAGGTGCTAAGTTACAAACGAAGATTTGGGCTGCCGGCTTCGTCGTTAATAAGGTTAAGGCCTTATCGGGTGCCAAGTCCTGTACCAGTTATTTGGACCAATAGCTATACACCATAGATCACATAGGAATATACGACGTTTTTTAATTGATTTTAAAACAAAATTTTTAATGTTTTAAATTAAAGTGTTTCTCTGTAATATTGAAAAAAAAAACTGGCTTCTATTAAGGTCAGCAGGTTATTTGCTTGCCATATTAGACTTGAATAACCATATATACGTCCCACTGATGGGCACAGGCCTTCGCTCATTTCTGAGAGGGTTTTTGGGTAAGGAATTGTCTGCCGCGCTGCCCCAATGCGTGTTAGCGAACTTCACATGCCTTCGAAATATTTTTTTTCTTATTTCCCGGACATGCAGGTTTCCTCACGATGTTTTCCTTCACCGCCGAGCACGTGGTAAATCAGCACTTAAAATTGCAAATAACAATTTCATTGGTGTAGCGGGGATCTAACCCGGATTTCTCGCGTAGTGTAAAATTTACAGCGAACGCTAACTATCTGAGCTACCACGGCTCTAATCTTTGTAATGGCTGAACCAAAGGTGATGAAACTCTACAAACAGAGCAATCTCAGGAAAGATTTAGGCTATGATTTATTCGAAAACCTAAAAAAAATATTAAAAAGTAAAAACAATCACTTATTGTACCGATTATTGATTATGTCGATGTGTGTTGCTCAGACCTGTCTCAACTTCATCTTAATACATTGGATCGTCTGCTTAACAACTGCATTAGATACATTTATGGTCTTCGTAAATACGACCATGTATCTTCCTTTCGTACACAGTTAAACTGGTTGCCTATCCATCAGCGCAGATATGTTAGAATACTCTGCACCCTTTTCTCAATTTTGAACGATCCATGTGCTCCCGAGTATCTGAAATCCAAATTTCAATACATGGGAGATTCTCATAATTTTTCTCTCCGTTCCTCGGCCAATCTTAAGTTGCTCACTCCTTTACACCGTACTGGTTATTTATCTCACTCTTTCACCCTCGTGGCCATCAGACTCTGGAACGACATCCCTCCTGACATTAAAAAAGCTCCCAACAAATTCGTCTTTAAAAATCAAGTCCGTAAGTATATGATTAAATCGTTGCAAGTTTGAATTGACTAAGCTCTCTTTTTCGTATATATTTCATATTTGTTCTGACATATATAATATTTATACGAACCTATTGTATATATATATATATATATATATATATATATATATATATTTATGTATTTATGTGTATACAGTGTTATATTATATATGTATATATATATATATATATATATATATATATATATATATATATATATATATATATATATATATATATATATATATGTATGTATATAATATGTATGTATTGTTTATTATATATATTATTATTTCTTTTATCCTCTCTATTTGATTATTGCTGCATAATGTCTATCTCTGTTTAGCCTAATGGTTGACTGGGAGAGAATGCCCTATGGCATTATGTCCGCCATATGTACTTTTTTGTGCATGAAAGTATAAATAAATAAATAAAATAAACAAAAAGCGAAAAATCACTAAAATAAATAGGTAGATTAAATAATTTCACTTTATTGGATCCTATGCAGGCGAAACCCGAGCGTTTCGCAAGTAGTCAATGAATAGCGTTTCATCATCATCATCATTACAGCCCTTCACAAGTCCACAGCTGAACATAGGCCTCCCCCAAGTAACGCCACAAAGCACGGTCCTGAGCCAACTGCATCCATCGACTAGCGAATAACGAATAGCGTTTATCGTTTATTTATTTTTTGTTGTTCTATTAAAAACAGCAATTCAGTTAGTAATACAATGAAAATACAAAGGGTTACTTACCACAAAACGAAAATATAGGCAGACAAAGAAAATTAGTCTGTCGAAAACCATAAAGCTTAAGTCGAATAAAGTCAAGGGCTCTCGGAACCAAAAATGTTTTGTTCTCAGCATTGTATTCAACTTTGTTAAGAGTTCGTATATAAATTTGACAAGGATAACTCCGCCTGTATAGAAAAAAATACTTATATCGCGAAATTTTTTAAAATTATTTAATTATTAAAATTCTAATCCATAAGTTTAAAACTACTCAGAAGAAAGCTTCATCATCATCATTATAACAGCCCATCACAAGTCCACTACTGAACGTAGTCCTCACACAAAGAACGCTACGAAGCACAAAACTAAGCCACCTGCATCCATTGAATTCCTGCGTCTCTTACCAGATTC
The DNA here is from genome assembly GCA_036936625.1 of Parnassius smintheus behrii. NCBI lineage: Eukaryota > Metazoa > Arthropoda > Insecta > Lepidoptera > Papilionidae > Parnassius > Parnassius smintheus. The sequence goes on along the minus strand of JAUPFT010000005.1, from coordinate 13,292,622 downwards.
GCTTCAGCTTATTGATCTCAGTGGGTTACTCTCGGTCTAATGTGGATACCCTATCCATTATGGGAAATGACATGTAAATAATAAAAAAAACGTATCTCTAAAATTAAAATATAATTTACGTTTAAAAATTAAAATTATATAACGAAACTTAATTTTTATTTAGAGCAGACGATAATTGGTTGCTATCAACGTAGTCTTGTGCCACATGAACTGCGGAGTTAGTTAGGATGACTTTCTAGGATCGTTAACAACTTCCATGGACACCGTTTTTTCTATTTCTGCCATCACTGCCATTTAGAGATGGTACCTAGCAAATCGGACTCTTAGGCAGAAAGAAAGTCCATCTACCTAAAAACTTTAACTGTGTTGAATTGTAATATTTTGGATATATAATACTACACATGTAAATATTTTGGGTAAACAAATCTCGTTCACATCTTGCAGTTGTGAATTTTAAATATCTAGCCACATGGCAGTGTGTCAGCCAAGTTCGGAAAAGAAATGGACGAAGAATCGACAGTGTGTATTTTACACGAACCATTTTCAACTAGTATTGGCCACTTCATAATTCAGAAATTATTAAACCTTGTAATTTTGCGTATCTAATAAAGTTCCCTTGCATAGTAAGTATCTTTAAAATAGTATGTATTTTGAACTTTTGTAAATAAAGCTGTTATAAGAATGAGACACTAAGGTCTGAAAAGTACCAATTTACCACTCACCAATTCAGTCATCAAAAGACTGGACCATTATTAAGTAACTTAAAATTCGGCATCAACGCAGCTCATTATGCGTTTATTATGAAAAAATAATAAGGTAAAATCAATCAAATTATTGTCTCTCAAGGTTTAAAATCCAACCTTGACGACTTTGCAATATAAAAAAATATTACCTTTAAATAAAATACAGATTTTTTCTTTTTGTTTCTATGGTCTATATGAGCCCCATATGTCCCCAAAGGCCTCCTCTTATTTCTCATTTCTTAGTGGAGGCTTAGGTCAAGAAAATATCCGCCACATTTACCCAATTGGCGAATTTCACATACCTCCAAAATTGTTTTTCCTCTGTCATGTAGGTTTCCCAACGATGATGTCATGTATATTTTGATCGCCGAGTGGTATGTAAATACCAACGCAGCTACGGTAATTTAATAAGTATGACTTAGCTTAGTATATTTTTAACACCAAGACTTGAATTTCTAACCGATATAATGATTTAGTTTCTAGTTGAAACTTATTAATTGAACTAGTTAACAACATAAAAATGTTAAAGTAATCAGATCCTTTACACATGTCGTATTATCCTGATATATCAAAAGTCAAAATGATTGAAAATCCAACGCTAAACATTGAATAATCAGATACAAAATTAATAATCGGCTAACAAAATAAATAAATTTAAGAGAATCATAGTAGTTTTTTTCCTTATAACAGGTATAGGTGAAAAGGATGTCAAACGAATACACAGTCCAACTGATGGTAAGTCAATGCTGATGTCACATTTATTACACACACATATACACATTTATCCTCGATTAAGAATCAAAACGCAGATGCGTTGTCATCCCTGAGGACTAAGATGGAATGCCTCGTGTCCAGTAAAAAGGGTTTCCGGTTCTCACTACACTCACCAAACGAAACACAGCACTATTAAACTGCTTTTAGGCTGGTATTCTGTGAGAGCGTGGTTCCACCTCACTCGAGTCGACCCATTCGTGCTACAACCATAATATAGCTGCAGCGTGGATCTACCACGTACGGTCACATTCATAAGGGGCTTTTAGTTTTTAGGCCACATCAGTCCCACTGTAGCCTAATTGATACCAAAATACCGTTATTTTAAAAATCTTTTTTAAAAACGTTTAATTAAAATTAAAAATCTATCAAACCAACCTAAATCATCGTCGCATATCGCACAAGGATTAAGTCATCCTGGCGTTTATTTAATTATTTTAATTCAAAGTATATTAAAAAGTTTTAATTTTCCGACAGAATTTACTGTATGCGCTACCGAAATCGAGCTCGTTGGGGCATTTTAAATAGTGACGCGCAATAAAATAACCTTTCAATATGAAGTACTGATATTGATAGCCCCCTAGAGTATTAATTAAAAATAAAACTCGTTTCTCAATGCGGAAAAAAATGAAAGAAGAGATATTGATTAAGTAAATTGAATAGGACATCTATATTTTTTATCTTTATCTAATCATATATATTTAAACAACGTAGAGGCATACTGAAGGTAATGGTTGTACCACGAATAGGTCCGGAGAAGAAGCAGGCTTTTACAGCTGAATGCTGCTGTGTTTTGTTTGGTGAGTGTAGATATCCAGAGACCCATTTTACTGGAAATGAGCCATTCCATCTTAGCCATCGAGGGAGACAAACTATTTGAATTTTGATTTTAAATCGAGAATGCAGATAATGATTTCTTATATTTACGCGAACACTACACATGATTAAAACTACTTTTACGGATTTTATCGCGTTTATTTTTACTTTTTATTTTTAATTCCCGACGTTTCGGGCGCTTTCCAGCACCCATGGTCACGGGGGACTGAGATGACTGACGTCCCGATGTCATTGTTAAACCCGGAGTACCTTCAGCTTTTTTAATTATTGTTTATGGTCCGATCTATGCAAAATGAACTAACTCTGTCTTGAGGTCTTGCAGTGGTATGCTTGGGTTTAGTTTTAATTTTATTGATTATAGGATCCCAAGCAGGTGGTAGTACCCAGCCTCCTTCTCTATTGAAATTAGGATGTTTTTTAATTTCAATAGCCTCACGTATCATCCTTGGTAGGAATCGGTGTTCTTTCGCGAGGATTTGTGGTCTATCAAATCTGATGTAATGGTTGGGGCCGTCTAGGATATGATCACAAACTGCAGACTTCCCGGAACGTTGATGCTTCACATCAGCTATATGTTCTTTTACGCGGGTCCTATAATCAATAAAATTAAAACTAAACCCAAGCATACCACTGCAAGACCTCAAGACAGAGTTAGTTCATTTTGCATAGATCGGACCATAAACAATAATTAAAAAAGCTGAAGGTACTCCGGGTTTAACAATGACATCGGGACGTCAGTCATCTCAGTCCCCCGTGACCATGGGTGCTGGAAAGCGCCCGAAACGTCGGGAATTAAAAATAAAAAGTAAAAATAAACGCGATAAAATCGGTAAAAGTAGTTTTAATCACGAGAATGCAGATGTTTGTGGGTTACAACAATCAGCATCCACTTAGGATTGTGCGTTATTCTATATAAAAAATGTTTTTAATATTTTCAAGTTTTTTCAAATTATGACACTCATATTGCAAAATAATATTTAAAGTACTAATTTTAGGCACAGGTGTCCTTTTATTGCTGACATTAGAGTTTTGGAGCAGCTTGGATCCGACGCGCTGCTCCAGAGCGTGCGCTGCGTCTTGAGGTCAGTTTTCCAAAGGTGGTTTTTTTTACCGTTGACCACGTGGTCAATCGGCACTCAAATCTCCAATTAGCAATTTTATTTTCCTACCCGAGCTTGATTGCGTTATACATAATTTATCATTAAAATATTTTTCACATGTTTTGAAAGTGTTTTAACACAATTTTTTTTAAATCAAAACACATGAAACAATTTTTTGTTTTGACTTTTTTAATCGTTCCGATAACAATAACTAACAAAGTAAATAAAAAGTGCATCAATATGAAACATTTTTATACTGCATCATATTCATAAAATAAAAAGGTTTTGTGAACTGAGAACACGTATTAATTTAGTACTGGCCATTTATCTTTCCCCTGTCATAGGGGATAAAATGAAGGTGTTAACGATGTTGACAATTTACTATATGGATAAAGTTCGCGTGGTCTTTGCTACCAAATAATATAAAAAATTGTGGTTCTTTATTTCAATTAAAATATATTATATTGCTATCAATATTTCCAATTAATTTCAATACTATTTCACCAGCTTTATTATTTTTAAAGAATACTAGTAACGACATAAATATTTGTAATATACCCATTAACTGATTTAAGTAAAAAATGCTTATGTTAAGAGTGACTTTCGACAGTAGTCGAATAGCAGATTCGAGCCTACAACTTTTAGAGTTGGATATCACACCCTTTACCATAAAATTACCGTCGCTTTACTCCTTGTTATGGTACTAATATTCACGTTTCCGTTTCCAAGTTAGTTTAAAATGCTAGGAGTAGTTTACGAGTTCACGAAAATATGATGTGAATTCGAGCCGTGGGCTGCTTTATGTGTTGCTTGTATTGCGAACGTTTTTGTTTCGCAATTTTATTCGTTTATATGCACTTCTTAATTTTTAAACGCTGTAACTCAGGTCAGATGTTACAAACCCTGAGAAGTATTAGTTGAAATGCTTATGATACGAATAATATCTATTTAATAATTAGTCATGGTCATAGAGTATTTTATAAACATAAGTTAGGACTTTTTTTATAGAATATGGTTGACAAACGTGCACACAGTCCACCTGATGGTAAATAGATGTTGTGGCTCATAGACATCTACATCTATCCTCAATTACGCATAAAAATGAGGATGCGTTGACACCCCTGAGTACTAAGATCAAAATTCCTCGTTACCAGTAAAAAAGATAACCGGCAATTTTACACTCAAGATACGAAACACAGCAGCATTGAGCTGCTCGTTTATGTTTTTATTTCTGTTTGGGCGTAGTCTTTCCCCGGTTGAGACGACCCATTCATGCTACAACCACAATATACGAGTAACTGTAGCGTCAAAAAAGGTAAAAACCTTGGCTATTAATACTTCTTGAAGAGCAAATTAGTGCCATAGAGTTTCGTTATTCGGGTTATTCGATTTTGTATCTGAGAGACCCTACGATATTACCACCAGGGATAGATTAGGATAAGTAAGTAGTTACCTAACAATTGATAGCCAAAATCCAAAGTATTTTATTCAATTGGCCCTTACAAAGCGCTTTTGAAAAGTTAAGAAAACTACGCCATCGCTTGAGTAAGTTTCGACTGCGGGAGAACTTTTGTAAAGATAGGTTTAGAATAAGAAAGTAATCTCCGGAAGTTCGAAATCGGCCAGATGAATTTTATTTTATTGCTCTCAATATCCTTTTATTAACTAGTAAAGAAAAACTAACTAAAGTAACTAAACAAGGTAATTTGCCAGCCTATCAGCCACACAACTGGAAAGGAGAAGAATCTTCTTATGTTCGTGAAATATTTTTATTTCTCAGTTGTTTTCCTTAACACCAATGACAAAGTAAATAGCACTTAAAATTTAAATTTCAGTGGTATTGGTATTCACTATAATATCGAATTTCTGTGGTATTAAATTTTTGTGGGAGTGGGGATTGCCGTGTAATGGCGGTCTAAGAGAATCCACTATCTCATAATGTCCCGTGAGTTTCGTAAGAAGCGACTTCGGCAATGAAACAGGAGATATAGCAAAAAATAACCGCGGTTGTCAACCCGCCTGTCATTAATGGCAGCTATAGAAAATATCCCCCCGATGAGGGAACCTGTGGGGGAGGCCTATGTTTAATATATATGGTTGACTTTTGTTCTTGTGCGAATAAACATGGTAGGGATGGACTTGGAAAGCTGGCTTAAACTCCAAATTTTAGAATTTTTTATGTGGTATGCTGCAGCTATATTACAGGTATAGTTGTAGCAAGAATGGGTCAGCTCGACCGGAGAAGGACCACGCTCTCACGGAATACCAGTGTATTAGCAGCTTAACACTACTTTTTTCAACAGTGGTAGAGCCACGCGGTAGCTTTGCTGTTACACGTATGGGCCGGCTCAAACCGGGGTGGTACCATGACCTCACAAAATACTGGCGTGTAGGGGAAGCTCTGCTTCCGCGTTTCGTCTGGTGAGTGCAGGTGACCGGAGGTACAAATCCCCCCTCCCCCCTTAACATGGCTGAGCATCCACGACCAAGTTACTCCACTCCTGAGCGTGGGTACTCAGGCTGCCCCGCGTATTCTGGGAGGAGCAAAATTCCGCTCAAGACCACAACTGCTCGGGGCAAATGAAGCAACAAGACCAAGGCGACCCCTGACATGTTATCCGTGAATTTCTGCAATATCAGGGGACTTCACTCTAACCTAAACGCCGTCCACTACCATCTCGTGACGGCGAGGCCGGCTCTGCTCTTTCTGACCAAGACGCAGGTGTCCTCTCCGGCTGATGTCTCGTATCTCTCCTGCCCGGGGTACAAACTGGAACTCTCCTTTGCGCCTCGGGCTGGAGTTTGCGTTTAAGTCAGAGAGGACATCTGTTCTCGATGCCTCGGCAGACTTGAAGGTTCAGACCTGTCCATCCTTTGACGACGCACAGACAGCGACGACCATCCGCGCGTCTACGGGTGCCTCTATAGGTCCCATAGCGGTAATGCTGAAATAGACCGACTCTTCGACCACGTCCAAATGGCTACAGATTCATTGCTACAGCAGATACCCTCCGCAGAGATCGTGATCCTCGGCGAATTTAACGCCTATCACGCCGAATGACTTGGTTCACGCTTAACCGATCATGCGGGGATATCTGTTCATGATTTTGCCTTGGCATATAGTCTGACACAACTGGTTACTACGCCAACGTGGATTCCAGATGTGGAGGATCATGCACCTTCCCTGTTGGATCCTCTGCTGACCTCTCACCCGGACGCATATCAGATTTCCGTCGACACACCTTTAGGCTCCTCGGACCATTGTCTTGTCCGGAGTGTGGTGCCACTCACGCTGAAATCACAGTTACATTCTGCAGGCTACCGCCATGTTTGGCACTATAGGTCAGCCGATTGGGTAGTTAAGTGCAGTCTTTCTTTGCATACTAATCTTGGGGGCGGGTTTGCTTCTCGCCGGACAATCCCAACGTTGTTGCGGATTCTGTCGCTGATGTGGTACTACAGGGTATGGAACTTTTTATTCCTTCCTTTGTGGTGCCCATTGGAGGCAAATCTCAGCCATGGTTTGGTCACTCCTATAAAATAGCATCGTGCTATAAGCAGGAGTGCTACCAAGCCTGGGCTGACGCATTAACGTCCCAGGATGTAAACACCAGCGCTCTAAAAAAGTAAAATTCCGCCTCTAGCTCCTTCAAAAGAGTCATTGCCAAGGCAAAGTCAGAGCACATAGGCAGAATTGGCGATAAACTAGTTCGCCTTACTTCTGGAACCCGTGCCTTCTGATCTCTCGCCAAGGCTGTCCAGGGGAATTTCTGTCAGCCATCTCTTCCATGTCTGCACAGGGAGGACGACTCACTGGTCCATACCGCAAAGAAGAAAGCCGATCTGCTAAGCTCTTTCTTTGCGTCCAACTCGACTCTCGATGGGAGTACGCCGCCGACCATCCCGTGGTGTGAGTGCTCCATGCCGAAAGTGCAGTTTACACAGCACTTGTTTTGCAAAGCATTCCTGTCCCTGGACATCCACACGTCGAGTGAGCCTGACGGAATCCCCCCAATTGTGCTGAATACGTGTGCTCTGTGTGCTTTCTTTTCCGGTACTCCTACTCCCCAGGCGTAGTCCCAAAATCATGGAAGACGGCTTTCGTCCACCCGATCCCTAACAAAGGCGACCGCTCAGACCCATCCACTACCGGCCTATCGCCATCACCTCCTTGTTCTCAAAAACAATGGAGTCTATTGTTAACTGCCAGCTCATGAGGTACCTTAAGGGTCACCAACTGATTAGTGACCGCCAATACGGTTTTCGCCGTGGTCGATCAGTTTGTGATCTTCTGGTCTACCTAACTCATAGAAGGGCGGAGGCAGTAGAGTCCAAGGGGGAGGCATTGGCCGTTGGTTTGGACTTTGCGTAGGCCTTCGATCGGGTTTGGCACAAAGCGCTTCTTTTGAAGCTCCCTTCCTATGGGCTTCCCGAGAAATTGTGCGATTGGATCACCAGCTCTCTTGCAGGTCGGAGCATCAAGGTCGTTGTAGACGGTGCAAGCTCCGATTACAAGCCTATTAATGCTGGTTTTCCACAAGGCTGCGTGCTATCAACAACGCTGTTTCTTCTGCATATCAATGATATGTTGCAAACCCGTAACATTCATTGCTATGCAGATGACAGCACTGGTGATGCTCTGTACACCAGCCGTGCCAATATTTCTCGGCAAAACGTCTTCGAGTACTGGGACAAACTTGTGTCTGAAGTCGAGTCTTTGCTGAATAGAGTCTTGGCTTATGGGCGACTAAATCTAGTCCAGTTTAACCCCCAGAAGATACAAGTTTGCGCGTTAACCACTAAAAAGAACGCCTTTGTCGTATCTCCCAAGTTTCAGGGGACTCCCCTTGTTGCCTCAGCCAGTATCGGTATCCTCGGCGTCGACATATCGAGTGACGTGCAGTTTTGTGTTCACTTGGAAGAAAAGGCCAAATTGGTCTCTAAAATGCTTGGCGTGCTTAGCAGAGTGGAACAGTATTTCATACCGGCACACCGCCTGCAACTTTACAAGGCGCAGGTTCGGCCGTACATGGAATACTGTTCCCATCTCTGGGCTGGGGCTCCCCTGTACCAGCTCCTTTCACTTGACCGCATCCAGCGCAGAGCGGCTCGAATCGTCGACGACCGAGTGCGACTTTCCGATCGTCTCGATTCATTGGCGCTGCGAAGAGATCTCTTTGCATCTCTTTGCATTTTCTTTCGCATATACCATGGGGAGTGCTCTGAGGAATTGTTCGGATTAATCCCAGCCGCCAAATTTCGTGAACGCACTACGCGGCAAACGACCCGATACCATCCACACGGATGCTTGGTGGTCCACCACTGTACGTTTCACAAGGAGTTTTCTTCCACGTACAACCTCTCTGTGGAATACGATGGAATAGTTTACCATCGGCGATTTTTCCGGACCGATACGACCTGGGGTCCTTCAAGAAAAGAGATTACTGATTTCTAAAAGGCCGACAACACACCTGCAATTCCCCTGGTGTTGCTGTTGTTCATGGGCGGCGATAGTCACTTAAAATCAGGTGAGCTGTATGCTCGTTTGCCCCCTCTTCTTTAAAAAAAAACTTTTTTTCGTATGGGCAGTGTAGAGAACCGGAGATCGTTTTTACTGGAAACGGAGCATTCCATCTTAGTCTCATGGATGATAAAACATCTACATTTTGGTTCGTAATCGAAAATGGGTGTAGATGTCTATGGGTCACAGCAACCACTTAACATCAGTCGACTGTGTGCTCGTAAGTCACTTTTATTCTATAAAAAAGCGTACATATATAATGGCGCAAGATTAAAACTAAAGGGCTGAGTAAAGTTTGAGATAGACTACAGTTATTTAACTCAGTCTTGAAACCTCGGATAATATAACTATTAAGTAACAGTTAAGTTATTGTACATTTTCTTGGATTTCTTGAATTGAAAATTACATGACGAAGCAAATTATTGTTTCCCTATTTGCAACAACGCTATCAAGTTGCTAACGAACGGAAGACGGTACAAATATACATTGGAATCCTGTGTTGCCATTTCTAACAAGGCTTTGAAACCCAAACTGCCTTTTGTACAAGTCTGGAATATATTTATTCACATTTGGCTTTTTACAATAAATTTTGTAGATTTTTATGTAGATTTTTACAACAAATTTTGTTATGAGCAAGATCCTGCTCCCCATTGCCTGTTTCAGTTTTCTTCTGTCATCTGTGGTAGGGTGGGGAGGGGGAGGGGGAGGGTAGGGTAGTGGATATTGTCACACCATTGCTACACGGTCAACGGGTATTAATACTAGTCAAAAGTAATTATTAAGTTAACTAAAAATAGCAATAATTATTTTATTGCTCAGACTGCTTAATTAAAATCATACAATACTATTTTTAACTGCGAAGAGAATTAGAGGATTTTGAATTTTCTTACATATATTTTCGTTACAAAAATAATGATCCATATATTATAACGTAAATTCAAGATTTGAAAACCTGTAAAGTATTACGTTAACGTGAATAAAATTCACGTTTTACAATTTTGATAATGTAAGCTTTAGGGACTTTTTCCGTCGTCTCCCGAAACAAATATAAGTGAAAAGAAATTACGTGGCCGGTATATTATTTTCAAAACCGTGAGGATTGCTGAAATATTATTTCGTAATAACACATGGATTAGGATAATATTAGCAAGCAAAAACATAAAAGTGAAACAAGAGTTAGTTTGGTACAACCGACGACTGGTAATGTTGGCTACGCTGATAAAATTGTTGACTGATGCTATAAAACTCGGTACCTGTTCTGATGAACTGGTACCGAGTTTTATAGCATTTTCTTTTCAAATCATAGAGATATTAGGAGTGTACGTTTTTCAACTTGTGGTTTCACTCTTTGCTAGTGAATTTATTAACTTGTCAAGTTATAATAATCAGTAAATCACTTTCCACGTGATAAAAGTTTTGCAGCCCATATACATCTCACTGCTGGGCACAGGCCACCTCTCATTTTTAGAGAGGGTTTTTAGGCAAGGAAATGTCAGCCGCGTTGCCACAATGCGTGTTGGCGATCTTCAAATGTCTTCGAAATATTATTTTTTCTTATTTCTCAAACATGCAGGATTCCTTCAATAACTTTTTTAAAGTTATAGAAAATCAGGAATTTTGATGATTGTATTTAAATTCGCGTATTTATTGGAAGTTTTACATAAACTCATCATACCGAGCAGGTAGATTAGTGAACACAATATAACATCTAATACTCGTTATAGTGGGTGAGTGGGAAGAAATCTGATCTTTCAAGAAAACACAAAATAAAAAACGTACTATATAACAGACCTTTGTAGGTAGCTAGCTCACTGGATTTACAACGGCTTATAAATGAGACAAAAAAAAAAGATATTTTTTCAGTAGATTTACTATATTTTTTATACTTTATCCAGTACATGTCATTAAATATGATATTGATAAAAATCTTCTATATGTAAAATGTAAACATTTAATTATCGCCTATGTTCGGCAGTGGACTTGTGATGGGATATTTATGTAATTTCGATGAAAAAATAATATATCGCGCTTATCTGATTTTGGACCCCATTGCTAGTAACTGCGTAAAAAACTTGTTTTTAAGTAGATTTTATTTACAATACTATTCATCATAATTAGGATCACCGTAATGAAATATTTTTCTACAGAATTATTTTACAAAACTATCGTACAAACTAAACAAAATATTTGTAAGTACAGGAACAATAATTTATGAAAAATATATGCATTGGATCATAATGATTTCTTAAATTTACGCGAACACTACACATTGAATAAAACTATTATTTACGGATTTTATCGCGTTTAATTACTTTAATTTATTTTTATTATTATCCCGACGTTTCAGGTGCTTTACAGCACCCATGGTCACGGGGGGGGGGGGACTGAGATGTTTGACGTCCCAATGTCATAGTTAGTCCGGCTACCTTCAGTTTTTTTATTAATTTTTGGTCCGATTTACGCAAAACGAGCTTATAGTATCATGAAGTCTTGCAGTGGTATGCTTGGGTTTGGGTTTAATTTTGTTAATTATAGGATCAAATATTTCATCATCTCAAATCAAATCAAATCTAATGTAATGGTGGGGACGATCTTGAACATGTTCGCAGACTGCAGACTTCTGCATTGGATCAATTATAAATAGATTTGAAGCATTTATGTTACATCAAGTAGTCGTTGTACTTACAATGAATATTTGATATCAGTATCTTCAGTACTATATTATATTCGATTAACGTATCGAAGCTCTCCTAAAACGAACTAAGATGCAAAGTGTTTGATTAAGTGCTATTAAGATAATCAATAGCGAAGTTTCTATAAATTTGATACATCTTGCTAGTGAATACTAATTATGCAAGATTATGTGAAAGTTATAACACTTATGCACAAGATATCTTAAGAGAAATGGGATTAGCTTACTAAATTATCGTAAATTAATCTTTAGGTAAGTTTTGTTAAATATTGTACGTAATATATAAATATGAAAAATATATAATAGTAATAATAATTCTGCATTTGAGTATCGAGGTGCTCCTCCATGCTCGTATGCAGAAGGCGGTGCTCCTCAATACCGCTCGCATTGTCCGCCGGTTTCTTTCCCTTTCCCCCTAACCCTCGGCCGTTTGGTCTCCCCTGCCGATGGCTTCCATCTGGTTGGGCTTTTATTTATTTATGTATTTTTATGTTTTTATTTTATCTTATTGTTATTTATGTATATTTATCATTTTCATTCACAATTATATATTTATGGAACCCAACCAGATGAGAAAACTACATAGATACCCCAAAATAATAATAATAATTTTATTTCATACAAGCTCCACACTTTGTTTGTAATAAATAATATAAACTTAAAATTAATCTTAGTAAATATACAATTAAAAAACAACAATGCTCATTTTATATTAAACATAACAGCTCTGGACCCCATATGCACAGTGTCCCAGTGCCGCACAACCGGACAATCAAGGCTTCCTAATACAGTACATAGGAGTCCGTTGACACTGTCTCGCACGCGTCGCATCAGGGAGGCCACACTCTTCCGCACTATTGTATCAAAACTGTCCGTGTTAGCCTCAACAAAATATACCTGATGCGCTGCAATATCAAGCCAGCCCCATCAGCATCCTAAAGCTATTATTGTACTGAACTCGTAGAGCATTTACAGATCCGCGAGTATACTTGATCCACAGGCTACAGGTGTAAAACGTTTGGCAGTACGCCTTAAAAAAGGTTATCTTGACAACTTTTGTACACCTTGCAAACCTGCGAGCTAGCATGTTGCACCTCACTGTTCCGAAGTTTTTCCTCAGACCGCAAACACACCGCTAAATACTGGATATAAATACAAAATGCCTTGCTGCTAAGAAATAACTCTTTATAACACAGATAATATGTTTTCTGTTTACACTATATTTCACCATAGTATACTTAATTTACAAAATTCCCAATTTTTTCGAAATTTAGATTTCGAAAATGCTGCTGTATTTTTCGAATTCCTATTGACTTAGAACTCCAGTGGGAAGCACATACTATATTATTCACAAAGTGATTTCAAGCTTGAGTTGTGCTTTGCCATTTGAAGGAAGAAAACTGAGTGAAAAAACAAAAGTTAAATTAGTGAACTTTTCTTAATTCCACGGTATCATTTATTTTGGTGGATTAGAAATTTAAAAAGATATTCATTTGAAATAGTGAGCGATATGGGCATCTTCGTCGTTATTTATTTTTGAGAACATCATGTATGTAGGAAAAAATATAATTTTTTTTAATGAAAAACAGAAAATGTCTCCTGGTGATCGGGTCGCGGTGAGACGCTAGAGGTTTCTAAATTTTGATTGGCTAAAACTAGTAAAATATATTCCTAGTTAATTTATAATTGTTTTACATAAAATTGTTTTAAAAATCTAGTGCTACATTATGTCAAACAATAAATAATCTTATCCAAAATCTAATAAATAATTTTGTTACGGAAGTTCTTAAAAAATGTATGAAATATATCAATGTATTTGAGAATAATGAGATACGGAAATAACTCCTACTATGCACTTGCAAGTCTACGAATATAATAATTAAACTGACAATTTACGAAAAAAAAAATATAGACATCCAACACCGAATTAATCGTCACATTGCTTGCGGTCACGTAAGAACGCATTATTTTATGCCTGGCCATTTCTGTTTCCCTTGTCACGAGGGATAAAACGGATGTTTAAACGATGTTGACAATTTACTACAATTGCAAAAACCTCACGTAATCTCCTGTGATAAATAAAACTCAAACTCTTAAACTGTTGTTATGATAAATTCAAAAATTTTAGTAAGTTCATTTTATTCAATAAAGATTAAAATCAAACGTTTTTAATTACACAGTTTTCTATATCTTTCTTACCCTTCTCGACCTCCCCTTTTTTACTAATCTTTACACGCGCTGGACATGAGTCGCTGCCACTGAAGGGATTTGCCTTCAACGGTACATTTTCCAGGTGGATTATTGGTCGCAGTACTAGAGGTCTCGCTTCGTTCTCGCTGCTTCCGTCACCTAAGTATTTGACGTTCGCCATAAAGAAATGCACCCGCACATAACGCATTACGTCTTTCTCCCGTTTTCCCATAGTAGTTTTTAACCACACTCTCGACAAGCGATGAGGTTCTTTTTACACCGCCATCACATGGTAACCACCGGCGTCACACGGTAATGAGGAGCCATTGTCATATTTCTTGTGTGCACACTATCCTATTTCTTTTCTTTCGTATACAGTTAAGAACATTTTCATTTTACCAAACAATGTATTTACTATCGGTTCTATCATGAAACAAGTGATGGAAAAGGTTATTACGGTTAGTGGTACGTTTTTCTTTAAGCTTACTGGAGCTTAAAACGACTTCACGTTGAGTAATAAATTTTATTTTCAGTGATTAAAATATAAAAATAAAGCAATAATATTTTACTGGAATCATGTACAAATGCGTGTAGGATTCTCGCCTGAGGGCACCTGTGTAAGCTTCATTGTATGTAAATGTTTTATCTTCCTCGGGAATATTATTAAGGTAAGCTTCAAATATTTAAAACGTTATACAACATATTTTGTTATAATTACAAATGATTTCTAAATTGACGTAGAATAATTAGAGTGCATTTAGAAAGAACAATGATGTATTTTATAACTCGGGATAAACAAGAAAAGAAATGACTCCTCAAGAAACCCAAGCGTAACACGTAAAGAAGTGTTAAGCTCTTGGCTGCTGTAGCGAGTCCAACTCGACTCTCGATGACGGGGGGAGTACGCCGCCGACCATCCCGTGGTGTGAGTGCTCCATGCCGAAAGTGCAGTTTACACAGCACTTGTTTCGCAAAGCATTCCTGTCCCTGGACATCCACACGTCGAGTGAGCCTGACGGAATCCCCCCAATTGTGCTGAATACGTGTGCTCTGTGTGCTTTCTTTTCCGGTACTCCTACTCCCCAGGCGTAGTCCCAAAATCATGGAAGACGGCTTTCGTCCACCCGATCCCTAACAAAGGCGACCGCTCAGACCCATCCACTACCGGCCTATCGCCATCACCTCCTTGGTCTCAAAAACAATGGAGTCTATTGTTAACTGCCAGCTCATGAGGTACCTTAAGGGTCACCAACTGATTAGTGACCGCCAATACGGTTTTCGCCGTGGTCGATCAGCTTGTGATCTTCTGGTCTACCTAACTCATAGAAGGGCGGAGGCAGTAGAGTCCAAGGGGGAGGCATTGGCCGTTGGTTTGGACTTTGCGTAGGCCTTCGATCGGGTTTGGCACAAAGCGCTTCTTTTGAAGCTCCCTTCCTATGGGCTTCCTGAGAAATTGTGCGATTGGATCACCAGCTCTCTTGCAGGTCGGAGCATCAAGGTCGTTGTAGACGGTGCAAGCTCCGATTACAAGCCTATTAATGCTGGTTTTCCACAAGGCTGCGTGCTATCGCCAACGCTGTTTCTTCTGCATATCAATGATATGTTGCAAACCCGTAACATTCATTGCTATGCAGATGACAGCACTGGTGATGCTCTGTACACCAGCCGTGCCAATATTTCTCGGCAAAACGTCTTCGAGTACTGGGACAAACTTGTGTCTGAAGTCGAGTCTTTGCTGAATAGAGCCTTGGCTTATGGGCGACTAAATCTAGTCCAGTTTAACCCCCAGAAGATACAAGTTTGCGCGTTAACCACTAAAAAGAACGCCTTTGTCGTATCTCCCAAGTTTCAGGGGACTCCCCTTGTTGCCTCAGCCAGTATCGGTATCCTCGGCGTCGACATATCGAGTGACGTGCAGTTTTGTGTTCACTTGGAAGAAAAGGCCAAATTGGTCTCTAAAATGCTTGGCGTGCTTAGCAGAGTGGAACAGTATTTCATACCGGCACACCGCCTGCAACTTTACAAGGCGCAGGTTCGGCCGTACATGGAATACTGTTCCCATCTCTGGGCTGGGGCTCCCCTGTACCAGCTCCTTTCACTTGACCGCATCCAGCGCAGAGCGGCTCGAATCGTCGACGACCGAGTGCGACTTTCCGATCGTCTCGATTCATTGGCGCTGCGAAGAGATCTCTTTGCATCTCTTTGCATTTTCTTTCGCATATACCATGGGGAGTGCTCTGAGGAATTGTTCGGATTAATCCCAGCCGCCAAATTTCGTGAACGCACTACGCGGCAAACGACCCGATACCATCCACACGGATGCTTGGTGGTCCACCACTGTACGTTTCACAAGGAGTTTTCTTCCACGTACAACCTCTCTGTGGAATACGATGGAATAGTTTACCATCGGCGATTTTTCCGGACCGATGCGACCTGGGGTCCTTCAAGAAAAGAGATTACTAATTTCTAAAAGGCCGACAACACACCTGCAATTCCCCTGGTGTTGCTGTTGTTCATGGGCGGCGGTAGTCACTTAAAATCAGGTGAGCTGTATGCTCGTTTGCCCCCTCTTCTTTAAAAAAAAACTTTTTTTCGTATGGGCAGTGTAGAGAACCGGAGATCGTTTTTACTGGAAACGGAGCATTCCATCTTAGTCTCATGGATGATAAAACATCTACATTTTGGTTCGTAATCGAAAATGGGTGTAGATGTCTATGGGTCACAGCAACCACTTAACATCAGTCGACTGTGTGCTCGTAAGTCACTTTTATTCTATAAAAAAGCGTACATATATAATGGCGCAAGATTAAAACTAAAGGGCTGAGTAAAGTTTGAGATAGACTACAGTTATTTAACTCAGTCTTGAAACCTCGGATAATATAACTATTAAGTAACAGTTAAGTTATTGTACATTTTCTTGGATTTCTTGAATTGAAAATTACATGACGAAGCAAATTATTGTTTCCCTATTTGCAACAACGCTATCAAGTTGCTAACGAACGGAAGACGGTACAAATATACATTGGAATCCTGTGTTGCCATTTCTAACAAGGCTTTGAAACCCAAACTGCCTTTTGTACAAGTCTGGAATATATTTATTCACATTTGGCTTTTTACAATAAATTTTGTAGATTTTTATGTAGATTTTTACAACAAATTTTGTTATGAGCAAGATCCTGCTCCCCATTGCCTGTTTCAGTTTTCTTCTGTCATCTGTGGTAGGGTGGGGAGGGGGAGGGGGAGGGTAGGGTAGTGGATATTGTCACACCATTGCTACACGGTCAACGGGTATTAATACTAGTCAAAAGTAATTATTAAGTTAACTAAAAATAGCAATAATTATTTTATTGCTCAGACTGCTTAATTAAAATCATACAATACTATTTTTAACTGCGAAGAGAATTAGAGGATTTTGAATTTTCTTACATATATTTTCGTTACAAAAATAATGATCCATATATTATAACGTAAATTCAAGATTTGAAAACCTGTAAAGTATTACGTTAACGTGAATAAAATTCACGTTTTACAATTTTGATAATGTAAGCTTTAGGGACTTTTTCCGTCGTCTCCCGAAACAAATATAAGTGAAAAGAAATTACGTGGCCGGTATATTATTTTCAAAACCGTGAGGATTGCTGAAATATTATTTCGTAATAACACATGGATTAGGATAATATTAGCAAGCAAAAACATAAAAGTGAAACAAGAGTTAGTTTGGTACAACCGACGACTGGTAATGTTGGCTACGCTGATAAAATTGTTGACTGATGCTATAAAACTCGGTACCTGTTCTGATGAACTGGTACCGAGTTTTATAGCATTTTCTTCTCAAATCATAGAGATATTAGGAGTGTACGTTTTTCAACTTGTGGTTTCACTCTTTGCTAGTGAATTTATTAACTTGTCAAGTTATAATAATCAGTAAATCACTTTCCACGTGATAAAAGTTTTGCAGCCCATATACATCTCACTGCTGGGCACAGGCCACCTCTCATTTTTAGAGAGGGTTTTTAGGCAAGGAAATGTCAGCCGCGTTGCCACAATGCATGTTGGCGATCTTCAAATGTCTTCGAAATATTATTTTTTCTTATTTCTCAAACATGCAGGATTCCTTCAATAACTTTTTTAAAGTTATAGAAAATCAGGAATTTTGATGATTGTATTTAAATTCGCGTATTTATTGGAAGTTTTACGTAAACTCATCATACCGAGCAGGTAGATTAGTGAACACAATATAACATCTAATACTCGTTATAGTGGGTGAGTGGGAAGAAATCTGATCTTTCAAGAAAACACAAAATAAAAAACGTACTATATAACAGACCTTTGTAGGTAGCTAGCTCACTGGATTTACAACGGCTTATAAATGAGAGAAAAAAAAAGATATTTTTTCAGTAGATTTACTATATTTTTTATACTTTATCCAGTACATGTCATTAAATACGATATTGATAAAAATCTTCTATATGTAAAATGTAAACATTTAATTATCGCCTATGTTCGGCAGTGGACTTGTGATGGGATATTTATGTAATTTCGATGAAAAAATAATATATCGCGCTTATCTGATTTTGGACCCCATTGCTAGTAACTGCGTAAATACTTGTTTTTAAGTAGATTTTATTTACAATACTATTCATCATAATTAGGATCACCGTAATGAAATATTTTTCTACAGAATTATTTTACAAAACTATCGTACAAACTAAACAAAATATTTGTAAGTACAGGAACAATAATTTATGAAAAATATATGCATTGGATCATAATGATTTCTTAAATTTACGCGAACACTACACATTGAATAAAACTATTATTTACGGATTTTATCGCGTTTAATTACTTTAATTTTTTTTTATTATTATCCCGACGTTTCGGGTGCTTTACAGCACCCATCGTCACGGTGGCGGGGGGAATGAGATGTTTGACGTCCCAATGTCATAGTTAGTCCGGCTACCTTCAGTTTTTTTATTAATTTTTGGTCCGATTTACGCAAAACGAGCTTATAGTATCATGAAGTCTAGCAGTGGTATGCTTGGGTTTGGGTTTAATTTTGTTAATTATAGGATCAAATATTTCATCATCTCAAATCAAATCAAATCTAATGTAATGGTGGGGACGATCTTGAACATGTTCGCAGACTGCAGACTTCTGCATTGGATCAATTATAAATAGATTTGAAGCATTTATCTTACATCAAGTAGTCGTTGTACTTACAATGAATATTTGATATCAGTATCTTCAGTACTATATTATATTCGATTAACGTATCGAAGCTCTCCTAAAACGAACTAAGATGCAAAGTGTTTGATTAAGTGCTATTAAGATAATCAATAGCGAAGTTTCTATAAATTTGATACATCTTGCTAGTGAATACTAATTATGCAAGATTATGTGAAAGTTATAACACTTATGCACAAGATATCTTAAGAGAAATGGGATTAGCTTACTAAATTATCGTAAATTAATCTTTAGGTAAGTTTTGTTAAATATTGTACGTAATATATAAATATGAAAAATATATAATAGTAATAATAATTCTGCATTTGAGTATCGAGGTGCTCCTCCATGCTCGTATGCAGAAGGCGGTGCTCCTCAATACCGCTCGCATTGTCCGCCGGTTTCTTTCCCTTTCCCCCTAACCCTCGGCCGTTTGGTCTCCCCTGCCGATGGCTTCCATCTGGTTGGGCTTTTATTTATTTATGTATTTTTATGTTTTTATTTTATCTTATTGTTATTTATGTATATTTATCATTTTCATTCACAATTATATATTTATGGAACCCAACCAGATGAGAAAACTACATAGATACCCCAAAATAATAATAATAATTTTATTTCATACAAGCTCCACACTTTGTTTGTAATAAATAATATAAACTTAAAATTAATCTTAGTAAATATACAATTAAAAAACAACAATGCTCATTTTATATTAAACATAACAGCTCTGGACCCCATATGCACAGTGTCCCAGTGCCGCACAACCGGACAATCAAGGCTTCCTAATACAGTACATAGGAGTCCGTTGACACTGTCTCGCACGCGTCGCATCAGGGAGGCCACACTCTTCCGCACTATTGTATCAAAACTGTCCGTGTTAGCCTCAACAAAATATACCTGATGCGCTGCAATATCAAGCCAGCCCCATCTGCATCCTAAAGCTATTATTGTACTGAACTCGTAGAGCATTTACAGATCCGCGAGTATACTTGATCCACAGGCTACAGGTGTAAAACGTTTGGCAGTACGCCTTAAAAAAGGTTATCTTGACAACTTTTGTACACCTTGCAAACCTGCGAGCTAGCATGTTGCACCTCACTGTTCCGAAGTTTTTCCTCAGACCGCAAACACACCGCTAAATACTGGATATAAATACAAAATGCCTTGCTGCTAAGAAATAACTCTTTATAACACAGATAATATGTTTTCTGTTTACACTATATTTCACCATAGTATACTTAATTTACAAAATTCCCAATTTTTTCGAAATTTAGATTTCGAAAATGCTGCTGTATTTTTCGAATTCCTATTGACTTAGAACTCCAGTGGGAAGCACATACTATATTATTCACAAAGTGATTTCAAGCTTGAGTTGTGCTTTGCCATTTGAAGGAAGAAAACTGAGTGAAAAAACAAAAGTTAAATTAGTGAACTTTTCTTAATTCCACGGTATCATTTATTTTGGTGGATTAGAAATTTAAAAAGATATTCATTTGAAATAGTGAGCGATATGGGCATCTTCGTCGTTATTTATTTTTGAGAACATCATGTATGTAGGAAAAAATATAATTTTTTTTAATGAAAAACAGAAAATGTCTCCTGGTGATCGGGTCGCGGTGAGACGCTAGAGGTTTCTAAATTTTGATTGGCTAAAACTAGTAAAATATATTCCTAGTTAATTTATAATTGTTTTACATAAAATTGTTTTAAAAATCTAGTGCTACATTATGTCAAACAATAAATAATCTTATCCAAAATCTAATAAATAATTTTGTTACGGAAGTTCTTAAAAAATGTATGAAATATATCAATGTATTTGAGAATAATGAGATACGGAAATAACTCCTACTATGCACTTGCAAGTCTACGAATATAATAATTAAACTGACAATTTACGAAAAAAAAAATATAGACATCCAACACCGAATTAATCGTCACATTGCTTGCGGTCACGTAAGAACGCATTATTTTATGCCTGGCCATTTCTGTTTCCCTTGTCACGAGGGATAAAACGGATGTTTAAACGATGTTGACAATTTACTACAATTGCAAAAACCTCACGTAATCTCCTGTGATAAATAAAACTCAAACTCTTAAACTGTTGTTATGATAAATTCAAAAATTTTAGTAAGTTCATTTTATTCAATAAAGATTAAAATCAAACGTTTTTAATTACACAGTTTTCTATATCTTTCTTACCCTTCTCGACCTCCCCTTTTTTACTAATCTTTACACGCGCTGGACATGAGTCGCTGCCACTGAAGGGATTTGCCTTCAACGGTACATTTTCCAGGTGGATTATTGGTCGCAGTACTAGAGGTCTCGCTTCGTTCTCGCTGCTTCCGTCACCTAAGTATTTGACGTTCGCCATAAAGAAATGCACCCGCACATAACGCATTACGTCTTTCTCCCGTTTTCCCATAGTAGTTTTTAACCACACTCTCGACAAGCGATGAGGTTCTTTTTACACCGCCATCACATGGTAACCACCGGCGTCACACGGTAATGAGGAGCCATTGTCATATTTCTTGTGTGCACACTATCCTATTTCTTTTCTTTCGTATACAGTTAAGAACATTTTCATTTTACCAAACAATGTATTTACTATCGGTTCTATCATGAAACAAGTGATGGAAAAGGTTATTACGGTTAGTGGTACGTTTTTCTTTAAGCTTACTGGAGCTTAAAACGACTTCACGTTGAGTAATAAATTTTATTTTCAGTGATTAAAATATAAAAATAAAGCAATAATATTTTACTGGAATCATGTACAAATGCGTGTTGGATTCTCGCCTGAGGGCACCTGTGTAAGCTTCATTGTATGTAAATGTTTTATCTTCCTCGGGAATATTATTAAGGTAAGCTTCAAATATTTAAAACGTTATACAACATATTTTGTTATAATTACAAATGATTTCTAAATTGACGTAGAATAATTAGAGTGCATTTAGAAAGAACAATGATGTATTTTATAACTCGGGATAAACAAGAAAAGAAATGACTCCTCAAGAAACCCAAGCGTAACACGTAAAGAAGTGTTAAGCTACTGGCTGCTGTAGCGAGTTAGTTAATTTCTTTATTTTCTGGTTCAAGTCGAGAATTTCCGTACGCAGCTAAAATAGTGTATCTTTGTTTGAAAAAGAAAAATATTCGTACATGTTAGTTGTTGTTGCCATCTATCTGAAGACTACTAATCATTTTTTTTGTAGACGCCTCTTATGACACATACGAATAAAATAGGTAATGCAATGGGTATCCGCGAATATTGCTGCCACTTAAAATGAGGTGTAATATTTGACAGTTTTCAAAGCGGGGAGGTTAATTTGTTCGAAAACCATATAATCACTATAAATACACACGCCTGTCACCCAGAGGGGTTGGCAGAGACTACAGACTTCCATTTAGCACGATCCTGACATACCTCTCTCGCCTCTTCCACATCCATATATACCTACGCATACATGCTCGTCGGTTAAGGGTACTCTTAATTTGGCCCATTTTCAATATATCACCAATTCATACAATACATGGAATACTGTTCCCATCTCTGGGCTGGGGCTCCCCAGTACCAGCTCCTTCCACTTGACCGCATCCAGCGCAGAGCGGCTCGAATCGTCGACGACCGAGTGCTTTCCGATCGGCTCGATTCACTGGCGCTGTGAAGAGATGTTGCATCTCTTTGCATATTTTATCGCATCTATCACGGGGAGTGCTCTGAGGAATTGTTCGGATTAATCCCAGCCGCCAAATTTCGTGAACGTACTACACGGCAAACGTCCCGATACCATCCACACCATCTGGATGCTTGGCGGTCCACCACTGTACGTTTCACAAGGAGTTTTCTTCCACGTTCAACCTCTCTGTGGAATAGTTTATCACCGGCGATTTTTCCGGACCGATACGACTTGGGGACCTTCAAGTAAAGAGCTTACTCCTTTCTAAAGAGCCAGCAATGCACCCGCAATTCTCCTGGTGTTGCGGTTGATCATGGGCGGTGGTAGTCACTTAACATCAGGTGAGCCGCATGCTCGTTTGCCCCTTCTTCTACAAAAAAAAAATCCGTTCGACTAACTTTCACCTAGGAAATCTCTTTCCAACTCTTCCATTCACTTCTGCAACATATATTTGCTTTGTCAGTCTTTCCTCATTCATTCTTTCTACATGACCAAACCACCGAAGCATTCCTTCTTAATCCTGGTCACCGCCTCGTCTTGCAAACCACACTCTTCTTTTATCACACAGTTTCTCACCCTGTCACTCAGATTCAGCCCTAACATACTCCTTAGCGACCGCATTTCTACTGCATTTATTCTACTCTCATGCTTCTTTTTCCACACCAAACTTTCATTACCATACATTAAAGTAGGTACTAATACAGCACTGTGAATTGCCATACGTGCCTTTTTTGACACATTCTGACTTTTCACAGTAGAGTGTAGAACCCCATTTACTTTATTTCCTGCATACACTCGTCGTTCAATATCCTTATCATATCTCCCATCCCATCACATCCGAACACATCCGAAATATTTAAATTCATCTACTTGCTCGACCGTCATCATTTGTCCGAAAAGTTTGAGATTAATGTTTTTTTCTATACTATTAGTTATATTTTATATTAATTAGATTGAAAATAAATAAACCAAACCAAAGATATTCATGAGAGTAGAAAAATTAAAAAAAAGATAAAAAATATGCTAAAAATTAAAGATCAAGCCAATGTATAGTACGTTTCTAGGGCAGGCGGAAAAAAGTACATTGACCTCAAATATTATGTAAACATCGAAACAAAACGACAGTTATTGCTTCCATATATTTCTTAATAGATTACGTATCGTTATGCGCTAAGCGTGTCTCATGGTACGGGGTAGGGCGAAGGAAGTGGTCATTCAGAGATAATAAAACTGTTTCGACGCGATTTGCGATAGGTCTCACGCCGTGCGTGTTTGATAAAGCGGATGGAGCAAAACTCATTCCTCACGGATACTAGTGTAGCTTGTAGATAGTTTGAGATTTAAAATTTTCGGTTGTAGTAGTTGTTTTAATTTTTATTAAGTTTGTTTTGTTAGCTGTATTATTACGTTTTGTATTAAAGTTTTTGTTATTATTTTGTGACGTTTTGTATATTACCACTAGTATGAAATCGGGTCCATCGAGCTGAAAATCTCATAAAGACTTTACGTCACCACGAAAAAAGCTCAAAGTGTCGCATATTTCGGAAACCGAAAAAATAATGATTGTAAACATCTATAAATATGTAAAAGAAACGTGGTCTAGTGACGTATATACATCCAAAACGGATATGAAAAAGAAGACTACCAATATTTTAGGTTATAATCAATGTGACGGACTCTTCTACATCTTCATCATCAGAAAATGATTCCGAAATAGATACAGATGAATAATCTGTCAAGTGTCTCTGACAATCTATTATGAGAAATTTTATGCATGCTTCAAGGTTGGCTGCTTAAGAATGCTATTATTAAAAGTTCGTCTTTCTACCCGACTGCCAAGAAGTGGTTATGTTTTATACAACTACCTACCTACCTACTTATTAAAGTACTTACCTACTATTAACGTAATAATGAAAATTGTAATAACCCATGATTTATAAATATTAAGTTTTATTTATAAATTATGAGTTACTTATTTAAATTAATATTAATTTGCTTTTTTATTCATTTAGGTACAGGATAATCTTCTTTCTTTATTATATAATAATAGACCTAGGGCCTGTAAGGAGCTTCACACTCGGCATCCTTATCTTTAACTCTGATAATGTATGTAATGATAAAAGGATAAAAAAATTAACTTAAACAAAAAAGATTGCCTACCCCGATGATATCGTCAAAGGTCAATGTACTTTTTTCCGCCTGCCCTAGAAACGTATTATAGCATTGTATTGTGTATTAATATAATGCTCTATAAACTGGTTAACATTTGTTTAAAAACTTCTCAATGAAATGGCATTGTGTAACAAAAAATTTCACCCAGTGTCATCTAGCGATATCAGGTGAGCGGAAGATTATTAGCATTCATTATAATCTTCTTTCATCACTGTAATTCGTTTTTGTAACAGATAAAACCTTAGAGTATAATTAAGCAAGTTATGCTTATGTAATACTCTAAGGGTAAAACAGTCACGAATACCCTTCAACATTACTGGCTCGTCAGAAAGGAGGGTATGAGGGAAATTCGTATTAATTTATTGTGATCCATTCAAAGACTACAATATTATATAGATCCATTTATATTCCGCTGTCACATAGAAAGAAAGTGTTAACGATGTTGATAATTTACTACGAGCGCTAAGGCCTTTCGTGTATCTAAGAAACTGGAAAGTAACTTACTTTTAGTGGTATCTATTACTATATTACTTTTACTTTTTATAGTAAAAGAGTAAACAGTATGATGTCCTTAAACTTAATTTTTTATTAGTTTATTTTTTATATTATAAGCAAAAGGTCTCATTGAAATCGTTTTACTGTAAATTAAAAACATGATAAAATATTTGACTCACACGAAATATCTTTATGAGGCGTTGGTAAAATCTTATTCAAACGAAATACTCGTTTTTAGGTGGTAGTGCCACGCTTCAGTTATATTGTGGTTGTAGCATGAATGGGTCGCCTCGACCGGGCATGGGACCTCGCACTCACAGAATACTGGCGTACAATAGCAGCTTTATGCTGTTGTGTTTCGTGTGGTGAGTGTAGAGAACCGGAGACCCTTTTTACTGGAAATAAAGCATTCCATATTAGTTTTCAGGTATGACAACGCATCTGAATTTTGATTCTTACCCGGGGTAGATGCAGAAGTCATTAGGCTACAATGGCCTACCACTTACCATCTGGTGAACAGTGTGTTCGTTTATCGGTCTTAATCTATATAAAAAAAACTTATCAGCTGAAAAAATGTTCATATCACTTAAATTCTACTTAAAGTACCACAATTTTTAATGTTGGTATCAGTATTGTTTAATTAGATTGCGTCACTGTCAAACAATGGACTACGCAATTAATGTAATTACGTTAAAATAACATTACGATCCTTTGAGAACGAAAGCCTTTGCATTTATTGTATACTCTTGAGTTTCTAAAGAGTTTCTGGTAGAGATTGGAGGATTTTAACGATAAAAATTGCGATAATATTGTAAAAAGGGGCAGATAATGTGTCAAAACAGCCCTCTCAGCATGGATTTTCTGTCGTAATGATTTTGTATCGCCGTAAAATAATTTTGTGTGATAAAACATAGTTCCATTTATGCCCGCCATTTGCATATTAGTCCATGACGATACCAAAACGTTGGTGTCAAAACCTTGTGCTAAGAGCATGTACGCACAAAACAACAATAATATATAGAGTAGGAAGTACAGCAGAACAAAAAGTTCTTCTGCTACACTGTGTATCTGTATTATCGATGTTCTAAAGATTAACTAATTAATAGTGTTGCGCGCCACAGTTGATGGCACTATCGCCATCTAGTAACGAATAGAAAAATTAAGCTTTCTAGAAAAGTCCACACTCAAACTTTCTGCGCCGGTTCGGTCGGGGATCGTATTTTCTGGAATATTCTGGATGTTTCGGTGGAAAAGCCCTATCTATATAAAGCCGTTGATAGCCGCGATCGGGGCAGTATTGAATTTGGTGATTCAAGTGAAGCTTCGGAGCGAAATAAAGTGAATCAGTGTGATTAATTACTAGTGTCTTTTAGGTTTTAATTGGTGTTCGGTAATTAATGTGTTAATTTTGGTAATTCAATCGGCAGTTTTTACTGTCACGGACCCTAAGCTCGTAACAATATTAACAGTAAGGGCGCCGCGTAAAAAATGTAAGTGTCTAAAGAATTAAAGAACTCGTTGTTTAGCAGCGTGAAAGGTATCCCATCGAAAAAATAAATGTGACAAAGGTGCTAAGTTACAAACGAAGATTTGGTTTGCCGGCTTCGTCGCTAATAAGGTTAAGGCCTTCTCGGGTGCCAAGTTCGGTAGCAATTATTTGGACCATAGCTATACACCATAGACCATAGCATAGGAATGTACGACGTTTTCAATTGATTTTAAAACAAAATTTGTTATGACCTATAATATAGAAGTACCTGGTTCACCGAGCTTTGCTCGGTATTTTTCGCTCGATTTTTTTTATTTCGTGTGTTTTGGAAATTATATTTAGATACAAATTAGGTACATACTGATGAAATATAAATAATATTTTTTTTATTATTTGAATAAGAAATCATGAGTGCAATTATTTTAATTTAAATTTTCGTGTTTTTAAAAAATACTAAAAAAGGGCTCAAAAAATAGATTTTCTCAAAAAAGAAAAGAACATGAAAAACAAATTAAAAAAGGTCAGTCGGTCGGTCTGGGCTCGAACCGGGGTTTTAAGATTCTGTGACCGACCATTATACTAATTAAGCTATTTATAATCACTAACAATCCATCAAAATTTACCTTCTTATTCTAACGATATTGTAGCAGTTTTTCATTGCCTAAAAACACGGACAAAAAGAGATTTTCTAAAAATAAATCCTAGCTAGATCGATTTATTATCCCCGAAACTCCCTGGACACTAAATTTTATGAAAATCGTTGGAGCCGTTTCCGAGAACCCGATTATATATATATATATATATATATATATATATATATATATATATATATATATATATACAAGAATTGCTCGTTTAATATTATAGGATTTATAACTTGACAAGTCGCAATCTATAATGCATATTATGAATATTGCAGTGTTTCTCTGTAATATTGAATAAAAAAAACGAACTTATATTAAGCTCAGCAGATTATGTGCATGCAATATGAGATTTAAATAACCTTCAAAGAAAATAATTTTTCAAATTTTTTTGTCCATCTCGTCGGGCTAATTTTCGTAATGGCTGAACAAATTGTGACGAAACACTGCAAACAGACAGAGCATTGCCAAGAAAGATTTAGGTTATAAATGATTTAAAAAACTAAAAAAAAATGAAATCAATGAAGTAAGTGGTCTAAATAACTCCACTTTAATGGTTTCAGTCCTGGCGAAGCCGGAGTGGTTCGAAAGTAGTCAATGAAAAAGGTTTGATGTTGATTTGTTTTTGTTGTTCGATTACAAAAAGCAATTCAATAAAAATACAAAGGGTTACTTACCGTAAAAGAAAAAAATAGGCAGCCAAAGAAAATTAGTCTGTCGAAAACCATAAAGCTGAAGTCGAGTAAAGTAAGCCAAGGGCTCTCGGAACCAAAAATGTTTTGCTCTCAGCATTGTATTCTACTTTGTTAAAAGTTCGTATAGAAATTTGACAGGGATAATTCTGTCCGTATAGAAAAAAATATGTAGAATATTTTATATTATTTAATTATTAAAATTTTGATCGATAAGTTTAAAACGATTTAGAAAATAGCATAATCATCAGCATCATTACAGCCCATCAGGTCCACTACTGAACATAATCCTCCCACAAAAAACGCACACGAAGCACAGCCACCTGCATCCATTGAATTCCTGCATCTCTTACCAGATTCGCTTCAGCTTATTGATCTATGAAGGTTACTCTGGTTCTAATGAGGATATCCTATCTATATTGGAAATGAAATGTGAATAATTACTACTTATCTCTAAAATGAAAATGTTATTCACGATTAAAAATTAAAATTATATACGAAACTATATTTTTATCTCGAGCAGACGATAATTGAATGCTGCTAACGTAGTCTTATGCCACATGGACTGCGGAGTTAGCTAAGATGACTTTCTATGATCGTTAACACTATAGAAAACTTCCATGGACACTGCATGGAAGTTTTTCATGGACAAGACGAGTTTCGGCCATCTCAAAATTCAAATATAATTAAACCTTGTAATTTTGCATATCTAATAAAGATTCCTTGCATTGTAAGTATCTTGAACATAGTATGTAAGGATCTTGAAATTTAATACATAAAGCTATTATAAGAATGAGACACCAAGGTCTGATAAGTACAACTTTAATACTCACTAATTCAGTCATCAAAAGCCTGGACCATTATTAAGTAACTTAAAATTTAGTATCAATGCAGCTCATTAGGTGTACATTATGAAAAATAATGAGGTAAAATCAATCAAATTATTATCACCCAAAGTTTAAAATTAAACCTTGACGACTTTGAAATATAAAAAAATATTTCCTTTAAATAAAGGACATATATTTCTTTTGTTTCTCATTCCAATTTTGTGAGTAATTAGGAGTTAATTATTTTGGAAGTAGAAAGAAGAAACGGACTTTGTCTCAATGATGTATTAGTTATTATAATGATCCTGTCTTTTATAAAATGATATAAATGACTATGAAAAAGTCTTTCAGTCAGTATTGTCATAAATTAGGATTTAAAATAAATTAACAAATTATCTACTCGACATGAGCCATCTGTTATTAAATATATTTAAAAAAAGTAAGACAACAATCGCGTACACAGTCTACCTGATTATATCTCTGGTCACCTGCAAATAATAATAACTAAATAAAGCTTAACTAATATGCGCTAAAAGTAAAGTAAAATTACGCCATAGATTAAATAACAGTACTACGAAGTTACGGTATATATAAGCCCCATACGCCACCAAAGGCCTCCTCTCATTTCTCATTCCTTAGGACAAGCAGGCTTAGGGCAAGAAAATGTTCGCCACATTTTCCCAATACTTCACATACCTCCAAAATTTTTTTTCCTTTGAAATGTAGTTTCCCTAACGATGATATCATGTCTATTTTGATCGTCGAGCAATAGGTAAATAAACGCAGAAACGGTAATTTAATATTTGTGTCATATCTTAGTATATTTTAACACCAAGACTTGAAATTCTTACCGATATTTAGTTTCTAGTTAAAACTTATTAATTGAACTAGTGAACAACATAAAAATGTTAAGCTAATCGTATCTTCAACATATGTCGTATTATCCTGATGTATCAAAAGCCAAAAGAATTGAAAAGTCAACACTAAAAGTTGAATAATGAGATACAAAATTAATGATCGACTAACAAAATAAATAAATTCGAAGGAATCATACATTTTTTTTTAAATTTCAACGGGAACAGGTCAAGAGATAGTGCAAAACATTGATATTAGTTTTTTTTTAAAGAACATGGATGATAAACGAATACACACATCAACTGATGGTAAGTGAATGCTGTTGCCCATAAACATCTACTCGTTCATTTATTCTTGATTAAGAATCAAAATGCAGATGCGTTGTCATTCCTGAGATCTAAGATGGAATGCCATCGTTTCCAGTAAAAAGGGTCTCCGTTTCTCTACACTCACCATACGAAACACAGAAGCATTAAACTGCTATTTTAGGCTGAGTTTCTGTGAGAGCGTGGTCCTACCCTGGTCGAGCCGACCCATTCATGCTACAACCATAATATAACTGCAGCGTGGATCTACCAGGTATTGCCACATTTATTAGGGATTTTAGTTTTTAGACCACAACTGTCCCACTGTAGCCTAATTTATACCAAAAAAACCGTTATCTTAAAAAGCTTTTTAAAAATTATGTAAATAAAAATTAAAAATCTATCAAACCAACCTAAATAACTGACGCACAACGTACAAGGATTTCAACATCGTGGCGTTTATTTAATATATTTTATTTCAAAGCATGTTAAAAGTTTCAAGTTAAAATTGACTGTATGCGATACCGAAATATGAACTCGTTGGGTCATATTATATGGCGGCCCGCAATAAAATAACCTTTCAATATGAAGTACAGAAGTTGATAGCCCGCTAGAGTATTAATAAAATAAAAACTCGTTTTTCAATGCATTTGCGGCGAGCGGAATGAAATGTAAGAAGAGATATTAATTATGAAAAATAAAAAGGACATCAATATCTTTATCTTTACCTAATATAATATATATTTATACAAGGAACTATGCTGCAAGTTGTGATTGTACCACGAATAGGTCCGGGGAAGGAACAGGCTCTTATAGCTGAATGCTGCTGTATTTTGTTTGGTGAGTGCAAAGATCCAGAGACCCTTTTTACTGGAAGCGAGCGATTCCATCTTAGCCCACCAGAAAGACATAACATTTGCATTTTGATTCTTAATATAGGATGTAGATGTCTATGGGTCAGCCTATAAAATAAACAATTTTTTTTAAGTTTTTCGGATAAATTTTTAAATTACGACACTCATAACGAAAAATTATAATTGGGTACTAATTTTAGGCACAGGTCTCCCTTTATTGCTGACATTAGAATTTTGGGGCAGGTACGATCCGACGCGCTGCTCCATGGGTGTTGAGGTCCGTTTCCCAAAGGTGTTTTGTTTTACCTTTGACCACGTGGTAAATCGGCCCTTAAAACTCCAATTAGCAATTTTATATTCCTACCCGAGATCGATTGCGTTATACATAATTGACCATTAAAATATTTTTACATGTTTTGAAAGCGTTTTAATACAATTTTTTTTTATATCGAAACACATAAAACAATTTTTTGTTTTGACTTTTTTATTCGTTCCTATAAGCCAATAATAATAACAAACTAAGTAAATAAAAAGTGCATTAATATGAAACATTTTATGTTGCATCATATTCATAAAATAAAAAAATTTTGTGAACTGTGAACACGTATTAATTTAGTACTAGCCATTCATCTTTCCCCTGTCACCGGGTTTAAAATATAGGTGTTAACGATGTTGACAATAATGATAGCCGTGGCAGCTCAGATGGTTAACGCTCGCTGTAATTATAACAGAACGCAAGTAACCCGGGTTCGATCCCCACCGGCATCAGTTAATTGCATTTTAAGTGCTGATTTACCACGTGCTTGACGGTGAAGGAAAACATCGTGAGGAAACCTGCATGTCTGAGGAATAAGAAAAAAAAATATTTCGAAGACATGTGAAGTTCGCCAACACGCATCAGTTGAGAGGAGGATAAAGTTTGCGTCGTCTTTGCTACCAAATAATATTAAAAAAATGTAGAGTAGTTCTTTATTTCAATTAAAAAATTTATTATATTGCTATCAATAAAAGTAAAGTTACGTAAAGTTACAGCTTATATACGGCCTCCCCTCATTTCTGAGAGGGTTTTAGGGCATGGAAGTGTGCGCCGCGCTGCCCTAATGCGTGTTGGCGAACTTCACATGTCTTCGAAATATTTTTTTTTCTTATTCCTCAGACATGCAGGTTTCCTCACGATGTTTTCCTTCACCGTCAAGCACGTGGTAAATCAGCACTTAAAATGCAATTAACTGATGCCGGTGGGGATCGAACCTGGGTTACTTGCGTTCTGTTATAATTACAGCGAGCGTTAACCATCTGAGCTGCCACGGCTATCATTACTTCCAATTAATTTCAATACTATTTTACTAGCTTTATTATTTTTAAAGAATACTAGTAACGACATAAATATTTGTAATATACCCATAAACTGATTTAAATAAAAAATGCTTATGTTAGGAGTGACTTTCGGGTAGTCGAATGGCAGATTCGAATCTACAACTTTCTGAGGTAGGTATTACACCCTTAACCACAAAATTACCATCGCTTTACTCTTTGTTATGGTACTAATATTCACGTTTCCGTTTTCAAGTTAGTTTAAAATGCTAGGAGTGGTTTACGAGTTCACGACAGCATAGTCACATGGCGAATTCGAGCTGTGGGCTGTTTTATGTGTTGCTTGTGTGGCGAATGGCGATCGATGTAGTTTCGCAATTTTCTTCGTTTCTATGAACTTCTTAATTTTTAAACGCTGTCACTTATGTCAGATGTTACAAACCATGAGATGTATTAGTTGACGTGGTTATGATACAAATATTATCTATTTATTAACTAGTCATGCCCATGGAGTATTCTAGTAAACATAAGTTAAGACTTTTTTATATAATAAGGTTGACAAACATCTATCCTCGATTATGAAATAAATTGAAGATGCGTTGTCACCCCAGAGGACTTAGATGGAATGCCTTGTTTCCAGTGAAAAGGATATCCGGCTATTTTACACTCAAGATAAGAAACACAGCAGCATTGAGCTGTTCGTTTACGTTGTTATTTCTGCGAGGGCGTGGTCTTTCCACGGTTGAGACGACCCATTCGTGCTACAACAACAATATACGAGTAGTTGTAGCATCTACCACGTAAAAACCTTGGCTTTAAATACTCCTTAAAGAGCAAAATAGTGCTAAAGAGTTTTGTTATTCGGGTAATTCAATTTTATACCTACGATATTAACCCTACCCTTTGACCCTACGATGTTATCACTAGGGATAGATTAGAATGAGTAAGTACTAAATAAGTATTGATAGCAAAAAGCCAAAATATTTTTATTCAATTGTAAGGGCCAATTAACGCTACTTTGTTTCGTAGGGGCAGTGTAGAGAACCGGAGACCATTTTTACTGGAAACGGGGAATTCTATCTTAGTCCTCACGGGTGACAACGCATCTGCATTTTGATTCGTAATCGAGAATAGATGTAGATGTCTATGGGTCACAGCAACTATATAAATCAGTGGACTGTGTGCTCGTATGTCACCTATATACTATAAAAAAGCGTACATATATTAAGGCGCAAGATTAAAGCTGTAACTTAGCATTTTGGGCTGAGTAAAGTTTGAGATAAACTATATTTCTTTAACTCTATCTTGAAATCTCAGATAATATGACTTTTAAGTTATAGTTCAGTTATTATGCATATTCTTGTAGTTTTGGAATTGAAAATTGCATAAGGAAGCATTGTTTCCGATTTACAACAACGCTATCGAATTGCTAACAAACAGAAGACAGCACAAATATGCATTAGAGTTCTATGTTGCCATTTTCCAACAAGGCTTTGAAGCCCAAACTGCCTTTTGTACAAGTCTGGAATATATTTATGCCATCAAAAACATAACTTGTAAAAATAAACCAAGTCCCGCAACTCAGTTTTTCTACCGTAAAAAGTTGTGAGATCCATGTAATACCGAGTCGGTTAATTTATTCAGTCCCTACTTAAGGGTCCTCCTGTTTGAAGTTATTACGTAATTAGCTAACGTAACTACATTTTATAGTGACCATATCAATGCCAACAATGTTATGGTTTAAATAAATAGATTTATTTGGCCTTCGCAAGAAAACACAATGTATCTCACAAGCAATACATATTATTTTAAATTAGATTGCTTAGTGCGATTGCCAAATCAATCTATATAATTATGTAAAACATATTAGATTTTTAACATTGATATGGTCACTATAAAATATTGTTAGGTTAGCTAATTACATAATAACTTAAAACAGAAGGACCCTTAAGTAGTGACTGAATAAATTAACCGACTTGGTATTTACATGGATCCACAACTTTTACGGTAGAAAATCTGAGTTGCGGCACTTGGTTTTTTTACTAGTTATTTTTTTGATGGCATCTCATTTCTTTTTGTAGGTAAGATAGTCCTATTTTTTTCCTTTCCGGTACCTTCTACTTCTTGAATACCAACAACGTACCTTTACACCTATTACATATATGCGAGTACACTGATTCATTCACTGCAAATGTAACTTTGTAATTCTATATATTTATATGGAATTACGAAGTTATTTATGCAATTGAAGTATCTAAAAAAACTGGACCGAAATTAAACAATATTTTAATTTTTCCTTGACTTATACAATAACACTAATTGTATTCTAAATTTTAAGCTTCTATGTTTGCTAGAAGTGCCTTAGAGTTTTGATGATCGGTCAGTCAGTGAGTGACAAAATTAAGAAAATTTGACTAGTTATACTTCTCAAACTCCTGGTTCAAATTAAATAATATTTAAAATATACTATATTTATACAATGTCTACTCTAAAAAATAAAAAGAAAAATAATTAGGATGTAAAAGACTATATCCCAAATTATAAAAGTAATTTAATAACCCTTTCTAATATTCCATTAGCCAAGGATATTTTTGCTAGAACCTGTTGATTATTTTGAAAAATTACAGGTAACTAAACCTAGAGTCATCGAAATTTGTTTTCCTCTTCAAATCTACAAAATTTATTGCAAAAAAAATTGATAAAACTTTTTATTTTTCTTTCTAATTTACTCGTTTACTGAAAATTCAGGCCTCTAGTTTTATCCACTACGAAGTTATAGGGGGTCGAATATGGCCTGAATTGCTTTGAGAAAAGTATGGTACGGCAGTGCTGCTTTTTTGCTCGACTTGGCGGGGGCACTGCCGTGCCCCCAGATTCACATTTGGCTTTTTGCAATAAATTTTGTAGATTTGAAGAGGAAAACAAATTTCGATGACTATAGTTTTAGTAACCTAAAATTTTTCAAAATAATCAACAGGTTCTAGCAAAAATCAAAAATATCTTTGGCTAATGGAATATTAGAAAAGGTTATTAAATTACTTGTATAATTTGGCATATAGTCTTTTACTTCCTAATTATTTTTACAGCAAAATCAAACAAATGAATTTTATCCCAACAACACAATTTAGCAATGCAAATTCATCACATTTAACAATGCAAATGCCTTATTTGTGCGTCTGTTTAATGTTAAAATAACAGCTTCTTACTTAATGCACATGACAGTAAATACGGTACTTATAACAAAAACAGTTTTTAAAATTGTCTGCCTGTCTGTTTGTTTCGGATAATCTTCGAAACGGCTGGACCGAGTTTGACACGACTTTCACTGGCAAATAGCTAACGTTAGAAGAAGTATTTAATACTACTGTTATATTGGAAAAAATAATTAGGGTTCCGCGTAAAAAAGTAAAACCCTAAGTTATACGCGGGCGAAGTCGCGGAGAAAAGATAGTAAAAAATAATAATACAAAACAAGCCAACCGTAAGTTGACATTACTTTTTCCGTAGATCGAATAAGAAAAAAAATGTTATAACTAAATAGGTACGTAAGTATATTACAATAAAACAGGTATTAGTCATCCATCCATAACAACCTGTAAAGTCCTCTACAGAACATAAGATTCCTTCATAGATCGACTTATATTTGCCACGCTAACTTTTAAATTGTTATCAGGAAGATCCTGCTCCCCATTTCCTTTTTCAGTTTTCTTCTGTCCTCTGTGGCTAAGTGGATATTTTTCCACCATTGCTACACGGTCAACGGGTATTAGTACTAAGGTACGTGACGGTAATATGGTCAACTTAAGCTTGCCGCCCGATAAAACCAAAACTAGGAGGGGCATGGAGACAAAACATAATGTCTTATACTAGAACTAATATATTAAGAAAAAACAGCAAACAAGCTCTGGAAATAGTTAGGAACACTTCGAAAAATCAACCTAAAAAGACTAAAACTAGACCCCTTAATTAAAACCATGCAATACTATGTTTAACTGCGAAGAGAGTTAGAGGTTTTTGATTTATCTTACATATTTTTTCGTTACAAAAATAACGATCAATATATTATAATGTAAATTCAAGATTTAAAAACTTGTAAAGTACCGCATTAAGGTGTATCTCATATTTTGATAAAACAAGCATTAGGGAGTTTTTCCGTCGTCTCCCGAAACAAATATAAGTGAAAAGGGATTACGTAGGCGGTATATTCTTTTCAAAACCGTGAGGATTACCGAAATATCACATGGATAACACATGGATAAGGGTAATATTACCTAGTAAAACATAAAAGTGAAACAGGAGTTAGTTTGGTACAACCGACGACTGGTAATGTTGGCTGCGCGGATAAAATTGTTAGGATCAGAACACGTGCCAGGTTTTATAGCAGTTTCTTACTAAATCATAGGTTCTTTCTTCTTCTAATTAAATCAAGTTGCATCCCGTATACGTCTCACTGCTGGGCAGTGTTGGAGAACTACATATGTCTTCGAAATATTTTTTATTAGGTATTTAAACAGACATGCAGGTTTCCTCACAATGTTTTTCTACACCGCCGAACCCGTGGTGGTTCTTTGGTGCCCGGGTTACTCGTGTACTGTGAAATTTACATCGGGTGCTTAGCCCCAGAACTAACATGGCTCATGACAGCTTGAAATTCATCTTAAAAGTTTAAGGTCTTATGAACGTCGTAACCTACATCACCATGAAAAAAAGTTGTTTATTTTATACTACAATTTAGAGGTGTATAAGCTTTGCCAAGTTACAAGACTAAATATCAAAGAACGTAAAATTTTTGTTTTAAATCAATTGAAAACCGTTGTTCAATTCTAAAGCTATGATTTAAGGAACTTCTAAGAAACTTAGCACCTATTCAGATCTGATTTTGATTAAGATTTTCTTATCAACAAAGCTGACAATTCAATGTATCGAACTTGGCCACTTTTGCACATTTATATTTTGGTGGTACATCATTTATTTTTGTTAATCTTGAATAAATCATTTTGTTTATCTCGAATAAATGCATGACCCTAAAAATATTCTTCAGAGCACTGATTTTTTTCAAAAGTTAGTGGTAACGCCAGTTAACAATCTACTTTATCAACATTACATTACATATCGCATTGAGTTCGTCCTAAGTTATATCTACTTTATCAACATGACTAGTGCATATTTTTTGTTTCCTTTCTTCCTTCCCTTTCCTACCGCACGCGCTGCCGTCGAGGTGAAAAAGAGGATCTCGGCGCGCGTCATTATACTAAGTGATATTACGCCATCCGCAACGCACGGCCACCCGTCGCGTCTTATGTACATTAACCGCAAACCGCGCAGGACGAACATTGAGTTCTCCTGTTTATGTTTAATATTCACCGCATCAGACATTGTGTCTTTGTAACTCATAAAAGTGTGAGACGCCCCCGTAAGGGCAAAGGTGGAGAGTGTGGGACTTCACGAGACTGTTCCGAGAGTGCGTGTGCGCCGAACCACGTGGCGAGCTCGCTGCATAGCAGACACTCCAGGAGGAAGGCGCGGCAGCCCTCATCAGGTCAGTGCGTGCTATCCCACCTATTTATTTTCCCCTTTGCCGTATGCACCAAAATTACAGTCCACTATATCTTTATCGAAGATACCTTAAGTTACTGGC
Organism: Parnassius smintheus behrii; assembly: GCA_036936625.1. NCBI lineage: Eukaryota > Metazoa > Arthropoda > Insecta > Lepidoptera > Papilionidae > Parnassius > Parnassius smintheus. The sequence goes on along the minus strand of JAUPFT010000005.1, from coordinate 13,254,586 downwards.
GTCTCCATTTTTAATGGTCACTTCTCGCTGGTTTGACCTTGACTTTCCGCCCTTATTAGATCGTTATCGTAATAAGCGTTTATATAATTAATTATTTATATTTTAATCCGACTTCGGATTAACCCCGCCCTTATTAGAACACTAGAATAGGTCCTAATAGGTGACATTCATAGTAATTTTAAAACTATATTCATAGAATGAATAAGCATATAATTATCTATATAAATTATTTGTTGTATGTTCACATCACGTCATCAACTTTTAACTACATCTATAGATTATACTGTTAAATTACATTTATTATTTGCACATATATTTAAGCATTATATTCGTTATAAATAACTTCATAATCATTATAAAAGTTAACAATTAAAGTTCATCGTTAACAAAACTAATATTTAATAATTCAACCGCGTAGCGAGGTCGCTTACAGACTACCCGCTTATAATTATATTATTTTTGCCGCATAACTTAAGTTGTAATGCCGCCTAAAAACAAATAGCATCGAATAATAGCGATTCCTCGGATAATGAGGGCACACCTGATGCTGAGTTGGTTTTATTGTTAGCTAAACGAGATGCTTTGTTTGAAATAGTGCAAAAAATATATGATATGTCCTCGGACATCCACATAAACACTTCCACGATGGAGCGTTTTCTTGATGGAAGTTCTAATATTAATGCTTTACGTATTGAGTTTAAACAGGTCTTAGATAATTATAATTCACATTTATTAAAAATAAACCCTATTGCTAAACCTGATTATAACAGCCTCATTGCGTTTGAGTCTCTTTGCGGTAGAATAAATAGGCTTTATTTACAATATTCGCAATCTAATTCACAAAGTACTAGTACACCATCTAAAGCCAGATTCTCACTTCCGCCTATCGAACTTATGCTATTTTCGGGTGACATTCGCTCATGGCCTTTATTTTATGCTAGCTTTAAATCAACCGTCCATGACAACACATCGCTTACCGACGCTGAAAAGTTATACTATTTGCTAGGTAAACTAACGGGCAAAGCCCTATCTGTATGCTCAGGTATAACTCCTTGCGCTGAAAATTATAAAATTTTATTGCAAGCACTCGTTGACAAATATGAAGACCGGCGTATGCTAGCATCTACATATATTAATCAGATGTTCGAATTTAAGCCATTGCAATCGGCCACCGCAAATAATTTTGATTTATTTACTGATAACTTTATAAGTGCAGTGCGCGCTTTACAAAACTTGAAGTTAGATAATCTCGCGGACTTAATTGTTCTTCATATCGCGCTTAAGAAGCTGGACCCGGATACCATTCGCTCTTTCGAATATAGTCATAACTCGATGGTACCTACCTTTGATGATTTAGTAAATTTTATTAAGACCCGCTCCAAAGTTTTGCAACGCACCGATTCTAGTACAAATTCTAATAGCGCACCAAACAATCGACGAGGTAACGGTAATAATCGTCGCTGTAATAATACTTCGTCGCCGAAGTATCAGGCGTACGTAAGCACGACGACTAGTTGCTCAAAGTGTCTGTGCGATAATATTGTGCATCAACACCTATTTAAGTGTGCAGACTTTAATAAAATGACGCCGCAGGAACGATTTAAATGCGTAAAGAGTAACAATGCATGTGTGAATTGTCTCAGTTTAAGTCATCGAGTGTCTAGTTGCTCTTCAAATTATAGTTGTCGAGTTTGTAAATTTAAACATCACACATTGTTGCACTTCCACCGCAGAAGCGATAATGCTTCCCCTGCGCTGGCGCGTTCTCCACCGCTTCAGCCAGTTACACTGAAGTCTACAACCCCCGCGCCCGCACACTCGCCACCCCTCACCGCAGGTGCGCGTTCAGACGTCGCGCTGTGTACTTCGTTCAAGAATGTTTCTCAACGTTCACCACCTCCCGCGTGCGCAAGTCGTTCGCAGAGAACTGTTTTATTATCAACCGCTCAAGTATTTGCTTACGATGCTAAGGGAGAGAAACAAATTATTCGTATATTATTAGACTCCGCGGCTCAAAGCCATTTTATGACTAAAGAGTGCTGTCATCGTTTAGGCGTTCAACAACACGATACCGAATGTACTGTAGTAAAGGGATTCGGTGGAGTTGAAAAAATTGTAAAATCTAAATCGATTGATATTAAAATTTTCTCACGATTCGACTCGAATATTAACTTCAATATTTCAACGCTAGTTGTTGATCAAATCACCGACCTTTTGCCCACCGCTGTGGTAGACACATCTGTCTTATCACACTTCCATGGCATAAGACTCGCTGATGAATGTTATAGCATGCCTAATAAAATTGATGTTTTGATAGGCGCATCCCTTTTCCCGCACTTACTATGTCCAGACGTAATTTATTCGTCTAACGACTTGTCCGGGCCCTCGGCTTTGAATACGGTATTTGGTTACGTTATTATGGGCTCAGTGCCGACACTTCAGGTAAATCATTCTTTAACGTGCTGCTCAGTTCTAGAGTCTCCTATCGTTGACAAATTAGTGCAACGATTTTGGGAGCTTGAACAGCCACCCTCCGCACCGCCCATTCAGTGTCCTTCAGACATTGAATGTGAAGAGTTTTATAAATCTACGACATCCCGCGATCCTTTTACTGGTAGATATATTGTTGGCCTGCCATTTAAAGATGACGTTTACTCTCTCGGAGATTCTTATGAAACCTCTCGACGACGATTCATGTGCTTGGAGAGGAAACTTCAAGCCTCGCCTACATTAAGGTTAGCATATGATGACGTCATAAAGGAATACTTAGCTAAAAATTATATATCCCCCGCACCGCCGTATGACTCTCATGAACCCGCTCCAATATATGTCATACCGCATCATGGAGTCTTACGCGAAGATAAGAAGTCAATGCGTCTGCGCATCGTCCTGGATGCTAGCAGTAAGACTAGCACTGGGCGATCATTAAATGATATTCTGCATTCAGGACCAAATTCGCAAGGCGACTTGTTCAATATAGTTTTAACTTTCCGCTTACATCCAATCGCTATGACAGCCGACTGTCGCCAACAATTTCTGCAAATAGTTGTTCGCGATTCTGATCGTCGTTACCAATGCTTCCTATACCGCTTCCGTCCACAAGACCCACTTGTGTTATACCACTTCAATCGCGTGTGCTTCGGTTTAACTTCGAGTCCATACCATGCATTGCGCACGGTAAGACAGCTCATTGATGACGACGGCGCAAAGTATCCACTTGCGAGTCGTATCGCATTTACTTCGCTATATATGGACGACATCGCGTTCTCTATGCCCAGTGAATCCGAGGCCAGTGAGACCTCTCGGCAGCTGATAGACTTATTCAAGGGTGCCCAATGGGACCTGATAAAATGGCATAGCAACCGTCGATCTGTTTTAGATGACCTCCCTACTTCCCATAAAATTACAGGAGAAGTAGAGTTCGATAAATCAATGCCACATAAAATACTAGGCTTGCATTGGTCTACCGATAGTGACGCCTTTTATTTTAAGATATCTGTTCCCGCTGATGTGACGTGCACTAAGCGCGCCATCTTATCTACTGTCGCTCGCCTGTGGGACATAATGGGTTTCGTTGCTCCCACAGTCGCGTACGCCAAATTGTTAATAAAGCAGCTTTGGCACCTTAATTTAGATTGGGACGACATACCACCACCGCCAATTATTAAGATGTGGAGGCAATTCTGTGCTGAATTACCAGCTCTTAATGATTTACGTATCCCGCGACATGTTGGTGTATCCAAAAACTGTACTGCGTCACTCCTGGGGTTTTCCGACGCCAGCGAGCACGCATACGGTGCCGTAGTCTACATACATGTAAAGAGCGTCAATGGTAACACCGTCCAGTTGATTTGTGCAAAGACTAAAGTCGCACCGACGAAACCACTATCTATTGCACGCCTTGAGCTTTGTGGAGCGGTTTTACTCTCAAAATTGCTTCGCAGAGTACTCGACAATTATTCTCTTGACCTTGCAATATCAGTCTATGCCTTTGTAGATTCAAAAGTAGCTCTGTACTGGATAAAGAGTTCGCCACACAAGTGGCAGACCTTTGTTGCAAACCGCGTTGTTCAGATTACCGACAATATTCGCGCTGATAACTTTTATCATGTCGCAGGTACTGAGAATCCCGCTGACATACTTTCACGTGGCGTTACGCCAAATAAATTAGTTTCAAACCCCCTGTGGCTCCATGGGCCTCAGTGGACTTCGTTAGATCCATCTCAATGGCCTCTTCGTACTTTAGACAATGAGGTTATTGCAAATATGCCTGAGAAGAAGATTTTGTCGCACACTGTGTGCACATCCGTCTGTAATTCTGCGATTTATGAGCTCGCACTCCGCATCTCTTCTTGGAGTAAACTTCTACGTATAATTGCGTACGTGTGTAAGTTTGCTAAATTATTGCCCCGCCGCAGCACTACTGTAGTGACTGCTGATGATCTCAGTTTCTCTGAGGTTATAATCCTCCGCGCCCTGCAAAAACAGCATTTTGCAGTGGAATATTTAAATATTGAAGGTAAGAAACCTTGCTCGCCCGCTTTCAATCGTTTAAGGCCTTTTATTGAGAATGGTTTAATCCGCATTGGTGGTCGTCTTTCGAACTCCGCATTAGATTACACACAAAAACATCCAATTATACTCCCGCGCAGTGATCATGTAGTGAACATGATCATTGACTATTATCATATTAAAAATTTACACGCTGGGCCTGAATTGTTATTGTCATTGCTCCGTCAAAAATTTTGGATACTTTCCGCACGCCGCACTGTGAGAAGCAGAGTCTACAAGTGTAATATATGTTTCCGGCTTAGACCCCGTCCAACTTACCCTTTGATGACTGATCTTCCCCATAGTCGTGTAAGACAAGCTATTAAGGCATTTACACACACGGGCTGCGATTATGCTGGTCCTATCGCATACACTCCTGTACGTCGTCGTGGTGTACGCAGCGAGAAGGCGTACTTATGTGTTTTCACATGCCTCACGACTCGAGCTGTACATATAGAAATCGCTACAGATCTTAGTAGTTCTAGTTTCCTCGCTGCGCTTAAACGTTTCCTCTCTAGACGAGGGCCGATTCGGTTTTTATATTCGGATAATGGAACGAATTTTAAAGGTGCCGCTTCGTATCTTCGCGATCTCTATAAATTTCTAAACGTTGAATACCGCCCAAAGCTTGAGCAAGAGTGTGCTGAGAATCGTATAACATGGAAGTTCATCTGTCCCAACTCTCCTCATTTTGGAGGCGCCTGGGAGAGTATGATCAAAGTCGTAAAAATGCATCTGTTCCGAGTTATCGGACATCAGTTACTTTCATACGAAGAGCTTAATACTGTTCTTGCGCAAATTGAGTGCTTGCTAAACTCGCGGCCCCTGACAGTATTGAGTTCTGATCCTGCAGAGCCTTCAGCTCTTACTCCGAGTCATTTTTTGAATACCGCACCTTTATTGTCATTACCCGCACCCAAAGTCAAATCTGACTCTACCAGTCTGTTACACAGGCATTCTTTACTGGATAAATTAGTTCAGTCGTTTTGGGACCGGTGGAGGACGGAATACCTTCACGGATTACAAGTTCGTCAGAAGTGGAACACCCCGTCTACGGCTATCGTACCAGGCATGGTTGTAATTGTGATAAATGATAATGAACCACCCCTTGCTTGGCCATTAGCGATTGTCGAGTCTGTTCATCCTTCGAAGGATGGCGTAGTTCGAGTAGTGACCGTGAGAACTACTAAGGGAACATATCTCCGTCCTGTTGCTCATATTTGCCCTCTCCCAAGACAATAAATCACGATTATTTTGATTATAATTATTTATCTAAATTAGGAATTAAGTTTATATTTATATATATTAAAAAAGTATTAAACCGCAATATTATATTTATGTATACATTTTCTCGCTTACCAAGTAAGGTTAGTAGATGAGACATGCGCATTGAGCGCATCCTCTCACTTTATGTACCGCTTATTTATTTGTTTTCCTTTTACTTTTTATATTACGGTTGTCTTTTAAAGGTGACCCTTTAAGGGCGGGAGGAAATGGTAACGCCAGTTAACAATCTACTTTATCAACATTACATTACATATCGCATTGAGTTCGTCCTAAGTTATATCTACTTTATCAACATGACTAGTGCATATTTTTTGTTTCCTTTCTTCCTTCCCTTTCCTACCGCACGCGCTGCCGTCGAGGTGAAAAAGAGGATCTCGGCACGCGTCATTATACTAAGTGATATTACGCCATCCGCAACGCACGGCCACCCGTCGCGTCTTATGTACATTAACTGCAAACCGCGCAGGACGAACATTGAGTTCTCCTGTTTATGTTTAATATTCACCGCATCAGACATTGTGTCTTTGTAACTCATAAAAGTGTGAGACGCCCCCGTAAGGGCAAAGGTGGAGAGTGTGGGACTTCACGAGACTGTTCCGAGAGTGCGTGTGCGCCGAACCACGTGGCGAGCTTGCTGTATAGCAGACACTCCAGGAGGAAGGCAAGGCAGCCCTCATCAGGTCAGTGCGTGCTATCCCACCTATTTATTTTCCCCTTTGCCGTATGCACCAAAATTACAGTCCACTAAATCTTTATCGAAAATACCTTAAGTTACTGGCGTCTCCAGTTAGAAAATCACGAATTTGTATTATTGTATTTAAATTCGCGTATTTTTTGGAAGTTTTACGTAAGCTCACCATACTGAGCAGATAGATTAGTAAACTGAATATAACATCTAATAAAAAATGGGTGAGTAGGAAAAATCTGTTCTTTCAAGTAAATATCAAATGAAACGTAACACACTATATAACAGACTTTTGTAGGAAGCTCACTGGATTTACAAGGGCTTATAAATAAGAAAGAAAAAATATTTTTGAGTAGCTTTAAGTTTATTCATTGATATTATATTTCATAAACTTATTTCTTATATTTTATCTAGTGCGTATCATTAGATATGAAATTGATTAAAACGTAATTATCGCCTATGTTCGACAGTGGACTTGTGAAGGGTTATAATGATGATGATGTTTGGCATATTTATGTAATTGTGAGGTTATCCAATTTCGGAGCCGGGTGCTAGAATCGCCGTAAAAGCTTGTTTTAAATAGATTTTATTTACAATACTATTCATCATAATTAGCATGATTGTACTGAAATATATTTCTACAGAACATGAGCCTTAATTATCTTACAAAACTATCGTACAAACTAAAAAAATATATTTGTAAGTACAGGAACAATTATTTATAAAAATATATGAATTGGATCAACTGTAAATATATTTGAAGCGTTTGTCCTATATCAGATATTCATTGTAAGTTCAGTATTTTCAGTACAATATATTCGATTAATGTATCGAAGCTCTTCTAAAACGAACTAAGATGCAAAGTGTTTGATTAAGTGCTATTAAGATAACCAATAGCGAAGTTGCCACAAATTTGATACATCTTGCTCGTAAATATTAGGTATGCAGGATTACGCGAAACTTATGCACAACATATCTTAAGAGAAATGGGATTAGCTTACTAAATAATCGCAAATTAAATATTTAGTTTAGTTTTGATAAATATTCGTACATAATATTAAATTATGAAAAATAAAGCTACACATTTAAAAATAATCTTAATTTATATTTCTCTGCTCTTGCCTGTTCAAGGAAAATGTTAAAGAAGTAAACGTTTTATTTAGTAATGGAAAAATGGACTTATCTTACTTACTTATAGCACGCAATCTGTTATAAAAATACATACATATATACAATATATAACACACCGCTAAATACTGGATATAAATTCAAAATGGTTTGCCACTAAGAAATAACTCTTTATAACATAGAGAATATGCTTTCTGTTTTCACTATATTTCACCACAGGATACTTAATTTACAAAATAATAATTTAGATTTCGAAAATGCTAACGTATTTTTCAGAATTCCTATCGATTTCGAACTGCAGTGGGAAGGAAATATTATATTATTCACAAGCTAGCTTCAAACTTGAGTTGTACAATTTTTGCTATTTGAAGGAAGAAAGCTGAGTGATAAAACATAGGTTAAATTAGTTAACTTTTAATTCCACGGTATCATTTATTTTGGTGGATTAGAAATTGAAAAAAAAATCATTTTCAAAAACCGATCGATATGGGCATCTTCGTCGTTTTTTTTTATTTTTAAGAACATCATGTATGTATGAAAAAATATAACTTTATTTAATGAAAAACAGAAAATGTCTCCTGATCATCGGGTCGTGTAGAGGCGCTAGACGTTTCTAAACTTTGATTGGACAAAGCTGTAAAGTATTCCTAGTTAATTTTTAAGTGTTTTACATAATCTTTTTTTTAAAAATCTAGTGCAACATTATGTTAAACAATAAATAATCTTATCCAAGATCTAATAAATATTCTTGTTACGGAAGTTTTAAAAAAAATATATGAAATATATCATTGTATTTGAGGACAATGAGATATGGAAATAACTTCTATGCTTCTACGCACTTGCAAGTTTACGAATATAATTATTAAATTGACAATTTACGGAAAAAATTACAGACATATAAAACCGTATTGATTTTATTATAAGTGTGAAAGAAATTGTAACATGGCATTTAAAAAAGGCCACTTACTTTCTAGCTTATTGTTCTCTGAGAAGATTTGATTCTTGTAAAGTGGTGTACGTTTTGACGTTCATTAGAGCTTAAAAAACTTAAATCATAAATAATATTTTAAATTAGACTTTGACTTCTGTGAACAAAAACATTACAGAGCCACAAGAGTTAATTTCGTCACAATGCCTGCGGTCAAGTAAGACACTAACGCATTATTTTATTGCCTGGCCATTTCTGTTTCCCTTGTCACGAGGGATAAAAGGGAAGTTTAAACGATGTTGACAATTTACTACAATTGCAAAAACCTCACGTAATCTCCGGTGATAAATAAAACTCAAACTCTTAAGCTGTTGCTATGATAGATTCAAACATTTTAGTAAGTTTGTTTTATTCAATAAAGATTAAAATCAACCGTTTTTAATTACACAGTTTTCTATATGTTTCTTACCCTTCTCGATCTCCCCTTTTCTATTAATCTTTACACGCGCTGGACATGAGTCGCTCCCACTGAAGGGATTTGCCTTCAACGATACATTTGGCAGGCGGATTTAAGGTGCATCTTTCTCGCTGTTTTCGTCACCTAGGTATTTGGCGCTCGACGTAAAGAGATGCTCATACCGCCATCTATTGGAAACGATTACATCTTTCTACCATTTTCCCATAGTCGCTTTTAACCACACTCTCGACAGGAGATGAGGTTATTTTTACACCGCCATCACATGGTAAGCACCGGCGTCACACGATAATGAGAGGTCTTGTCATACTTCTTGTGTGCACATTATCCCATTTCCTTTCTTTCGTAAAAAGTTAAGAACATTTTTATTTTACTAAAGTAGTTATTAAAGGTTTTGTATTATGAAACAAATGATGAAAAAGATTATTATGTTAAGTGGAACATTTTTCTTTAAGTTTACTAATGCTAATAACGCATAATATTTCACGTTGAGTAAGTAATTATATTCTCAGTGATTAAAATATTACAACTAAAGCTACAGTATTTTACTGGAACTACGTAATGAAATGAAAACCGCACAAATGCGTGTAGAACTCACGCCCTAAGGGTTCTGTATAAACTTAATTGTTTGTAAATAGTTTATCCATCTCGAGAATATTATTATGTTTAGCTTCAAATATTGCTTTTACGAAAAGATAAGTCGGGTTAAAGGACTAACATAAATTTGCAGCAAAAAAGTTGTCCTATAGATCGATTTATCATTTAACTTTGATGCTTTAACAGCAAATGTATCTAAGTTTGTAATCGCAAAACAATTTTATGTAATATATACTATAAATAAACGATTTCTGGATGTTTGCCTTTACTTGTTCTACATTCTATACTTCTTATCAAATTTCATAATTCTAAAACAACTGGAAGCACCATATATGTTTTGATCAGGGACTTTGTGAGTATTAAAATATGTGACATAAGGGGTCGTAACGTTTGATTGTGTCAACTTAGGTACCCTGACCAAAACCTTGCAAAAGTGCGTTTTTCAGAGACTATTATCTCATTATTTATGAGAAATAAGCTACATCTAAAAGCGCGTTATCAAATGTTCGATATCCCATCATCACATTCCACGTTCTAATTTGTTTTTATGTGTTATGAATACATTTAAAATCTACTTTTAAAAAATGACTAAAATTATTGATTACATGCATCTGTAGCTATAAGAAACGCTCTAATCATTTGAGGATTACACTAATGGATAGATAATTTAAAAGTCTATGTTCCACACGTTCTATTTAATCTCTTAAGTTCGCTTATCTCTTTTAATTGAAATAATTCCAAATATTCGGGCGTATTTTTACGCGATATATTGTAGCGAGAGCGCGTGGATTGTATAGGGCCGAACGCTCAAAGTCTTTCGATAGGGGAAACGTCTTAACATCTTTACACTTTACTAATAACTTAGAAAATTATCCTATTTAAATCTTCGAAGGAACGTAGACCTTAGTATTTGATATAGATTTCAACTATGTTGATATACGAATTGCCAACAAAGTGATCATGTAAGGGTTCCCTTTTTTCCTTTTGAGGTACGGAACCCATAAAGCATGATATATCTTCTGATATGATCTATTAATGGATATTTTCTTACGGCGGTACGGAATCAAATGCTTGTCCGGCGCTGCGGCGCAACGTTTAATCCCGCGAGTTCGATTCCCTTTTTTCAGTTAAGAGTTTGTGTGTATTTCGTGTGTAATTTAAGTACATAAAATGCCTCCCCCGATATAGGAGAAATTCTTAGTAACTAAAAAATCTTCACTTTTATATAAAAAAAAATTGACCGGGCAGATGTACTGCCTTTTCCGGTAGATGGCATCACCTTTCGGGTCTAGATTAAGTGATATTCCTTTGTGGCACTAAACCATCATAATTTACTGCGAATGTGAGACATTGTGGCCAATACTCATAGAGATCCTAGCATAGCTATAAAACATCGTTTTGACGAAACAGTATAATGTGAATATGACTTCAATCGGTGAAGTCGTTCAGAAGTTACACGAGCACTAACAGCACATAACAAACACTAACAGACGCATCAACAATTGTATGTTTAAAATCATGTGACTGAGCTTATTATACCCCGATTGGAGTTTTATTGAAATTCAAAACAGCTAGGATTTCTATCCATAAAAAGTAAGAATATTCAATACGGACACACTTTATTTTGTGGCCTCAGATTTATTTATACAGTACCCTAAAGGCTTACTAATGTTCGTTGTCCAAAGCCTACGGCATACCGAGATTAGTTTTAAGAACGTCCAGAATAGGTAAATGTTTTCAAAACTAAGTCTGGCATTTAAAGACCTTTTTGGTTTGGATGCGGAATCCTTGAATGTACGTTTATGTACCGCTGTTCATCAGAACTTACTGTTGTCAAGGCAGTCAAAACAAAATTAGGATTCAACTACATTAACAGAATACTCGCTAAACAATGCCTTCTAAATATGAGTACTGCGTAGTGTGTTCTATACTAATTAGTGTAGCTGTTATGAATAATTAATGATAGTTTGTTTTACTCTCTCTCTCTTTTTACAGAAGAAGATGCAGACGAGCATGCGGCTCACCTGATGGCATCGACCGCCCCTCATGAACAACTGCAACATCAAGGAATCGCAAGTGCATTGTCGGCCTTTTAAAAAGGAGTAAGCTCGTTTCTTGAAGGTCGCACCGGAAAAATCGCTGGTTGTAATGGACGCCACACACGGTCAGTTCAACTGATCAGTTCAAACTAAAACTGTTGATATTTTCTAAAATATTGAATTTTTCATATATCAATAATTATAAATATATCAATATCGGAGTTTATTTATCGATATATTGAAAATCCAATATTTATAAAAATATCAACAGTTTTATTTTGAACTGATCAGTTGGAACGATCAATTGAACTGACCGTGTGTCCGCGTCCGCGTATGACCGCGACCATTAATGACACCACAAAGTAGTCGTGCGAGAAAGAAAACTAGTAAATCTTTTTCATTAATTAATTTACAATAGGAAGAGACAACTATAAAGATAATCGATATTTAATTTAATAATTAAGCAATTAAGCGATAGTCAACGATTATTAGGAAGGTTAAGAAATTATATAGTACGTGAGGGTAATATGGTCATCGGTTAAAACGGCCACTTTGTTATAACTCAAAAACTACAGCCTTGTTTGCATAGATGGCTGTGTGATACGATAGTCCATTAAATAATAAAGGTTCAAAAGGGCGCTGCTTTATCGACGCCATACAGTAGACTTTTATTCTTTATTTATTTAAGCTTTATTTGCACACATAAAAGAAATGTACAAAACGGCGGACTTAATGCCTAAAGGCATTCTCTACCAGTCTACCTTTGGTTTGTGCAGAGAATCTAGTGATGGGTGCAAAACTCATAATTAAAAAAAATTAAAGGTTTAAGGAAAAAATACAAAATTATAATATACATACATAAATACATAAACACTCACGCCTGTCACCCAGAGGGGTAGGCAGAGACTACGGACTTCCATTTGGCACGATCCTGACACACCTCTTTCGCCTCCTTCACATCCATATATCTACGCATACATGCTCGTCGGTTAAGGGTACTTCTAACGTGGCCCATTTTCAAAATATCGCCAATTTGGTCGATAAACTTTTTCCTAGGGCGTCCCTTCCCGACTCGGCCGTTCACATCTGCCATATAAATTTGCTTTGTCACTCTTTCCTCATTCATTCTTTCCACATGACCAAACCACCGAAGCATTCCTTTCTTAATCCTGGTCACAACATCATCTTGCATACCACATTTATCCCTTATCACGCAATTTCTCACCCTGTCATTCAGATTCAAACCTAGCATATTCCTTAAAGACCGCATTTCTACAGCATTTATTCTACTTTCGTGCTTCTTCTGCCACACCCAGCTTTCACTACCATACATTAAAGTAGGGACTAACACAGAATTATTAATCACCATACGTGCCTGTTTTGACACATTCTGGTTCTCCATAATAGAGTGTAGTGCCCCATTCACTCTATTCCCTGCATTTACTCGTCGTTCTATATCCCTATCATATCTACCATCCCTGCTAAATACACATCCCAAATACACAAACTCATCCACTTGCTCAATTAACTCTCCTTCTATTCTTATTTCACATACCGTTTTGCTTTCCTCTCTTTCAAAAACCATCACTTTCGTCTTACATGTGTTCACTTTCATTCCCCTTTCTTTTAATTCCCAGTTCATTAATGTAACCATCATTTGCAATTCAGACGCCAATGACGCAAATATGACTTGATCATCGGCATACAAAAGGCATTTGACGGTTAACTCGCCCATTCTTAAACCACATTCTTCATCTTTCAAAGTTTGCAAACACCGGTCCATAAATAGGTTGAACAGCCAAGGGGAAGCTACACAGCCCTGTCTGACACCTTTACCAGTCCGAGTAGACCCCATTGATCCTGACACAAGCACTAGAGTCGAAAAATTCTATAAAAATAAATAATTCATATAAATATAATGATAATAAATACACATACATATACATTTACATTACTACTTACATGCATACAATAGTATTTTATACATATACACAAATACCCACAATAAATACATACACAATAAATAAATATGATATTTTTATACAGTTTCCGAAGTTTTTTAAATTTTTTATTATTATCCGAAACTACTACTGCTTCGTTAAGTAATATTCCCAGAGTAAAAGTTTAAAGATAGGTTTAGTTTTTGCTTCTTTTATATTTCTGGGTAACATGTTCCAGAGTCTTACTGCGTTTGAAGTGAAGAATTGTAAGAGAAGCCCGTGCGACAGAAAGGAACATGAAGAGTTAGATTTTCCGCGGAACGGAGACATCGGTTATGAGAATCGCCCTGATACTGAAATTTGCATTTCAGATATGCAGGGACAAACGGATCGTGTAAAATAGAGAATAGCATAGAAAGGGTTCTAAAAGATCTACGAAGTGGAAGAGGCAGCCATTTGAGCTGAGAACGGAATGAAGAAACGTGATCGAATTTACGTAAGCCAAAGATAAAGCGAATACAATTATTGAGAAGACGATCCAGTTTGTTAAGAAGTTCTTGAGAGGCATCAGCATAGCATACATCTGCATAATCTAGTATTGGTAATACGAGCGTTTGATCCAACATTAGCTTTGTTCTCACTGGAAGAAAATTCTTGAGTCGATACAGACAACGCAAGGTGTTGATAACTTTTTTGCTTACTTCCGTGACTTGCGGCCGCCAACTTAGACTGCTGTCAATGATAAGTCCTAGATTTTTCACAGTAGCTGAATAAGGTATGACAGCATTATTAAAATTTACAGGTGGCAGTGAATTAAAATCCAATGTAGATAAGCGACGGCTACTTCCAACTATAATTGCCTGGCACTTGGTAGGGTTAACAGTAATACCGAATTTGCTAGACCAATCAGAGATACGAGTGAGGTCAGAGTTTAGCTCAGTAATCGCATCTTCGATATCGTTAACATCAGACTGAGCATATATTTGTAAGTCATCGGCATAGAGATGGTACGTGCAGCGAATGTGAGATGTAATGAGATTTATAAAAATTGAAAACAAAAGAGGTGAGAGAATGCCAGCAACCAGCGTGCACCAGTCAGAAATAACTGGACCCACGCGAACAGCCTGCTGACGTCCCTGAAGATAGGATGCGAACCATTCCCGCGCTGATGAGGAGAAACAAATGTGAGAAAGTATTGTAAGAAGGATGTCATGATCAACAGCATTAAAAGCGTTTGAGAAATCTATTAAAACTAACACAGTTAATTTTGACTCCTCCATACCTATACGTAAATCTTCCGTAACTTTAAGCAGGGCTGTTGTTGTACTATGTCCTGGCCTGAAACCTGATTGATAGCTACTTAAAAAGTTATTTTTAAAAACGTAGTCAGAAATTTGTCTGTGAGCAACAGCTTCAAGTACTTTTGATAGAAAAGGAAGAATAGAGATAGGACGAAAGTGAGAAACAGAAGTGGGAGAACAAAAGCATTTCGCCATAGTGAAGGAAAAACCCCAGTATTTAATGAAAAATTTACTATGTGGGTAAGTACTGGTAAGACACAATCGAGGATGAGATTGATCATGATTCTGCTCACATCATCAGAGCCTGCTGCGGCGGACTTGATGGAAGAAATTGACTTTTTTATATCCTCATCAGTAACGGGAGAAAAATTGAAAGAGCTTTTGTAAAATTTTGGAAGAGAATAACATGGGCAATAGTAGTAGATTTAATTGACGAATGCAGCTGTGGTGCAGTAGAAAAGTATGTATTAAGTTGATTAACAGAGAAGATTGAAGGATCAAAGTTAGAAGCAGGTTTACTTTTAGTTAATATTTTAGTCGATTTTAGTATTTAGTGTAGTTAGTCCCTTTAAATTCATTTTTCAATATGCTTATCATTATTGCCAAAGCTTATTTGCTATATTTTTCTTAACGTATTATTGGTTATAGCATACAACTTCGTGTTTTTGTCTCCTAGTTTTGGTTTTATAGGCCCGTATTACCCTCACGTACCTTATATTTAATTTTCTATGCAAGCGAATATTGCTTCGTTTCTGTATCGTCAATCTAAAATATGCTTTAGATTGTAACATATAAGGTTCAAGACCGTTTTTGCTGTTTAAAAAGTCATATTTATTTATTTAATCCTTATTGTATGACATCTTAAACTGAAGGTTAAATTGGGGGAACTTAATGCTTTATAACATTAGCCAGAAGAAATAAAGAAATAAAATATTATGTTTAGCTGTGATAACAATTATGACGAAATATTAGACTTAAGAATTTTGAATCATTTATTTGAAACTCTTTGGGCCGATCTTTCAGTCTCCAAATAAAAGTTATTCATAGGGTAAATCAAAATTACATCGTTCAATTGATTCTATAATATTCAGTCAGGTTATAATCCATTTGACGTATAACTTTTATCCGACGATTGGAAAGTACTAAATATTATAAAACAGTCATTAAACAAATAAAATTAAACTAAGTATATACATTTTAAACAGAGTCCAGACTCAATTTATCTTTACCACTGAACTTTCAAAACCTTTTGTCAATTTCAACAATTATTCAAATACTGACTTCAACGTTTAATTATTTATGAACCTTTATTGAAGATTTTTTTCATTTTTAATTAATTTCTTTAGTATCAGTACTCACATAAAAATTTGATACCAAGGTATAAAATAATAGGTTTCCTTATACGAACCAAAACATGGTAGAGCGACGCTGCAGTTATATTAGTAGTATAGTTGTAGCACGAATGGGTCAGCTCGACCGAGGAAGAACCACGCTCTCACAGAATACCAGTGTAAAATAGTAGCATAATGTTGATGTGTTTCGTATGGTGAGTGTAGAGAACCGGAGACCTTTTTTATTGGAAACGAGGCATTCCATCTTAGTCCTCATGGGTGACAACGCATCTGCATTTTGATTCGTAATCGAGGATAGAAGTCTATGGGCCACAGCAACCACTTACCCTCAGGTGGACTGTGTGCTCGTTTGTCACTTTATCCTATAAAATAAAAATAAAGTAAATACTTTATCCATTTAGGATGAATCTAGCAATCACTGCATAAAATTCCATCTCATCCATTACATACATTACAGTCTATAACAGTGACCTGCTGAACATAGCTTCAATGCCTTCCTTTCTACCATCGGACGACCACACGGCCAGCGGGTCTTCACCCCTTTGTTGTCGATATTCCACGCATAGAACCAAAGGGTTTTCTTCGACATTTTAATGCGTACAGCAAAGGAGTGGAATAATTCGCCGGCATACCGATGATTCCGTCCGAATACAATCTGGGCGTCTTCAAGGCAAGAGTAAATAGACATTTGTTACGCTAAGACAGTGCGATTTACCATCTAAGGCTGCATCATCACTTACCACCAGATGGGGTTATGGTCAAGCTCTGGCTTATAAAAAAAATAGGCCTCCCCTACAGATTGCCTCATTTTGTCATAACTAACATGTTTGGCCAGCGGGTTGTCAACCACAGTTTTGTATTTATTTTGAGTTCTTATCAGGAAGATGCTCCAGACCACAACTGGTTTTAATTTCCCTCTGTCGCCTCTTACGACACTCAATGGACGATGGGGAGGTGGATATTCCCACACCCCCACTATACGGACAATAAAATAAATAGAATAGTAATTAGTAAGTGGCAGGACTTCCTTTCTACGTAGGAATCGGTCCTTAATCGAGCTTAGATCATCTATCGTAAACAGAATATGATTATAAAAAACATCCTTTAATAAAAGTGACTCAGTTTTTTATTCAAGTGGAAAGATATTGCATACTCATCGCCTCCCGTGGCAAATAAAGTTCTTTCTTCCCGTTATTCGAAGCGAGATGAATAATGGATTATTTTTGCTGGATTGATTATCTTTCACTGCCGCTACACGGTATATGGGAATGTTCCTGAATATGATGTACTTTTTAACTTGCTTCAAAACAAACATTTAACCTTATTTCATACGAATATTGTTTGCAAGTTAAACGAATTTTTGTTTTGATTATAATATATTCTTCTAACGTACTGTGGTCGTTTCAGTACTACGTGACACCACTCGTGCCTTACAATACTGTAAGCTTCAATTATCATTTAGATGTTGCTTCAAAATATTAAAAGTAATTCTGGGAAGTCCTTAGTTTGGTAATGTATGCGATTTGATAATCTCATTCATTTTCAGTTCCGTTTATTACAGCCTATTACAAATTTACTGGTGGACATACTCCTTACCCATAGATGACGAGAGAGATGATGAGAGACTTCATGAGGATATACCATAGTGGCCACCGGGTTGTAGTTGGCACCCGTAGTTTATATTATTATTATTAGATGATTTTCAGAAAGATGGTGCTGCCCATCTATATAAAATTTCCATCTATCCGCTTTTACGACACCCATGGGATAATATCGGGTAGTGGATACTCTTAAGTTGCCACTACTTGGCGATTTGATTGTTTACGTTACCTTAATATGGACTCACTCGTTATTTTATATATACGTATAGTTTATATAAATGTTTATACGTGGTAGAGTCACGCTGCAGCTATATTATGGTTGTAGTACGAATGGGTTGGCTCGACCAGGGAAGTACCACGTTCTCACAGAATACCAGCGTAAAATAGCAGCTTAAGGACCGATCCTCCATTGCCGTTCACAGTTATTTCTCGGTCCGATCTCGATCTGGTTTATTATATTATTTGAATGGGATTCGAGCGAAGATTGACTGTTACGGATAGTATGAATGCAAACACATATTTTTAACTTGATTATATTTTCCGAACGACCAAGCCGACCTCCTCCATACCATACGTGCTAGAGCGAACGAGAGAACAGTTGTAACTTGAATGGGTCGGGTCGACCGGAGAAGGAAGGAAGAAATACAGAATGCTGTATTTGGTATGGTGAGTATAGAGAAATGGAGACCCGTTTTACTGGAATCGAGGCATTCCATCTTAGCCCTCAGGGGTGACAACGCCTCTACATTTTCATTCTTAATCGAATGTTATATATAATATTAAGATGTCTATGGGCCACAGCACCCACTAACCATTAGGTGGACTGTGTACTCGTTTGTCACCTTTATCTTATAAAAAAAGGGAAATGATGAACATTTTATATTACTGGAAAATATTTGAAAAGAATTGTATACGCAAAGTACCTACAATAATTTTAAAATAACATTTATAACTAGCGACCCGCTCTGGTTTCGCCTGGATGAGATCTATAAATGTGGCGTTATTTAAACTTAAGTCATTAAATACCATTTATTTTACGTCATTTATTTAAGTTTCTAAATTTTAGAACCAAATTAGATCTGGTCACTCTTGGTATTATTTTATTTGTTCGTGAAGTTTTATTAAAATCGGTTCAGCCATTCCGAATATTAGCTTAGACGATAGAATTTAGACAGAAACGAAATTCAAAAAATGGTATTTCATGTGTCAGGGGCATGTAAATATTTTATATAAAATATTAACAAACAAAATCTATCATAATGATGAAGAAAACGCTCAGAACGCTAATGAATTAGCGAAACCGGGCTAAATTTTTAACCCCGCTAAGAAAATCAATTATTTCCAAAAAATCGGGAAGGTATTGTTTTCACCCCAGTTTTTGAAAATCGAGTTATCAAATCTTAACGTCCTAGGGAGCTATTCGGGCTATTTTTGCGATGATGTCACTATGTCTGTATGTATGTGTTTAACTTTATAATGGAGTGTCCGATCGAAGAGCAAATTGCGGCGTCTGAAAGGGCCTTGCTGAACTTGGATTTTCTGTGAATTTAGACAGAATCGTCACGGTAGATGCTGAGAAAACCTCAAAAATTTGACTTTCTTTAATTGTGTTTTTGTTTTGGAATTACTTCGTCTCCTAGGTTTTGATCAATTTTATAATCTAAACAGCTCTTCTACTATCTATCTATTACCGTCAAATCAATTTTGTGTAATAAGTTTTTTTGTTTAGCTAAAAAAACTGCATAGATTGCCGCAAACCGTATCTGAATCGGTTAATTATAAACCGACGTGAGCTCGAAGTGCTCAAAAAAGTCGTTGCAAACGTCGTTACAGGTGAAATTTAAAGCGCTTTGCATTTGAAATTAGCGCTAAGTTGCTGGAATTAAACGTATTTTTTGTAGCTTATGGTATTTTGTTATCATTGATTCCAATGAGGAATTGGTCTGGAGATACAGAACGTGCAGAAAACGCACATAGGAACGTAATTTTTTGCAGTCTTTATCGGCGGTTGTAAGAATAAATAGTGACAGTGTGCGAGCGAGAGATGAATAGAGGCGATGCTATTTTCAATCCCATTCTTTAACCGCACGGGTAGTATACATAATTAATGCATAAATCTATCATCAATATAATATATTACAATAAAAATACTTACAAATGGAATGTAACTTCATCTTTTTTACATTTGAAGTATTAGACTTCTTTATCCACACATTAACTGCACAAATCGGCATTTTTTAAGAGCTCCTAAAACGACGGAAACGATTCTTGTAATGACGAAATTGATTCCGTAAACAGTTTTTATAAACGCACAAGATTTTTAAATCCAATATCTGCGCAGAGGGGAATAATCATGCGAGGCGAGCCCTTTGGGTTGAATGGTCTAAGCAGTGCATAGACCTTATTGTAAGCTTTTTATTTTATATGCACGCTTTTTATATTATTCAATTAGCATTAAAGAAAAATTTTGCACGTTTTCTTAAGTGGGTTGAAAGTGTCTACAATATTTATCAAATGGGCGACGACATATTCGAGCATGTTTTAAAAACACACACTTCCTAAAATCGAGATTTGCAGTTAACTTATTGAATATGTTTATCTATTAGGTAATAATAATAATAATAAATAGGGAAGTGATGACCCCATCGCCCACTGACGTAACGGTTACGTGACAAAACCACTACGTGAGCGCAGTCAATCAGCACCTTGCCAAGAGGTTGTTAGAGCCGTGCCTCAGCATAAGTTGAAGGTGCAAAGGCCCGCTTGTACACATGGCCTTACTATGAAACGGCGCCGGGTCTGGGCATCTCCTGTTGAATGACGCCCATTAAAATGGATGATGGAATACGATAGAACGCGCAAAGGGCCGCTGCCTGGGCTCGCCGGGGCGCGTCTGTAGCTGGCGCTAGACGTGACAGCATGCGAACCACCAGCCGAGCGCGATGTGCTGCTCGACCACCTAGTAGCACCTCGCATCGATCATCCCCACCAGCAGGCTTGGTGACGGCAGGGTCTTCGCGGACCCAGCAATCGACACCCGCCACTGGTGGAATACGCCGCATGCGTTGGATAATATCAATGAATAGCAACGCATTGCGGGCGTATTATAAGGCGATAGGGGGAGAAATTGGAGGTTTTGCGTATCGAGCAAGGATGCATCGACTTTTTGCTGAGCTGGAGCCATCTGTAACCGTCACCGAGTAAAACATGGCAGACTGAGTTCGGTATATCTTGCGCTCAAATATATTTGATGGCGCCGAGCTCGAACGGCTACGACGTGAGGTTGTTCCTTCATCAAATGAAAATGCTACGGCTGAGGACGTAGTGCCACAAGTTGCAGAACAACTCGCACACAAAGATACCGCCGTGAATTCCCCAGTGGTGAATGATTCAAATGATGATGGAACATTCGACCAGGAACTAGAAATAGAGCAAATGAGTAGTACATTGGAAGAGGCGATTGTGGAAACGCGCAGTACGCCGCTCGAAACTCCTCTCGCTCTAAAATACGGTCTCGTGGATCGGAAACTGCCGTATTACAAGTACTTGCCGGAAGCCGTGCCGTTGCTCGAAAATGATCGCGCCAGGCTCTACTGGGACCGGGTCATCATCACGGAAAGGACTATTTTTGCGAATAAGCCTGATATTGTGCTGATGGACTGAGCACAGTCAAGGATATTTTTGGTCGACATTACCATTCCGTATGACGAGAACCTAGTGAAAGCTGAAACAGATAAACGAATAAAATATCTGGACCTGGCTCACGAGATGACTGACATGTGGGGTGGTCTGCCGACTGAAATTATTCCTGTAGTCGTTTCTGCAAACGGGCTAATCCCACTAAGCCTCTCGGGTCATCTGAGGAGGCTCGGACTCCGTGACAGATCATTCCAGGCTCAAATGCAGAAGGCGGTGCTCCTCGATACCGCCCGCATCGTCCGCCGGTTTCTCTCCCTTTCCCCCTAACCCTCGGCTGTTTGGTATCCCCTGCCGAGGGCCTCCATCTGCTTGGGCTTTTATTTATTTATGTATTATTTATTTATTTGTGCTGGTATATGAAATATATATTTATGTATATTTATCATTTCCTTTTATATATTTATTCAGCCCCACCAGATGAAAATACACTACTAATACCCCATAATAGTTAGTAATTATTATCACATACTTCATAGTAAGTAATTATACTCAAATGCAGAAGGCGGTGCTCTTCGATACCGCCCGCATCGTCCTTCGGTTTCTTTCCTTTTCCCCCTAACCCTCGGCCGTTTGGTCTCCCCTGCCGAGGGCCTCCATCTGGTTGGGCTTTTATTTATTTATGTATTTTTATCTATTCATTTCCATTTATAATTATATATTTATAGAATCCAACCAGATGAAAAAACTATATTGATACCCCCCAATAGTAAGTATTTATTATAAACCCATATAGTTAATATTATAACGATTACTTACTAGAATAAAATATTAATATATCTACTTATCCTTACCATTATCTAATTACAAAATACCTTCTGAGATCAGCATAATGTATTTGTGTCCATTCTGAGCACTTGGAAATTTGTTTTGTTCTTTGGAACATCTACTCTGTGGCGGCCATCAAAAAGTGTCAAATGTTGTGAGTGCGGCGCGGCGGCGACGATTGTATGCGATGACAATGAAGCCACCGGCGCGTGTCTTGACCTTGTATTTCAGAATAACTGCAAAATTTCTTTGACTGTTCAGCATCCGACCTTTGATGATGCCAACAACAAGACGCCGCGCACTATTGAAGAGCTGATGGTCGAAACTAGTGATGCACTCTTTTTTCTGTTAATGGATATTTTCATTCACTATGTACGTTTATGGTATTGTTTGTAATGCGCATAAGTCCAATTTTCCAATTATTTTAAATATATTTTTTTGCGTCTCATAGAGTCCCTAAACTCTAAGCGTACACTCAAACTACTGTACTCCCTGAAACGACACTCAGTCCTTGCTTGCAAGACACAAGAGTCTCACAGGCTTAGTCTTGTTCTTGTTCAAATCTTGCACAGTCAGTCTTGGTCTTAGCTTGCTAAAATTAGGTTGTCTTGGTCTTGTATTAATGCAAAAACAAGACCAAGACTGCTAGACCAAGATCGATTTCCGGCAACACTAGTTAGGAATTAAAATGCAGATGCGTTGTCACCTGTGAGGACTAAGATGGAATGCATCGTTACTAGTAAATTAAATAAAAATTAAAAATTGTTTATTTCCGGACAACTTGAATTCAGAGAAAAACTTACATCTATATTAGTTATATAATTAATACTTATTCTTTTAATACTTAATTACTAAGCAGGACATAGTCCTGGAGATCATATTTTTGATCAGTGGACAGTCCCACTATCTGCAATCTCACCTAGCACAGTGTGGCCACTGCCGTGCAGTAAGTTTAGCAACGATGAGGTCTTTATTTGGATTATTGCATTAAAGCTATCCATACCCGCCTGTGCAAACATTGCAGACGCACCACAGTAGCACGGTAGCCGCAACAGCGCTCTGAGTGCCTTATTGTATTGAGTACGTAGGGGAAAAGCGTGATCTTGACAGCATCAGTGCATCGACCAAATCTGTGCACCAACATATTCGCCCCGACCGACAATTTCCTACGTTGTCTTTCAATATCTTCATCGTCTTTAAGGCAGTCAGTCACAATATGTCCAAGATATTTAAAACTATAGACGCTTTCTAGTGGTTTGTTATAGAGCTTTATAAGTAGTACCACACTAGGACATTTACTGTCAGCCTCAAATATCATGAGTTGCGACTTTTTGGTATCGTATAGTAAACCATTTGAGACAGCGAATTTTTCACAAACAGCGAGTAGAGCTCTCATTGCAATAACTGAGGGTGCCAACAGAACCATATCGTCCACGTAGCTTGCCGATATAGCAGCCGACAAGTACGCTGCTGAGCTCTCGAATCAGTGCGTCGATATAAAGGTTGAAGAGCCTCGGCGATTTCAGCCCCACTTGCCTCACCCCATACTCCATCCTGTACGGCTCGGAATACTCATTCGCCCATCTCATATAGTTTACTTGATTACTATATCAATACTTAAGTAAATCAGTGTAGACATAAAGTAAACTTACGCTTTCTAATTGACGCCAGAAGATATCGTACGAGACAAGATCAAAAGCTTTAATCAGATCTAGGAAACAGGCGTACACCGGTGTGCGCCTGTCCGTGTAATATTTCAAAGTATGTTTTAAACTCATTACTGCTGTTTCTGTTGATAGACCACGCGTGAAACCGTGCTGGGTATGGCTACATGATGATGCAGCATATAGTGGTTTTCTAGATAGAGTTAAGCATAATGTCAAATATCTTGGTTATTGTCGTTGCCAAGGATATTGGTTTGTAGTTCGATCTCTCTTATACGTCATCAGTACGGTTTTTACAGTGGGGACAACTGAAGTTCCCATTAAGTCAGCAGGCAAATAGGAATGCGAGCCACAAACATTAAATAATAGTGCCCAAAATCTAGGTAAATGCACACCTGCATATTTAAAAAAAGGTCTCTGGTTCTCTACACTCATCATATGAAAAACAGAAGCGTTAAGCTGCTACTTTCCGCAGGTATTCTGTGAGAGCATGTTGATTCCCCGGTCCTCTTGCTCAGCAGTCGCGTTTACGACAACTAGACCAACGAGGCAACCAATGCTCGTAATGATGATATCTCATTTCTTATGATACAAAAAAGATCGGCAAAGAGGAGCATCATCAAAGGCGCCAAATATCTAGTATTGCTTTCACCAATCACTTAAGCCTGGCGACAACGGAAAATTATTCCTGCAATTCCACGCCCAAGTGTGGATTTGGAAAGGAATTGCGGTCTGATATAAAAAATGTAGAAGTAATGTTAAATAGCTTTTTTTAACGTTTACCTAGAATATCGTTCTTTTAAAGTAGGTCACTACTTGGACCTACAAGCTAAGTCGTTTAGTTTAATCTTGTCAGAAGTCTAGATTATTTTTTAATGAAGCCCTTTCCCGTAACGCTCCAGTAGGCACAATTTTCATTTCAGACAAAATATGGAAGCAAATTGTGAGAAAAATACAGTTGTATTATTGGAACCTTTACTAAGTTTCTGGGCTGTCAACTTATTTTTTTAGTTATTACAGTCAAAGTGAAAATAAACACATAATAAATTTTAACTTTGCAGCTATAAATGAACTAATAGGACGTCTGATAGATATGTGGCCACTAAAACTCACACAAAGAGGTGTGTTGTCACTCTTGAAACTAAGATAGAATGCTTTCAACTAGAACTCCAATAATCTTTTACTGAACACATTATAAAATGTGAAAGAAAAATACACTTTTATTTAAAAAAAAAAGGTTAAAACATACTATGTACCAAATTGTTTTGTTTGAGTGCAATAAAGAATTTTCTATCAATCTATCTATGTTTTGTCCTGTATGGTGGAGGTGTTATACATACATAACTTGAATGAATACACGTTATAAAACACGTGTACCACGTGGGTTTTGAACACGAGGCGTAACAGCGCCGCAGGTGAATGTTTAGTGAATGTACCAAACCATCATCAGAATATGCCTCTTGTTTCTTTTAATGAAATAAAGAATTCATATTGCTGACAAGTATCACAACGCAAATTTTTCCGAACTTCGGAAATCCGGAAAGTCTGCAGTCTGTAAATATGTTCAAGATCGTCCATGATATTGTATTTGGTAAATCATAAATTCTCAATAAAGGACATCGACTGTTACCTAGGATGGTTCACGAGGCTAATGAATAAAAAAACACATCCAAATTTCAGTAGAGAAAATGGATGGGTGCTACCATCTGCTTGGAATCCTATATTAATCAAATTAAATTAAAACTCAAGCATACCACTGCAAGACTTAATGTACTGTAATCTCGTTCTACGTAGATCGGAAAAAATATTTAAAAGCTGAAGGTGGCCCGGGCATTAGACATCGGGACGTCAAACACATCAGTCTCCTCCTTCATCATGGGTGATGTAAACCACCCGAAACGTCGGGAATAAAAGTAAGTATAAATATGTGAAATCACACGCGATAAAATACGTATAATTAATTTTATAATCAATAGGCTTCGGCAGATCGTCGATACGCAGGCTAACATAATTTACTAAGAATATAAAATAAATTAAAAATTTTATGTAATTAAAAAATTGTTTCATTTTATTCATAACGATAAAACATTTAATATATTAATTAAAACTGTAGATATCTTAGAATTTTATCAAATTTATTCTTACTTTCGAGTGGGTCATGGGTTTTTTGTTTTATTCAATACTAGCCGTACATCTTAATTAATTAAATACTTGACTTTATTTAACACTTCCATGTTTAAATCGTATATTATTTACAATTTCATGGAATTTAATTTTTTTGCGCGGAATCTCAACTATTTTTCTAAAATAAAAATAGCCCAAGTTACTCATTATAACATCACCTATCTGACAGTGAAAGTCCCGTCAAAATTGGTCCAGCCGTTTCGGAGTTTAGTCGAAACATACAGACAGATAGACTGAAAGTCAGACGAAAATTTTAAATTTTAAAACTTTTATTATAACTACCGTATATACTTTCATACGCATGCACAGACAGGCACTTCAATTTTATTTATTTGTATAGATTTGGTTTTCATCTGCTTCTTATTAGGGTTCCGTAGTCAACTAGGAACCCTTATAGTTTCGCCATGTCTGTCTGTCCGTCTGTCCGTCCTCGCTTAATCTCTGTGACCGTTAGCACTAGAAAGCTCAAATTTGGTACCAATATGTGTATCAATCACGCCGACAAAGTGGTAAAATAAAAATTGGAAAAAAATGTTTCATTAGGGTAGCCCCCCTACATGTAAAGTGGGAAGTGATTTTTTTTTTAATTTCAACCCTAACGTGTGATATATTGTTGGAAAAGTATTTAAAAATGAGTAGGGGTTTACCAAAATCATTTTTTGATAATGTCAATAATTTCGGAAATAAACGCTCCAAAAGTAAAAAACAATGTGTCCCCCCCTCTAACTTTTGAACCATAGGTTTAGAAAATATGAAAAAAATCTGAACAGTAGAACTTTATAAGGACTTTCTAGGAAAATTATTTTGAACTTGGATGGAAAAAGTTTTCGTACAAAAAAGACAAAAAGTTGTACAAAATAATTCAAGTTTGTAGTATAATCGTATATGCAAGCATTTTTTTAACTTCGTTTACATATTTTATTATCCTGAACGTATCTTTTTTCAAATAAAAAAAGAATTGTTAAAATCGGTTCTCGCAATCCAAAATTACCACCGAAAACTTCTGGCACATCTATGTATTAATTAGTAACCCAATTCCCCGAGAGATGGCGCTGTAGGTACTTATTACATTGGGTCGGGTGTTATCGAATTGTTCGGTTGGTCTCTCCTTGGCATCGCCTGCCGCGGAGCGTGCAATATTGCACGCTCCATGTTCGCGCACGTACCCACTACCGGGAGCAGTTGCAGGAGCGCGGAGCGCTGCTGGAGCGCGAACGTAATGGATACCCACCTTTAAACTCATAAGTGGGAACACTTATTGTGACGGACGGGATACTACGGAACCCTACACTGAGCGTGACCCGACACGCTTTTGGCCGGTTTTTGTTTTGTAATATGTTCTTACAAGGAAAAAAATTCAACTCCGATGCGGCAGTCCAAACCGCCTTCAAAGAGTTTATCGATACTCGCCCCATTGTTATTTTAGTAAAGGGATCAACGAACTACCTATGAGATGGCAAAAGTGCATAGATAGCACCGATGCATACTTTTATTAATTAAATATGTTAAAAAATTGACTTTATATTAATCCTGTACAAAACGCCAATTTCATGTGTAAGGACTAAGGGCCTTTTAATAATATTATACACCACGTACAAGTACCACGGCTCTTATATATAAATAAAGTATTTTTTGCTTAAGTCACGGCCATTGGGGTTTCCTTGCTTCTTAATAATAACTAGATGCTTTCTTTTTCCGTCTTATTACTAAACGGAAATTATTGATAGATGGTCGAAGAAGTCTTTTTTATGAAAGATATGCACAATTGCACATGCGATACATATATACATGCGGCGCCACAGTCTTCGCGAAAGACGTAAATATCTCATACTGTACATTTAATTCGAGATTTGTAATTATAAACTAGTGTTTGGTTTATATAACAATAAACCACTGTTAATCATTAATGTATAAAGTACATAGGTAGTGCATATAACTTTAATAGTCATAATGTCATAAATTGTTATGGTAGATACTCGAAATTAACATAAAAAGTCAGTTGGAGTGACCGCTGCGTAACATGATAATTAACGGACGAGGTTTTAAGATATGATAAGAATATAGAACGACGAGTGAACGCAGGAAATAGAGTAAATGAGGCCCTACCGTAGAGTACTATAATACATACATAATAGAACGATGGAGTGGGCGGAGCCCGTGTAGCCACTAACATGTCACTAACACGTCAATTCACACGTATAAATGTCAACACAATCAATCGTTTCCAATTTTCGTGTCAAGTGTCGCTGCATGTAAATTATTTAAAAAATGGCAAATTGTGCGATAATTTCGTATTGAAAGAACAGCGGGAAATGGAATTTAAATAAAGGAGACATTCCACAACCAGTAAGTCGAAACTATTTATATTTTGTGAATATTAGAAACAAAAATAAAGAAACATTTATGTGTCAAAAACATTAATCAAAAGTCTAAAATGTGTTTGTGGTAGTGATAACTGATAATACGACATAATTGCTTGTATGTGCGCTCCCGGCGATGCCAATCCTCCTACAAAGTAAGGTTGACAGCCATTCTATTGTGTATTATAGTAATCTATGGGCCCTCCACTCTATTGTGAGAAGTCAGAATGTGTCAAAAAGGCACGTATAGCAATTCACAATGCTGTGTTGGTCCCTACTTTAGCGTATGGTAGTGAAAGTTGGGTGTGGCAGAAGAAGCACAGGAGTCGAATACACGCAGTAGAAATGCGGTCGTTAAAAAGAATGTTAGGGCTGAATCTAAATGACAGGGTGAGAAATTGTGCGATAGGAGAAGAAAGTGGTTTGCAAGGTGATGTTGTGATCAGGATTAAGAAAGGAATGATTCGATGGTTTGGCCATGTGAAATGAATGATTGAGGAAAGAGTGACAAAGCAAATTTATGTTGCAGAAGTGAACGGCAGAGTCGGAAAGGGTCATCCTATGCGAAATTTATCGACCAAATTGGCGATATATTTAAAAAGGGGCCAAATTAGGAGTACCTTAACCGACGAGCATGTATGCGTAGAAATATATGGATATGGATGTGTAGGAGGCGAGAGAGGTGTGTCAGGATGAAGAAGTTGAAGTCTGTAGTCGCTGCCCACCCCTCTGGGTGATAGGTGTGGGTGTTTATGTATGTATGTTATTTTTTAAAGATATTTAGTATTAATTATTATTATTATTATCTACAAGGATCTGAGACGTGGTCCTTCACTGCTGGCCGTATGAGGACGCTCAAGGTCGCTCAGCGAGCTATGGAGAGGGCTATGCTCGGAGTTTCTCTGCGTGATAGACTCAGAAATGAGGATATCTGCAGTAAAACCAGAGTGACCGACGTAGCCCAACGTAGTAAGCTGAAGTAGCAATGGGCCGGCCATATAGCTCGAAGAACCGATAACCGATGGGGAAGAAAGGTTCTCGAGTGGCAGCCTCGTACCGGTATGCGTAGTGTAAAATATTCTAATAAGCTGTGAATAACAAAACATGGCGACTTATTATTAATTATTGAGTTATTTTTATTTCAGGCGCACGAAAAAGTTTGTAATGCATGTTCCGTACAAAGTGAACAAAATAAAGCATACACATACTGTATATAGAACAGTACATCAACACCACATGCATCATGATCACTTGGATCATGGACCGTCACCGGTCGAAGAACACGAGAATTTGCATCATTTCAACATCCACGAGGAACCAGCTGTAGGACAACACAGCCAACCGGTTGGCGGGATCGGTATTCCAGAGTTCCTACTCGACGCTCCTTCAGACGTTGATGGTCTTCCTAAAATCATAAACAGTCACAGCAAGACATGGCCTCTCCAAATCTCCAGAGATTTTGCCGTAAATATTCTTCCTAAGCCAACGTATTGGCCATCGCAGTGCTGGAAGCCTTGCTCCTTTAATATTGATCACTTCGCTGCTCAGGGAAATTTACAACATATTTATATATCCGCCGTCGTCCGCCATTTATCAGAGGTCATGAAATATTGCTAGCATTTACAATATTCGCCTCTCTTACGTTGTTACAACTTGAACCCAGATGCCTTGTAACCCTTGAGGACCAAGATTTAAGATTTAGACAAAAGTGCCTTCCATTCTCCACACTAACCTTACGAAACACAACAGCGTTATAATAATTGGCGTTAGTATTTTGTGTGGGCGTTATCCTTCCCTAGTCCAGCCGGTCAATTCGTGTTGTAACCATAATAAAGCAGCAGCGAGGCTCTGCCACTTTTCTAATACGTAACGTATGTTTTTTCGTCACAGTTAAAATTCCTCTGAAGGCAAAGATGCCCCGATAACAACATAATTGCCTTCAGTACGTAATTGCGGAAGATTACCGCTGCCTTCAGTATTAAATTAGTAGTGACGTAAGATATTTCAACACCCCATTTTGTTCCGTAGGTGTCGTTAGAGGGGTCGATGTGAAATGGCTG
Source organism: Parnassius smintheus behrii (assembly GCA_036936625.1). Lineage (NCBI taxonomy): Eukaryota > Metazoa > Arthropoda > Insecta > Lepidoptera > Papilionidae > Parnassius > Parnassius smintheus. The sequence goes on along the minus strand of JAUPFT010000005.1, from coordinate 13,223,970 downwards.
ATAAATCTTACTTATAGCTTCCAATAAATGGTGCAACCGTCCCACTTACACCAGTTATAAAATACCCAGATCGGAGATGGGTAGCAACGTCGAACGTGTAACACAAGCGTGATGATTAAAGCAAATCTACCCTACAGCGGAAGAGGCAAATGTGGGCTTTTACGAGCTGATAATGATGATGAAAAAGAATAATACACTTTGATTCAAATCTATGGTTTCGATAATTTACTAAGAAAGTCGTAATATAATTCATAGTCTAAGTGTAATACGTTTCAATTATTGTATAGCAGTGACGAAGAAAATCATTTAGATACAAAATACGAATTGTGGCCGCTGGGGTAGGTACTATTTAATATCGCTCACGTCTCACTCTAAGAGTGTGTTTGCTTTCAATAACCTTTAAATGTGCTTCGTCTTTGTCGGAAAATAAATTTGTTGCCCTAAATTCTGATTTATCCAAAAAGATGTGATTTTTTCAATTTCCTCATTAGCAAACTGAAATAACTGGGATATTACGAGTATAATGAGTCATTTGTTTTGGTTTTTACATCAATAAAGTTTTAGGTTTACTGAGTTCTTTAATATTAAATATAAGATTTAGCACCGACGTTAATATAAGCTAAATGGTTACTATAGCCAAAAGTAACTCGAAAACAATTATAAACAAAGAAGACTACACATGTGTCACCCCTGTGAAGTGGACTAAAGCCCGGTTTACATTTTGAGAAGTGACAATGACAAGTGACAAATGACAAGTGCTTAGTGCGTGTGAACAGGCAGTGACAAGTGCGAGTGACAAGTGATAAGTGCGAAATGAAAAGTAACAAGTGAATAGCGGCCTGCTCTATTCTCTGACAAGTATCTCTGCCCCGCGCTAACCTTGCTTTGCCCTCAGTCACCCACTGCCGCTCCCGTTCTAGCGGCGACGTCAGAACATACACGTGTTGGTTATAATAGTTATTAAATAAAATATATTTGTTACATATATTGTATACATACTCGTATTTATAGTAATTTTGTTTTATTACAAAGTGGTCAGATAGCAATAATATTAAATTTGTCAAGGAATTATTGAAACACGAATGTTTATACAATATTAAATCGCTGAATTAAAAAAAATGATGCGAGACGCTGCTATGCCCTCAATATCTCAGGCAATGGGAATGGCCGGTTTCGGCGCAAAAGAAGTGGGTATATGCGAAGTTAAGAAGCTTTAAGTCTACATATTACCTAGAAAAAAAGAAAATTAAAGACACCTGTAGGTCAGGGACTGGAGCCATATTATTTTCAAGCCTAAATTTTTTTCTTGTTATAATTTTAAGACACATTTTTCTCACTTAAGCGTTTTTAGGAAATTGGTGTGCACCAATATCTTTGCAATAAGGCACTTCACACATCTTTTTAATCAAAAAAGGTAAAATTGTATGATGAGATATATAAACTTTAAAGCTGTGCTAGCGCCTTTTTGACAATTACCAACCCAATTTCACACTCGCAGATTTCACATAATAATGACATCCAATTGCCACATGTGTGAACAACAACTTGCTACTTGTCACTTGTCATTTGTCACTTGTTATTGCCGCTCGCACTTGTCACTTCTCAAAATGTAAACCGGGCCTTAAGCCCGGTTTACATTTTGAGAAGTGACAAGTTTAAGTGCAAGTTTAAGTGACAAGTGAGAGAGGCAAGTGCAACTGACAAATGGTAAGTGCTTATTGCGTGTGAACAGGCAGTGACAAGTGATAAGTGGAAATAAAATGCACACTTGTCACTTCTCACTTGCCATATCACTTCTCAAAATGTTAACTGGGCCTTAGAAATAGTGCCAAACAAACTGTAATCATACTGATTTTCTTTTCCTCAAACTGAAGTAACATGCCTGTTGCACAATTGTGTCATGATGATACCAATATTTGAACAAATGCTATTTTTCAAAAAGTATAATTGCATGTATTTTCTATTTATGCTAATAAAAAGGTATAGATTCGTCTAAGGTGTCAGCAAATATGATACGTTGTTAATGATGTTATTATAATTTATGTTAAGCTGGTAAAAGATAAAAGGTTCTCGAATAGCAGCCTCGTTTTGGCAAGCGTAGTATAGGGAAACTCCCAACTAGAGGAAACGTTCAGAGAGTAGGTGGATGGAGGTGGCTTAAGACCGTGCTTTATGGCTATCCGTAAAGGTCTAAATTCAGTCGTAGACTTGTGATAGGCCGTAATGAATAAAAGGATTAAAATTCGAGGTCTTCACAATCTGCCACTTATCATGGGATGTAGAAAATAACTCAAAAATGTAGATAAGTAAATAATGATTAAAAGTGAAGAATCCAACTTTCTCACACTGATTTCATTACTATAAGGTATACTTAAATATAAGAAGTTTTTACGGATTTTATCCCGTATATTAACTTATTTTAATTTTTATTTTATTTTTTATTTTTATTTTTTAAAAACGTTACCTCCACATTAGGATTTTCTCCTGTATCGTGGGGCAGTTTACAAACATAAATTTCACAACCCGGAACAATTACTTGTAGGCCATACAAATACTTGTTCCGTGCGGGATTCGAACCCGCGGCCCTAAGCGCTGTAACTCATTGCTAAGCCACTGCGCCTCGGAGCCGTCCCCTCGGAATATTCCCGATGTTTCCAGTACTTTACAGCACCCATATTCACGGGAGGACTGAGGTGTTCGATGTCCCAATGTCACAGTTAACCATGGCTACCTCCAGATTAAATTATGAATTTTTGTTTTGATCTATACATTTGAAGGTATGCAACACTGCATACACGACAAACGTACACTGTAAACATAGACTCCATGTTTACATTATTATTCATGGTCTATATTTATAGCAGTCTTCGTCGTGATACTTGGTTATTACCTCTATAATCGCCAATCACAAGTGTACTGCTGAATATAGGCTTGACACAAAAATTGCCATAAAGAATGAAGCATTTGCTGACTTCCATCTATCATCAGGTTGTCTATATATCTCTATTTAGTAACGAAACTGAACGGAAATCATACAACTCATATTTCGATATAAGATTGCCATTTGAGTAACTTCCGTAATTGTTGGTCCTTTCTGCTATATAATTATAATCAGCTCATTTCCACTTCAGCTGATCTGTTAGGCTTAGGCTATGTGAGTTGCTTTTGTCTAGCTGCGGATATTCTTTTTATGGATTTTAATGGCATTATATTTTATCAATTTATTTTTTATTTTATTATGAACATAAACGTAAAAATGCAAGTCACTCGATGTTGACAGGTCGATAGTATAGCCCAATCTCTCTGCTGGCTCGGAAGATGTTATTCTGATCTTTCTAATTGGTTGCGCGATGAGTTTCACTTCGAATTCACCTCGGACTATTTATAGTGTAAATATACAATTTTATTATTAACTCGAACATAACGTCACCTAGTCTACATTTTATGATTTTTTTTGGAACTACACCAACATGTTTTGTAAATACGGGTAATTTTGGTCCATGAATTTGTTCTTGTTCTAGCATAGCTATGAACCATACCGTTGTCAAAACAAAAAATATATAATAGTCGTTTAGAAGTAACACGATCTCTAAAAGATGCATTAACGATTATTAAGTTTATTTTAATAAACAAGACATATAAAATCGGAATAATATTACAGAGCATAGTGTATTTTAAATCTTATATATACTTGTAAGGGTTACATTTGTCGAAATTGGATTTTGGTTGACGCTTATATCAGGCTTGCCTTAGCGTGTCAGAGTGGGTTAACGAGTTTATAGGAAGTAATTAAACTCAGCCAAAGGATTAATTAATTTATTTCTGCTTAGTTACTAGTTATTAGTTATAAATAGTGTTTGTAAATGAGGTTATCTAAACACATCTTTATGTCATGTTATCTTTAGATAGATATTTATTTTATATGTTGAAATTACTACTCTTAGGCGAGTTGCATGTATTTTTACAGCAGGATAAAAAAATAAATAATATGTTTAAACACTCCAAACGACATTGTCGATCGTCTGATTATGCGTAATATATTCAAAAAGTGAAGGTGACTACGACACACATTCCACCTGATTGTAAGTGAATACCGAGCCTATAGACGTCTACTACTCACGAGAAGACGTATCGTAATCTCGAACGCTGCTCAGTCGAGTTGAATCTGTCGATTAAATTTTTGGTCGAAGTTGGATTTACCCTAGTCGGACTATTTGTGCCAAGTAAACATCCTCTCAACAACTTCGAGCTTAGTGCTCCGAACAACTACCGGCATAGGTGTGATACGGACATTACACATGACTTTTGTTTTTTTCATGTTCATTTTAAGACCTATCCGTCGGGACACACCATTGAGAGCATTGAGCATAGTGCTGAGGTCCTCCAGCAATTCTGCCATAAGGACCATATCGTCGGAAAATCGAAGATGAGTGATGTACTCGCCATTTATTTTAATACAGTTCCTTTCCAGTCCAGTAGTTTGAAATCGTTTTTCAATGCAGCGGTGAATAGTTTGTGGGATATAACGTCACCGTGTCTTAAACCTCTCTGAAGTTGGATAGGAGTCGTACTCTGGTTAGGTGCTTGGATAACCATCGTAGCTCTACTACATAGCAGTTTGATATACCGACAGTCGACTTGGCACCGCTAAAGGGACTGCAGCACCGCCCGAATGTCGATGGAATTAAAGGCTTTTTCATAGTACACATACGCAAGACAAAGTGGCAGATTTTACTCTTCGGACTTCTGTACAATTTGCTGAAGGGTATGTATGTGGTTTATGGTGCTAAAGCCATTTAGGAAACCAGCTTGTTCGAGAGGCTAGAAATTGTCAAGCTTGTGTACGAGACGATTCGTATGATTCTCGAAAACAGCACGTAGATGCGGTGAGTGATTTGTCGCCTTTCTAGAAGAAGAAGCACTTCTGTTTCACGCCTCCGGAGTAATGCCACTACGGAGGACGGTATTAAAATAACTTCTGAAGGACTTCAGGGATTGGTTATTCACCCAAATTCAGAAGTTCCACTGTAATTCCTTCCTCGCCTTGCCATTTTTAAGGTGCTGGAGAGTCATTCTAATCTCTCTCAGACTGACTTGGATGTGATCGGAATAGAGTCGGATAAGACTTTTTCTTGGATCGTTACTCACACTTGGGTGTGACACCAACTACGACGTGTCCAGCTGCCCCTAGAAACCCTCAATCTCACTCAAAATCTTAGGTGTTCCGGAAATTATGTTGCCACATTCGGTCTTCAACTTCGACAGTTGGCTCTACTATACGATAGTATACTTAGAGAGAGATTACTGCGTATTCTTCTCCGCCTAGGTAACCCAGGCAAACTCCTAGATATAGAAAATTTCCACCAACTTTCAAATTAGAGTAAAAACATTTTTGAAAATCAATGCTATATTTATTATAATGGATATGAACAAGTTAAATAAGAAACGGTAATAAATGACAAAGTTATTGAAGTAAATTGTAAGTTGTATTTTATTATATTAGAACTTTACAATTCGCTTCATGTGAACTAACAAAGCAAAACTTGTAAATTTAATAGTAACAATATTGTGATATTGTTAATTATAAATAGATAGAGGCTTGAATAATGTTTGTTGCTTTTAAAACTATATTAAGTATAGCCTTAAGTTTTAGCTCGTATTATATACTGCTTTAATGATTGTGCCCTTTCTCATTATTTTTAGGTAAGGCTTTTTACACGGTCAGGGTGGAGTTATAAAGAGGGTTTCAGGATATTTATATCAGGATTTTAGGATCAACGGCATGGCAATCTGACACGACGAGAGAGTGATAAGGTGCAGAACCAACAATATTACGTGGCATGTAAATGTCTGAGACTAAGTACAAGCTTATATAGGTATGTCATAGCTCTAAGAGCCAATGTCAAACATCTGTTATAGTTTATATAGGTATGTATAGCTATAAAGCCAATGTCAGTAATTACGTGTTGGAAATAATGTTACCATCACGTAGTTACTGACGGATTGACTGAATACGATGTGAATTTTGATTGGATTTAAAATGTTGCTTTTTAAATGGATTGTGAAGTGTGTATCAAAGCCAAAAAGGGTTTATTTTGTATTTTTTTTATTAGATATCTGTGTTATATACATTAATGTGCAATTAAAAGTTAAATACAGCTTTCTTAATATACAAACGTAAACATTTTAAGAATTACGATAGTATTTTGATCACTAGGCGACCATTACTATAGACCACTTATAACATCGGCTATCTGTCAGTGAAAATCCCGACAAAATCGGTCCAGCCATTTCGAAGATAAGTCGGAACAAGCAGACAAACAGGCAACACTTATACTTTTATGTGCATTTAGTAAAAAGTTGTAATTTTGACATTATAAACAGACACTTTAATTTTATTTATTTATATAGATGAAGATGCTAACGGTAAAGGAACAAAACTTAAAATTTTTTTAAGTTAAATCATTTAAAATTTGCGTCCATTAAATTTCGCGTTTAATACACACTGATTCTTGCCGCATTGCGCTACAAAAAATCTCATACGCGGGTGCGATGCGCCGTCATGCTACGGTCTGCATGTAGTACGTGAACCATATTATGCAAAATTTACTAAAGTTATTCATGAGTGTTATTTCAATGCGTTGCGTTATATTGCGGCCACGCTAATGTGCGTGGAGGTTAATGTTACTTTATTTCGTTGCTTACACCAGTTCAATTTATATTAAGTGAGAGAAGTTGATTGCTCGTGAATTTTTGATAAGGGTAACGGTAACATAGTAGAACTATGGTAATGAAAAAGATGAAGCCTAATTCGGGTGACTTTTTTTCGAAACACGAAAGGTGCCGGTGGTTCAAGCCTGAAATTAATTAAATGGAAAAAAGGACCGAGATTTATCCAGTGGGTAATTGTGGTTCACAGTAAGCAGCTTAGTGATACAGTTAACAGTTGAGTTACGGGTCAAATACACGAATCATTCACGATTGACATATGTCTAGTTCGAGCAAACAGCTGTCATGCAAGGATAGTTGCGTTGCCCAATAGTGCAGACAAATCCGCCACAAAATCCCTACCCATCTTCACTTCGTTCCTTTACCCAAAAGCGCTGATAAATCCGCTACAAAAACTCTACGGAATTTTGCTGGTGTAACCGTTTAAGACGTATGGATGGCTTCAGGCTCCGAAATTTATTTTTTAGTACCAAACTGTATTATGATTAAAGGGCGAATGGGTCTGTTCGACGGCTCCGTGACGCAGTAGTTTAGCAATGAGTTATAATGCTAAGGGTTAGAATCCCGCACGGAACAAGTATATGTATGGCCTGCAAGTAATTGTTCCGGGTCTGGATGTATGTCCTTGTGCAATTTATGTATGTAAACGGCCTTCACGATGCAGGGAAAATCCTAGTGTGTCTATCCTATCCTAGTAACGTTTTTTAATAATAAAATAATAAAACAATAAAACTGTTCGACCAGGAAAATACCATGTTCTCACGAAATGTCAGTGTAAAATAGCATCGCAATACTGCAGTGCTTGCATTTTATTTCTTAATAGTGAATATATTCAGGTTACCATCATGTGGACTAGTATGCCTGTTTCTCACCACTAATTTGTATAACAAAAACTTTTTGTAACTACTTGTAGATAAAATTGAATTGTCTGTCTGTAATATAAAAATAACAAGCTTCTATTAGTCTCGAGGATTATTTGCATGCTATTTAGACGTTAATAAACATTTTTAAAATTTTTAAATCCCTGTCTGTTTTGTTTATCTGTCCGGGCTAATCTTCGGTTCAGCCACCGATCGTGATGAAATTTCACGAGCAGATAAAGAACAATGTCAAGAGGTATCAGGGATATATTTTATCTGAGAAACTTGGAGGTTTATTTGAAAAATTGATAAAATAAATTGTATTTAACTATCTTTAATCCTGGCTGGGTGGATCGCTAGTTAGTCCACATATTTGATGTTTAATTGACTCTTTATGCAATATGCTTTATGCATTTTTATGTTATATGGCCAAATACAAAGGGACGTTATTAACAAACTGTGCACTATGTTGACTCTTTTTGCATTACAAATTGAAAGAGCGTGACAAAAAACCCATAGGCATATAATGAAAGCTAAGACAAATAGGGAGTGACCGCAGACCTCCCCGCGTCGGTTCGCGTTCGAGAAACCAATTAATCTTAGTTTCACCGTCTAGTAGAGTCACCGCTGAAGCTTATCTAAATTACTCTTAATGTTTTAAAAATACATTAGTTCGTTCGCCGTGCTGCAGCATATTATGGTTGCAGTACGAATGCTTGAAAGAGAAAGGACCACGCTCTCACAAAATTCCAGCGTGAAATAGCATGTTAATGCTGCTATGTTTCGTATGGTGAGTGTAGAGTACGGGAGAGCCTTATTACTGTTGGAGAGGCACGCTATCTTATATCAAAAAGGTGATAAGGCATCTACCTTTTGATTTTTACTTATGAAAAGAGGATGATAGATGTGTCTATGGGCTACAGCATCTACTTACAATCGGGTAGGCTGTGTGCTTGTTTGTCATCTTCATTATTGCCGGTGTTGTCTGGGTATAGTAATGCGGCTTGGTCCCGGATGTCTCTCCATCACCTCCCCCGTGGCACGTGGCGTGACCATAATCTCGAAATCACATTTTGCCTAGTGCCTATTGCCGCAGCGATGTCACGATCAAAATCACCAGTCTGCAACATTCCCACTGCTCTTAACATCTCTTTTTCAGTTACATAAATGTCGGCGTTGCATTGCAATAGAATTTCAAATTATCACAATGAACTCTAAATTGAACCAAAAGGATGTTTAAATAGCGGTTTTCAACAAATAGAATAACAATTATTTCTCTGAGTACAAAATTTGCTCCCTCAAGTTCAACTCAATTTTTATCGCCATCACAATTTATTTATTTATTTTGTTCAAATTTAGAATCAATCTGTTTATATTCATACAATGGTTTTAAAGTTGCCAATACTTCTTTTAGTTTACGTTTTTGGAATAGTTCTGTAAGTCAGAAATAAAAGATTTGTGGCTTTTAATATTATATTACAAATACCAAAAATAATATTGACTTATGGTAACTAAAATCTGGCGTACTCTGACGTTAAAAAACATTAAATAGAGCAACACTCACCTTTTTGTTTTGGATGAGGACATCGGAATTTTTATATCTTGACCCCATGCTTGAAGTAACAGACTACTTCGCTTCACGACATCACCAGGTAATAAAAAGCAGTAGTTTCTTTTAGGTCATCACTTCTCGGCGTCTTACTAAGTAAAATTACTTAATTGACATTTAAATAAAGGCTCAAAGTTAGTTCAAAACACTTTTACTTTAATTATAATGTAATTCAAGCACTGACATAGTTACTTAATGTATCAGTCGTACTCAATTAACAGGTACAAAGTGACTTTTAAATTGATTCCACTTAACGTTTGTCTAAACACTGGGCCTATTTTCTTACATCCATTTGCTTGTTACTAACATTGTATACTTTTTGTTTACGTAGATGTAACGAGCACTAGCGTTGTGGATATCTAATATCTTGATGGCTTCTAGTAAGGGTGCTCACCCATGTAAGCGAAGGCTTACGTTAGCTGCATACTCTGTGGGTTCATTTACTATTTTAATGCACTTTATAATTTCTACTAGAAAATTATTGTAACAGACTCGATATTCGATAGCCCCAATTTCACCATATCCTATGTCCCTATATCCTATCTTCCTTCTTTCTGGATGATTATTCTTATACGTGGTATTAGCATTGTTGTAAAGCAACGCTGCAGCTTATATTATGCTTGTTGCACGAATGGGTCGGCTCGACCGGGGAAGAACCACGCTCTCACAGAATACCAGAGTAAAACAATAGCAGCTTAATGTTGCTGTGTTTCGTATGGTAAGTATGAGAACTAGAGATCTTTTTTACTGGAAACGTCTTTTTAAAGATTCTTAATCTAGGACAAATTTAGATGTCTATGAGCCTCAGTATTAACTTATCATCAGGTGGACTGTGTGCTCGTTTGTGGCTTTAATTTAAAAGAAATGTACTGATATGTCATAATTAAATAGTGTATATGAGTACATAACTTAGAACGGAAATATATAACTTCATCTTCCAATCAATTCCATCTATATGATCTTTGCATAAATGAACACCTGATAAAGGTTCCTTTGAATCGATTCTGTAGTGCTTATAACAATAAAAATATTTATTTTTTGAAATAAGTCACCAAATGGTAAATTGATAATGAGTTTTTTTTGCCAACATTTCAACCCTGAATGTGGCATGAGCTTGAGTAATAATAAGTAGGGCTCATATTGTTTTAAATGAGGGATTCCTTTCTCGTACTCGTGACTTTTTCGTAATTCTTCGTGTAATTTTTATTTGATACTAAACTGTTCCCCTACAGTCCACCTGCGTACAGTCCACCTGATGGTAAGTGGTTGCTGTGGCCCATAGACATCTACATCTATTCTCGATTACGAATCAAAATGCAGATGCGTTGTTATTCGTGAGGACTATGTTGTAATGCCTCGTTTCCAGTTAAACGGGTCACCGGTTCTCTATACTCACCATACGAAACACAGCAGCATTAACTACTATTTAACGCTGGTAATCCGTGAGTGCGTGGTCCCTCCCCAGTCGAGTAGACCCGTTTGTGCTACAACTATACTACTAACATAACTGCAACATGGCTCTACTACGTAAATCTTTAAATTTTTTAGATTTTAGATGCTTAAAAATCATTTATTTTATCAATTTATAGTTTTTTTTATATATCCTAGTTTTTGGGAAGCATTCTGGCCTTGCTCTTTATCTGTTTGCAAAGTTTCATCACAATTGGTTCAGCCATATTAAAGAGTAGTCCGAACAAACATACAGAAAAAAAGAGTTGTTTAAGTGGCTGAACTGTTGGTTACCCGATGGTGAAAGGGAAAGGACAAAATTAAGTTAATATACTTTTCGTGTCCCTAAAATTTTTCTTATTTCTAAGATAAGTAGCTAAATAGCTGTAAATTTTTAAAGGCTGGTTGAAATTTCAAGTGCTGATATGATGGTGAAGGAAAACATTTTCAAGTAACTTATAGTTATATAATATATACTTGTCGTTACGGTATAGAAAGTGAAACTAACTACAGGTTATTTGTGAGGAATCCTTCACAGTCCTTTGGGTGACAGTACATGCGTGGCCTTCTTTATTTATAGTGAGTTGCAAATGTCCATATGCCGCAGAACCGTTTACCATCAGAAACTAATTCCTTAATTCTTGAATCATTATAGCCCACTACAAGTCCACAGCTGAACATAGACCTCCACCATAGATTGCCACATAGAGGAGCATTAGCATTACCTATAGTTGCCACGCTTGGCAGGCGGGCTTGGCAACAGCAGTTTATTTGAATTATTGAGTTGTTATCAGAAAGATGCTGCTGCCCGTCTTCTGTTTAAGTTTTCCTTTGTTGCCTCTTATGACACCAACAGGATGATATGGGGTTTTCAATTTCGTTACGCTGCTACTATCCGATAATTAGAAACAAATGTTGTGAAATATTGTACACTTTGCCTTCTACTCTACTATAGTTATGAAGCACCCTTATGGTTAACGTTTTAATTGAGTGGATGATCGTTGTCGTTAAGTTAGTATCCATCAGTGAAAATCTATAAAGAATAATAACTAGTAGATATATATTCTCAAAAGTAATGATGATTACTTTGATGACCACTTTTATTAGAACCAACCATGCCAATTAAGTAGAAGTTGTTACGGGTCAGACTCATTACTTGTCGTTTGTACTAAACTAGCGAATCGCCCAAGCTACGCTAGGTTGCAATTCACAAGTGTGCTGTTGTTAATAATACGTTAACATTTCCCTTCTCACCTTAGAAATATTTATGTATGATACATTTAGCCGTGATTGATCAGGGGCTGTAATTGCCGCAAATTTCATGGTACTATCAATATAAAATTAATTGAAATTTTAAATACTGATTTACCATGTGCTTAGCGGTGGAGGAAAATATCATGAGTAGACCTCCATGTCGGAGCGATTAAATATTTCGAGTACATGTGAAATTTGTTCACACGTACTGAAGCAACATTATTCAGTTATTCCTCAATAACCCTTTTAGAAATGAGAGGTAACGGTAAAGGTAAGGTTATGCCTGGCAGTGGGAAGTGTAAAATAAAATATTTTCGAAATCCAAAAGTGCACGGCTCATGAGCGTTTCAATTTGTTTGAGTTGAGATTTCATTTAATTGTGATGAAAAAAAAATGTATTCTTGACTTAAAATATTTTACGTATTTTAAATTTAGCGCTATTATTTTAACGGTTAGTGTACACAAAGTATAAAATCGACATAGGCTGCATGGTATATTTGTCCTTTGTCTGTTAATGACTAAACATATGAAAGTGCCTTAAAATATTTAATTGCAATAAAACTTATAAAAGTAGAATATCATTTTATTAACAAACTGCTAGGCTATATTGATATTGATATTATATGATTTACATACATACATTATATTGATGAATAGGGAACCGTTTGATATAAGTTAATATATATTCTGAAGCTAATTAAAAAAAAACCGGTTACGACACGTCAGTTTTTTCGGGAGTTATCGTGACCACATACAAATTCAACATCGTCCGGATGTTGATTATGTATGTGTTCACGTAATTACGGTACCTATATATTAGGTCCACGTAAAAATTTTTTCAAACCGTTTTTTTCTAAGTGGCAATATAAAATGATTTTTTAGAAAAAATAACATGAATTAATTAGAGTGTTTACTTAATATACGTCTACTCATATCATACAAGCGCATTAAGACATTTTAAAAACAAAATTGCTTGAGCTTGACGTGTCGAGAGTAAAGCACTACCTAATAACGCTTTGCGTTATGAGGCGTGCAATAGGTTTTTACTATAAAATATGATGTAACTTTAGTAATGGCCTATTTTATAATACTTTAAAAATAAAATAAAAATAATTTAAGGCATAGTGAAATCCGCACCAATTTAAACATATAAATCAAACCAGATAGAGGTGGATAAACAACTTTGTTTTGTTATTCCTTTCTGTAAACATAGAAACAGAAAATTTTCATTATTCAATAAAGATTATAAATAATACATATTGAATGTCACTATTTTGTTTAATTTTTCACTGACTCGGAAATAATCTTTTGTCTTGGGAAAAACTAGCAAGAAAACAACGGGAGTTTAAAAAAACACCCTACAATCATACTGGGTGTCTCAGAACGATCCAACTACTTCGAACAATAATTAAAAAATTGCTAATTGTAAATTTTTATTTATTGACACCAAATACGTAAAGAATGAAATTTTACTTTTTAAATATTACATAAGATAAATGACGAACGTTTTATTGGTTAAACGTTTTATTGGTGACACTCTTCAAAGCTTTTGCGGAAATTATCGAAGAATTTTCGAAGAAATTTCTAAATAATTAATTTGATTTCTCTTCAATATTTTTTTTTAAATTTTCTAAACTTTGTGAATAGTTCTTGTATACAAAACTTTTAAGATAACTCCACAAGAATAATTCAAGTGGGGTTAAATATGAACTCCGTGGTGGCCACTCAATGTCACCCTTCGAGAAATCACTTTTTCTGGAAACAACTCTGGCAGTGCTGCTGGGCGAGTTGTTAATGGTGTGCGCCATGGTGCCATCTTGCTGGAACCACGAGAGGAGATTGTAGTGCCCACTTTTTTGGACTAAAAAAAATGCGTATCATCTCTATATAGCACATCGAAGACACCATAATAGCTGTGCATCATGGTTCTTTAAAAAAGTAAGATCCAAGAATGGACTTTGTCGACATTGTGACTTAAACTGTAAGTTTGGGGCTAGGCCAAGAACGTTGATGTAACAATGTTGGATTGCTTCTTTGCTCAAAATTAGCAACTCTGGCGATTAACATAAACGTTCAAATGAAAATGGGCCTAGTATTTAAAGAAAATCTCAAAATCGTCAAACCTCTCTAACATGATATTCACATAATTTAAACTTTGAACATAATCATTTTCGTTCAACTTTTTTTATAGAATAAGGGTGACAAACGAGCACAAAGTCCACCTGATTATAAGTGGGCGCTGTGGCCTATAGACATCTACATTTATCCTCCATTAAAATTCAAAACGCAGATTCGTTGTCACCCCTGAGAACTAAAATGGAATGCCTCGTTTCCAGTAAAAAAGGGTCAAGCTTCTATTTAACGCTGTTATTCTGTGAGAGCGTGGTCCTTCCCCGATCAAGCTGACCCATTCGTGCTACAATCATAATAACCAGCTGAATCTGAATTTTAATGGTCTTCACATACAAATATCAGATTTGTCGCTCTAGATAGCCTCAATTAGGATCTGCGCTTCCTAATGCTAACACGTGGCTGTCGACTTACAGAATTCGCAACCAACTTGATATGTCCAGGGGTTTAGGCTGTTCTTGGATTACCATGATGAATATCGCCTAGTCTTTTTCCGGTACCGTTCTATGCTTGAATCGAAGCGAGGATAGTGGCATTACTAGGGGTTTCTCCAATATTGCGCAATCCATAATAAAGTCGAAATAGCCGACGAACACGAATGAGTGTTCAAAACAATCGTTGCTCTCGCATATAAGGTATGGCGGCAACTAAAAATATAAGAACAGATCTTAGTCTTACTAGCACTACCTCTCCCTCACCTCCACCCTGCTTTGTTTACTACTACTATATCATGGTTATCACCTAATATGTGTGAGCCGTGGTAGCTCAGTGGTTAACGCTCGCTGTAAATATAATAGAACGCGAGTAACCCGGGTTCGATCCCCGCCGGCACCAATGAAATTGTTAATTGCAATTTTAAGTGCTGATTTACCACGTGCTCGGCGGTGAAGGAAAACATCGTGAGGAAACCTGCATGTCTGAGGAATAAGAAAAAAAATATTTCGAAGACAAGTGAAGTTCGTTAACACGCATTCGGGCAGCGCGGCGGCCACTTCCTTGCCCTAAACCCTCTCAGAAATGAGGGGAGGCCTGAGCTCAGAAGTGGGACGTATATAGGCTGTAACTTTACGTTACTTTACTTTTACCTAATATGTAAGGTAAGTCATTAATATTACACAGAAACAGAAAGGGGAGAAACGGGAAACAAAGAGAAAGAACTCATGCTATTAATAACAACTTTTGGAGTTTTTTTTTCTTAAATATGAAATTATTAATTTAAGAGCATAACTTCTTATACCGTAATGTTGAAGCTTACTGATCAATGTTTCATGGTGAATATAATCGAAGGTTTGGGCAGATCACAGAATATACCATTAGCATCCTGTGAATTCTCAAATGCATTGAAAATGTATTTAATCAGCTAAACACCAGCATCAGTTGTCGAGCTGCCCCTTGTAAATAAATTTAAAGTGGCTTGTATGCTATTTCGAAATGGTTTTCTATTTATTTGAATTTTAGCACGTATTTAATATTAGAAATAATGTATTAATATTACTAAACATTCAACCAGAACTACACCTTAATATTAATATTTGCAATACTGCCTTAGACCCAGTAGTGGTCATTATTGTGTACTCGTATACATGATTATAGACAATGATAGAAATATGCGTGAACTATAACAGTCACATTTATATTAAATATACAAATAAACTGGGTAAAAATATACAAACAACCCGGGTTCGATCCACGCTGGCACTAATAAAATTGTTAATTGAAATTTTAAGTGCTGATTTACCACGTGCTCGGCGGTGAAGAAAACATCGTGAGGAAACCTGCATGTCTGAGAAATAAGAAAAAAATATTTCGAAAGACATGTGAAGTTCGTCAACACGCATTGGGCAGCGTGGTCGACACTTCCTTGCCCTAAAATCCTCACAGAATTGAGGGCAGGCCCAGTAGTAGAGGTATAGAGACTTATATTTAACTTTTACGTACATCCATCCGTCCATTACGGCCTTTAAAAGTTATCGATAAACATAGTTCTCTTTCATAAATTGCTTCATAGGAGGACTATATGAATGTGATAATGTAATGCTAGTAGCGGCTTTAGACGAGTAAGATTTCATTTGAATCGTATTTCTTATCCAATGATCTGTAAGCTCTGGTCTGATCTGTAGCCCCCCATTTGTCGAAGCCTTCATTATTTCCCAACGCGTTTTATATTTCGTGGAATCAATGTGTAGAATAAAGGGGTCAAGTAAGTGGAAAGTTTGTTAATTACGCCACGTCACTGTTGAGTTATGTGTATGATAAAAACACACTTGATATAAAAATATTAACATAGGCTTTTGCATAAAACTAGGGAAGACAAAGGAGCTCACAGTCGCTGATAACATTCTCCAATTGGCATGTTGATGCTGCAGCCCTTGAACACTTACATGTATCATCGATTCATCATCGCTACAATGCATCACAAGTCTATATCGCAAAACACGGTTTTGAGCCAATTTATATCTATCTCAATAAGAAAATTTAAAACCCTTATTTTCAAGTTAAAAATAAAAAGACATTTCGGCAGAAAGCTTATTTGTTAAAAAGAACCTCCACGAAACAAATTAAAATTAGTGATATACATCATCAATACAGTCCATCACGAGTACCTAGCTTAACATATACCACCAATAAATACAATGCTGCGCCTCGCTCATATCGCTGCTGCTCGAGAACCTTTCTTACCAGATCAGATCAGATCTTCGAGCTATTTGGACGGCCCATTGCCACTATTGTAGTCTTTAAGTGACTTCTTAAAGAGCATTATTTGTCTCAATCGTTCGAACATTGTTAGAATAAATTATGTGATGACGTAGTTTTTGTATTTATTTGTGTTATGTTATTGTTTGAGGAATTTTGTAACAATATACGTATATAAATGTATCATATGCTTTTTTAAATGTCACAGTTATTTATATGTTATTTTATTGCATGTATTGATATTAAATTATGTAGATTTGTATTGTACCAGCTACCTAGTATTTACTGCTTTATTCCTTTACGCCTTTGGTTGCCTGGAAGAGATCGATACGTAGCGATAAGGCCTCCAAATTGTACATGTAATCTGCTCTTTGTTATGTTCTTTGTAAATTTGTTTGTGATGTACAATAAAGTATTTTCATTCATTCATTCTCTCCAGCTTTCTGAACCGTTGGGCTATGTCGGTCACTCTGATTCTACTATGCAGATATCTTAATTTTTTGCTTACTTATACAACCATATTACTGCGACCTTTTAAGAGATGCAGGAAGTTGATGGATGCAGTTGGCTCTGAAATGTGCACTTTGGGAGGGCTTAAGTAGTGGACTTTTGGTGGGCTTGAATGATGATACCAATGATACGAGTAAGCACAGTGTTTATTTCTCTTAGTACATAATGTCTATATTTATCATAAATCATACTACTTTTTGTTCCGATAACAACATCGTAAAAACGCCATATTATAGAGCAAAGCTTTTCACGTCAAATTATTATTTTCGATCCGAACTAACACTTCCCTCGGATTGACGGCTTTTTTGCTTGTTAGTGTGCTTATAACTTTCAATAAATTGTTATTCAGTTGCTACTTTGTTGTGTCACTGCCGTAATACATAATATTATTTATGGTAGAACCAACTTGAAGTATATTATGGTTGCGGTATAGTATTAACTTCGATCAATAATACCAACTAGTTGGTATTGTTGATCAAGAATATTAAAGTGAGCACTCAGCCCAAGCTGGGTGTCCAAACGGTAGTGGGGATGGCGTGATTGTTTTATTATATAATATTAGAGAATTTTTTTACGTGGTAGAGGCATGCTGCAGCTAATTTATGGTTTCAGCGCGAATGGGTCGGCTCGACCGGGCTAGGACCACGCTCTCACAGAATGACAGCGTAAAATAGCAGCTTTATGTTGCTGTGTTTCGTATGGTGTGTGTAAAGAACCGGAGAGCCTTTTAACTGGAAAAGAGGAATTTCATCTCAGTCCTCAGGGCTGGCAACACATCTACATTTTGATTCTTAATTGAAGATAAACGTAGATGTCTATGGGCCATAGCATCCGCTTACCATTAGGTGGACTGTGGTCTCTGAGTGCTCGTCTTTCACCCTTATTCTATATAAAAAAGGAGAACTATTAGAGCAAATGAAATCAATAATAAGTTACATACATATCACGAGATGTACAATTTCCCATTCATATTTATAGTTTTCTACTAGCGTTGTGAATTGTAGAAGCAACTTGGTTAGTCCTGCTGGTAAGACATGTAGGAAGTTCATGGATGAAGGTCGCTCAGGACTGTGTTTTATAGCATACCCTGGGTCTGGCCAATGGTCAGGACTTGTAAAGGGCTATAATGCCTATGATTTTTTATAAAGTCGAAGTGAAAGACAAACCTAAAGTTTCGGAGGACTAAGATGGAATGCCTCACACTTTAATTATACTGGCTCTGTATACCCTTCAGTCTGGAATACAGCACAGTACAAGCGCTGATGTATTCTATCTATTTTCGTTAGATCGGAAACTTTATCCCCTATTTTCTTAGCCTGGAGAAACCACATATTTATTTAAAAAAACATCGTTAACATAAAATCGGTTCACAATATTGACACATTATCGCAAAAAGAAAACTGTCGAATTGAGCGGAAGTGAGATAAAACACTGACCTCTATAATATACGAGTACATACGACGTATAATATACGAGAGGTCAGTGATTAAAATCATTACTAATATCATAATTATAACTAAAAAGAAAGTTTTATTAAAAAAAATAAAAATAAAAAAAACAAGTTAATGGAGCGCATAGACATTATTTAGTTTATTACGATCCCAGCGTACTTTAAAGGAAAATATTCTCATGTCTTTTTATTTTCTTTAATACAAATATTACAGTAATTTGTCTATGTCACATATATATTAGTGATGGATGAGAGGTATTACAAATAATTTATCATTTCCAAATACACAGCTTTACGTAATAGAACTATACTGCTGCTATATTAGTAGCATAGTTGTAGCACAAATAAGTCGGCTCAAACCGGGAAGGACCACGCTCTCACATATACCAGCGTAAAGTAGCAGCTTATCGCTGCTGTGTTTCTTATGGTGAATGTTGAGAACCGGAGACCCTTTGTATTGGAAACAAAGGATTCCATCTTAGTCCTCACGAGTGACGGGTGAATTTTAAGTCGTAATCGAGTATAGATGCTCGTTTACCACCCTGTAAAAATACATAAATTACAAAAATATGTTTAGCGAAAATATTGACTTTTGTCTAGTCACGTGTTTAGCTAATGCGAACATGCAGCATTATATGATCATGACAGCCTCGTTGTTATAGTGGTAGTTAGCGCGACTGCAGATCGTGAGGTACTGAGGTGTAATCTCGGATCGGGCCAAAATAATTTTTTTGGGATTTTCTGTCAGTAAATTCTCAGTAGCAGCTTGGAGTCATTAAGTTAGCGGTGCTTCACTCCTGTGCCTCGGAAAACACGTAAAGCCGTTGGTCCTGTGCTTGATCTATCTGCAACCGTATCGCATTGCCGCCTTATCGTAGTAATAAATAATGCCTATATATACCTATATTTGCGCATACGAAGCCCAAGACTATCCAATAAACCATGTTTAGTAATAAGAGTGCAAGAGTAATTTAAAATAAGTGAATAAAAAAAACTTAAAAGTGCAACTGACTTTAAAAAATAACAACTGGAATGACCTCTAAATAGTAATTTTTTATTTAAATTTATACGGTCACACTATAACCACATTTATCAAAAATTTTAAATCGGTGGTATAGCCGTTTCCGATAAATCGGTGAACATAAGAAAAAAATATACGAGTCAAATATAGCCCTTCTCGTTTTTTTTAAATATTCGTTTAAGAAAGGTTCTCGTTTAATGTTTAATGAGAAGAGATGTGTTGCTATGTCTATGACTTTAATAAGACTATTCCTAAGAACTACAATTAACATTAATATTATATATAAGTCGTGTGGGCTACTCTAAATTACATCTGGCACCAGGCAATGTTGGAAGGTGTCAATGAGAAGAGACGTGTGCTTTAACTTTAATTAGACTTCTCCCTTAGAAGTAGTCTAATTAAATTAGTTCTTAAACTACAATTGTGTAAATTAACTAAATAAATTTTGATTTGCAGTATATATGTCATTTAATTACCTCCTATGGACACCCACACGAGTAAAACAGGGTCTTTCACAACATTTTACTCCCCGATCAACGAAAATGTAGTAAAACCATATACATATAGGCTTTTTTGTAGGATAAGAGTGACAAATGAGCACACGGTCCACTTGATGGTAAGTGGATGCTGTGGCCATGTGGAGTGCCTCGATTCCAGTAAAATGGGTCTCCCGTTCTTTACACACACCATACGAAATACAACAGCATTAAGTTGCTGTTTTACGCTGGTATTCTGTGAGAGCGTGGTCCTTCCCCGGTCGAGCCGACCCATTCGTGCTACAATCATAATGTAACTGCAGCGTGGCTCTACCACATACAGGTTATATATTTTAACTAACTATAACTATAAATAATGTAGTTTTTAATTCATCATCATCATCATTTTGCCCCTTACAAGTCCACTGCTGAACAAAGGAATGCCACAAACACGGCCCTAAAATTTTAATTACATTTAGTTCCCGATATTTTGAGTTATTTACACCACCCGTAGTCAGTATCTGAAACAAGTACGTCCGTAGATGCTTTACAAATAGAAGACCCACTGTGCACAAGTTGTAATAAAACACTTAATTCAAAATAAACAATGTTTTTCATCTCAAATTTCCTAATCTTTTTATGAATGCGCTTTTTATTATACGTAAAATCGATCTAGAATGCAATGAAAAATGTAATAAAGTTAGCGTCTAAGCATATTCGCTAGAATTTACGAGCCAATCAAGTCACCCTTTCATATCGTTACTTCACTGTTATAAAATACTGCTATTGATAGTTTTAGTTAAAGAGAAATGTTTGAAATACGTGCCGTCAATGCTGGTACGTGAATAGTTACTAAAATACTTTAAATTTATTAGGATGACCTTTGCCGAAAATGTTCGATATATTATGACGAAATAAATGAATAAGTAAAGTAATGACCCAAGAGCAAGTCTTATTCAACACTATTACGATGATGTTCCGGACTTCCGGATTTCCGAAGAATATTCCTGAGCGAGATAAGAATGACTCTCCAACACTTTGAAAACGGGAAGTCTCCGGGCGTGGATTGAATTACAGCGGAGCTTCTGAATGCGGGTGGAAAACCAGTACTTGAAGTTCTTCAGAAATACTATAATTCCGTCCTCCATGGTGAAACTACTACGGAGGCATAAGGCAAAAGTGCAGAAGTGCAGAGTGCAGAGTCTTGTTCTTCAAGAAAGGTGACAACGCTCTTTTGAAGTACTATACACCAATTTCCTTTCTGAGCCGCGTCTACGTGCTGTTTTCAGGAGTCATTACGTGTCGTGTCGCACACATACTCGACGATTTCCAGCCTCTTAAACAAGCTGGTTTCCGAAAAGGCTTTAGTACCATAGACCACATACAAACCCATTAGTAAATTGTACAGAAGATCAAACGAATGTTTGAACGGTGCTACAGTCCCTGCAACGGTGCCAAGTTGACTGTCGGTATATTGAAATGCTGAAGTGATTGTACAGTACGGCTAAGATAGCCGTCCGAGTATAGAACCAAAGTACGAAACCTATCCAATTGCAGAGAGGTGTAAGACAGGGTACGCTAAACTCTTCACCGTTGCATTGGAAGATGTTTTCAAGCTACTGGATCTGGAAGGATACGGTATTAACATCATTGACGAGTACATCACTTACCTTCAATTTTTCGACGATATAGTCCTTATGGTATAATCGCTGGAGGACCTAAGCACTATGCTCAATAACCTCAATAGTGCCTCCTTAGGATAGATGAACAAAGATAAACATAGACAAAAGAAAGATCACGTGTAGCACCCCTGTGCAGGTAGTTGTTGGTGCACTAAGCTCAAAGTTGTTTACGAGTATGTTTGCCTGGGACAAATAGTCCGACTATGTAAGTACAAATTCGACGACGGTAAATAGAAAGATTCAACTCGACTGGGCAGTGTTAGGGAGATTACGACAGATTTTATCTTGAGGTAAACCTCGAAACTTGAAAACGACATTGTACAATCAGTGCATGCTGACAGTGGATCTGAGACTTCACTGTGGGTCGTATGAGGAAGCACAAGGTTGCCTAGAGAGGTATGGAGAAGGCTATGCTCAGAGTTTCTCTGCATGTTAAACTTAGACATGAGGATATCCGCAGTAGAATTAGAGTAACCGACATAGCCCGAAGGTTTAGTAAGCTGAAGTGACAATGGGCCGGCCATATAGCTCGTAGAACCGATAACCGATGGGGAAGCAAAGTTCTCGCAGGGCAGTTTCGTACCGATGGGCGAAGTGTGGGGCGGCTACCCACTAGATGGAGTGACGATCTGGTATGACATTCAAAAATCGATGGATGTGGGTGCCTCAGGACCGTGCTTTATGGTATTATTTGGGGTGGGTCTATGTTCAGCAGTGAACTTGTGAAGGGCAGCAATGACGGTGATGATAACTTATGTTTTGCATGCTTTAAGCGAATGGGGGGGGGGGGAGGAGGAATGGGGGTAGCCGTGGTATGTAAATGGCTGTTTAATTTTGTTTAATTTAGTTATAATTAATTTTTTTCATCTGAGATTTTCCGAAGTTTTCGGTGTTTGGGCAGCCTTGCAATAATGCGCACCACAGTTGATGGCACTAGCACCATCTGGTATCAAGTATCAGAAATAACAGTGTCAAGATCTTTTTGGCACTCTCCCAACATCGCCATCTAGTGGCGGGTAGAAGAATTAATCTTTCTAGAAAAGTCCAAGCTCGAACTTTCCGCACTTAGTCTTTTAATAAATTATTTTGTAATTTTTAAAGAATACAATTCGACCCGACAAATGGTGATATAAAATAATATAGCTTACTTTTGGGTTCGTTCAGAATTTATTCAGATACATACCTTATTTCAGATATATACCTCTCGTTTGTGAATTTTTTGACTTTTAATCATCATCGTCATCATTACAGCCCTTCAAAAGTCCACTGTTGAACATAGACCTCCCCCAAGTAATGCCACAAATCACAGTCCTGAGCCACCTGCATCCATCGACTTCCTGCTTATCTTACTAGGTCGTCACTCCATCTAGTGGAGGGTCGCCCTACACTACGCCTACCGGTACGAGGCTGCCACTCGAGAACCTTTCTTCCCCATCGGTTATCGGTTCTTCGAGCTATATGGCCGGCCCATTGCCACTTTAGCTTACTAATCCGTTGGGCTATGTCGGTCACTCTAGTTTTACTGCGGATATCCTCATTTCTGAGTCTATCACGCAGAGAAACTCCAAGCATAGCCCTCTCCATAGCTCGCTGAGCGTCCTCGTACGGCCAGCAGTGACAGACCACGTCTCAGATCCGTAAGTCATCACTGGCAACACGCACTGGTTGTACAATCTAGTTTTTAGAGATTGAGGTATACCTGACGAGAAGATATGTCGTAATTTCCCGAACGCTGCCCAGCCGAGTTGAATACGTCGATTGACCTCTCAGTCGAAATTGGACTTACCTAGTCGGACTATTTGTCCCAGGTAAACGTACTCGTCAACAACTTCGAGCATAGAGCTCTCAACAACTACCGGCATAGGTGTGAAATGGACATTAAACATGATTTTTGTTTTGTCCATGTTCATCTTAAGACCTATCCGTTGGAAGGCACTATTGAAGTCATTGAGTAGTGTTAAGTGCAGCAGTGCTTAAGTCCTCCAGCGATTCTGCCATAAGGACTATATCGTCGGCAAATCGAAGGTAAGTGATGTACTCGCGATGTTAATACCGTATCCTTTCTAGTCCTGTAGCTTGAAAACGTCTTCCAATGCAGCGGTGAAGAGTTTCGGGGATATAACGTCACCCTGTCTTACACCTCTCTGTAGTTGGATAGGTTTCGAGCTCTGGTTCTGTACTCGGATAGCCATCGTAGCCCTACGAATAAATGCTGGTACAATAATAGCTACCACCGATCCTGTTACGTACGATACTTTCTTACTACGCTCTTATTCTAATTGCAGAACATGGCAAGTATTGTGGCTATGGAAGCACTGGTTTTGATTAAAATAAAATAATTTATCAGCCAAAACATCTGATTCTTGAAGACATTTTTGTTTGCTAAATATTTAATTTCTTGGAGAAAGTAAGAAAATATCACCAAAAAAACGTGGATACTCGGATCCTCTCCATTGCGTTTTAATTGCTTGAAATTATTTTTAGCATTAGGATAAGTTCCTTTTTTACCTTAGTTTAATATTATTTAACATTTTTTTGACGAATTCCCTCAAATTTGTCAGGTAAATAGTAGAAATCATTAGATCTGATCAAAAATCTGAGATAAACGTGTCTCGCAAAAAATATAAATGAATAAATTCACGCCTTCTCAACTTTACTTTTTTTATATACGAGAGGGGGTAAACGAACATACGGCTCACCTGATGGTAAGTGACTACCGCCGCCTATGGACGACTGCAATACCAGGGGAATTGCAGGTGCGTTACCGGCCTTTTAGAAAGTTGTTA
Organism: Parnassius smintheus behrii; assembly: GCA_036936625.1. Lineage (NCBI taxonomy): Eukaryota > Metazoa > Arthropoda > Insecta > Lepidoptera > Papilionidae > Parnassius > Parnassius smintheus. The sequence continues at coordinate 13,199,320 of JAUPFT010000005.1, read as the reverse complement.
GCTTTTTTCTTGAAGTAAAGAATAAAAGCTGACTTCGAGGAACTTAAAAAAATAAAATAATTTTCAAATACTAGCTTTTAAAGTTGGTACCAAGATACTGTTTATAAGAATTAAAGAAGCATCAGAGGCTACTATCTGCTTTTTTAAATTCTTTTACGAACTTTAAAGGTATCCTGAGAAAAATCTCAGATTTGACATTTCTTTCCATCAAAATATTTTATTTAAAGATCGCCAAACAGCTGAACAGGTGGCTAATAATTTCCTCTCCTCTCACTCCGGCGATTATCTACATGCTATTATGACATACTCGTTAATAACCAATTTAAAATTTTGTCTGTTTGTCCGGGATGATCGTGGGAACGGCTGAACCTATTGTGATGTAACTTTACAAACGGATGGAGAGCAGTGCCAGGTGGAATGTCATTTGGATTTTAATTTAATGGAAAAAAAATAATCTTTGACCGTTTTGAGTGAAGTAATGAATGTCACAAGCTCAAAGTGGATTTCAATCAAAGTACCTAGATAAAAATTGTTTTGATAAGAACCGTTTAATAAAATTAAAATAATGTGTTTTACCCAGTTTTTAAAACACTTCACGCCCTTCCTCAATTGCGTGCACCATCCCCGTCACCACTACGCTTAACACTTCTACACTAGGAAAGACACCACGGTTGATAATACAATATGTATTTCGCCTCGCCTTTGCTCAGGTGAAATAGACTGCGGTGGCTACTGCTTAGCGGCATATTTAATATCGTGGATTTCCCCAAAGCTGCTAGTTAAGACGACACATCGAAAAACTGGCTCCGGGCTATCGCTGTAATGATCCGAGTGTATACATAATTTCTATAAAAACTTAAAAAACATCGCCATAAGGTCTAAAATTGCGTAGCGCCCGGCGACGATTAAGACCGCTTAGAAATTGCCAGAATTTTAAAATATTTAAAAAATATTGATCTAAGTAATCAAAGTAATTAGCAGGTAAATTATAAATATTTATTGAATAAAACTATTATTTACGGATTTTATCGCGTTTAATTACTTTAATTTATTTTTATTATTATCCCAACGTTTCGGGTGCTTTACAGCGCCCATGGTCACGGGGGGACTGAGATGTTTGACGTCCCAATGTCATAGTTAGTCCGGCTACCTTCAGTTTTTTAATATTAATTTTTGGTCCGATTTACGCAATTTTGCGTGTAATTAAAACTGTGTAATTAAAAACGTTTGATTTTAATCTTTATTGAATAAAATGAACTTACTAAAATTTTTGAATTTATCATAACAACAGTTTAAGAGTTTGAGTTTTATTTATCACCGGAGATTACGTGAGGTTTTTGCAACTGTAGTAAATTGTCAACATCGTTTAAACATCCGTTTTATCCCTCGTGACAAGGGAAACAGAAATGGCCAGGCATAAAATAATGCGTTCTTACGTGACCGCAAGCAATGTGACGATTAATTCGGTGTTGGATGTCTATATTTTTTTTTTCGTAAATTGTCAGTTTAATTATTATATTCGTAGACTTGCAAGTGCATAGTAGGAGTTATTTCCGTATCTCATTATTCTCAAATACATTGATATATTTCATACATTTTTTAAGAACTTCCGTAACAAAATTATTTATTAGATTTTGGATAAGATTATTTATTGTTTGACATAATGTAGCACTAGATTTTTAAAACAATTTTATGTAAAACAATTATAAATTAACTAGGAATATATTTTACTAGTTTTAGCCAATTAAAATTTAGAAACCTCTAGCGTCTCACCACGACCCGATCACCAGGAGACATTTTCTGTTTTTCATTAAAAAAAAATTATATTTTTTCCTACATACATGATGTTCTCAAAAATAAATAACGACGAAGATGCCCATATCGCTCACTATTTCAAATAAATATCTTTTTAAATTTCTAATCCACCAAAATAAATGATACCGTGGAATTAAGAAAAGTTCACTAATTTAACTTTTGTTTTTTCACTCAGTTTTCTTCCTTCAATGGCAAAGATTGCACAACTCAAGTTTGAAATCACTTTGTGATTAATATAGTATGTGCTTCCCACTGGAGTTCTAAGTCAATAGGAATTCGAAAAATACAGCAGCATTTTCGAAATCTAAATTTCGAAAAAATTGGGAATTTTGTAAATTAAGTATACTATGGTGAAATATAATGTAAACAGAAAACATATTATCTGTGTTATAAAGAGTTATTTCTTAGCAGCAAGGCATTTTGTATTTACATCCAGTATTTAGCGGTGTGTTTGCGGTCTGAGGAAAAACTTCGGAACAGTGAGGTGCAATATGCTAGCTCGCAGGTTTGCAAGGTGTACAAAAGTTGTCAAGATAACCTTTTTTAAGGCGTACTGCCAAACGTTTTACACCTGTAGCCTGTGGATCAAGTATACTCGCGGATCTGTAAATGCTCTACGAGTTCAGTACAATAATAGCTTTAGGATGCTGATGGGGCTGGCTTGATATTGCAGCGCATCAGGTATATTTTGTTGAGGCTAACACGGACAGTTTTGATACAATAGTGCGGAAGAGTGTGGCCTCCCTGATGCGACGCGTGCGAGACAGTGTCAACGGACTCCTATGTACTGTATTAGGAAGCCTTGATTGTCCGGTTGTGCGGCACTGGGACACTGTGCATATGGGGTCCAGAGCTGTTATGTTTAATATAAAATGAGCATTGTTGTTTTTTAATTGTATATTTACTAAGATTAATTTTAAGTTTATATTATTTATTACAAACAAAGTGTGGAGCTTGTATGAAATAAAATTATTATTATTATTTTGGGGTATCTATGTAGTTTTCTCATCTGGTTGGGTTCCATAAATATATAATTGTGAATGAAAATGATAAATATACATAAATAACAATAAGATAAAATAAATACATAAAAATACATAAATAAATAAAAGCCCAACCAGATGGAAGCCATCGGCAGGGGAGACCAAACGGCCGAGGGTTAGGGGGAAAGAGAAAGAAACCGGCGGACAATGCGAGCGGTATTGAGGAGCACCGCCTTCTGCATACGAGCATGGAGGAGCACCTCGATACTCAAATGCAGAATTATTATTACTATTATATATTTTTCATATTTATATATTACGTACAATATTTAACAAAACTTACCTAAAGATTAATTTACGATAATTTAGTAAGCTAATCCCATTTCTCTTAAGATATCTTGTGCATAAGTGTTATAACTTTCACATAATCTTGCATAATTAGTATTCACTAGCAAGATGTATCAAATTTGTAGAAACTTCGCTATTGATTATCTTAATAGCACTTAATCAAACACTTTGCATCTTAGTTCGTTTTAGGAGAGCTTCGATACGTTAATCGAATATAATATAGTACTGAAGATACTGATATCAAATATTCATTGTAAGTACAACGACTACTTGATGTAAGATAAATGCTTCAAATCTATTTATAATTGATCCAATGCAGAAGTCTGCAGTCTGCGAACATGTTCAAGATCGTCCCCACCATTACATTAGATTTGATAAACCACAAATTCTCGCAAAAGAACACCGATTCCTACCAAGGATGATACGCGAGGCTATTGAAATTAAAAAACATCTAAATTTCAATAGAGAAGATGATTGGGTGCTACCATCTGCTTGGGATCCTATAATTAACAAAATTAAACCCAAACCCAAGCATACCACTGCAAGACTTCATGATACTATATGTGCCGGACGGGCGAAACTCTCCGGAGTAAATGTTGTCGAAGATACTTCGCGAGTCGCTCACGTCCTACACCTATAGGTTCCGGTGGGTACTTTCACCGCCGACTTTGTGGGTGCCGCTGAGGTATTGTGGACTGTGGTTCAAATCAAAATGCACGATTAACAAATACAAATAGCAAGGTAGTGGCCAGCGGTTAGACTGATTGATTAGTCGCGAAATTTTATAACTATAACTATCGATCACGGTTGTTAAACTACGGTTGTTCACTATTGGTTGGTCACTGTATATTTCGAAAGATTTCTTTAAATTGTACGGTGGTATCAAAGATCTATTGGTAGTAGCTGGTTTTCTAACACTACTGACTTGCAGCTATTATCAACTAAACTAGTTGATTTTATCACTTGTGTAACTGCGGATATCAGTTACCACTTTCACTATAATATGTAACTGCGAATATCAGTTACGACCTTTTTCGGCTAGCTAACACTTTCACGATATGTAACTGCGAATGTCAGTTACGACCTTTTTCGGCTAGCTAACACTTTCACTATTCACTATATACTGCTACTAGTCACTTCAGCTACCACCGGATACCACTCACTTCACTTCACTGTCACTGGTAGTTCTTCACACTACTACGGGTACTGGGTCCCGAGCCCCTAAGGTAGACTTGGGCAATACTTTGCAGTGAGCCGCTTGCCATTTTCCGTTTGCCTCTTTATTGCATAAACTTTTCACTATACAAATGGCATAAATTGCAATATTTTCTATACAAAACTAATTGCTACACTAACATGCTATACATCGTTAAATCGGTAGTCTGGTACTTTATTAGTATATCATAAAGGTTACTCAAAATATTAACATTGTAAAAAGTTATTAAACGAAATGTCCAAAATTTTCATAATATTTGGGTACATTAATTCTTTGTTTTTTCTATAACTAAGAAATGTGTTTAATTATACAAAAATATCCCTACACTTCTTTAATCTATAAGCCATATGCTAATTGAATGTCATATTTATAACTCTTTTAGAACATAAAATTATTTTCCTTATTTTAGTATGAACTATTACGCAGTTAATTAAAAACTTTTCCACGATAAGACGCGCTGTGATTGGTCGATTTTTTGGTATATAATAAAAGTTGTTTATATCACTTGTTATCAAAACGACATTATATACAAATATACTAAGAGTTATAAACATGCTAAATAACTATATTAATACACGTTTTCACTCAGTTTTGTCGGTAATTTCATTATTAATACAAAAACAATATTCTTTATAACTTCATTTCTTAGCGTTGTTAGGCCGTCGCGAACATCTCTCCCGCCGTGCAGCGTCGCGACGATTTTCTCACAGCGGCGCTGCATCCATTTCGGTGAGCGACGTTGCTTCTACCTCGGCAGCGGCACGAGTTTCCTGGTTGGCCTCTTGATTAGGCCGTTTGCTGTGCGTACCTCCACAGTGCGAATCTGTCCGTCCGCACCGGGGTAAACAGCTTCCACCCTCCCTCGTGGCCAGGTGTTACGAGGTAACTGGCCGTCAGATATGAGGACTGGGTCGCCCACCTGGAGATTGGGACCTCGCCCATGGGCCTCCCGCCGGTTTTGAAGTTCCGGTAAATACTCTCGGACCCAACGCTGCCAGAACATGTCAGCGAGTATCTGGGAGCGTCGCCAGTGTCTTTTGCTATTCATATCCTTTTCATCAAATACTCCAGGTGTCGGCAATCTCGCAGATCCTCCTAAAAGGAAGTGATTTGGAGTGGTGGATTCGTCATCGTCGCTGTCTACAGAGATGTGAGTCAATGGTCTGCTATTTACTGTGTACTCCACCTCGCAGAGCAGCGTGGCTAATACTTCCTCATGCGGATGTCTCTCATGAAGGACGGTGTATAGTGCCGTCTTCACGCACCGTATGAGACGTTCCCACACTCCTCCCATGAAAGGCGCGGAGGGGTTATAATACGCCACACTATGCCTCGTTGACTGGCTTCTTCTCGAAAAGCCTCCCGAAGTTCCTTGTTTCCCAGATCGACTGACTCAGATGCTTCATGGTCAGGTTCTAATTCTTTTACAACTTCTGGTGCGTTGGAAACCCATTTTCTTAAGTTGAAGTGCGCGTTTTTGTGTATGTCGCGTACTTCCTTCGATATTCGCATTGCCTCTTCCAGAGACTGGAAACTGTCGAGATAGTCATCCATATAGTGGTTTTGAATGATAGCTTCTACGGCTTCTGGATACTTGTCTTTGTATTTTTTAGCGTTCCAGTTCTTCGCGAATATGGCTGTGCAGGGCGAACTGGCTGCACCGAAAATGATCGACGTCATTCTATATTCCTGTGGAGCTTCATTACGTCGATCCCCTCTCCAGAGATATCTTAAGGCATCTCTGTCTTCGGGTCTAACTTTGACCTGCATGAACATTTCGGCTATGTCCGCGGAGACAGCGATTTTATGGCGGCGAAAACGCATCATGACCCCTGGTAGTGATTGCAGTAGGTCTGGACCCGTGAGCAGGAAGTCGTTCAACGACACCCCCTTTGTTTTGGCTGCGGCATCGTGTACTATTCGAAACTTCTCTGGTTTCATTGGGTTATGGACATCGAAATGGGGTAGGTACCATGTTCTTCCCGGTGTGCTAGTTTTCGGTGCTATCTCGGCGTATCCTTTTTGTACAAGGGAATTCATTTGTTCATCATACTTCCTTTTTAGATCTTCGTCTCGATCTAATTTTCTTTCAATGGAAACGAGCCGTTTTATTGCTGTTTCGTAATTACCAGGCATCTCGATATCCTTTTCCTTCCAGAGAAGCGCTGTTTCTATGTGCCCGTCTTGTAACTGACGGGTGCTGCTATTTAGTATATCTTCAGCTTTCTTCTCTGGGTCGGAGTCTGGTCTTCTCGGATTGATAATGAGAGATTCCAGCGCGAAATATTCGCAGAGTTGGTCATCTATATTTCCCTCGCTCTTGTGCAGCTCATTGGCCGCGTGGACGCGCTGATACGGGGCTTTAGTGTGTGCCCCGTGTAGCACCCATCCTAATTCTGTGAGCGAGGCAATTGGCTGGTGCGGTGGACCTCTACGGATTTGAGTGGCTATCAGAAGTCTCCAATTGTCCTGTCCTATTAGGATCCTTGGGTTGCCGGAGTCATATATTAGCTGCTCCTTTAGGTCTTTCAAGTGTTTGCACTTGGCTATGTCTACTGCACGCACAGTCTGTGGCCCCAAGTTTAGGCTTGCGACCGTGCGTGCTCTGAATGGCACCCTTTTGCTGTGGAGACTCATCAGCGATACTTTAATTCTTCGGGATTTCGGTGAATCGAGGGTGGTGTTCCCGATAGCGGTGATCTTAAACGGGTCGAACCGCCCTTTAGCTCCAATTTGTTTGGCGATCTCTTCATCCATTAGTGAAACTGTTGACCCATCATCCAGCAGGGCGTGTGTGTTTACAGCTCCCGCCGGTCCAATTGCTCGCACTGGAATTATTTTTAAATAGGCTTGATGCTTTGACACACCGAATGAGTTAGCAACAGTTTCTTGAGGTTCTTTTTGTTTGACCTCAGTCTTCTCCTTTGTATTACTATGGAGAAGTCGATTGTGTGTCGCGGTGCATCCTTCTATTCCACACTTATTTGTTTTGCATTTGTGTGTCTGATTTCTATAGCGTAAACAGCGGAAACATAAATTATTTTGCTTTGCGAGTTCCCATCTTTTGTTGATATCTGCTTCCTTAAATTTTTTACATTCGGATCCGTAGTGACCCTCCTTTCCGCACACTCTGCATTTCGGAGATGGCTTAGTAGTAGCCGCGTGTGCTCTATGTACTGAACGATTGCTTTGTGCTTCGTTTATAATTTCTGGAGGCGCAAATGCACTGCAGAAGCGAGCTTGCTCGGTAATAAAATCGCTGAAGCAGCCGAGGTCTGGTCTAGAGTCATATTTTTCGGTGTAGATTCTATACCACTGGGCACGTATAGAGTTTGGCAGTTTGTCGGTGAGGTGTCGTAGCAGCTCTGCGTTGACGAGGTAATGATCTCACTTTAGGGCTCGAAGAGTGACGACGCTTCCCCTCACTTTACTCGCGAATGTGCAGATGTCTCTGGGCGCTTCTGTACAGCGTGCTAATCCTCGCAACTTCTCGGTTTCTGCTTGCGCAATTGAATCTGGACGCCCAAATTGTAGCTCCAGTTCTCGCATAATCTCATCTGGCTTAGCATGCCCAATAAGTTCTGAACTGACTGTTTCCAAGGCTCTTCCTTGTAGACTTCGTCTTAGTCTAGCAGTGTTTTCAATGTCATTGAAGTAGCCTCGGGTTGTTTCGTAAATAGCACGGAATGAAAGCCACTCGGTATGTGCTCCGCTAAAGCTTGGCAGTGTCATTATAGCTTTCGACGCTGCGAAAGTATGCGACGATAGTGGCGCACTCTCTAACTTTGATTTGTCAGCGAGCGCGGCTATAGCGGACGTGAGCTCCGATATAAATGGACGGAGCCCCCTGTCTTCACTTATGACAGGTTCCTGGCTAGCTTTATTTGGCTTGGGATCCTTTTGTACATCTTCCGGATAGGAATCCTGGTATGTGAGCTCTGATACAATCGGTAGGAGCCCCCTGTCTTCATTAACGATGGGTTCCTGGCTGAGCTTCTGTGGCATGGGATCCCTTTGTACGTCTTCTGGATAGGAATCCTGGTTCGTGAGCTCCTTTTGGGGCTCACTGAGGTCGACAACGTCGTTGTTGTCGTTGTTGTCGGGGTTGGCTTTGTGACGGTTTTATTAAATGGGGCCTTCCCTCCGGTGGTTGCGCCTTTCTTTGACTTTTGTTTGGCTACCGAATTTTGGAGCCAAGATCGGACGTACTCACTTTTGGAGTGACCATCTTCATCATAATCGTCTGATTCGTCTTCTTCTTCAGCCATCTGTAAGGAGATCTGCGCGAGTTCTAGTTTGATCTTCAATACTTCTTCACGAGCCTTCAAAATTCTTCTACTGGGCCGAACAGTCTTCTTTGACTTCGTACTGCAATCGGTGTGGCCCCTCGGTGGCTCTTCGGTGTGGGTGTCTTCCCGGGCTGTTGGCGATGATGCACGGCTAAAGTAATCGTTGCCTTCTATATGTTCCCTCTGCTTCGTTGTGCGGGCCGTAGTGGTCGGCGCGGGCAGGGGTATCCCCCCCTCGGGGGGGCAGCATGGCACCTCAGCGCCCTCTACCGTTGACGGTGAGCGTGGTGGCATCTGGTGGTGGACGGCGGCGTTACTGGCCGACGAACCTCCTTCCAGACCGACGGTCCACGCCTTGGCTTCCCTTCCTTGCGAACGGGTGATCGGCATCTTGAATCTGAAAAATTCTGCGGTTTTAATACGGTGGTGATTATTTACCCGGTTCCGAAATACAAACGGATATATCCGGCTCGAAGGACCAACGAATGTGCCGGACGGGCGAAACTCTCCGGAGTAAATGTTGTCGAAGATACTTCGCGAGTCACTCACGTCCTACACCTATAGGTTCCGGTGGGTACTTTCACCGCCGTCTTTGTGGGTGCCGCTGAGGTATTGTGGACTGTGGTTCAAATCAAAATGCACGATTAACAAATACAAATAGCAAGGTAGTGGCCAGCGGTTCGACTGATTGATTAGTCGCGAAATTTTATAACTATAACTATCGATCACGGTTGTTAAACTACGGTTGTTCACTATTGGTTGGTCACTGTATATTTCGAAAGATTTCTTTAAATTGTACGGTGGTATCAAAGATCTATTGGTAGTAGCTGGTTTTCTAACACTACTGACTTGCAGCTATTATCAACTAAACTAGTTGATTTTATCACTTGTGTAACTGCGGATATCAGTTACCACTTTCACTATAATATGTAACTGCGAATATCAGTTACGACCTTTTTCGGCTAGCTAACACTTTCACGATATGTAACTGCGAATGTCAGTTACGACCTTTTTCGGCTTTCATTATTCACTATATACTGCTACTAGTCACTTCAGCTACCACCGGATACCACTCACTTCACTTCACTGTCACTGGTAGTTCTTCACACTACTACGGGTACTGGGTCCCGAGCCCCTAAGGTAGACTTGGGCAATACTTTGCAGTGAGCCCCTTGCCATTTTCCGTTTGCCTCTTTATTGCATAAACTTTTCACTATACAAATGGCATAAATTTCAATATTTTCTATACAAAACTAATTGCTACACTAACATGCTATACATCGTTAAATCGGTAGTCTGGTACTTTATTAGTATATCATAAAGGTTACTCAAAATATTAACATTGTAAAAAGTTATTAAACGAAATGTCCAAAATTTTCATAATATTTGGGTACATTAATTCTTTGTTTTTTCTATAACTAAGAAATGCGTTTAATTATACAAAAATATCCCTACACTTCTTTAATCTATAAGCCATATGCTAATTGAATGTCATATTTATAACTCTTTTAGAACATAAAATTATTTTCCTTATTTTAGTATGAACTATTACGCAGTTAATTAAAAACTTTTCCACGATAAGACGCGCTGTGATTGGTCGATTTTTTGGTATATAATAAAAGTGTGTGTAACAAGTGATATATTGTTATCAAAACGACATTCTATACAAATATACTAAGAGTTATAAACATGCTAAATAACTATATTAATACACGTTTTCACTCAGTTTTGTCGGTAATTTCATTATTAATACAAAAACAATATTCTTTATAACTTCGTTTCTTAGCGTTGTTAGGCCGTCGCGAACACCATAAGCTCGTTTTGCGTAAATCGGACCAAAAATTAATAAAAAAACTGAAGGTAGCCGGACTAACTATGATATTGGGACGTCAAACATCTCAGTCCCCCCCCCCCCGTGACCGTGCTGTAAAGCACCCGAAACGTCGGGATAATAATAAAAAAAATTAAAGTAATTAAACGCGATAAAATCCGTAAATAATAGTTTTATTCAATGTGTAGTGTTCGCGTAAATTTAAGAAATCATTATATAAATATTTATGTTATAAATATATTTGAGTAATTCCCAAGCAAATAGATTAAGTAATTTCGTTGTAATTTCAACTATGAATAGTGATCATTTAGAGGTGTTTTCGTAAATAATTATGATCGAGTCAAAATTAACAATCGTGTTTTTGAACAAGCAAATTCAAGATAAAGACATCAATTTACCTATATCAAAATTCCGCTTTCGTTAGTGGTGTCATGGTCATATACTATTCGATGAAAGGTTCGATGCATTTTTCGCGGTGTCGCCTTGACTAGAGTTCATACTAGTCTATTTTATTTATAAATGTATACAAAAAAAGGATCACCAAAATCGGTTCATAATTGAAGTAGATATCGCGTAACATACTAAATATACTGTCGATTTAAAAACTTCTCCTTCTTTTTTTTATTTTTCTGAAAACAGTAATAAGCTAATTATTGTAAAAGTAAGTCAAGGATTTCTTCTGCAAAACATGATATAAAGAGTAAATTTCAAAATAAGCCTAAGCTTAGCCAAGAAACATTTTCTAGTAACTTAACCACATTTGCTCCGGGACGTTGCGTTGAGAATAATAAATAGGTACTTGAATGAACAAGTTGCCGTGATAAGCACAGTCGTCGGGGAAAGATTACGGAAGACAAATGCGTTACTTTCATATATATATATATATATATATATATATATATATATATATATATATATATATATATATATATATATATACGTTATATATATATATATATATATATATATATATATATATATACGTTATATATATGTATATATATATATATATATATAACGAAAGATATCCGCAGCAGACATTGTAACAACATTTATTAACCTTACAATATTTTGACTCTAATTGTCTCAAAATATTTTAAGGTTCGATATAAAATATACGGATCTAGGATACTAAGGTGGCAGAGAAGATTACCTATATTTGATAAAGGTAAATGTAACAAAAGTCTTGTAGGCTTCGTAAAATTAAAATTTTTGTCTTGCTTAAAATACTCAACAACTAAGAGTCGCGTTTTAATGATAAATGTGGAAAATTTTCTTATTATAAGCAAAGATTTTAGGACAACGTCTCAAGATAATTACTATCTCTTAGTATTTCTAAAATGTTGATCATAAACTTTTTTTATAGGATAATGATAGGGATAGGTGACAAACGAGCACACAGTCCACCTGATGGAAAGTGGTTGCCGTGGCCCAAAGACATCTACATCTATCCTCGATTACGAATCAAAATGTAGATGCGTTGTCACCCGTGTGGCCCAAGATGGAATGCCTCTTTTCCTGTAAAAAGGGTCTCCGGTTCTCTACACTCACCATACAAAATACAGCAGCATTAAGTTGCTTTTTTACGCTGGTATTCTGTGAGAGCGTGGTCCCTCCCCAGTCGAGCCGACTCATTCGTGCTATATATAGCTCTATCACGTATAGATATAAATTTAATATATTTTTATTGAAACAACGTGTTTCTTTAAAATATACAACGATACCTAAGTAAAAAGGAAAAATTATAGTAATTAATCTGTCTAAATGATTATACTATATTAAGTAATACGATAATCTCCAAACAGTTTATGAAATTATAGCTTACAAGCAATTAGTCGTATCAGAATAGCGCGCACGTATGTTTGCAGATGTCTGTCATCACTCCACGAAATTGCTCGTACGTGGATCGTGTTTTGTAAACAAAACTAAATCGAAAATGAGGTCTTCCCGCATTCGATGAAATGAGTTTCCGTTTCCGTGTTGATAGTTCAGTTACCAATCAGACCGAAAACCGAATGAATCATGCATGGCTTACGACGATGACTTATTAGATATATTTGAATTGTGCAAAATGTTTTATGGAAACTTTATTTCAACATTTTTATTCATTAACCAATCCCATCAAAAGCCTACTGTAAGACATAGGCCTCCTCCATAGGTTTCCTCATGGGGGGGGGGGGGAGGTTTATAATTTTTAGTTCTTATCAGAAAGATGCTGTTGAATACCTATCTGTTCCCTCTGTCACCTCTTGCAATACCCACGACACCATTACACGGCAATTTTCAAACACTATTAAATGCCAAGCTTAAAGCCGTAGTAGCTCAGGAGCTAAAGCGCTTTCTGTAAACTTCACAGTACGCTAGCAACCCGGGTTCGATTCCGGCGTCACAAATGAAATTGTTAGTAGGAATTTTAAGTGTTGATGTACGTTGCGATTTAACGTGCTCTACGGTGAAGGGAAACATCGTGGGGAAACCTACATATCTGAGAAATAAGAAAAGAAATATTTCGAAGACATGTGAAGTCTGTTAACACGCACTGGGGCAGCGCAGCAGACATTTCCTTGCCATAAAGCCCTCTCAGAAATTAAATAAAGCCTGTGCCCAGCTGTGGGACGTATACAGGTTGTAACTTTAACTTTATTAAAAACCTGTGTTATGTTACAAAAATGACAAGCAAATGATTTTAGATGGTTTATATGTATATTATATGCGAGCTGAGCATTCTCTTCTCTTCTTCTGGTTGATACTCCAGTGCGTGTTAGCAGAATTAACATTATCATGATCATCATCATTATAACCTCTCACAAGTTCACTGCTGAACATACGCCTACCTGAACCAACTAAGCGCGTGTTGTCATTGATAACATATTGTGTTATATTGATTTTTTTTCAGTTGTCGTTACTGTGTGTATGAGGAACGAACTATGGAGGAGGCTGTGCTTGAAGATTCCCTGCGCAGAAAAACTTCGTAATGAGGATATCCGCAATAGAATCAAATTGAACGATATAGCTCAACAAATCAGTAAGCTGAAGTAGCTGGGCCGGACATATAGTTCCAAAATGCGACAACTGATGGCGAAGAAAGTTTATCTAGAGACAGCCTCGTACCGTACTTTAGATATTCTTTTTTATATAAAAAAGAGAAGTCGAACTTACAATCCGATGGTAAGAGGGTTGTTTAGGTTTCCTCACAATACTTCTCTTCAGCGCCGAGAACTGAGCTAATCAGTACTTATAATTGCAATCAATAATTTCATTGGTGCCCACGAGGAACGAACTTGGTGTACTATGAAATTTTAAGATGAGTGGCTTATTCGAGGAGTTCGAAGCAAACTAATTTTTTATGGTTGTAAATGAAATTAGTTGCACGAACTCACCGATTAAAATACCATAATCATTGAAAACAAAATGCAATTAACATGATTAATTCAGATTTAAGTATTGTTTGATAGATTCTATTCAGAAAAATATTAGTCAAAATAATACTCCTTAAATTAGTTTTCTTTTAATAAGTGAAATTGTAGTTTGTTACTATGAGTTTGACGAGTTTTATAATTCTGTTGGTATGTGTATGCAATATTTTTGTAAAATTAAAATATTTCTATAAAGTATTTACATGAAGGTAAGAGGTCATAGCTGTCCATATCTGTTGCAAAATACAAACAAAAAAGGCAAAACATGTCACGACTGAGAATTATGAGTAAATGACATTCTATAATGGTTTTTTTATATTTACGCAAACACTACACATTGAAAAAAACACTACTTTTACGGATTTTATCGCGTTTAATTCTACTATTCTTTTTTTTTAAATAATAAAAAAATCCTCGACGTTTCGGGTGCTTTGCAGCAGTCATAGTTTTCTTGTTCTTCTTTTAAATTATGGCGTCTCTCGATAGCATTACGCCCGTGTCAAGTCAGTTCTGGGAGTGTCAAGTCAGCTATAGTTACGGGGGCTGAGGTGATTGACATCCCGATATCAAAGGTAACCCGGAGTACCTTCCTACCTAGCTTTATAATTATTACTTAGTCCGATCTATACAGAATGAACCCACTGTGTCTTAAAGTCTTGCTGTAATATGCTTGGATTTAGTTTTAATTTTATTAATTACAGGAACCCAAGTAGGTGGACGTAGCAGCCTTCTTCTCTATTGAAATTGGATTTCTTTTTAATTTCAAAAATCTCACGTATCATCTCTGATAAGAATGTGAGACTTTTGAAATAAAAAAATCTAATTGCAATAGTCTCACGTATCATCCCTGATAAGAATCAATGTTCTTCCCTTTTCTAATATATGCTCACAAACTGAAAATTATTTAGAAATTTTAAGAACAGTAACATACTTTGTACACATAACATACAGTATACCATGCTCCTCTAGTGAGAATTGCTCGCTAAATATTAATAAAGATATTTTGCAGATGCTGGTTGAAATGGAAACTCCGTGTGTGAGCAGTACGTCATCGTCAGAAGGTTTGCGTTGTTTTATATTTTAAATGCGGATAATAAGTAAATTTTTAGCATTAATACTTCCTACTGCTGGGCACAGGCCTTCTCTCATTTCTGAAAGTGGAAGAAGAAAATGGAAATGTAAAGAAAATGATGTTTTTTTCATTTCGATTATTTCATACGGATAATATTCAATTGATAAGAGTAATCGATTCTGTATTTTAACCCAAAAATTAAGATACAAAAATGAAATCCAAAAATTTGTAACTAAAGTTTAAAATTAATTTGTTATTCTGATGTTGCCTAAAGTTCTCTTGAAGTAAGGGTGACAAGCGAGCACATAGTTCATCTAATGATAAATGGTTGCTATCACTTGTATCATCGACTTAGGATCAGAAGAATCGCTAAGGAGGAATGCTACGTTACCATAAAAAGTAGGTATTCTGTGAGAGTATGGTCCTACTCCGTTTGAGCTGAACTATTATTGCTGTAGCTTTGTGTAGCATAACTACAGTTTGGCTCTACCACGTTAGTGTGATCAAAAAATATAGATTATTTTTAAAATTAATGATTTTGCTTAGGGATGTCACGGTTCAGCAGTTCCGAAGAAGACACTTCAGCAAGTTCAGAAGAATTACGCAAAGGTGAGTTAATAAAATTACTCAGATCAGGTAAATGAAAATTCTATACTAATTCGATACTTGTAATATTCATATTTTCTGGAAACTTGTAGATCATTGTTTAAGGTGTATCGCTCTTATATTAGAGACAGAAGTACCTTCTTTATATTTTCCTTAGGGTTCACTGCCATGTTAATGCGGAGACGTGGCGAATCGTGTGTAATCCAAACGCGGTTGTAGTATTTAATACACTGTAGTCAAAACATTATTGCCCGCAACAATGTTTATTATTTATTGAATGAATGTGCGTCTTTCACCCTTTGGAACGGCTTTGGCCCACTATGAATTTTCGGTACACATTTTACTTCAATTTAAATTTAATTTAGGTATGTATTACTTAGTATATGTAGAGCCGTGGTAGCTCAGTGGTTAACGCTCGCTGTAAATATAACAGAACGCGAGTAACCCGGGTTCGATCCCCGCCAGCACCAATGAAATTGTTAATTTCAATTTTAAGTGCTGATTTACCACGTGCTCGGCGGTGAAGGAAAACATCGTGAGGGAAACCTGCATGTCTGAGGAATAAGAAAAAAAATATTTCGAAGACATGTGAAGTTCGTCAACACGCATTTGGGCAGCGCGACGGACACTTCCTTGCCCTAAACCCTCTCAGAAATGAGGGGAGGCCTGAGCCCAGCAGTGGGACGTATATAGGCTGTAACTTTACTTTACTTTTTACTTTTAGGTATGTATTTGCATAAAATATGATGTAAAGTTATTACATTATGACATGCAAATAATTTATAAATATAAATAAATTCACAGCTAATTGATAATATTGGAACTGGAATAGCTTAGTTGACAGTGATGAAACTTTATGAACAAATAGATAGTAACTCCACGAGGGATCTCTCTATCTAGGCTATATTTTATCCCTAAAAAAAATGTTTTTTTGGGAAAAACGAGAAATTTATAAAGTAAATCTTTGATTAGTGATTAAAACTACTTTTACGGATTTTATCGCGTTTATTTTTACTTTTTATTTTTAATTCCCGACGTTTCGGGCGCTTTCCAGCACCCATGGTCACGGGGGACTGAGATGACTGACGTCCCGATGTCATTGTTAAACCCGGAGTACCTTCAGCTTTTTTAATTATTGTTTATGGTCCGATCTATGCAAAATGAACTAACTCTGTCTTGAGGTCTTGCAGTGGTATGCTTGGGTTTAGTTTTAATTTTATTGATTATAGGATCCCAAGCAGGTGGCAGCACCCAGCCTCCTTCTCTATTGAAATTAGGATGTTTTTTAATTTCAATAGCCTCACGTATCATCCTTGGTAGGAATCGGTGTTCTTTCGCGAGGATTTGTGGTCTATCAAATCTGATGTAATGGTTGGGGCCGTCTAGGATATGATCACAAACTGCAGACTTCCCGGAACGTTGATGCTTCACATCAGCTATATGTTCTTTTACGCGGGTCCTAATTGATCTTTTTGAAAAAAAAACATCCTAATTTCAATAGAGAAGGAGGCTGGGTGCTGCCACCTGCTTGGGATCCTATAATCAATAAAATTAAAACTAAACCCAAGCATACCACTGCAAGACCTCAAGACAGAGTTAGTTCATTTTGCATAGATCGGACCATAAACAATAATTAAAAAAGCTGAAGGTACTCCGGGTTTAACAATGACATCGGGACGTCAGTCATCTCAGTCCCCCGTGACCATGGGTGCTGGAAAGCGCCCGAAACGTCGGGAATTAAAAATAAAAAGTAAAAATAAACGCGATAAAATCCGTAAAAGTAGTTTTAATCATGTGTAGTGTTCGCGTAAATATAAGAAATCATTATATTAGATTTTTCCCCACGTCTCGAGTGCTTTTCAGCACCCATCCCAGATCACGGGGGACTGAGGTGACTGACATCCCTATGTCAGTGTTAGCCCGGAGTATCTTTAGCTTTTTAATTATTGTTTACGGTCCGATCTACGCAGAATGAACTTACTGTGTCTTGAAGTCTTGCAGTGGTAGGCTTGGTTTTGTTTTAATTTTATTACGTACAAGGTCCTAAGCAGGTGATAGTACATAGCCTCCTTCTCTATTGAAATTAGGAAGTTGTTCAATTTCAATAGACACACGTATCATCCTTGGTAGAAATCGATGTTACCATGGGTGCCCCGTGACCATGGGTGCGGAAAAGCATGGGATCGGGAATTAAATAATTCAAATAAATTAAAGGCCATAAAATCCATAAAAGTAGTTTTAATGAATATGTTTGCTTAAATATAAGAAATCATTATGGTCATCATTCTATCATTATGGAAGTATCTTAAATATAAATAACGCCACATTAATAGATCCTATGCAGCCGAAGTCGGAGCGGGTCGCTAGTAAAGAATAAAGTGTACGTGGTAGACCCTTGCTGCAGTTATAATAGTAGTATAGTTGTAGCACTAATGGGTTGGCTAGTAGTATAGTTGTAGCACTAATGGGTTGGCTCGACCGGGGAAGGACCACGCTCTCACAGAATACCAGCGTAAAATAGTAGCTTAATTCTGCATGCTGCATGAGTGTAGAGAACAGGAGACCCTTTTTACTTGAAACGAGGCATTCCATCTTAGTCCTCACGGGTGACAACGCATCTGCATTTTTATTCGTAATCGAGGATAGATGTGGATGTCTATGGGCCATAGCAAACACTTACCTTCAGGTGGACTGTGTGCTCGTTTGTCACCCTATCCTATAAAAAAAGTATTATATCCTTTACGTTTGTGAAAAGGGTTATAATACTTTTTGAAAGTGTAATTTAACGTAGACAAAGATAGCTACTTTAAGCCTACTTAAATTAACGCTGTTAATTTACTCTTGATGAGCTGAGCCTTACTCCAAATTAACAGCGTTAAGGTTTAAAATTTAAAGCCTTGAACAAAATTAATGTTTTTTGTACGTTGTGAAGCCACGCTGTAACGCACTACGGCGATAGTACGAATAGGTTGGCCGGTGAACGACCACCATCGATTATTAGCGTAAAATATTTGCATAAATCTGCTGAGTTTCGTATTTCCATTCCATCCTATAGATGTGCCAACTCGGAAAAATTACAAATCGAGTTGAAATTTACGTAACTCGCGAATCGAGTTACTACTTTTTTATAAATTTGTTTTTCTATCTAGCTCTGTGGTGGGTTTGGATAACTAAAATTACATTTGTTTTAGTACTAAACTTAGCAGGTAGGATTGAAATAAAAAGGTATATTTAATATGTATCACATACAAATTATGTATTTTTGGTTTTAGCAAGTACCTGTACTAGTTTTGTAGTAACAACAAAATTAAACTAGTCTTAACAAAAAATATCAGTCTAGCTTTAAGGTGTAGGTACATAAGCTATTAATACATTAATTATCGCAGTGAAAATATTCTTATATAGCTTAGCTATTATAAAATTCTAAATAACAAACTATTTCGGTTCTTATCTTCTTAAAAGTCAATAAAAATTATGTTAAATAAATAAACAAATGATAAATAATAAAGTATAATCAGTACTTGTTAAAAATAAAGAAGACAAATAATTATTGAATATATTGAGAAATAAAATATGGTCGAATTTTTTTAGGTGTTAAACGGTTTCTTCTTTGCACAAAATTCCGTCTTTTGAAAATAAGCACTTTGAAGGAACTGATGTTGTTTTGTTGATGATCGGCAAACTTCGTATAATCACAGAATATATAATAGTACAACAAGTATAATAATTTATTCGATTCAATATGGCGGGAACACAACGCGCACACAACGTCGAATCGCGCTATACTATTTCACTGGCTCGCTTGATTTTTTCATGGACATCTCAAACTCGAGTTAGGGAAATCCAACTTGAGTTAACTCGAGTTAAGTGCAACTCGAGTTGACCCATCGCTATTCCATCCTATTCCATTCCATCTCAGTTCTCAGTTGTGACAACGCATCTGTATTTTTTGATACCTAATTAAAGATAAACAAAAAGTTAAAGATAAATAAAATTAGCACGGTCTTTTATTAACATACTCGTGTACAAAGTTTGCCAAATGATATTTATTCTGTTTGAACATTAATTTACTGCTAATTACTTTTATATAACTTATTTGAACCTATTGAAAAAACTGTGTTTGTTGCTAGTTCACTTTTAGGGAGAGGTTACTTTCGTAAGTAATAAAATTTGTTTGTACGGGGTTATTTTTAAATAACCAAATATATATATAATATAAAAAAGATAATTTGAAATAAAAGTAGAATCCTTATTAACTCCTTTTAAAAAAATGCAATAACGGTATGTCTTTATTTATATATTCAAAAGAAGTTAAGTTCAAAATTTGGCTACTCTGAATAATATCTCTGTACGTTTATAAGACTAGAATCATCTACCACATTCACTAGAATTATCACAGATCAATGTGCATTGTTTCAGCCTTAATTCTAAAATTACTTTACTTATTCATTAGTTATTACATACATGTTTTACTTCAGATAATTTTCTTCGTCTACTCGTATTTATAATAAAACTTAACACGGTCTTATAATACCAGGCACGTATACAAAGTTTCACAAATAATGTTTATTCTATTTTAACTTGCTATTAATTACTTTAATATAACTTTTTGAGCCCATTGAAAAAGTTTAACTATGTTAGTTGTTAGTTCACTTTTAGGGAGAGCTTACTTTCGTATAATTATTTTATCCAATATATTAGGATAACTTTACCCGCAAGAACTTATCACTAAGTTGACTCAATAGTTTTTTATCTACGAATATTTTTTAAACCATATTGATGAAAACCACGTTGTCCTAAATACCGTGATGATAAAAATTAAACATTGAACTTAAAGTTTTCTTAGTCTTGTAATCTATATTATATGTAAATGATTGGAAAGACCTAACCGAATGTAATAAAATTTTGTAAAAGGAAAAAATCAGGAAAAAAAACTACATTAATAGATGCAGGCAAAGCCGGTGCAGGTCACTAGTCTAGACATATGAATGAAATTATAGTATCTATCTGTAATATTGAAGTATCTGCCTTATAGTGAGCAAAGAGGGTTAATATTTTGTAGCATTGGGTGACAAACGAGCATACTGTTCTCCAGAAGGTAAGTCAATTAAGAATCAAAATGCAAATCTGTTGTCACCCCTCAGGACTGAGATGGGACGCCTCGATTCCAGTTTTCTACACTCACCATACGAAACACAGCAGCATCACGCTGCTATTTTACGCTGGTTTTCGGTGAGAGCGTGGTCCTGCCCCGGTCGAGCCGACCCATTCGTGCTACAACTATGGTATAGCGACAGCGTGGCTCTACTACGTGAAAAATGACGGTTTATTTTCATGTCATTAAACATGAATAAACATGTAAAAAATATCTGCCTCTTTCTGTTCTGGGTAATTTAAGGAATGAGTAATCCGATTGTAATGAAACTACAAGAAGAGAAAGATAGTAATATCAGTAAGCAATTAAATAATCTTTACCCCCCGTTCACAATTTCTCTTTGGATTTTTAAGGATTCATCAAACTAGTTCCACGAAAAATTTTACATTTACTAAAGTAATAACAATGAAGATAAAACATCGCCTTTATTACGTTAATTGAGTTGTTGTATCAACAACGTCTAGAGTCCAATGTCTTGAGGCAATATTTTGAAAGACGCCTTTCTTTAATTTCTTTGTGAAATACTTTTACTATAAAGCTTTGTATAATGAAAGTGAATTAAAGTTAATTTTTTTTAATAGCTCAATTAGAATACAAGAAGACATTATGTAAGTTTGCGTTGTAATGGAATATTTAAAACGAAATTGCATGATATATTAGTTTCACGGAGTAATTATTTTATTTTACAGTCAATATAGAGAAGAAATATTATAAGGATAAATTTCGTGAGTTTTTTTTTAATTCTTTAGTAATCACGATTTTTTGAGAGTACTACTTAGTAATAATAACGCTACTAACAATACTGGATAATGTTAACCACTTCGAGAAAGCTGTGTAAAAGTGGTACACAACAATAGTGGAATGACGAATTTGAACCTAAGACTTTCCAAGTTATCTTCGTTATCTTCTTTCGGGTCTTTCTTTCTTTGTTGTCGATATTTCACGTATTCGAACCAAACGTACTGCTTCGTTGTTCGTGATGCGTACAGCAAAGTGGTGGAATAATCTGCCAGAATCTGAGTCTGAGAGAGTGAATATGCTTTTTTTACGCTAAGATAGTAGGGTATTAAATTCATCACCACTTCCTAAGTGGGATTGTGGGCTTAAAATAAGTAAAAAAAGTAAACGTGTGTTGTGTTTAATATAAATAACTAAATATAAAAAAATATTTTAACTTCAATAACTTACTTTGCAGGACAAGAAATAAATCAAGAAGGTAAATATGAGACGTTCGGTTCTTTTTAATTCATGGCAAATATTGAAAAGCATTAACCAGATCTCAAACCTTGATTGCTGAAATGTAATTTAGAAAAAGTTACTTTTATTACTAAAAATGCCGGAAAATTCTTATGTATAACGATAGCTTTTGTTAAATTCAACGCGTTTAACAAAAAAAAAAAACTAAAAAGTATTTAAACCGGTGGCGGACAGCAGCGATAAAGATACGAGATTTTTCGTACTCCATCCACCTTCTTGCTTGATGATAAAATTAAAATCCTTCCAACAATGGGAGAGGCCTATAGTGGACTTATACGGACACGTAAAGAAGAACAAGAAATTAAATTAGAAAGAGAGAGCAGCTAACTTTCTTCTTTTATTTTATATTATAAATAAGTAGGTTAAACAATAGTAGGTATAAGGTACGTGAGGGTAATATGGCCACTTTAAGCTTTGCTGCTTTATAAAACCAAAACTAGGAGAAGGACAGAGACAAAAACACAAAACCGCAATAATTTGGAACACTTCGAAAAATCAACCTAAATAAAACTAACTACACTACACAATACTAAAATCGAATAAAATATTTACTATAACGTCAACTGTCAAAATAACGTCGACGAAGCAGCGCCAATTTGACCCTTTAATATTTGATTGATGATGAAGAGCCATCACAAAGTTATCTATGCAAAAAAGGCTGTAGTTTTTGTGTTATAAGAAAGTGACCATATTAACTGGATGACCGTATTACCCGCACGTGTATATAATCCTGTAGCTCAGGAGTTGAAACCTTGCAGAAAACGTGACGTTTTTGTTTTTTAATACCCTATCATTTTTTTTCACTACGTCGATAAAGAAATTTCATTTCAACAATTTTAGGTCAATGCTTTTCACAATGACATTTTTTTGAAATACTTTCCATTCTAATCACACTGAGAAAACGTTTGAACGATCACAGCACCGAAAGGCTCGTACTACTCTATCTCACTGTTCTGTGAAATGTGGGTTCAGCTTTTATTAGTTTTCGTAAACATTCAGCGGTCTCTAAAGGTGATTTTGGCGTTGATCGAAATAGTAAGCATATTTCTCTTTGTACCCTTTCTACCAATTTGAATCAAATAATAAATTCCCGTAAATGGCCAACGTTCCTTATTGTATAGGAATAAATCATCAAAAGGAAAACTTTTCTAAATTATATATATATATATATATATATATATATATATATATATATATATATATATATATAAATATATATATGTATAGAACATAAAATAATTTCAAGCGATAGTAGTCTAATGTCAGGGTGTGGACGGCGAACTCAGAAAGTCGTGGGTTTGAATGAGATATTTAACTAGTGTCGTCAACATAGAGGTAGGTTTTTGGCCGCGGTTAAGGGGAATATTAGTAATGTTAATTGCATTGCTAGTACTTTTCATTAAAAAAACTGCATAATCGGTTACATAATTACTGTATTTGTAAAAAAATTAAGCAAAGAGCTATAAATACAACCAGGCAGTACGGACTCTATATAATATGACTGCCTATATATATAAGAACATAGGCCTCCCCCATAAACTGTCTCACAGGGTAGATATTTCATATGGTTGCCACGTTTGCAAGCGGGTTTTGTTTTCATCGCAGTTTTTTATTATATTTGGTCATTACTAGAAAGACGCTGCATTTTACCTTTATATTTGACCTATATTTCTCACATATTCTATATGTGAGCGTATTTTCTCAGTTTTATTTATATTTTATAGAATAAGGGTGTTAAACAGCACACTGTTCACCTGATGGTAAATGGATGCTGTGGCCCATAGACTAGATAGATCAATGTTTATCTACGTTCATCCTTAATTAAGAAACAAAATGCGGATGCATTGTCACCCCTGAGGACTAAGATGGAATGCCTCGTTTCCAGTCAAAAGGATCTCCGGTTTTCCACACTCACCATACGAAACATCCACAACATTAAGCTGCTATTTTACGCTGGTATTCTGTGAGAGCGTTGTCCTATCTCGGTCGAGCTGACCCATTCGTCATTTCGTGGTACAACCATAAAAAATAATTTAGTTTTTAGTTTAAATAACGTTGCGTTTTTTGTTTTAGAAGAGGATCAAGTAAAAACTTTTGATAATATTTTGGAATATGTAAAGTCTATCACAAGTGAGTACTAACTTTAACACTAAATAGCTAGTTTGTATAGTTTTAAAAAATGTAACAAATTTCAAACAATATAAAAACTTGTTTCAGAGACATCTTAGTAACGTATGAAAGGAATAATAAGGAAATTGTTATTAAAATTTGTATTTTATATACCCAACATATTTTATTTATATTTAATAATTATGTAAGAAAATATATCTTTATGAACTATATGACTTTATGAACAGCATTGTTTACAAATAGAAAGTATATTATGTAAATTACAAATATGGTATGTGTACATGATAAAAGTATTGTTTTATATAGCCCTATATTACGTCCATAGGGCGGAGACCTATCCTGAAACAAAGGCGGAAAGCCCAGCTTAGGCACCAGTCTCCCACAGTATAACATTGAGGCGTAATACTGTAATATTATGTGCAATAATAATGTAATATTGTGGTGTGAAAAGTAATATCATTATCTTTTTTCCGTAATCCATAATGAGCATAAAAACATTGGTGTTTTGAGTCAACACTTCATTCATTTCAAATAAAAATCTAATTTCTGTAAGTTTTTAGCCTTCAAATTGTAAAATGAATTTCAAGCGGCAAATGTAGTACAAAAATCAGTTTTGAAAAAAAAAACAACAAAATTCTCTAAATCCTCAAATACTACAAAATAAACATGGGAGTTAAATCGATAGGCTTCTTTTGTTAATGCCCTTTTTGCATCCTTTTTATTTTTAACTAAAATGCTTATATGCGATTTATGGCCGATTTAATGAACAGGTTTTTCTATCGCGGCCAATAACTCTTAAAATATTAGATTAATCAATAAAATGCATTAATCCATTTTCATACATAAATCGTAAACGGAAAGTTTTACAAGAAAGTTTACTGGAAACAAAAAATGCAAAATTTTATTCTCTACAATAATTGTCTCTATAAATTTTGCCTTAAATTGCATAGTTTCCGAGACCGAATCCGAATTATCGGCTGAAATTAAAAGAGCGAATTATCGGCTGAAATGGTTTTTTCAAGATGGCGCTTGTAGCGCCACCTGGATCTGTCATCATTTTGTGATTTTACGCTCAGTAGGTGATCCTAAACTTTTGGACTACTAAACTGGGAATTTAGTGCAAAGCTGACGAAAAAAACCGTCTACTTTTATTGGCATATATAGATTAATAGGTTTATTAGTAAATTATGAATGTCACTTTAAACTTTTACTAAATAATTGATCTAGTAGTGATTGGATATTAAATTAGTGTTATTACAAAACATTTAAATGAATATTTAAAAAAAATCCAATTATAATTTTCTTATGATTTAACTATGAAAACATAAATGAATAATTGCAACGTGCTACGAATCGTTTAATACTTAAAATAAAATAAAATGAGACTCAGGGCCTCATTAAACGACGCAAGTATCATCGATATCGCTGCAGAGCAATCGAGAGCAATTGAACAATAAATAAACAATACCATTTTAATTTCACGATGTTATTGCTTCTTTCATAACAACGTTTCGTTTCAAATTATATCCAAACACAGAATTAATTTTCTATCTGATATAAATACAAGATAAAATCAAGTTATTTTGTATTATTATCATTTAATACCAAAGTAGACGGAGAAAATAATTTTATTCTGATAGCAAACTATACTGTTTTTAGTTCAGTATATGAATTACATTTTGGTATAATGGTGTTGGGTATTGTAATAAATTTAAAGAAAGTAAAGTATGAGCTGTCTCCTGGGAACAGGTCTTCTCTTAGAGGGCGTAAGGTCAAGGAAGTGTTCACCGCGCTGCCTTAATGTTGACGGTAGACCCGATCGTTCAAGTATTGATTCGTCATACGAACCAGGTTATTCGAATTGACTACACAAATGGATCTTCAAGGATGACAGTATAGTTCGCGCAGCTCGGGTATAGAGTATAATATCATGTTCTGTTGTGACTGCTTTATTGATCTAGTGATCATAAAAGCGATTGCTAATCATGAGGTCCCTGGTTCGAAACCCTCGTTATTGGGTTGGTTGAGTTTTATGATGAGAAATTCTTAGTAGTAGCCAGGAGTCAGGAAATAGGCGCTGTTTCACCTCCGTGCCTCAGAAAAGCACGTCAAGCCGTTGGTTATGCTCCTGACCTCTTTCCATTCGTGTCGGATCACCGTCCCATCGCACTACGAGAGTGAGGGAACAGAGAGTGCACCTGTGCTTACCCACACACTTGGGCACTGTAATCATGCGCTGCGTAGATGGCTAGTCTCCGTTGAGAGTAAACGTCGAAATCCGGTCTGAACGAGTTCCTTATGCTCTGTGCTGACCTCCGACACAACCGGTTCTGGCCATCGTCAATCGCGAAAAAATATTTAATTTTACTGTTGATATATTTATTGTATAGTGTTTTGAACTTTTAAACTGCATTTTGATTAATAATTGAATAAAATATTTTGCATCTTAAATAGCCTTGTATATTTTACAAGCGTAGTTTCCATGATGATCTCAAACTCACATACAAATGTTTTTGTCTTTTAATATCGGTGCAGGATGATCTAAAGAACTATTAAATTTATTTTGAACTGATGATTTCTCGATCTCGACAACAGTGCCACCTACCGCGTTTGAATGTGAATCTAAACTCTAAATCTAAATATGAAATAAAATAAATGTCAGGCATTGTTACCGGAAATTAAATGTCGTCGAAATATATTATTTTTTAATTGCTCAGACATCCAGGTCTCTTCACGATGTTTGTTTACCGCCGACCATGTGTGGTAAATAAGCACTTAAAATTGCAAATCAAAATTTTATTGGTACCTTCGGGGATCGCACCTGAGTTGCTCTCGTACTGTGATATTTATGGTGAATGCTAAGCTGGAGCTACCATGGCTTTCTGCGGCTCGTAATTTATAATAATTTTATTTAGTTGTTTCGTAAATATTAAATAAGAATGTTCTCTTTTGCGGAGCCGACATGCTCTCAAAGTATATATTATCTCATGACAAGTGCTCTTACAGACTCTATAAGTCAGCAGAAGACCCTTACTCTTCGAACCGTCGATGGATTTTAATAATTTTTAAACTTAAGAGCCAAGTAAAAATTAAAGTTTAAAGGAATATGAAATTGGTTTGCTAATTTTTACCCTTTGTTCGAAAATTAAAATTTGATATTAGGGTTAGACAGAGTAACGACCTGCAGGAAGTCGTTAGATGCTTTTTTTCAGGATTTGTTCACTGAAAGTTGAATGTATATAGCGTTATTATAATCCAATTCTCCTCATTCAGCATACACAACACAACAGCACTATTTCACGTTGGTATTCTGTGGGAGCGCAGTCCCATCACGGTCGAGCCATAGCCACCTACATCTACGTTTAATAAGTAAACAAAATGTAGTTGCGTTATCAAACCTGGTGACTGTAGTTTCCAGTAAAAACGGTTTTCGCTACTGCACACTAACCATAAAAAACACTGCAGCATTAAGTTCGACATGAATTACGTTTCAATTCAACCAAAGCAATTTCTTAAAGTGAATTTAAAACGTTGCGCGATAGATTGAAATTGGACGAATTACATTCATTACCGCGTTGGAGAGTGACACTATAGCTTGCATAATGTATAGAATTATGGTAGATTTAATATAAAATTTAAAAAAAAATACGAAATCTTTTTAATAGAAGCAACGGTGAAAAACAGGTACACAGTTTACCTGACAGTTAGTGACTGCAATAGACACCAATATGCAATAGAATGAGGAAGTACGTGAAAGGTGTAGAATAGAAGCGGACGAGAGGTTGTCGCACAACTTTAGGGAAAACTCCAAACTCTTCTGGAAAGAGGTTGGAAGGTCCCGGAGTGGTGCGACAGCTTTAAGAATGAACAAAGTGCTTTCGAGAACCAATGACGTCCTCTCAGAAAAATCGGACGTCATGCAGCGATGGAGTGAATTTTATAGAGAATTGTATGCGTGTCATGATCTTAGTGAAGGATCCGGGGGTGACGCCGTGACTGGCACGCCAGACACGGACCTCGATGACACTGAGGTCATCAGCATGAAAGAGATTGAACGTGCGATTCGAAGTTTGAAATGTGGTAAGGCTGCGGGACTAGACAGAGTTACTGCTGAAATGGTCAAGTACGGTGGGCCTCGCGTCTGGGACAGCTTTCATCTGCTGTGCAATTTGTGCTGGCGGACGGGAGATGTCCCGGATGATTGGCGATCCGCGGTCATTGTGCCTTTATATAAAGGTAAAGGTTCACATTTTGACTGCGGGAGCTATCGGGCGATCAGCTTGACCAGTTTAGCAAGTAAAGTTTATTCGAAGGTTTTGACACGCAGGATGCAAGAGAAATCGGAAAGATTCTTATGGGAGGCACAATGCGGATTTAGACCTGGAAGAGGATGCACGGATCAAATGTTTTCTCTCCGCATGATCACGGAGAAGCTTCTGAGTGTTAACCAGAGGATTTTCTGTGCTTTTGTGGATCTGGAGAAAGCATTTGATAAGGTTATAAGGAAGAAAATGTGGGAACTGTTGCCGGGATATGGTGTGGATGGTCGATTGTTAAGGGCTGTGCAGTCACTTTACTATGACTGTAAAGCCTGTGTGCGGGTAGGGCATGACCTGTCACCCATGTTTAGCGTCCAAGCGGGCGTAAAACAGGGTTGTGTCATGTCTTCCTGGCTGTTCATACTGTATCTCGACAGCTGTTTACAGAAGCTGAAAGATAGCTGTTTGGGTGTGAAATTGGGTGACATAAAAGTTAATTGTCTGCTGTATGCTGATGATGCAGTGCTTATTGCACCATCAGAAGCAGAACTGCAGGCATTAGTCACGTGTATGAAAGAGGAATGTGAAATTAAAGGTCTCCGTTTGAATGCTAATAAAACTAAGGTTCTGGTATTTGAAAAGGACGAAGAGAGAACGAAATGTGAAATATGGGTAAATCAGGAATGTCTAGAACAGGTAAATGAAATTGTATACTTGGGGAGTGCTTTCAGCCGGGATGGAAGATGTGATTTAGATGTGGATAGGCGTGTCGCTGCCGGAAACAAAGTCAATGGTGCCCTGAATGCATTAATAAAAAGGCAAGGCGTGGTGAAGAGTGCACGCCTTGCAATACATAACGCAGTGTTGGTACCGACTTTGTTATATGGCAGCGAAACCTGGGTATGCCAGAAGAAGCATAAAAGCAAGTTGAATGCAGTGGAGATGCGATCTCTTCGTAAAATGTGTGGCGTTACCATAGCCGACCGAAAGCGAAACGAAGAGATTCGCAATATGGCAGGATTGAAAGATGACCTTATCACAAAAATTGATAGGGGCGTACTCCAATGGTTTGGACACGTTGAACGAATGAGTGAAGACCGAATGGTGAAGAAAATATATAGAGCGAAAGTAAATATTAAAAGGTGTCGAGGTAGACCGAGACTAACTTTAGAAGACCATGTGAGCAAATTGCTCGAAGAGGGGAGGGTCAAGAGTACTCGGATACCTAGACGTGCATGTATGAAGAAGTTAATGAACCTGAAAGAAGCGAAAGAGGTATGTAAGGATCGTGACACTTGGCGATCTGTTCTCTCTGGCTACCCCGTTAGGGATTGTGCGTGACGATAAGTAAGTAAGTAAGTAAGTAATAGACACCCATTATAGGCATACATCTACTATCTTCAACTAATAATCACAAAATAGATGAGTTGTTACGTTGTTACCCATGAAGACTGTAAAGGAATGCCAGTGAAAATAAAAAAAAATGTAAATAAACTTAGTAGAGCTACACTGTGCAGCTATATTATTGTTGCAGCACCTACTGGTTGACTTGACCTGGGAAGGATCACGCTTTCACAGAATACCAGCGTGAAATAGCAGCCTGATGTGGCTGTGCTTCGTATGCTGTAGGCTTTTTCCTGATAACAAAGTATTCTACTTGAATATTTAGGGGTGAAAACGCTTCTAAATTTCGATTATAAATCAAGACTGAATGTAGGTGTCTGTTGGCCACAGTATTCACTTACCAACAGGCAGACAGTGTACTCGTTTGTCACCCCTGTTCATAAAAAAAGTGTCTACTGTTCAAAAATAAGCAGTATATTATGCTGTGCTATATGCTGCTCGGTTGCAGACGCATGTTGACTGAGATTCCCCGTCATAAATCAATATAAAAGTACGATAATATGTAGTTCATAACCAAAAAATGACCTAATTCATAAACCAGTTTTGATTTAATTGATTTAATTTGTATCTTGTTGATGTCGTAAGACATTGATGTCGATAGTACCCCTTGATGTCGTTAGACGCGACACAGAGAATTAATTATGAAGATGGGCGGCAGATACTTCCTTATAACAACTAGATAATAAAATACGTGGTTGCCAATAAAAAACGGTGGCAACCTCTCCCCGCTAGAGATTCAGTTGCCACATATGACGACTCGTCCTGGCAACATTTAACGCACGCAACTTGAGGACGCATGAGAAATCCTGGAGCTGAAAGAAGAGATATTGCGTTTGGGAAATTACAGAAATATATGACGTCTGAAGGAAGAGGGAGGACACTGTGATTCTCGAGTCTGGCAACTTTTCTGTCACCGGAAGGAGGACCATGTGATCCAAAGAGGTGTCGGATTTACTGTCTACAATTATCTCTTTAAAAAACTTGTGAAGATTGAGAACGCGTATTAATGAGGGTTGCGTAAGGGTTGTGTCGTATTTTATAATCAAAGTTACTAAGGCCTCACTAAAACTTACTATAAGATGTTGATGGGATACTTTAACGCTAAAATAGGCACAGCAAAGGACAGTGAGCTGAATGCTTCCTACATTAAGCTCAGTGTCACTTTGGAAGAGATCAACGGCATCCAAGGGTCAACAGCTGACCGAATTCATGAAGAACGAGGGACTCCTTTTGATAAACCCTTTTGTGACAGATATTCAAATGCATGCGACGTGACTAACACAACTTCAATACAGCGAATTTAGCATTTTACAGAAATTAGCGACATTGAAGAAGCGAGTGAGCGGAATTACGGTTCAAAAGTCTTCGGCAGAGATCTGTCTGCTAGAAGAAGCCACCTGTTGAAGTTGAACACCGACTGTAAAAGTATTATTTCGAAAAATCTGATAATTTGAGTAAGATAAGGAGTGGTTTTACCAAATCGTCGTTGGAATTACATACAGTTGTAAGAAGTAATTCATGAGTCTCATCCTACACTATTTCGACTTTCTATTACATTGTCTTTCTTTTTGTTGTAGTTTATTGTATAAAAAGACTCGTCAATATCAGTTTGCAATTAGCTAAGATATCACGTAATATTGATACAAATACCATACATAAAAAAGAATATACAGCCGAATAGTAAACCTCCTTTCTTTTTTGAAGGTGGCTAAAATAGAGTACCTCCTCATTTTTTAAGTCATTTATAAAATGGTATAGTAATAAAAATAAAAAATGCTGGAATTCGTAATTTCTACATTTTCGCTCGTGATTATATCTTCATCAATTTAATGAAGAATTAAGTTTTTTCCGTTTTAAAAAAAAATGTTATGTTCCGTGATAAGGGAAATTGTGTCTACGCTGTTAAAATACCCTAATTTAACGCTAAATTTCGCACAAAACGCTTTATTAAAATTCTTTCTAAAATTAAGGACATAAAAGTAATACTGCTAGTCTGTTAGAGTCCACTTATCTTGAAATTATTATTTCCTTTGTCGTGAAATAGTGCATTAAAACATACTTAAATGTTTTTGATATTTCATGTTATTAACTGTATAATACTTAATTTTTGATCATTTTTAGACGATTTACCTTAAAAATATTTATTGCATTATTGAAGTGAAACTTTATCGACCTATTGGTAAAAAATAACGTTACGTTTTGTTGTAACGTTTCGTTGAGTAATAAAATAAAAGAAGAATGATATATCGTAAAGAAGTTTCACTTCGTACGTGTACAATAATCGTAAGTTATAAATGATATTGAAACTTGTACCAAAAAAAATTGTACCATTGTTTGTTTTTTACGTGGTAGAGCCATGCTGCAGCTATATTAGTAGTATAGTAGCAGCAAGAATGGGTCGGGTCGCAGGGAAAGGACCATGCTCTCAAAGAATACCAGCGTCAAATAGTAGCTTTATGCTGTGTTTCGTATGGCGAGTGTAGAGAACCGGAGACCCTTTTAACTGGAAACGAGGCAAGTCCTCACGGATGACAACGCATCTGCATTGATTCGTAATCGAGGATAGATGTCTATGGGTCACAGCAACCACTTACTATCAGGTGGAATGTGTGCTCGCTTGTCACCCTATTCTATAAAAAGCAATTACCTTTAATTTTTTTATAGAAACCACGAATTACAGCACGAATTAGTGGATGATAGATGAAAGTGTCTATGGGCCACATTACTGACTCATAGATTTGTCTATATTTAATTATGTACTGGGTTTACTAGTTCGAAGGATTCGTTGTCTGTCTAGGAGTACACCTGGGTAGGTGCCAGTAGTCTATTTCTGCAGCCAAGAGACAACAGTTCCACTGCCGTCACTCATGTCAGAGTCAGTATAGTATAGTATAGTGTTATGTCATGTCAGAGTCAGTATAATTACTGGCTGAGAGGCATGCCATCTTAGTCCTTAGAGGTGACAACGCATCTTTAGGGTTTTTTATTGAATTTGTCTGCGTCCGTGAACTGCAGTAGTCAATTTTCATCAGGTGTACTGTAACGTCGTTTGTCACTCCAGATTTAAAAACTTTTTTGTAACTTCATTTTAGTTGCGGCACGAATGGGTCAGTTCATCCGGGGCAGGACCACGCTCTCACAGAATACCAGCGTAAAATAGAAGCTCAATTCTGCTGTGTCGTATGGTGAGTGTAGAGAACTGGAGACGCTTTCTACTGGAAACGAGGCATTCCATCTTAGTACTCACTGGTGATAACGCACCTGCATTTTCATTCGTAATTGAGTATAGATGTAGATGTCTATTCGGCACAGCAACCACTTACCATCAGGTGGACTGTGTGCTCGTTTGTCACCCTGTCCTATATAAAAATAACTCGCACTTTCAAAACTGCAATAACGGTATATCATTATTTATATATTTGAATTTAATTTTAAACTTGGCTACTCTTTGAAAAATAACCCTGTGTAGGAAAAGTTAG
This sequence comes from Parnassius smintheus behrii, assembly GCA_036936625.1. Taxonomy (NCBI): domain Eukaryota; kingdom Metazoa; phylum Arthropoda; class Insecta; order Lepidoptera; family Papilionidae; genus Parnassius; species Parnassius smintheus. Next base: position 13,166,060 of record JAUPFT010000005.1, on the reverse strand, counting down.
TTGTCAAAGCGGAAGACCGATTGCGGCAGCGCTATTTCCGAGACAGAGAGACTTTGAGTGGGATTGAGAGCTCCTATTGAGTACTGACATCATCGTTGGAGTCACAAAAGAGTGAAAGGGGAAGTAAAGATCCAAGAGCAAGTCACACATAGTGGTCCGTGAAAGCATCATACAATTATCTAACATATAAAAAGTGGACTACATTGTTGGAGCTGATAGCTGATGTGCACTGTCAAGATTACAATTTAGAAGTTGCTGCATTAAAGGAAGCGCACAAGAACACTACACACTTTTTCAAGCGTTTCAATTAAAGATCAAACTTAAAAATATTTAAATTTTGTCAAAAGCTGGCTGGTGGCAGAACAAAAATGGATCAAATGGTCCCTCATCACTAAAACGTTAAGAATCATTGCCCGAAACATACATATTTAGGCAACTGCAGAATTTATTGACCGATTTGAAAAGTTTCTTACGTACGTTACAACAGCGCACGCATAACATTCAACATATGACATAATTATTTAATATGAGTAAAATTATTTTTTTGATATATTTATCAAAAAAATTCTTAGCGGTAGTCTATGCACATAAACTTTAACATAAACGTACATAATGCCGTGCCATTAGCTGTATAATAGACTCTGGAATACCATGTAATAAAAACTTAAATGACCGTAATTAAAAGCAAAGGTAAAATGATCGCGAGTCCGATATTAAAAATGCGATACATAAAAAATGTATGATATTAAAAACATTAGAAGATATCATATTGCAATTACCAAGTTTAATTACATGGAAAACTTGGTAGTACTCCACTGCATCTATATAATAGTTACAGCATAATAATAATAGTGTTTTCCACATCACATTTAAGTCACGGTGGCCAGTCTCAACGCTGCTAACCACCTGTGCAGGGCGTGACCATAATGACTGAGTTTATCCGTAAGCACAGGTGCATCCTATATTTCCTTTCTCCCATAGACTGATGAAACGGCAATCTGACACGACGTGAGGTGCTTGGCCAAAAAGATTTTTCTTGTTCTCCGAGGAAGGGGGCGGTGTGAAAAATCGCCAACTTCCCGGCTCTACTCCGAATTTACTGACAGAATAACTCTATAACTTATTTTTGGCCCGACCTGGACTACGAACCCGGCAACTCATGATTATCAGTACCGTCTGCGACCATTAGACGAACGAGGCAGTTGATTTCGCCCCATACCACACTTACGGAACAAAAAGAAATGGTGAGTTTTATTACGCCACCTCCACATGGCATGAGATGGTTTGTCACCTTTACTTGTAGGAACATCTATTATTAATAAGGGTGTAATGGGAAATATTGTACCACTTCTTAAAGCGCCAACTTTGCAGGTACAGACAAAGCTTTGGCAGTTTGTAGAAAATTAATTTCACGTCTGCTAAAACGCCGAAGCCTGTTCAAAACTAATTGGTAATGTAGCTGGTTTGTTTGCGATATCGGAGTAGTGCTCGGTTTAAAATTACACTGATACATATAGATTTTAACAAGCAATTATATAAGTATATACAGCTTGAGTGAGATACAAAATCAGTACATGATAATTAATTGAATACCTACATGTGAATATTTTGATTATTACGTAAGTCATCATTATCATCATCATCATCATTACAGCCCTTCACAAGTCCACTGCTGAACATAGGCCTCCCCCAAGTAATGCCACAAAGCACGGTCCTGAGCCACCTGCATCCATCGACTTCCTGCATGTCTTACCAGGTCGTCACTCCATCTAGTGGGGAGTCCCCCTACATTTCACCTACTGGCACGAGGCTGCCACTCGAGAACCTTTTTTCCCCAACGGTTGTCGGTTCTTCGAGCTATATGGCCGGCCCAATGCCACTTCAGCTTACTAATCATACAGCTAATGGCACGGCATTATGTACGTTTATGTTAACGTTTATGTGCATAGACTACCGCTAAGAATTTTTTTTGATAAATATATCAAAAAAAATAATTTTACTTATATTAAATAATTATGTCATATGTTGAATGTTATGCGTGCGCTGTTATTTCACAGTACGTAAGAAACTTTTCAAATCGGTCGATAAATTCTGCAGTTGCCTAAATATGTATGTATGTTTCGGGCAATGATTCTTAACGTTTTAGTGATGAGGGACCATTTGATCCATTTTTGTTCTGCCACCAGCCAGCTTTTGACATAATATAAATGAGGGTAGCAAATATTTTTAAGTTTTTAATTGAAACGCTTAAAAGAGTTTGTAGTGTTCTTGTGCGCCTCCTTTAATGCAGCAAATTCTAAATTGTAACTTTGACAGTGCACATCAGCTATCAGCTCCAACAATATAGTCCACTTTTTATATGTTAGATAATTGTATGATGCTTTCACGGACCACTTTGTGTGACTTGCTCTTGGATCTTTACTTCCCCTTGCATGTGGCTCCAACTTACTCTACTAAAAGACTACTAAAAGAAATAACATCCGACAGTCCAAATAAACCTACAAAAGTTTTTCCGTGTACCGCCGATTTGTAACTTCGACCATGTTCAATCGGTTCGCGTAGCGACAACTTATGTAATGATCTATATACATGGTGTGACAAAATACCATTTTTTAACTTCACGTTTACCACAGCAAAGGATAGTTAGTGAGTATGATAAATAATATAGTAAGTGAGATAATAATGTTACGATTGTGGGTATCTTTGTATATATTTATTAGTAGTTTTGTATTTATGTATATTGTGTGTGTTAGATATAGTTTTTTGTATAAAGTCCGGTAGATATAGTTTTTTTAGAATAAATTATTAGTACGTGTCGTTATCAATTTGTCTATAAAATACTGTTTAAGCTTATATTTAATATTTTTATAGTTAGTTCATTTTTTATTGCTTTTGGAACTTCGTTCAAAAGAGCGGGAACTTGATATTGTAACCTAAATTTTCCATACCTATTTTTGTATTTTGGTATAGTCATATATGGATTAAGGGCTTGTCGTGTAAGCTTTGTATAGATACGGATAATTTTTAATTCTTCATTGCTATAATTTTCAAGCAGTAGTTGTGTAACGTTGCACGTACATGTATGCATAATTATAATTAAACGGTTTATTAAAATTAAATAAACATTTAATAAACTAAATAAAAATAAAATAAAAGTTATTAACAAAAATAATTCTATAATTAACTTAGGTATCCTATTAATAAAACAAAAAAGTAAACTAAAAGAACGAATTAAATAATAAATCAAATATTAAAATATTGTATTTCGAACAAACGCCCTGACGCTTCGTTACTCTATGCGCTTTGCAACTCTCGCGTCAGAGTTTTACCCGGCCGGTATTATTCCACGGCGTCGCGCTCCCGATCATTCTCCGCCCGAGCGCCCTGGGAGGCGCACACTACCACTGCAGCCGCGTTCACAAGCTCTGCTTTGTGTCCTCGTACGCGCTTGCAAATTTTAATCCCATTTTGGAAAAAGTTTAAAATAATATAATAATTCCGGCACAGCCAGCTGCCCACGGCGCTCCCCGTGAACAGTCCAACCACCCGGCCCTGCTCGACCACCTCGCGGCCACATAGGGGAGTACCTGACCCCGCCAGTGAAGCCAGACGGGCATATTTTTTTTAAATTATCGGAACCACGCCCACGACCTTTCTTTTACCAATATATAAATTTTTTTTGACTGGTTGTTGTCTTATTTTAAATACGACCCGTATCAGTTGGTATTTCACTTTGTCGTGTGCTGGTAGTATATTCCAATGATCAAAAAGACCATAAGGATTTTTTTAAATTTATCTTTGATTTTGAGAGGGTGATACATTCAAGAATGCGCAATTGTAGCTCGTATATTTTTAACTGCTCAGTCCATACGAAACTATTCATTCACCGAGTGCTTTATATAGTAACATTAGCATCTGGTAAGGTACTTTACTCTTGATTAGGTAAAATTTTGCTAAGATTGCTCATAGCTTATCCCATACAGATTCAATGTGATAAGTCCATTTCATACTGTCATCGATTATTAAACCTACTCGTAAATATCTACATTTTTCTACCACTTCAATCTGGGGACATTCACAGTTGTTATTTTGGGTTGAACTTTGGATATTATAAAGACATGTATGATTATGAGTTATAATAATTAATGTTATGTTTTAATCTATTTTGACTCGAGCTAACGTTCATAATTTTAGTTTTATTCGAACTAAGTACAGGACCTGCGTCATGTGACCACTGCATGAACCTCGTAAAATCCTCCTGTAACAGTTTTACCGCCTTATCCATATTGTGGTTGGCTGCTGCCTGACATGTATCGTCGGGAAATTGGAAGATGTTACAGTTGTTAACCACTTTGTTGACGAAATTTTATAATTCTTAAAATTATGTGATAAATTGCGTATCGAGAATGTAATATATTGAATAATTATCTTCATTTTATATGACCAGAAATGCCAATGAAGATGCCAATGCTAATGCCAATTAAGATTAAAAAATATATGGTCGTGCATATGATCGGTACTGCATTCTGCATATGCCTCTTCTCATTTCTGAGAAAGTATTTATTAATTAGTCACCGTGATGCTTCAGTGTGTATTAGCGGAAGTACAAGCTGTTTTCGGGATAATTTAGACGTAGTGTGTGGCAGATAACAGTCTAAAAATGGTTAAACTAGACTTACATAAATATATAAGTAGGTAACCGTTTGGTAGAGCTTAATCCGGAAACATTTAAATTAAAAACAGTAGTGCTCACTGAGACTAGACTATAGTCATTTGTCGTACCGTGGAAAATATAACCGAAAAAGTATATAGGCCATTTAAATGAAACATAGAATAATTATTTGCCCCCGTCAGCATTCCATGACGTCTAGAAATTTTCAAAACAAAAATGTGGATAGATATTTTAGGCTAGCCTGTTTACCATTTACAACTTAACATCGTGCAAGTGAAATCTTGGCAAAACCAAACCCTACTATTGATAAAAAAACACAATAACCACTCAACACCAATTCAACTCCGACTATCTATTTAGCGTCAACGAGCCGTCGGCTAGGCGTGCACTAGACCTAGCATTAAATAGTTTATTCGTACCGCTTGTCATATAAAATGAGTGGATTATGTGTCGTTGACAAAATTTGAATGATTCAATGAATAAAATATACTTTATTGTACAACACTATTTTTGATTGAATAATCTTTATAGCACATAAAATGTAGAATTGGCGGAATCAATGTCTTTATGCATTCTCAACCAGTCAACCATGAGCACAAGAAAAATATAAAATTATGTATACTTGAACATAAATATAAAAAATCACACACACAAACACACACACACACACACACTCACACACACACACACACACACACACACACACACACACACACACACACACACACACACACACCATGTTATAGGTACATAACATGGTGTGTGTGTGTGTGTGTGTGTGTGTGTGTGTGTGTGTGTGTGTGTGTGTTACTAGACTTATACATAGTACCCGGTTGACCGAGCTTTGCTCGGTATTTATCGCTCGATTTTTTTTAATTCGTGTGTTTTGGAAATGATATTTAGATACAAATTACATACTGATGAAATATAAATAATATTTTTTGATCTTAACCACATAACAGCAAAAACGGAACTGTTTATTTGAATAAAAAATCATGAGTGCAATTATTTTAATTTTAATTTTTGTGTTTTTAAAAAATACTAAAAAAAGGGCTCGAAAATATAGATTTGGTCAAAAAAGAAAGGAACTTGAAAAAAAAAAATTAAAAAAAAGTCGGTCGGTCGGTCTAGGCTCGAACCGGGGTTTTACGATTCTGTGACCGCCCATTATACCAATTAAGCTATTTATACTCATTAACAATTTGTCAAAATTTACCTTCTTATTCTAACGATATTGTAGCAGTTTTTCATTGCCTAAAAACACGGACAAAAAGACATTTTCTAAAAATAAATCCTAGCTAGATCGATTTATTATCCCCGAAACTCCCTGGACACTAAATTTTATGAAAATCATTGGAGCCGTTTCCGAGATCCCGATTATATATATATATATATACAAGAATTGCTCGTTTAATAGTATAGGATAGGATAGGATATATTACTACAAGTAACATAAACAGTATGCTCTTTACCTAATAAATAGCATACACAATTTTTATATAATACATAATATACACATTTTAAGCATACTTACATACGCACATATGCAATATCAATATATATATATATATATATATATATATATATATATATATATATATATATATATATATATATATATATATATATATATATATTTATACAATTTATGATATCAATACATATCAACATACGCAGAAACGTTTAAGACTGGAAGAAGAAAGGTAATTAATGATCAGAAACCATTCTCTTAAGGGCAGCAACAGAAGTCAATTTCCTTATATGTATAGGTAATTAATTATAAGGCCTTATGGCCTCAGCAGCAACAGACTGAAACATAAATTTTTCGGAAAACACTTAACGTAAGTCCCCGGAGGTTCGCAGGTTACGATCGTGAGGAGAACCCAAATACTGAAACTTGCATTTCAGGTATTGAGGCGTGCATGGATTGTAAATGATTGAAAATAATGTGCGAAGAATTCTGATGCATCTACGCTATTAGATAGGGAGCCATTTAAGTTTAGAACGATATAAGGATACGTGATCGTAACAATAAATAAGAGGGAAATAAACTCGATTTGGACCTACTAAGTTATATTTTTATGCGAATTGTACTCGATGGAACTCAATGCTTTTGTTTATTTCTCTGGTGATATAAATTACTTTATATGCTAAAATGTCAATTGATTGAAAGATTTATCATTTTAATAAAATTTGTCATTTCAAATTGATTATTTTATTTACTAATTATAATTAACAGCGCGCAAAAGTTCAATACTGGAGATGAATCTCCCCCTTTTTAGAAAATTTACCTCTATCGGCGATAGGATTAGCAATCTCATTGCCAACCCGTTAGAGAACCGGAGACCTTTTTAACTGGAAATAAGGCATTTCATCTTAGTTCTCACGGGTGACAATGCATTTGAATTTAGATTCGTAGTCGAGGATAGATGTAGATGTCTATGGGCCACAGCAACCAGTTACCATCAGGTGAACTGTGCTCGTTTTTCAACCATATCCTATATTAAGAAAAACGTCTTGTAAACTTGGATGAAAAATCTTGTCCCACAGAAATTTGCTACCATAGTATTTTTTCTAAAGAAACTGTTCATGTTGTTGGGAAACTGCAATAAACATGTAGTTACACGTCTAGTCAGAAATAATATTCAAATAAAAAATACGTTTTCGCTACCTAATTAGAATTGCATAAATTGAACGTATTAAGGTGATAAATTTTCGACAAAATCATGAAAATCAAAAAATCTTAAAAACTTTAACATCACGTATATTTTATTGCAACATGTATAATTCTTTATCACTAATTTAATTTCTATCTTTCAAACAAAGCCAAATATAACATCTTGTATTTATAACAGTGCTACCCCGTTACCGATTTGGGTGTTTAATGTCTGATATAATCGTACTTAATTGCCAAGTTGTTCATTTCTTTTCCGGGGCTATGATTTCGCACATTACTCTAGTACTGACAGCTGTACTATACAAGGCACTACTATTTGAGAAAGTGGAGCCTCATATTTTCACGACTTCCTTAAATTCATCCCACATTTGCACGGGAAAATACGGCACCTTGTGGCCTTAAATGTACGATGACGGATATCCTCCGACATGACTTTAATTATGTTGGGCGGAAAAGGTCCTTTGTTTGTCATAGCGGAACTCCCTTGTTTATACTTCAACTTTATTATAAGTCATAGTAATTTACTATGACTTTTAATAAAGCTGAAATATTTTTTCAGTTACAAATTATATTCAAAATCTTCCAAACATAAAATTGACGATAAGTTAACCAAGTAGTATAATATACCTATAAGAAAATACATTTAGCTTTAGAATACTCGAATGTTATGTAAAATAGAATAGTCTGGACGGTAAACTAGAGATTTATTTAAATTGCAAAATAGATTCTACCCGGTTGACAACATTACTTCAATGCGTTAGCAGAGACCCTCCGAAGAACGTTCTATTGCATTGAATAAAATGGATTCCACATTATGATATTTGTACAAAATATTTTTATTGAGAATTCTAAAGAAAAATTATCTGATTTTCATTTAATATAGATATTTATTGAACATTTATGATTGTAAAAATTTTCTTATAAAATAAATAGCACGATATAATCCACCAATATTTGTATGAATTTATTTTTTACGTAGTCCTGTAAAGTCATAAGTACTTTCATGGATACATAATACTTTTTTAATTTTTAATTTTTTTTAGTTTATTTCAAAAAGTACCAAAATTTCAAATGTTTGTCTTTTCGTATTTAGTATTAAAATTGCTTTGAATTTAGTATTGAAATGATTAAATATTATAAGAAGTTAGAAATTATTTATTCATTTGATTGACACCGGTAAGTAATACATTAAGTAAAATCTAAATTTTTGAAATTTTTGTGTGTGAGGCACGCAGAAACGAATAGTTTCTCTTTTCTGCAAGACATATCGTTTTGCTACAATAGTGGTAGAGGATTTCGCCGACCTAGCACTTCTTGCGTCTTCAGTTTCTTTTGCCAACCTTTCACCTGGTCACAGATCAGCTATGTATTTATTTTAATAAAATAATAAAATTAAAGAACAGAGTAGGTTAAACACTGGAATACTGTCATAAATGACTCATACAAACATCACACAACATCACTTGTACTAATCCAAAATCCAGAAAAATGTCTTGTAATGCAATCTTAAAATATTTTGGGGGTACAAAATAAAGTTGTACTTTTCTGTATTTAGATACGTTTTGTACACTGGTTGGCTCAATATATCTGCATTTGGGTCAGTCAGATTCAACCATATTAATTGTTACAGCTTGTTTCACCCTACTGTGTGATAGGGCTCCTTTTTTATAAAATTCAAGTGTAAACGAATTTAAAGTCTACGTGTGGTCTGAAATCGGTTGTTACTCAAAGAAGATAAAAATACCTTACGTATCTCCGTTACTCCAACTTTGGCATCACACATAACCGTAATCGTAACGGTCATCCCTCAAGAAATGAAATAAGGAAAATAAATTTCTGACTCCACTAGCACAAAGCAAATATTTTTTTTTAAATACGTTACTCCCACTCTCCCCGTAGAGGTAGTTTATGCACGGTGATAAACATGAACAAAGGAAATCATCGGGATACGGAATAAAAATATTTGTAGGCAATACAAATACTTTATACCTAATCCGCGGCCCTCAGCGCCACATCTCAAGGCTAAGCCAATGTGTCAAAGAGCGGCTAAATATCAAAGTATTTACCTTGTTGTGACCTTGAGAAATCACAACAAGGTATCCATTCATTACAGCCTATAAAAGTCTACCACTGAACATAAGACTTTCCAATAGATTGCCTCATCGGGAGTATTTTACCATAGTTGCCACGTTTGACAAGCGGGTTGGCAACCGCAACTTTTAAATATTTTGAAATATTCTTGTAAGAAAGATGCTGCTCCCCATCTTCTATTTTTATTTCCCTTTGTCGCCTCTTACGACACCCACTGGACGATATGGGGTCGTGAGTACTCTTACGCCGCCAATACACGATTTAAGAATCATCATATTGTGGCGGCGCGGTCGTTGCGCCACAGACTAAACGCATTGAAGCCTAAATCGCGCTATCAAATTTCCGAAGTAAAATAGTGTATATAGAATAGCTCTGAACTATCACACGGAGCGTTGGCCGCTCCCCGGGTAGAACATCTTTCCTTTCACGGCCACAATATCATTGAATATTTGATTGCCAAAATTTAATTAATGGGTTGTAAAAGTTATGACATGTGGCACAGAACTGCCCTCACGTTTTTATAAATTTCACATGTTTTCGGTGTGTGTTTAGTTTCTCATACAAATAATTTATCCCACAAATTTCTCCCTAATATCAGTTTTCGCGATAGTAGTACGTTGGTTGCTCACGTACTTTAAAACGTACTTCACGTACTTGAAAGCCAGCGGTATACAAAATTAATTGCTCTCGTTCCTTGCAGTGTTATTGTAAGAATATCCACTACCCCATATCGTCCTGTGGCTGTCCTTATAACGTCTACAAAATTAAAACAAAACTGCGGTTACCAACAAAACGTGACAAGTCATAACACTCTGTTATAAACGTAGGATCTGAATTTTGAAATTAGTTCCTTATTTAATCCCACTAAAAATTAATATATTTGTATCATTTACGGAGAAAATCAGGTCAATATGTAGGAGATTTCGGTTACATTGTGCGGATCTACAAGCTTTTGAGTAATAACTTGGCAAATGGCAGCGAAAAAATTAAATTTTACTTAAATTATCATACACCTACCCGTTGTCTTTAATTTTATATGTCCCTAATACACGTTATTTATATTGTAGAAATAATTTAGTACTTCTTTTATTCGAAACCTTACAACAATTATAAACGATCCTACTCTTAAAAGTCAATTTTAAATAACGTATCTACCACATCTTTCGTTCCTGATCCGACGTTATTTTTAGTGCATCATGAAAGTGATAGTGTTGAATCGAATCGTAAATCGTATTCGAATTTATTGCCGTGATATTTAATATTACATATTGTTCGTATTTATCAGCTAATTCTGGTATTATAATCTGGTATATAAATATTATAAAAAGATCCGATAGTCATAGCTTTAGTAAATAGGAGTAATGAAACTATTTTTAAATTTGATGGGGTTATATAGGTACTTTAGTAAAGCTGCCAGTGTTGTTAAACCTAATTTTTGATGATGTTGTGAAATTTCATAGCCATGGGATAAATGTTCCGAATTATGACAAAAAGTTAAATAAACTGAAACACATAAATTAAATAAAAACTCGTTTTTTAACACGATCTTGTCATGCAGTCCAATGATAACAACTCAAATCCTATTATACTTGTAATACGTTGCAAAAAACATCATGTTAGTTATTTGCAAAATATCTGTCAAAACTCAACACAGAAATAAAATATATTTGCCTCTGTGTTTCTATTATGTAATAGATATAGAAAAGAGGTGGTTGAGTTCTGTATCTTACCTGAAAACTGTTCAGGTGAATTTTTTTCTATCTGGTAAAGAATTTATCGTCAACTGCTTTATAGCAAAATGTCACAATAAAAATGAAAGTGGCAATTTGAATTTTTTTCACAGGGTTAGTGAACGAAAGTTAATCAACGCTTGAAGTTGAGAATGTTACAACCCTTATGTATTAAAAGAAAAGTATGCTAAACAATATCTTTGTAAATGAGTAAAAATGATTAATAATAAAAAAAAATTATTATATTCATATTCAGGGCGGCTACCCATAAAAAGGAGCAACCGCGGAGTAGCAGCGGACCTGGCGAGAAATGCAGGAAGTCGACGGATGCAGGTGGCTTAGGACCATGCTTTGTGACATTCCTTGAGTGAGGTCTATTTTCAGCGGTGGTCTTGTGGAGGGCTGTAGTTATGATGATAATTATGTTGAATGTTCGTAATCTCAGACCTGCAAAAGTGCTTGACATAGCTTACCTGAAACAAAAAAAAATTAATAGTATAATGATTACCATAGCTTTACTTATAATCGTTGATCATTACTTACTTAAATTTGGTATTAATTGTCTCTAAATCCCAATCCCGATCTTCTCTTTACTAATAATCTTCTGTCTCTTACTAATACCATATATTCAAGAGAGAGAGAGAGAGAGAGAGAGAGAGAGAGAGAGAGAGAGAACAACTTAAAACTAATTCTATCCATTTATGAGTTAGGCTGATAGTTCATAGCAATATAATAATTGTCAAAAATATGTAATATGACGATTACATGGCACAGTGGTCACTAGATCGCTATTTCTTAGTTGGAACTATAGTTAAAACCTTAGAATACTATAATACATACATAATACAACGGGGGAGTGGACGGAGCTCGTGTAGCCACTAACATGTCAATTCACATCTATAAATATCAACACAATCAATCGTTTTCAGTTTTCGTGTTAAGCGTCGTTGCATGCAAATTATTTAAAAAATGGCAAATTGTGCAATAATTACATGTCGAAAGAACAGCGAATTATTCAGAAATCTAAAATGAGTAAATTAGCTCAGTCTGTCAATATATTACAGCGAATCGGGTTTGTAGTAGTGATAATACTCCGTAATTGCTTACATGTAATACCGATCCTCGTACGAAATAAGGTTGACAGCCATTCTATTGTGTATTATATTATGGTTCAAACCAAAATACGTGAATAAACACAAATTGCTAACTATTATATAGCAAATTTGCTCGAAAATATTACTTAGATGCGGGCGTTCATAGACTTACACTCATTACTTACTATCAGGTGGACTTTAAGTTCGCTTGTCATTTCAGTTTGTTAGAAAACAATGAAATCTATCTAAAAATCTAGATTTATATGCATTGCTGTAACCATGCTCATCATCAGATTATCCATCTATATTGTATGAGTCCAAGTTACAATAGTATGCCACAATTTAGCTTTCTCGAATGTCAGCAAGTGCTTAAAAATTGATTACATAATTAACTATACAAAATATTATACAATGGAGAGATTTATTTTTATTTTTTATGCTCTTATATTAAAGTTGATCAGAATCGAATTTGACCATCCTCATAAATCCAATAAAACTGAGTGAACCGAAATGTAATAAGTGAATCGACTCCTCTTTTTCATCTTGCCTCACGAAATCTAAGTTATAGAGTTATTTTAACCTCGATAAAAGGCTATCTCTCCATTTTTGGTATTGATGTCGAAAACGGCTGATATAAACCGTACAAGTCAGTTTTGTCGCATTAGTGAACTCTATTTTATTCAATGACTTTATATCGTTCAAGACCTTTATAGAGAACTAGCGATCCACCCGGCTTTAAATGGATGACTCCTGGATCTTGGTGACAGCGCCACCTACTGGTACCAATAGAGTTTTTAAACCATCCAAGGACTCAAATAAATACAAAAAATTCATCAAAATCGGTCGAGCCATTATCGAGTTTTTGCGAGACTAACAGTCATCAATTGATTTTGACATAAGAGAGAGGAATATAATAAGTATAAAAAAGAAGCTGTTACATATTTCATGAAACTAGCTCATCGACAGCGTAGGCATGCGCACAAAAATAAGCGCTGCTTCCATAAGTGCTCCGTTTTGCTGAATTTGGTCAGCCTAGAAGCTGTCGGCATCATTCGGACCTAAAAATTTTTAGTTTTTTCGACCAAACTCAGCAAAAGAACTTCAGCAACTTACGGGATCATTCTTTTATGCCTAGGAGTCCGTCTGAGCACGTATCACCCTCTTTCCAGTTTTTGTCTATATCTGCTTTCACTCTATTCGCAGCATTCGTTTATTAAGTGTATCTGTAACTTATTAATGATTTTTTTTAGTTATGCACTAAAATGGGTAAAAACTTGTCCATCTTATTTTGTATCTTTTTCTGCCCGCAAAACCAGCCGCATTAAGGCCCATGCCAAGCAGGCGCATCAGTGATTTTATTAACAGTTATTTATTTATTTGTCCATGCTTTATTGCTATCACCTTAAACAATTGGGTCCTTATGACATACTCTCCTAAGCAACCCCGGGCGAAGTGGTATATGATAGAAGGCGCATGATAAAAAAAGCATTGTAATGATCAAGACTACTAAGTATCATTACAAAATTGCTATCACCTTAAACAATTGGGTCCTTATGACATACTCTCCTAAGCAACCCCGGGCGAAGTGGTATATGATAGAAGGCGCATGATTAAAAAAGCATTGTAATGATCAAGACTACTAAGTATCTTATTAATTCAATTAAGAATTCAATAAAGAAATTTATTGAATTAAAAATGCCACAAATATTTAATAAATGTGTATGTTATGGACGAAGTTAAATCGGGCTATGCAATTAATATTGATTTAAACTTAATTATTTATGAATATTGTCTGGCTAGCTTGTTTCATCTCGGCCCTTTTTCTTCTCGGGTAAGGCGCATCAGGAACAGAAGGCACGCCTTCATCCGTGGCCTCAAACTCCATCTGCGTAACGATTAACGAACCCCCCTGGTTCCGACTCGCGGAGCCCATGGGTCTGGAAAAATTAGCATTCCGAAACACTAACTTTTTGTGGGCTGCTAGCTATGCCCTCATAGCAAGGGGTGACAACGCATTTGTGATTTGGCTATAGGATATATGAATATGTTTATGAGCTATAGTATTAACTTACTATCAGACGGACTATGTGTGCGTCACCATTAATTATTAAAGAAACAAACATGTCTTCTTTGATACTGGTCTTGCCTACTGTGGTCAGGGTTTGAGGATTGATAGTGTGACGGCCTAATATTATTATTAATAATTAAATTCAATATAAAGGGGCGTCAAAAATAGTTTTAAAAGATATATATTAAGCAATTAAGTTAAATTAATAAACATAAAGTTAATATATTTCAGACATTAGCCCAATAACATAGTAAATTAAAGGCAAAATTATTGTTTTTCGTAATAAATAAATTTATTTAAAAACTTGAAAAAAATATTTAAAATAAGATAAATAATAGAAATACAAGTCAAAAAATATTATAAAATAAAGTTAAATAACGTTTATAAGATAATTAGAAAATTTGTTAAAAATTGTTTAAGTCATGGGAAGTGTTCATGTATAAAAGAAAATTTTCAGTTGTGGAAGGAGTTCACGTATAAAAGAAATATCCTAAGTTGTGGAAGGAGTTCACGTATAAAAGAAAATTTTCCTAAGTTATTGAAGGTGTTCATGTATAGATGTCTTGTATGGAGGAGCTGCCGGAGATACATTCCTGCAGTTGTACATATATATGGGGTGGTCGGGAGCCCGACTGCCTGAAGTACTGTAGCACAATGACTAGTCCTATATTAGGGACTTATGATATTAAACTCAATGATACAAAAGCAATACTATAGAAGGTCTCCATGATGAACTCGCATTACAATAGTAGGGTCGTGGGTTCGAACCCTATATATGAATGACTTATGAAAGTAAGGTCTATGATTCAAAAGCAATACTATAGAAGGTCTCTGTGATTAATATGCATTACAATAGTAGGGTCGTGGGTTCGAACCCTATATATGAATGACTTATGAAAGTAAGGTCTATGATTCAAAAGCAATACTATAGAAGGTCTCTGTGATTAATATGCATTACAATAGTAGGGTCGTGGGTTCGAATCCTATATATGAATGACTTATGAAAGTAAGGTCTATGATTCAAAAGCAATACTGTAGAAGGTCTCTATGATTAATATGCAATACAATAGTAGGGTCATGGGTTATATACTTTCATAAGTCATGTATATCATATATACATGACTTATGAAAGTAAGGTCTATGATACAAAAGCAATATTATAGGAGGTCTCCTTGATGCATAAGCATTGTATGGGGTGGTCGGGTGACTGACTGCTCCTAGTACTGTAGCAAAATAACTAGTCCTTATTAGGGACTTGAAAAGGAATATTATGGTGGCGTGTGTGCTGCTTCACGAGCAATTGGTCCGAGGTAAACTTGGACTCGCTAACCGATGTGTCCTAGACATATCATCTTAGTGCCGGTGGTAAGCGGGTTTGATGTAGAAATACGGCTTTCCCACGGACATCGCACACCCATACCGGTTGTGGGCGGTGTCGTAGCGCATAGCGATGCGTCGTCTATCTTTCGGATGAGGATGATGAGTGTGTTTGGTAGCACTTTTAAGTGTAACAGGCATACTCAGCATCATGTCTTAGTGCATTAGCGCTATGATACGTGGAGTTTTGTTCATTGGCGTCTTAGTAGCGTGCTACTATGATACGTTGGTGATATTTTTTATATAACAACAATACCAACTTTGTTACCAAAGTCGATAGGGATCATGTTGGGTGTATTGTGAGGGGGCGCCATCCGTATGATAGTTGCATTGATGCTTACTGCTACTTGCGGTATTGCGTCTTGTGATGGATCTGCGGGTGTGCTGCGCCTGATTCGACGCTCTCTTGTGGTTCTGGTCGATGGAGGTATACGGGTGGTGATGTCTGCTGGGATGTATGTGGAACCTTGGAATGGTGTAAGCCCGACGATAGTCGTATTGATGCTTGTTGCGTTCTGCAGCATTGCGTCTCTGCGATGGTTGTTTGGTGGGACGCTATTCTCAATGGCGCTCTCTGCGTCTTGGTTTGACTCACACCTAAGTAGCTTTGCCCAAGTCGGGTCCCTTCATTGCGGGGCTGCAGACTGTCTGCCTTCCACGATGTTTTATATAACAACATAATATTATATCTCTGTAACTTTCCCACCTTTGAATGATTGAAGGCAACTTGGTGGTGGGTGAGACAAACATGATCGAAAATGCATTTACTCAACGTCAGTGACACAAACCCTTTCTGATGGCGAATTATTACTCTTATCCCGACACGAAATACGACAGCTTTAGGCTGCTATTTCACGCCAGGTATTTACTTAACTAAAGAAGAAATGAAAGCATGTGAATAATTGAAGCCTGCCGAGTGTACGCTCTTACAGTAAATACATCAAAGTTAAGTCGGAGCAACGTATATTCCTTTAGAATATCACAAATTTACAAATTTGATTTATCATACGCGAGAGAAGTGTTTATTCTTCGAAAACCATACCACATTCTTGTAGTCTCATATCCTTGCGTTTAGAAATATTTGATTTTATATATTATTTGTATACATCGTATTATATCACCGTAACTTTTAATATATTCTTATAATTTTTGATAGATGATGGTTGTGGGATCGTGGTATACCACTCTCCCTACCTTTCGTAGCTGAAATGTGGTCTCTTTTTCCGACCTGGAATAGGACCCCCTTTGAGATAAATCCTATTTCACAAAAAAAGTAGCAATAAAATTGGTACACAGTTGGCAAAGATATCTTACACACTATACAACAACGTATATACAAAAAAGTATTTTCTTGAATAGCAATCCCCCCTTTTTTCAAGTCAGTTAAAAAGTTAACACCTGTGATTTTCAGTCGGCGCCATGGCGTCACCATTGAACAGCATCTAATGTACGATACATCTAGTAAGTACTGTGAATGCCAATTTGTCAGCCTGGACTCGCAATTATGGTAGATACTTACAAATTAGGAAAGTCCAACAGTGGATGCAGATGGTTATATTTAACAATAATGTGTGATATATCCATTGTCAAGAGCTGCTCAGATTAGGTATCAATTAGTTAGTGAATTATACAAGTAATTTAATAAATTGTAAATGATGAAAGGCCCTTAATTAAAAATAATAAAAAAGACCGTGGGGTATGAGCATTAATATTATAACCATAACTATGTTTCTGTAGCATGTTTATCTTCTTTATACGTGTATCTTTGACAATTTTGCTGTTATATTTGCATTGAGGATTTTAAAACTTTATTACTTATATCCCAAAGGAAATCTACGCTACACGAATATATTAAGGTACAATGGGACTGACATGTTAAAAATAACGAAGGGTCCTCAATTAAAAGAGAATAAAAAGACCGTGTGAGTAAGTTTCTGTAGCATGTTTAGTAATGTATCTCCGACATTTTGCTGTAATATTTGCGTTTAGAATTTAAAAATTTTACGACTTATATCCCAAAGGAAATCAACGCTACACAAATATACTACTCAAAGTGAAAGGATCTATTTTTGAAAATACCAATATTGCTTTTTTTTAAATAGATCTTATTTTTGTTAAGATTTCAGTAACGTAATACATTCATTCACTTCAGCTTTTCAAAAGTCAACCGCTGAACACAGGGCTCTCCAATTAAGTTAACTCAAAGGAGGGCCAAGCGTGCCAACTTTTTACAATGTAACGTAAACTAAGAAAAGAATAAAGGGTAGTAATACGTCAGAGTTAGAAACTAATCATTAATATTCATGAAAGGTACTCTCAAAGTTGCTATATTATATATATCTGGATTGCGTTCTTATCATAACTTAAAATGACAAAAAGGGTAGTACCTCCGGGGTTTCTTTTGCCGTTTCTTATACGGTTTTATGACATGTACATAACATAATATATAAAACATGTACAAAAGATATTTTAATTATATTTTATTTTACTTTACTTTAATATAAGAATATTATATTTGAACTTGTACTTTAAGTATGCGTACTTTGGAACATGTAGAGCGGAAATGTCTAGATATAATAGGGGCAAGCTTACTCGACTTCGTGACGGCGGATATAATAAAAACTGAGACCTACGCTAAAGATCGTAAAGAGGAAGTACACTCTCAAACCTTTGACGATATTCCCGTTGTCGTTCAGAGTATACAAGACGATTATATTGCCGTCCATAAGAGGCAAAATGTCTTTTTTAGCATTTTCCTTAGTTACCTCGTATGGCAACTAAGAGATTAAACGTAGTTATGGTATTACATATCACGTAATAATATCAATGTATTTTTTTATTATAATAACTAATACTACATCACATCAAAAGTATGAAAAAAACCTTGTAGATGTTTACATAAATAAAGATTTCAATAATGGATTAGACCAGTGATTTATAAGTGGAGTGTCCGTGGACCTCTGATGATCCATGAAAGCACCCAAAATTGTTCACGAAAGATTGAGAGAATTCTCTCACTTATAAAAAAGTTAAAAATATTTTTGGAGATGTTGGTCGGAGTGCAAATACTGCCGTGGTTTAATACAAAGTGTCCATACATTAAAATACGATGTAATTGACATATGTAACATGTAATGTAGCAAATTTAGTTTTGTATGTTTTATTTAATAATAATAGTAATACCCAAAGTAATAGTAAAAACTTTATTTGCTTAGAAATGGTATTATTAGCTGGTACAAGTTTGACAGAGCGTACGTATTTCGCCATAGTGAAAATAGCATGCAAATAATACACTGAATTTAAGAATATATGTGAATGAGTTATTTACAGAACCACCTTAAAATTAACCCTAATTATATGTATAAAAGTGGGTGGTCCATGGCGAGGTAAAAAATCAGTCAAATGGTTCACTCCCTGTAAGGTTAACAACCACTGGATTTGACCAATCGCTTACTTGCGCCAGTTTAGTACGGGTGCAAGATTTACCATTGTGACGTTATATTATTACGACTTGATCACAAAATGTTTAACTTTACTACCTCAAAATTTCAGCCTATAAACTCCCTCTCTTGGACACATGCCCCCTCTCGTTTCTGACATTTTAGGCCAAGGAAGTGTTCACCACTTTGCCACAAAGCATGTCGGCGGACTTCACAACATATACTCAATTTTTTTAATTTGTCTAACACAGGTTTCCTCACGATTTTTCTCACACCGTAAATCAGCACAAATAAATTATTGCTTACAAAAACGCAATTAACAATGTCATTGGTGTCGGCGGCGTTCGAATCTGGGTTTCTCTACTGTATTTTTATAAAATGTACATGTAGGTATAAGAGCTCAAACGCCGAAAACTTTACTGAATATTTTGCATAAATGATGTACACCAAAATACAATAACAATTTTTCTTTTTCTTTTATTTATTTAGGCATATGCTTTACAAGCTTGGCATTTAATTTGTCTAAAGATATAGGTTTAATTAAATGTATTTATACTCACAAGAAGCAGCAAAATCCGAAGCTTAAACAGGCGACAGACGTTCCAATTACGAGCTCGGGTACTTACCGCCTAGCGGGGCATAGAGTTTTAATTAAGAATTTGTTCGAACTTAATCACAAGAGACGGTTGCATGAATATATTGGAACAAGTTACAAATGTATTTTGAAATTGTAACTATAATAAAAAATATTTATATTTTTTTCTATAATGTAATTTCATCGGCTGCCAACCCGCTTGCCAAGGGTACTGAACTATGGCAGATATTGCCTATGAGGCAATGTATGGGGGAGGCCGATGTTCAGCAGTGGACATTAATAGGCTGTAACGGTAAATGTAACTGATGTAACTGATGATAGTGGTGTATGTAACATAAGTGTATATATGTCCGCCGTCACGCAAAGAGACAGCGCGGCGGACATTTCTTTGATCTGAAACCCTCTCAAAAATGAGAGGAAGCCCTCAGGAGCAGGATGTAGGTACTCGTACAACTTTGCTTCTGTTTTACATGCGCTGTAATGAGAAGACTGCAATATTACTTTTTGTACGTAAAAGCATCAAATATATTTACATGCTACTTATTTATCCTTATCTTTCTTTAAAATTGAGACAGTACGATACATATCTCTATATATGAAAATCAATTGATGTCCGTTAATTTCGCTAAAATTCATAAACGGCTCAACCGATTTTAATTATATTTTTTTGTGTGTGTTTGAATGCAGCGGTGGCGCTGTTGTTGAGATCCAGATATTACCGGGTCGGATCGCTAGTCTTGTTAACTTAAACTTACTTTAAATTATTTATATCAAATTAAGTGTTGTTTGAAATGTAATGTTTGAAACATTTAAAAGTATCTTTTGCATTGAGTTCTACGTACTTTAAGCTAAACAAAAAATATGCTCTACTTAAAGCCTTCGAGCGTATTATAAAACGATAAAAAAATTAAAATCTTTCTAAAAACACCACGTCAAGTCTTTGTTCAGTAAAATATTTTACCTACATTCGGTTATTTTGTAATGGAACATCTGCATATTTTAGTTTATGATTGTAGATGGCGTGGCATTTAAATGACGAAATATTTTTTTATATTGTGGTATTACGATCACGATACTTGTATTACCTAGTTTTTCACTTGAACGAGAAATAATTTGAGTTACTTCACTACTGAATTGTTATAAACGTCCAAGAGCAAAC
The DNA here is from genome assembly GCA_036936625.1 of Parnassius smintheus behrii. Taxonomy (NCBI): domain Eukaryota; kingdom Metazoa; phylum Arthropoda; class Insecta; order Lepidoptera; family Papilionidae; genus Parnassius; species Parnassius smintheus. Next base: position 13,145,157 of record JAUPFT010000005.1, on the reverse strand, counting down.
TTTGATTTGAATTTTCGTCTTATTAGCGCCACTCCGCATTGCATGAATATCGAAGTCACCAAATGACACTAAAGTCACCTTATTTTATTACAGTTCGGTAGAATATAGCCAGAGTTCAGGATGCGAAATCCAGTGCGCAGTACATATATATCGATGAACTTTTGCGAACTTGGTTGAATCTCAGAAATAAACAAATTGCTTCTAAGTAACTATTTATTAATGACGTTGTGTTGTCATTTTAATTACGTCTGTGAAAAATATTACAATAATTTAAAGGGGTTAAAATTACCGATGGGTGAATAGTATAAAGAAGTTTACAAAATAAAATATTTGAAAGGGTAATTTGTAGGGTAAACGAATATAAATTGTTAAATATGTCACTTGTTATGTTTAATATTTAAAATCTAATGTAGTTAATAAAAAGTGTTAGCAATTAAGTATAAAGACCAATTAAGCATAACATATTGTTAGCAATTAAGTATAAAGAACAATTAAGCATAACATATTGAATGATCCTAATTTTAAATGTAGTAAATGTAAATCGGATTTCCGCTTCTGTGGCTTTGAATTTCCGGTAAGATTTTTATTGTAATAGTTTCGGATTTGACTCCTAAACAAAAGAGTATAAATATGGCCGTCACGACCCAAGCGGGGTATTCAGTTCTATTCAGTTCTATTCAGTTCTATTCAGTTCTAAGTGAAGGTACTAAGTAACAGTGATTATTTGTACGAAGTGATTATTTGTACGATAAATAAATTGTGAGTTATAAACGGATAAAATAAAAGTGATATGCTGTAACATAAATTGTGTTATTAGCTAACAAATCAGAAGTGGGATCATATCGAGCTAAGATAACTCGGTATTTCGGACTCATTGGGCAAAACATAAATAGGTAGGTTTTACTTCCCTCTACTTTATACACAATTTATAATGTGTTAACATCTATCCATATCGTTCATTGTTGATTTATAATAATATTCAAGTTAGGTTCAAATTGTTAAATTATGTCAGTTTTCTTTTCTCCTTCTATAGTAACTTTTTTTTTGGCTTCACATAAGCGTACTAGCCAAATTATTTAAAACTGAAACCTGTATTGTTCACATACGCAACCCAATTAATTACTTTTTGTAGCTACATGTATAATGTTTTCTTAATATTAAACAATCAAATATAATAAATAGAATAGAAATTATAAAAATAAAACACTTTGCTTTCTAGTCTTCGTTAATGTTTCAGTGACAAAAACATGGGACGAGACCGACGATCTCGTAAGCGTACGAACACGAGGTCTTGCCCGAGCTCATCACCAACGTCGTCTAGCAGTGGGACCGAGCGACAGTCGAGATCAAGGTATCGAACGGACTCCAGCGCCACTCGACGCAAGCGCTTGCGAGGCAGCGGGCGAAGTGGTTCCGAATGTTCGCGCGGCGCCTCCAGGCGTATGCAACGTGACCGAAGTACATCTATACGTGCGCCGCGTGATCGTAGTATATCAAGGTATGCCCCCGACCTCTCAAAGGACACACATCGAGTAAGAAGTGCAAAAAACACCGATCTTCACCGATCAATGAGGGTGTTACGTCGGGTCTTTCAGCAAATAGCTTCATAGATACATTTAAAGAACTAGTTAATGCGATTAAACCTGATAATAGTAGCGATCGTTATCCTGCCATTAACATTGTTCCAGAGTTCGATCCGTCTAAGAGTAATAAAACCGTTGATACCTGGATTGTTAAGGTGAACGAGTGTGCGGTTATTTACGGTTGGTCAGAACGTCAGAAAATTCATTATGCTCTTCCGAAATTAGTTGGTTTAGCGCAAAAGTGGTATCAAGGTTTGCCAAGCTTAATGTTTTCTTGGTTTGAATGGCAGGATAAACTAAGGTCAGCATTTCCAAGTAATCAAAATTATGGCCAACTGTTGACAGAAATGCTTGCATGTAAGGCTCGGTTTGGCGAGTCTTTAGAAGAGTATTTTTAAGAAAATATTGTTTTATTGAACAGATGTTTAATATTTGGTGAAAATGCTACAGAATGTATTTTATTTGGCATTGAGGATAGGTCTGTTAGAACAAGTGCCGAAGCGGCTCAATTTACGGAACCATATAAATTATTAACTTTCCTAAGAAATTTTAAAACTGTTAGGAGGCCTGAAAGGAACACCACAGTTCAAGCAAGCACTTCTGACAACAGACGGCCAAAAGTCTTTGAACCAATACAAGGTAGTTCTGATATTAAAACTGTACCAAAATGTTATAACTGTGGTGAGGAAGGACACCCATATGTTAAGTGTAAACATACTATTAAAAGGTGTAACACGTGTCATAAAATAGGTCATTTAACTGATAGTCAGAAACATATATTTCGATAGATCGAAACAAGGGTCCGCAGACAGTAATACCGATGAATGAATAAGTATATGATTACAAATAATTTGTTATTAGTGTTGCAAGGGTCATTTTCTTCCTTTATGTCATGATTAGAAATAAATAATATTTTTGATTTAGTTAGTTACTATTTAAATAATTTTAGTTGTAAAAAAAATTGATATTTGTTTATAATAGTACAATAATGTCATTATTTATTAAGAAAATGAATATTGAAGACATGAATGGGGCTTCAGTATTCTCTACTTATTTCTTGCCTGTTGAGAACATGAAGGGGTCTCATGCAGGTGAATATTGAAGACATGAATGGGGCTTCAGTATTCTCTACTTATTTCTTGCCTGTTGAGAACATAAAGGGGTCTCATGCAGGTGAATATTGAAGACATGAATGGGGCTTCAGTATTCTTTACTTACTTCTTGCCTGTTGAGAACATGAAGGGGTCTCATGCAGGTGAATATTGAAGACATGAATGGGGCTTCAGTATTCTCTACTTATTTCTTGCCTGTTGAGAACATGAAGGGGTCTCATGCAGGTGAATATTGAAGACATGAATGGGGCTTCAGTATTCTTTACTTACTTCTTGCCTGTTGAGAACATGAAGGGGTCTCATGCAGGTGAATATTGAAGACATGAATGGGGATTCAGTATTCTATACTTCCCTCTTACCTGTTGAGAACATGAAGGGGTCTCATGCAGGTGAATATTGAAGACATGAATGGGGCTTCAGTATTCTATTCTCCCATTCTTACCTGTTGAGAACATGAAGGGGTCTCATGCAGGTGAATATTGAAGACATGAATTGGGCTTCAATATTATTTGCATTGTAATTTCATTAATTTAAAATAAACTGTAAAATTACAAATAATATTAACTTAATATGACAATTCATTTTATACTTACTTCTTACCTGTTGAGAACATGAAGGGGTCTGTCTCACGCAGGTGAATATTGAAGACATGAATGGGGCTTCAGTATTCTATTCTCCCATTCTTACCTGTTGAGAACATGAAGGGGTCTCATGCAGGTGAATATTGAAGACATGAATTGGGCTTCAATATTATTTGCATTGTAACTTCATTAATTTAAAATAAACTGTAAAATTACAAATAATATTAACTTAATATGACAATTCATTTTATACTTACTTCTTACCTGTTGAGAACATGAAGGGGTCTCATGCAGGTGAATATTGAAGACATGAATGGGGCTTCAGTATTCTATTCTCCCATTCTTACCTGTTGAGAACATGAAGGGGTCTCATGCAGGTGAATATTGAAGACATGAATTGGGCTTCAATATTATTTGCATTGTAACTTCATTAATTTAAAATAAACTGTAAAATTACAAATAATATTAACTTGATATGATAATACATTTTATACTTACTTCTTACCTGTTGAGAACATGAAGGGGTCTCATGCAGGTGAATATTGAAGACATGAATTAGGACTTCAATATTATTTGCATTGTAATTTCATTAATTTAAAATAAACTGTAAAATTACAAATAATATTAACTTAATATGATCATACATTTTATACTTTCCTTTCACGGGACGTGAAAATGTCAGGAAAGGCCGATTGTTAGCAATTAAGTATAAAGAACAATTAAGCATAACATATTGTTAGCAATTAAGTATAAAGAACAATTAAGCATAACATATTGAATGATCCTAATTTTAAATGTAGTAAATGTAAATCGGATTTCCGCTTCTGTGGCTTTGAATTTCCGGTAAGATTTTTATTGTAATAGTTTCGGATTTGACTCCTAAACAAAAGAGTATAAATATGGCCGTCACGACCCAAGCGGGGTATTCAGTTCTATTCAGTTCTAAGTGAAGGTACTAAGTAACAGTGATTATTTGTGCGAAGTGATTATTTGTACGATAAATAAATTGTGAGTTATAAACGGATAAAATAAAAGTGATATGCTGTAACATAAATTGTATTATTAGCTAACAAAAGTTACTAATTTTTAAAAAGAGTTCCATGGTTTTAACATAAAATGAATATAAAAATAGAATTCTTAGACAAACAAAAATTATTTTGATTTGAAATGGCCTGTACTGCAGAACGGCAATTTCATTGGTATCATTACAACACTAATGAACCCAACGATTACAATACGAATAACTCGAATTGTTAACTTGACTTGTCGATTTATTACAATAAAAGGGATTAGATCTTACTTCTCAATGACGTGTGTGGATCCCTTTAATTAAACTTGGTAGACTGCCTATTCAATAATTTCATGTATTTACAGTATGGCTTTTAAAACCAGGAATCGTATTGTAGGGAGGATATGCTACAAGCGCCATAATTCCAGCGTATTAGTATGTGCAGTACCGGGTGGCTCACACCTTTGATGCTTTCTTTTTGTCGCTGGTAATACTTTATATCTTATTTATATTAAATTGCTGTCCGTTAGTCTCGCTAAAACACGAAAACGTCTCGAATGAGTTTGATGAATTTTTTGTGTGTATTTGAGTGGGCTCCTAGATGGATTAAAAACTGAATTGGACCTGGTAGGTAGCGCTGTTGTCGAGATCGAGAAATCACCAGCGCGAAGCCGGGGCGGATCGCTAGTCAGTAATATTATACGACATTTATAACGGATTGGTTGGCATAATGTTAGAACCATAGAATACTATAATACACAATAGAATGGCTGCCAACCTTAATTTGTACGAGGATAGGCGTCGCTTATCACTGCTACAAACTCGACTCGTTGTATTGACAGACATATTTTATAATATTTATTTGTAATAGTGTATTTATCTTTTGTTGCAACTAAAGATTATGAAGAGCGGACATAACGCCTACTAACATATTTTACCAGCCAACCTTGGATGCGGTGAAAATCTATGGTAGATGTAATTTAATACGTAATGGTACGGTATTTAACTATTTATATTAAGAGGTTATGTAACCACAGAAAAAGATATGGACCACCCCATTTCTTTTGGATTATTTTACACGGTACGTTTGCTTTGCTTCCAAAAATTTTATCAATCACGTTAATAACGCACGTGGATGAGTGAATTGTTACGTTTGTTCTTTGCGAGTTTTTTTGTATATTTATGCAAGAGATATAATATATAAATATGCTAAATATTCGAGAACCGATTGCACTTGTTCTTATTTCCATCTTATTCCTCAGAGGTGACAACACATGTGTAGCCTTCCTTGTTTAAAGTTGGCTGCAGGAGTCTATAGCCCGCGGTATCGTCCATATAGCTGTACCTAATGGTAATTTTGGCAAAATCAATAAAATTTTTGCTAAAAATTTAATGCTCATTTTGTGCCAATTTAGTGCTGTAAAATTAAGTTTCACGCCAAAATAGCTCTCCATTAGCTTTTTTATTTTGATCTTAGTCCTCAGAGGTGTCAACGCATGTCCAGCCTGTTCGTTTTTTAAAGTTGGCCGCAAGCTTCCATTGATTGCAACCGCCACATATCATCAGGTGGAATGTAAGTTTATTTGTTATTACAGTTGTGTATAATGGAACTCGTAAGTACAACAAAATAATTTTATTTAGCTTTGCTTACGAATTACGAGCTAGTTCGACCAAAATTTTATTAAAATTTGAAGGTAGCCATCGTTAATTATCACATTAGGACGTTAAATACCTCAGTTCTCCGTTACCGTGGGTGCTGTAAAACGTCCAAAATATTAGGAATTGAAAAAATAAAAATAAAACGCGATAATATCCTTAAAATATTAATAAAGGCCTATAATCATTTCTGAAATCAAATATTGCTAAAGCGTGTGAGCAGCATCAAACTTTTTAATTAAAATGTATTAAACAGTTATAAAATAATAATTTCAGTCTCATTTATTTCTCGTTAAGCTTACACAGGCAACAGTAAATTTGCTAATGGCAAAACATATTAGAGGACTGTAACGTCAAGGCAAAAACTGGAGCAGATCGTAAGGCGTAACCTCACAGCGTCATCACTTACGTATAATGAATTAAAGAACAGTGAACGATAAAATGGCGTCAACGATGTCTGTATTATTCAAGCAACGTAGTGAGATCATGCTTTCGGAGCGGTAATGAAGAATAACAGGTCGATTAAAATCTACACCAAGTTTCGAGTGGATATTAACATTATAAATAAAATTAATATAAAAATACTACTACAACCACCTCATTACCACTGAAAAGCCTCAACACAAGATGTGACATACCATAGACCGAAGAGTGACTGAATTATTGTAACTTAACCCCAAACTAAAAGGCCATATTAGAGAAAAATAATTTATTACTAATATATAAATATTAATAATTTATTACTAATATAACCGATATTCCGATGATACCCGGGACGTCAGTCTGAGCGAGATTAGAATGGCTCTCCAGCACCTTAAAAACGGCAAGTCCCCGGGCGAGGATGGAATTACAGCGGAGCTTCTGAAAGCGGGTGGAAAACCGGTACTTAAAGTCCTTCAGAGGCTCTTTTATTCCGTCGTCCATGGTGGCACTACTCCGGAGGCGTGGTACATAAGTGCGGTAGTCTTGTTCTTCAAGAAAGGTGACAACGCCCTCTTGAAGAACTACAGACTGATATCTCTTCCGAGCCGCGTCTACGTGCTGTTTTCGAGAGTCATTACTAATCGTCTCGCACGAAAACTCGACGAACTCCAGCCTCCCGAACAAGCCGGTTTCCGAAAAGGCTTTAGAACCATAGACCACATACATAACCTTCGGCGAATTGTACAGAAGTCATAAGAGTACAATCTGCCACTTTGCCTGGCGTATGTGGACTATGAGAAAGCCTTTGATTCTGTCGAAATTTGGGCGGTGCTACAGTCCCTTCAGCGGTGCCAAGTTGACTGTCGGTATATCGAAGTGCTGAAGTGTTTGTACAGTAGGGCTACGATGGCTATCCGAGTACAGAACCAGAGTACGAAACCTATCCAACTGCAGAGAGGTGTAAGACAGGGTGACAATAATTCCCCGAAACTCTTCACCGCTGTCTGGAAGATATTTTCAAGCTACTGGACTGGAAAAGATACGGTATTAACATCAATGGCGAGTATATCACTCACCTTCGATTTCCCGACGATGTAGTCCTTATGGCAGAATCGCTGGAGGACCTTAGCACTATGCTCAATGACCTCAATAGTATCTCCCAACGGATAGATCTTAAGATGAACACGGACAAAACAAAGATCATGTTTAATGTCCATGTCACACCTATGTCGGTAATTGTTGGGAGCACTATGCTTGAAGTTGTTGACGAGTACGTTTACCTGGGACAAATAGTCCGAATAGGTAAGTCCAACTTCGACCGAGAGGTCAATCGACGGATTCAACTCGGCTGGGCAGCGTTCGGGAAATTACGACACATCTTCTCGTCAGGTATACCTCAATCTCTGAAAACTAAAGTGTACAACCAGTGCGTGTTGCCAGTGCTGACTTACGGATCTGAGACGTGGTCCTACACTGCTGGCCATATGAGGATGCTCAAGGTCGCTCAGCGAGCTATGGAGAGGGCTATGCTGGGAGTTTCTCTGCGTGATAGACTCAGAAATGAGGATATCCGCAGTAAAACCAGAGTGACCGATATAGCCCAACGGATTAGTAAGCTGAAGTGGCAATGGGCCGGCCTATAGCTCGAAGAACCGATAACCGATGGGGAAGAAAGGTTCTCGAGTGGCAGCCTCGTACCGGTAGGCTTAGTGTAGGGCGACCCCCCACTAGATGGAGTGACGACTTGGCAAGACATGCAGGAAGTCGATGGATGCAGGTGGCTCAGGACCGTGCTTTGTGGCGTTACTTGGGGGAGGCCTACGTTCAGCGGTGGACTTGTGAAGGGCTGTAATGATGATGATGATGATAACTAATATAGTAGAATATTATATAGATATAAAAGAATGTTCTTGAAGCTTAGGCCTAAGCCATACTGGCTTAACCTAAGCTTCAAGAACATTCTTTTATATATCTTTTATATATTTTTTTCAGAGATAATATCATGTTCTAGCTTAAACATCACTAAGATAAAATTCGTGTTACTTAATAAGCTCTAGAATCAAATTTTTACGTTGTGAAGTTTGACTTTACAAGAGACAGTAAAATTTTGACCGCATCCAGCGCAGAGCGGCTCGAATCGTCGACGACCGAGTGCTTTCCGATTGGCTCGATTCACTGGCATTGCGAAGAGATGTTGCATCCCTTTGTATTTTCTTTCGCATATATCATGGAGAGTGCTCTGAGGAATTGTTCGGATTAATCCCAGTCGCCAAATTTCGTGAACGCACTACGCGGCAAACGTCCCGATACCATCCACACCATCTGGATGCTTGGCGGTCCACCACTGTACGTTTCAAAAGGAGTTTTCTTCCGCATACAACCTCTTTGTGGAATAATTTACCACCGGCGATTTTTCCGGACCGATACGACCTGGGGACCTTCAAGAAAAGAGCTTACTCCTTTCTAAAGGGCCGACAACGCACCTGCAATTCCCCTGGTGTTGCGGTTGATCGTGGGCGGCGGTAGTCACTTAACACCAGGTGAGCCACATGCTCGTTTGCCCCCTCTTCTATAAAAAAAAGACAGAAATAAAATATAATTATACAAACTGTAACAATCTATCATATAACTGTACATACAAGATTTAAATAATATATAGATTAAAAATCAAATGCAGAAAAATATTTGTTTTTAATATCAGTATCACGTAAGTCATTTATTGGTGGAGGGTAGACTATATTTGTGGAGGTTTTATTGCTGAAAAATTTATTAATGTAGTTTTGGAACTAGCCTTTTTTAGAATAAGGGTGACAAACGAAACATGATGCACCTGATGGTAAGTGTTATACAGTGTTCCATAGACATCTATATCTATCTTCGGAATGCTTCATTTCCAGTAAAAAGGGGATACTGTTTTCTGCACTCACCATACGAATCACAGCAGCTATTAGTTGCTATTTTACACCGGTATTCTGTGAGAGCGGGAATTCGATTTAATATTTTACAAAGCAACACCAATGATACGACTTGATCTTTTTTCTTTTTTATAGTAAGTTTTTTTATTACTTTAAGCTTTATACATATCAGAGCAACTTGTTAACTTCTTAGAAAGCCACATCGCGTCAAAATCACGATACCATTCTCACCATATGGATGCTTGGCGGTCCACCATTGTGCTTTTTACTAGGAGATTTCTCCCTCGTTCAACCTCTCTGTGGAATTGTTTATCACCGGCGACGTTTCCGGACCGATGTGACTTAGGGGTCTTCAAAAAAGAGGTTATTCATTCCTAAGAGGCCGGAAACGCACCTGCAATTCCCCTGGTGTTGCATGGGCTCACTCACGATCACTTACTCACTCACGTAGTCACTTAAGATCAGGTAAGCCGCATGCTCGTTTGGCCCCTCTTCTATAAAAATAGTCATAAAAAGTTTTAAAAAATCATCTCACTGCTAGGTAAAGTAACCAGGAGATATTTTAAAGAGGTAAATGGAACGGTAAGGAATCCCAGTACTTCTGCATTGTATGTTTATGAAATTCAAATACCCAGCAGCTATTTTTTTACGGTTTCCACTCCGTTTGAGGTTTTCTGTTGGTTTCTTCTTGGTGCTTTCTTTCAACGTTAAATAGGCTTTGATTCAAAAATAATAGCGATGCCGACGTCGAGTTTCAAATTTGAGCTTCACTCTTTCTACGAAATGTAATTTACTCATCATTTATCTTGTTATTGGTTATTTTTAAAGCTTTCGCCCTCTGCAACATTAAAATGAAATACGAGTATTTGTTTCTGATCTGCAATACAAACACGTGCCACCCATTTAGAGCATTTAGCACGTATTTATTATCCTATTGTTTCTCGCACGGCTTACCTGAATATCTTGGATTCGATGCAACAGAGCAGTGGAGAACTGACCGACGGAAGGGTGTCATGAATTTGATTTCATGAAAAAATATGAATGAAATAAAAACATAAATTTTAACACTATAAAATACATTACTTTGATTTCCCACAAATTTGCATAAATAATTGCTGAATTTTTTACCAGAAAGATCGTGAGGAAATCTCATCAAGTTCATAACATATGCATGACTAATTTTCATTTATTTATTACACTGAAGAACATAGTCCTTAGTATATAGATTTAGTTAAGACCTTACAGTTGCGAAAAGTTTGGATATCAGTATTTTATACGATATCACGTAGGCAAGAGGTTGTCACGAAAATGGAAATAAAATAATTTTGAATATTATAATACGCATAAGCTAAAACATTTACTAAACAAGATCATTTTTATCACTACAAGAAAAACACATTTACAGTGTTGCACTGCCAAATATGTTCGTGATACTTTCTTTTTAATACATGTTTTTAGTTTTCGAGTGTTAAATTTAATTATTTGTATGCATTCGGATAAACAGTTTTATTTAAAAAAATGAGGGAAACGCAAATTAAAAAACGCAAAACGCCAAAACGCACATTTGTTTTACTGTATTAGAATTCAAAATTAGCGACCATTAGTGCCACCATTTTGTGGTCCTTCAAGTCGGATTTGGAACTGGCGTCCTGTGGCCTGATCGAGTGGAACTGCTAAACCAATTTGGACAATACACTCTAGTTTGGTCGCGCCAAGTTTCCTAAATGGATTTAGTTTCGTTTAGCTCTACTGGGGTACTGTACTCTATATTGTTGAAGTTAAAACTGCAAATAGCTTAATTTTTCATTTGTAGCCACACTTGTATATACTTTAGGTAAATGGACGCTTGTTTTATTTAGTTTTAACCTGCAGTAGTTTTTTAGGGTTCCGTAGTCAACTAGGAACCCTTATAGTTTCGCCATGTCTGTCTGTCCGTCTGTCCGTCCTCGCTTAATCTCTGTGACCGTTAGCACTAGAAAGCTGAAATTTGGTACCAATATGTGTATCAATCACGCCGACAAAGTGGTAAAATAAAAATTGGAAAAAAATGTTTTATTGGGGTAGCCCCCCTATATGTAAAGTGGGAAGTGTTTTTTTTTTAATTTCAACCCTAACGTGTGATATATTGTTGGAAAGGTATTTAAAAATGAATAGGGGTTTACTAAGATCATTTTTTGATAATGTCAATAATTTCGGAAATAATCGCTCCAAAATTAAAAAACAATGTCCCCCCCTCTAACTTTTGAACCATAAGTTTAGAAAATATGAAAAAAATCTGAAAAGTAGAACTTTATAAGGACTTTCTAGGAAAATTATTTTGAACTTGGATGGAAAGTCGGAGCGCCTGCCGCGGAGCGTGCAATGTTGCACGCTCCATGTTCGCGCACGTACCCACAACCGGGAGCAGTTGCAGGAGCGCGGAGCGCTGCTGGAGCGTGAACATAATGGATACCCACCTTTAAACTCATAAGTGGGAACACTTATTGTGACGGACGGGAAACTAAGGAACCCTACATTGAGCGTGGCCCGACACGCTCTTGGCCGGTTTTTTATTGTTTACCTAATTCCGCAATTGGTAATATTTATACGAATTTATATACATAGAGCATTCTAGCATATACATTATCACGTATACATTAAATTCGTTTACGCATATTACATTGTTTGTTTCGTCGGAGGGCTTTTACATCTACCCACAACTTACGAAATAAATTGTTGCATCTCGTTGTATAATTACCCGCTTAGGAAAGTTACAAAGCGTAGAAGAAAGTGGCAAAGCGTTTGATTTCATATTATTTCGTGGAACAGTGATGCGTCACTGGCAAAGCATTTCCTGATTTCTTGTAGTTTCGGATATATTTCGTCACGTCAGTTAGTGGTTGACCTCTCGTACGTTGTATAAACTTCCGTTATCTATCTCTACGCGCTTTGGTTTTTATTTTGGTTTAATATTAATTAATGTACTGCAAGATGGCAGTAAGTACAAATGAAATACGACTTAAAGCTCTTTACGCTAAAAGAGAAATGTTGTTTTCTCGTATGCAACACATTAGTGACAATATAAAAATTATTTATTTTGAATTTAGATTTTTTTTAATTGAAGTTCGGAAAACATTTTTGTATAAAATAGAAACAGTGGATTAGATTATGAAAATGTGTTGTACAAAATTAATAGTTTGATCTGCAAATTGATCTCGATAATGTAGTTAATTGTCAATCACTTATGGCCTACGAGGATTTATAATGCCGCGTGAAGCAAGCAGCCAGACAGCTTAAAGCTGCAGTTCAGAGTGACGTAAAGCCAGCAGTTCAGGTACAGTCACGCAACTCACTTAGATTTCCACGTATCGATATCCCAATATTTAATGGTCATTTAAAACTTGGCCGTTAATAATACTAGTTTTCAGAAGACTATACACAATAACCCCTCTTTATCGTATGCTTAAAATTATATTATTTAATTGGTAAACTAAGTGGCAAGGCGCAATTTGCATGTCCCGGTTTTACACTGACAGCAAACAACTATTCGTAAATTTTTGAAATACTTAGAAATAAATACGAAGATAAGCGAATAGCCCGTTTAAAGTTACGCTTAATCGCGTAAAGTTACGTGTTTTTTTGTGTTTTCCTATGTTTGCCTACTCGTGTTGTACACATAGAGCTCACCGGTGATCTACACGGCTAGCTTCATGGGTGCATTTAAAACGTTTCTTTCTCGCCGCGGTCCTATGAGTAAAGTGTATTAGGATAATGGTACAAACTACGTAGGAACTAAATGTATTTTATCAGAGTTACACGAGTTTTTAAACTCTAAATATTATAGTTCGGAGTTCGCTCACATCTTAGCTGAGAACCGTATCAAGTGGTCTCTAAACGTCCCCGCCGCAAGTCATTTTAGGGGAATTGAGAGACTAATATTAAATGTCTAAAAGTCATCTATATCGTGTAATTGGTGATCAAATTTTATCTTTGAAGAATTATGCACTGTACTCGCACAAATCGAATGCGTTATAAACAGCCGTCCCCTTTTTAGTACGCTGTCCAGTGGCCCCTCGGAGCCACTAGCTCTAACTCCAGCAAATTTTTTGAATTTAACGCCTTTGAAGTATTTACCCGCTAAAGATATAAACAATGATACACTCCATGTTCTTTCACGTCATAACTTGTTAGACAATCTAGTGCAGTCATTTTGGAAGCGATGAAGAATGGAATATCTGCATACGTTGCAGTCTCAGCAAAAATGGAACACGACAGCTAACCCATTAAACAGTGGGAACTGTAGTTATTCTCACTAAAGAGAACGTGTCGCCTCTTCATTTGCCATTAGGGATCATGGAAGAGGTTTTTCTTGGATCTGATGGAGTAACGAGGATAGCCTGTGTTAAGACCGCGACCGCGTATAAATGACCCATACATCCTGTTTTCTGTCCCTGTCCTTTGCCTAATTAATAGTTTTCGAATTGTCTTTCAAGGTTAAGTTAGTAATTTAAATTAGGTCTTAGTAGTAGCTTTACTTAGTTTTGTAGGGAACCCTTCAAGCCGGGAGGTAATGGTTGCGCCGAAACGCACACTTGATTAAATGTTTTGGCTGGCAATATCCTTCCTTCTCACTTCGTGCACGGGCCAGCCTAATAGGAGACTAGACATGGTGGCGTTATTCTGTTCGGCCAATGAGGCGCGCCGGCCAAAATTGAAAGGGCCGAAAACACGCCAACGGCGCAGACCGGAGTTATCGTCGTGCGCTCAGTCGCTACAGTTGAAGCTTGATTTTAGATGTGATAGCAGCCCTGTGGCAGTTGAGCCACAGAACAAATTCTTAGTGAACGCTGGCACAGTACAATTCATCGTGCACTAGTGTAAACAATTTGTCGTGGCGTTCAACGGCCAACCACAGTGCAGTTGTCATTTCCGCCATTTTGTTTGGGATATAGCCAACCACGCTAAATACAGTTCACTTGAATTATTCTCGCACCCAATTCGTTGAGGCCGTTTTTTTCCGGAAATCGACCCGAGACCCCTGTGGCCCAACCATTTTGTGGTTCCTTCGCTCCGAATATGAAGGGCAATCTAGTTACCCTCATTATTTAGTGTCCATCCGTTTCCGGATTCGAACCCAGGAACTCTATCGCTCCACTATTTTGTGGGCCTTCATTCCGCATTTAAAGTTAGCAACCATTAGCGCCACCAATAAGCAAGGTCGTCATTTGACTTCAATTTTACATAGTAACTCACGATATACGATCACGGTATACTCACAACTATAACAGTATTTCACCATTTTAGATATTATAATTATAGAAAACGTCACGTCGAAAATTACGTTCGAGTCCATTACTCCGATCCGTTGTACATAACAACGCTGCCGTCGACTTTGGATAGAGATTTTAAATTTTATTAACATTTATATAACAGGTACTTTTATTATAATAATTCAAGTGGTGCGCGGCCTAAAGGCGCGGTACGTTCTCAAATTGTGCAGAGTACTCGTATACACTTAACCTATATTTTATGATTTTTAAATGACAAGCACGCGCATGTATTCTGGATTCTGGTAATTATAGTAATTATCTTATTGTAAATTTAACGCTCATGACCAAGATCAAAAGGAAGGTTACACATGTTTTTTTGCATCTAAGCACCAATATGAAACGACTCCTAGTCTATAATTACTTCTTTTCATACTCTATCTTTCAAACCTGAATACTAATATATAGTACTAATATTTACATAGATGCAATGTTGGTTTGGGTCAGAAAAAGGTAATAATGTGCTACCTACTAAGACAAACTCCAAGAGAGAAAAGAATTCCAAGATACAAGAGAAATTTTATTCTTGACACATTTCTGAGGCTTTCCCTTGCGCCTATAACAGCCCCTGTAATGCCTTGTAATGCCAGTTACTAGACTCCACAAAATTAGTAATTGCTTTATGAGGCAATGTACGAGTATACGCTTTTACAACAAAATTCCGAAAAATGTTCAAAGTACTTCAATAAACAAGTCATTAAAAAAAATGTACAAAAAGGGTTATTATAGTATCAAAGGAATACTATTATAGGTGATAGGCACCATGCTAGTTCTATTAAAATTCATTTAAAAATTGAACTTATTATAGTAAAGTGAAATATGTTTAAAAAATCCCGCTAGGTTTCTTTCGGGTTTTTCCCAGGATAGAGGTATTTTCCGAACCAGTGGTAAGTATTATACTGGATGACCTTTTCTATTTTGAATAAAAATCATTCTATTCTATTCTGTTCGATGTAGACCACCGATTTATAATTCTTCCGGATAAGGTATGCATACGAATCGAGGGAAAGCGGTAGTTTTTTAATAACAAGACCTATGGTTGTAACTTTAAATAAAATTAAAACCAACTGCGTAAAAAGTTAAGTGAAAAGAAGAAAAATTTACGCCCTATATTGCGTGAAATGTTAGGACGAATGTCTTAGTTGTGGAAGTACTCACCGTATATTAAAACCCATTAAGCCGTTTATGCTATAGAGCGTGCCAAAAAATATACCTCGTACACTCGTAAAATATTACATTTTTATGGGACAGTAGGGTAAAAAAACTAAAGATATTTACCATCTTACCTTTCATGTTTATACAATAACACCGAGTGTATGAGCTTACCTGAAACAATAAAATGTATTGTCAGTTTTTACATGTATTTTTAGTACAATTTCTTCGCCGTAAAAGTCACAAGTGGAAATAGTCCTCTTTCGTGATTAAAATGCCTTAATCTTCACCTTTGTCAGGTGGATGATTGCAATGCCTGTCGTTACGCACCTTTCCAGAAATTATTTGTCACCGTCGTGTCGCTCGTAAGTCTAGGTAATTCACACCGATTGTAAATGAGACGGTTGTAACTCAATCTATTAGAAGAGAGTCTCTCTGGCATATCATATAGACTTTTATAGGCTGTAATGATGAATGATAAATGGTGTCCTTTAAACAAAAAGCGAAAACACGCACTTATGCCGTTTAACCGTATGCCCCGCCACTCTCTTTTCACCGGTGCCTTGGATTTAGGTAGACTCATTTCTTTACCCTAGCTTAAGCTATATTTCTTTTTAAGTTATGTTTGTGAACACTAAAAGTAGTCATTTGTCAATACAGTGTACATGTCGGAATTCATGAATATTGTATATTCGTTCTTACCAGCCCATACACTATAACTTAACAAAATCGGTGCATCAATATTGAGAAATTCTGTTAGTCTTGAGCTTCTTCCGTAGCGTAGAGAATAATTGTTACCACCACGACAATTGTGGTAGATATGTTATAGAATTAGTCGCTGCCTTGTATGTTTTCAAACAACTTCAAACTAAGGAGGACGTTCTCAATTGAATTGTATTTTTTAATGTGTGTACCAATTCTGATTGTTCTTTTTTTATTTAAAAGCTGGTGCTTCTCATGTGGTCCTAATAAATTTGATCAAGATCTGACCGGTAGTTTCTGAACAATTCTTAATAATGCGTATTTAATTGACTTTGAATACATTGATGATGATCTCATTATCAATGTATTCAAAGTCAATTAAATACGCATATTATTTATATTGAAGTCAGTTGTACAAACTTTTTGAACTTTACCACTTGTACATGATTTAAACACGGTATGTACAAATTGGGAGGAGATCTGTGTGCCTAGTTGTGGGGTGTATATAGGCAGTTTACTTAATGAACGTATTTATATTTACCCCTGAAAACACCTTGGTCTTGAAAGAATATGAAAAATAACTAAAATGGAACGTGACTATAACATTATTATATCAGCTGCAGGAGGATGCATGAGAGTTTTAGAATGAAGAATACAATTCAATAATATTTTAACTCGCATGAGCAATGTTTAAAAACTTATCATCACAATGAAACGTAATTATTATTTGAAACTAATTGTAATAATATATTATAAAAGGAGTGGACAGTTTGAATTTTGTTCATTTGAATGAATTCAAATAGCACGAAGAATTGTCCGTGAGCTACTATAATTTTTTTGTTAATTTAATTTAAATTTGATCATTTAAATAAAATGTGTTTTCCTCATCAAGATGGACGTAAGTAACACTTTTTGATTTTTATTTGATAGCTACTTGGTTATTTATATAGTGTAACTTGCGACCCGCCCTG
Source organism: Parnassius smintheus behrii (assembly GCA_036936625.1). Lineage (NCBI taxonomy): Eukaryota > Metazoa > Arthropoda > Insecta > Lepidoptera > Papilionidae > Parnassius > Parnassius smintheus. Next base: position 13,127,747 of record JAUPFT010000005.1, on the reverse strand, counting down.
GATAGGTCCTAGATAGGACCTATCAATGTAGCATTATTTAGATTTAAGATAATATTTTATCAAACTTTTGTTATATATTTTTTAAATCTAGTTTTTACAGATTAAATATAACCTCGATCCCTTCTGGAATTTCTCTCTACTGTTCGTAAAGTTTCATCACTATTGGTTCAGTAATTTCGATGATTAGCCCGGACAGAGAGACAAACAAAAAAAAGGTTGTTTATTCCTTAAAAGCATGCAAATGACCCCCTTAGCTCAAAGAAGCCAGTTATTTTAATATAGACAGACAGACAGACACTTCAATTTTATTTATATTTATAGATAATTTTTTTCGGATGCGTGTAAAAACAATTTTATTACGTGGTAGAGCCACGCTGCAACTATATTATAGTTGTAACCGAACGGGTCGGCACGACCGCGGTAGGAACATGTTTTCACAGAATACCAGCGTAAAATAGCAGCGTAATGCTGCTGTGTTTCGTATGGTGAATGTAGATAACCGGAGACCCTTTTTTACTGGAATCGAGGCATTTTATCCTAGTCATCAGGGGTGACAACGCATTTGCCTTTTGATTTTTGATTGAGGATAGATGTGGATGCCTATGTGCGCTCGTTTATCACCCAATGCTATAAAAACACTTCATTTTATTTATATCTATAGATTATTGAGTTTTGAAAGCGTATAACAAACACAAATCGTATACAGACCGAAACATAAACCTGGAACAATTATTCCCAGTCTAGTCCATCTGAGCCGCAGTACTGCTGCCAAATATTCGGCAACACATGTTTGTACATGCTGTTCTAAATTCAAAAAGCATTAAATTATGTTTACAAACGTGACATCCTGTTTAAATATCACTGCAGGATACTTTAACTCAGGGACTCTGATGTGTTAAGGTATTGTTGCAACACGATTTAAATAGACTATCACACTGGGGTGAAGAAAATTCATCCATACAACTATTAAAGCTTATAAAAGTCCACAGCTGAACATTCTTCCTCCATGGATTGCCTTATAGGGAAGATTTTGCCGTGGTTGCCAAACATGGTAGGCGGGATTGCAAAAACAGTTTCGTATTATTTTAAGTTGTTATTAGGAAGATGCTGTTGCCCATCTGTTAACATAGGGTACTGAATATTCTTACACTGCCGTATCAATTCCATCCTTCGCCGTTATGCTATTCTACGTTATGGTTCTAGCATGTATGGGTTGGCTCCGGTTGAGCCGACCGAAACCGGTTGAGCCGGTCAAAAAGGACCGGAGACCCGTTTTACTGGAATCGAGGTATTCCTTCTTAGTCCTCAGGGGTGACGACGCATCTGCATTTTGATTCTTAATTAAACTAAATGTAGATGTCTATGGGCCACAGCATACACTTACCATCAAGTGGACTGTGTGCTCGTTTGTCACACTTATTCTATAAAAAATAACTTACTTAACGTGTAGAAGAAAATTCAATGGAACTTAATTTGAATAAATATTTTCATATTGCAGACGTATGGTATGTACTACATTGACTTATATATTACTAGCGTAAGGACCGGGCCGACCGAACAATTAAAACAGACCAATACGTTGGCCCTAAAATTACAGTTTAGGGCCAACGCGAATCGGTCGACAGTAGTGCGCGCGCAGGACAGATTTGCCTGTCACAAATTGTATGTCTAGTTGCGTGGTAAAAGAATGCAAAAATTATGATACAAAGATAAGAGAAACAAACAATTTTGTTACAATTAAATTATTATACAAACGAATTTATAAAGTTTTATTTTACAGTTAGTTTAATTACGTTACCAAGATTAGGCCAGGGTTGGATTCAAACCCTCAAAAATATTGTACATGGAAAATAAAATTATACAGTTTAAAAAATATATCACGTTTGACGTTTCATGTTTCTTTTTACTCATGTGACAAGATTTTGAGGTCACGCATTTTTATTCCTGTTTAAATTTTGTCTAAAGAACTTAATGTAAGTTAAATTTTGAATATGGTACCTAATATATTTTATATTCAATAAGGGTAAAACGAAAAGAGTTCAAAAGAAAAGGATCGATCGAGCATCGATTGACCAGAAAGGGAGCTAATTCTAATTTTATTAAAAAAACGCGGTACTCATGTACAATACAGAAATCCTTGATATCGCAGAGATAATATTAAAACGTAAAAAGACTCAATCCAAGTCGATCTTTAGGTAAAATTATTATATTTTCGCCTAGTATTATTACGATACTATGTACTACAAACTATGAAATAATGGTACAATTAGGATAATTATACTACGAAATCCGACCCTGGTTACGTCGTGTTTTGATATGACGTTTGTATTATGACATATGCGCTACTTTTTATTGTATGAAAAAGTTATGAGTAAAATATTTAGATGGGCCTATCCTTCCTTTTGAAATCATTGATGTACTATAACTAAATGTCTGACGTATGTATCGTACTATATAGGCATTTCTGATTTGTTTGTCGTAAGTGAATATATTGATAAATTAATGTTAAATTTTATCGTAACAATAAATTTATTCAATCGTTTTGTATGATAGATGCGACCACTTGACCAACTGCCTGTTGGTCAAGTGGTCGTAAGCGCCCCTTATTCCTTCTGAACGGAGTTCCACCTTATTGTAGCAGGGAGGTTTAGTAGCATGGCTTGGTTACCTACGATTGACAAAGAGGATGATTCAATGATGATGTTGTTGAGCTATAAAATAACATTTTATTTTGGAATAGAACTTAACAAGTAAAAACCGGCCAAGAGCGTGTCGGGCCACGCTCAGTGTAGGGTTCCGTAGTTTCCCGTCCGTCACAATAAGTGTTCCCACTTATGAGTTTAAAGGTGGGTATCCATTATGTTCGCGCTCCAGCAGCGCTCCGCGCTCCTGCAACTGCTCCCGGTAGTGGGTACGTGCGCGAACATGGAGCGTGCAACATTGCACGCGCCGCGGCAGGCGCTCCGACTTTCCATCAACGTTCAAAATGATTTTCCTAGAAAGTCCTTATAAAGTTCTACTTTTCAGATTTTTTTCATATTTTCTAAACTTATGGTTCAAAAGTTAGAGGGGGGGGGGGGACACATTGTTTTTTACTTTTGGAGCGATTATTTCCGAAATTATTGACATGATCAAAAAATTATCTTAGTAAACCCCTATTCATTTTTAAATACCTTTCCAACAGTGTATCACATGTTAGGGTTGAAATTAAAAAAATCACTTCCCACTTTACATATAGGGGGCTACCTTAATAAAACATTTTTTTCCAATTTTTATTTTACCACTTTGTCGGCGTGATTGATATACATATTGGTACCAAATTTCAGCTTTCTAATGCTAACGGTCACTGAGATTAAGCGAGGACGGACAGACGGACAGACAGACATGGCGAAACTATAAGGGTTCCTATTTGACTACGGAACCCTAAAAAGCTTATGTAAAGCAAGTTTATTGTAGCCCTATAGTTCAGAGGTCAGGATATTTGCAATCGCAAAGTATTTACTAACGAGAGCCATTATTTATGATCTACCGATCTTAATTGTTTCTAACGTTTGATTGTTTTAATTTGTTTGATTCAAAATACAGGAAGTTAAGGGCGGATTAGTTGACGACGTTATAAAACATCCTTCGGCATTTCTATGATTTTAATCTGATCAAGGAAAATTTTTAATATTCTTCTACTCAATTTAAATAGGTGTTTTTTTCATAATATTAATTGATTTATTTTTATAGGTACTTCCAGTAAATTTCATTCTTTCAAAAAATTCCTTCTAAAGTTAAAGTAAAATAAAGAATATTAAAGCTTTTACCTTTAAATTTTTTCTGTATCTAACATCATTAAGGTTCTTTCAAAGAATTTTTTCTGTATACTTCAAAGCGACTTAAGCCTGAATTAAGACAAAGGAATATTTTAAAAATACAATATAAGCATAAAATACAGTCCAACGAAGAAATTTAAAAAACGTCTTAATTTGAATTCGAATACAATATTTAATTTTCCTATTTATTGCAGTTCTTGAAATTCTTATACTCTGCTTCATTGCTATCGTAATAGATGCGAGATATGAGAATGTAAATATTAAGAGTGATTGGTGGGAAACGGCATTGTTCTATCAGATATATCCTAGATCTTTCGTAGACAGCGATGGAGATGGAGTCGGAGACATAAACGGTATGATTGCAGTCCATAACATTTTTAAGTGATTTGATAAAGTATGCTTATAATATTGGCGTGCGTGTATAACAAACCCGCTAATGATATAATTTTTTACTATTATGATGTACTCGTATTGTACTACCGACCATTTTTATTTGCAGGTATTATATCTAGATTAGATTACTTAAAAGAATTAGGGGTAGATGCCATGTGGCTGTCACCAATTTTCAAGTCAGCTATGTATGATTTTGGATATGATATTTCCGATTACTATACAATCCAGCCTGAATACGGATCTCTGGAAGATTTTGAACAACTCATCAGTAAGGCCAGCGTACTAAGTAAGTCTATTTCGTCCCCTTGAATTTTTATAAAGGTAGGGACTGGCTATAGTATTACGTGAGTATATATACAAACATATACAATTTTTAGAAATTTTAGATTAAACTTAAGCTTATTTCTATTCAGTTTTACATAGTGCAGTACTAATAATAATTATTATTTACCTGGTTAACTACCTGGTCGTTCACTGCCGGTTATTATAAGCACAAGGTCGCTCAGCAAGCTATTGAGAGAGATATGCTAGAAGTTTCGAAAAGAAAACATTTTGATGCCTTAAATATTTTAATAGCAATAATGTTCTTCGTCTTCTTTCAGTAACCATTAAATAAAAATTATAATAATTATTACAGATATTAAAATCATTCTAGACATTGTTCCAAATCATACAAGTAATGAAAGTGAATGGTTTCTTAAATCATCGAGTAAAGACGAGTACTACAGCAACTGGTATATTTGGGAAAATGCCCACATAGACGACTATGGTAGAAAGAGGCCACCGAATAATTGGGTAAGAAAAAAAGCTTTTAAGAAATGAATTGACTATTAAATTCCATGTTTGGTAGAACCATATTATAATTGTAGCATGAACGGGTTGGCTTGGCTGGGAAAGGACCACGCTCTCACAGAATACTCGCGTAAAGTAGCAGCTAAATGCTACTGTTTTTCGTATGGGGAGTGTAGAGAATCGGATACATCTCTTTAATGGAAACGAGGTCTAAATGAAATGCCTTGTTGCTAGTAAAAACGTCTCCGGCTCTCTACACTTACAATACGTCACACGTGGTCCTGTATAGGGAACCCGTTCGTACCTTAGGTATGCTCTACGACGTTAAGCTGCAGCGTAACTGCGCCATGCCACTTAAAATAGTAGTTTTAATTTTACTAATATTTTTTACACAAGTATAAGTAACGAGCACACGGTGTTAAGTGGACTTATACCTGTACTGTCTTCGAATTTCACACCAGTACAATGCATTCTTTTTTACCTCAGGGTATCTCTTATTATTGAATAAGGACCTTTGGTTAACTGACAGAATCAGGCGTTACTTTGCGGAAATCTATTATAATAAATAATTTATTACCTTGCAACCTTCCGCTAACTAACTACAATGATGTGTCTTACCTGGATTGAAGAGCACCTCCCGGCCTCCATCCATCCTCCATCAATTGCATGCACTAACTTAGCGGTCAGTCGCTGTACAGTCTACATTACCTGAGGATGCCCCATGTAGAGGCAAAACACTTGTCGTACTGTCGTCTATGGTGTGCCTTACCTGGAATAGTGGTGTTGGAAGTGGTGGTGCCGGGAGTAGTGGTGTTGGGAGTAGTGGTGTTGGGAGTAGTGGTGCTGGGACTAGTGGTGACGGAGTTAGTGCATGCAATTGAGGGAGGGCGGGAAGTGCTCTTCAATCCAGGTAAGACACATCATTGTAATTAGTTAGCGGAAGGTTGCAAGGTTAAGTTATTTATTAAAAGGACCTTTGAATCTCTTCACCGACCATACGAAACAGCGAGCATTTTGCTGCAATTTTACGCTGGTGTAGTTATTATTTACCTAAAATAATTAGATTTTTTAAAAATATTATTATTAACCCAAAATATTAACATTTTAAATAAATTCTTCTTTCACTCTTTTTCTTACATTTTAGTGATTTATTTATTTATATATCATAAATTAATTGACACTGAATTTATTTTTTATTTCGATATTCAATTCGATGCACTGGCGCCTTCTGTCTTTCTTCTATTCTTTTGGTTTCGTAATGATCATCATAACTAATAATAATAATATTAAAACAGGTAAGCGTGTTCAGAAAAAGCGCCTGGTCCTATTTGCCTAGCAGAGATCAATATTATCTTCACCAGTTCAGTCAATCCGAACCAGATTTGAATTACCGAAATCCCGTAGTTGCAGAGGAAATGAAAGTAGGTATCTACCAATATAAAACTGAAATTATAAATCAACACTGGTTACAAAAGTACACACACACACACACACACACACACATATATATATATATATATATATATATATATATATATATATATATATATATATATATATATATATATAATCGGAATCTTGGAAACGGCTCCAACGATTTTCGTAAAAATTTAGTGTCCAGGGAGTTTCGGAGGCAATCAATCGATCCAGTTAGGATTTATTTTTAGAAACTGTCTTTTTGTCCGTGTTTTCAGGCAATGAAAAACTGCTACAATATAAGAAAGTAAATTTTGACACTGTGTAAATGATCGTAATAGCTCAAGTGGATATCGAGCGGTCGCGAAATCGTAATGCCTTGGTTCGCGTGCTGTCTTCGGACCGATTTTTTTCCTTTTTTTTCAAGTTCCCTTCTTTTGTGAGAAAATCTATTATTTCGAGCTCTTTTTTTAGTATTTTTTAAAAATAAGAAAATTTAAATTAAACTAATTGCACTCATGATTTTTTATTCAAATACCTAACCAGTTCAGTGTTTTCTATTATGTCAATAAGATCAAAAAATATTATTCATCAGTATGTAATTTGTATCTAAATGTAATTTCAAAAAAAAAACCGAGCAAAGCTCGGTCATCCGGGTACTTATATTTTTAATTTTGACATGGAATGATTTAAAAGACTATTAAATTGAAATATACGTATGGAATCTTGTTATTATAAAAAGTTGACAATTACCACGTGCCGTATGTACAAATGTGCCGTGTAGAGGCGGCGTTAGAGTATCCACTACTCCATACAATCCCGTGGCTGTCGGAAACACTGATGGGGAAGCAGGTTATGGGCAGAGTGTCATCCTGATAACATCTCATAATAATAAAATGCTACGGTTGCCATCCTGTCTATTAAGCGTGGCAACTATGTCGGATATTCTCTTTGAGGCACTCTATGGAGAGCCGTATGTTCAGCAGTAAACTTTTGATACGCGGAAGTAAATAAATAAATAAATAAACCGGTACAAATTTTATGTCATATAATTGGTAACGATATTAATAGCATCAAACAACTATCCGGTTGTTAATTCTTTGAACTATATGGCCGGCCTATTACTATTTCAGCTTAATATTTAAAAAAATAGTTGATATAAAATACAATTGAGAATATCATACTATCTCTTGCAGAATGTCATAAAATATTGGTTAGAGAAGGGCATCGCTGGAATGAGATTTGGTTCCATTAATTACCTATATGAAACTGATAAGGATGTTTTTGGTGGACATTTTCCTGATGAACCCCTCACCGGAAAATCAGGATTAGGTCCTGACGATTACGATTATTTAGATCATATTTACACAAAAGATCAAGAAGAGACGTACGATATTGTGTCACAATTCAGAGAAGTTTTTGATTCTATAACTCTAAGGGATAACTTTACGAGGTAAGTAATGGATAATGAGAACTGAAGCAGTACTGAGATTGTCTTATTAAAGACAAAGGAAAAATATAATAATAATTTCTTTTTACAGATTTTATCTCGTTTAAATTACCTGTTTTCTTATGGTTCCCGGCGTTCTAGTGCTAATTCGAATTATAAAGATTATTCTACGTAGAAACAACCAAAATTAATAAAAAGCTAAATGTACTACAATATTATGTTAAGTTTTTTTGTTAAAAATGATATTGTGACGTAAATCATGACAGTTCTCCCGTGTGCAGCAAACAAATTATTTAAATTACACGTAATAAAATCCGAAAAAGTAGCGTCATTCAATGTGTGATACTCGCGTATATAAAAGAAATCTTATATTTGTATGACGTTTTTAATGTTCATTGATGATATGAAATTAATAAATACGAGTTATGAATCTAAATAGTTAACCAATGAATTCAAACTTATAACAAATATTGTAATCTTTCTATGCATTCTGACTCCAAACTAGTGATTTACTCTCTCAGCGATTGGATTAGCAGATATGAAATATCTCATAATATTAAGACTATAGTAGACGGAATGGAACGCCCTAAGAGGCATGTCGGTATAGATAATTCACGTTATATATGTTGCAACTTCCTAAATAATAAGTACAACAAACACTATAAGATTTACACAGACGGATCAAAGGACAAAACGGGATGCGGTGCGGCCTTTGTTGACCAGCGGATGGACACCTATGTACGGTTTAAAATAAAAGCTGACGTTTCTATAATGCACTGTGAACTGATCGCGATATCCGAGGCTTTATCGTACGTTACAACGTTGAATTACAATCAATTTGTCATATTATCCGATTCTAAGAGCGCCCTGTTACATTTGGCTCGGCTGCCCTCGAGTATTCGAGGACTTCCGATAGCCTATAGTATCCTAGATTCTATATGTAAGCTTAGTGCATTAAGTAAGGTGGTAATCTTCCAATGGATACCTTCTCATACAGGCATCATGAGTAACGAGGAGGCTAATCGAGCTGCAAGCCGAGCTATTAGTGACGGTATTACATATAGTATAGTACTTTACCAGTACACACCGAACTGTTACGTGAGGTCAAAGTAAATTTTAAACAATTATGGCAAGAGTATTTTGATGAACGCTCACTTAGTAAGGGAATATGGTACAAAACCATTCAGTGTCAACCTTCTCGTTATCCATGGTTTGACAAAAATGAAATTAACAGGAAAAATATTGCTGCCCTCTTAAGACTTCGCTCGGGGCACATCCCGTCATCTAATTGCTCGCAGTGTAATACTGTAGAAGATGTGCACCATGTTTTGATGGAGTGTGCTCGGAACGAGGTTCAAAGGCAATGTATGACATTTTTGAACAATCACAATGTAGGCGTATGTAATGCTATCCTATCATCTCCACTTTGTCATGAGGCCAAAATGCTAATCAAACTTTATTTACATGTAATGTGAGTTTAGCGAGATGTAATCTTTTCTTACTTATAAGGGTAAACATAACACAGGATTTTGTATAATATCTATTTTTGTTGCTAAATTTATTTTTATTTTATGTAGCTCTGTTACTTTCTACGTTATTATGTGTTCATTACTTTATTTTCTGTTATTATTTTTGTGTGTATATCACGGGGGTGACATAGTCACTGTGTGACAAAACCCCTTTTTTTGAAAATAAAGATTTAAAAAAAACCAATGAATAAAACTTAGTCGGTTTCTTTATAAACAAAATTACTCTAGTCAATAAATCCGTCAAAGCGTTTTGTTTGTAGAGCTCTAAAATTGATCCATTCACAAATCAATTGATTCATTGATTGCTGCTTCGGAGTTTTCGCGAAAACTTACAGAGTATTTTAATTGGCTTAAACAGTGAATGTTAGCCAATCGGATAATACGTATTATGGTTAAACGCATTTTGGATATATAAAAATTAAATAGACCCTATTTACAGGAAACGAGGCATTCTATCTCCAGTCCTTAGGAATGAAAACGCATCTGCATTTTTGTTCTTAATCGGGGGTAGATTTAGATGTCTATAGGTAGTACTACTACAGGAATACTATGTCCTTCATTGTCACCCTTATTCTGTAAAAATATGAAAAATATATCTTTTAAACTTAGCATAAACACAAATCTTATGCAGTTTTACAAGTTTAGTAATGTGATTACTAACTTTCGGATTCTAGAGTAATGATGACGTTAGCGAATACCGGGATTAAGAATGCAGTGCGATATTATGGTGATAGCATTCACTCCGGAGCGCACATTCCTATTAATAATGCTTTAATCGATGAAATCACTAAAGAATCTGACGCTAGAGATATAAAATACGTCATAGATCAGTGGCTTTCGTACAAACCGTTGGGAAAGCACGCAAACTGGATGGTAAGTTGCTCCTTGTTCACTTTTAAGTATATTTCCCTAATTTTCGTTTTCACTGTCTTTAGTTAGACGTAGTTGCTGGTGAAATTAAGGCCAATGTGGTGTGTACTATTGTTCATTTAATCTCATTACTTTTATCAATTATTCCGTCCCCATATTTTAAATATAATACTTAAGGATGGCCATGATATACCAAATATAAGTGTGTTCTCTGCTATAAATTTATCACTAAGATTCTTTTTTATTTTTGTTTTAGACTGGAAATCACGACAAAAGCCGTGTAGCGTCACGCTTCAGACCAGAATTGGTAGACGCCTTTAACATGCTCGTGTTGTTGCTTCCTGGAATAGCTTTTACGTATATGGTAATGTATTATCCTAATATCATAATAAGGTTATTTGATTGAAATGTTTATCATTTGGTTAAAATTGTTTATTAACTTCTCAGTGGGAAGTTATTGTAATGAGTCCGATTTTCCGAATTGGAAATTTTAACATATCTCCACCTTTGAAGGTCTTTAGAGTCGAATAGTATGGTTTTTAAGAGGATATCCGTGTGAGCACATGTACGTATGTATGTATGTATATTCGGATTCAATTTTCGCCTCGTGTATCTCGAGAGCAAAGAGTGATATTGACAAGGGAGCAGTTTCATTTAACGCATAATTATGTAACTTAGACTTCATTAAATTTTGAGCAAAATCGGTCAAGTTGTTTTTTGTGCCGAATGAAAAGTTGTATAAAATATTGCATTTAAATAGGACTTTTTTTATTATTTCTACTGGGGAGTTAGTCGTGTGGACTGTGGACCTTTCGGGTCGAACCTAGACTGCTTTTTTGTATTTTGTATCCTCATCTTGTTGATTATTGCTTTTTTTCAGTAAAGTTGCCGTGTAGTTTTGTTGCAAGCGTGCAGATCACCCCATTTCGTCCCATTGTTTACGAAACCTTACTATATGGGGAACGATCTCAAGGTTTCCAACAGATTGTAATATTACCATCTCACTTACGCTGGATTTAAAATACCCATTCGAGGAGCGTTAAATGTGGTAGACATCTGCCAAGACTGATTATGATAAGTCCAACCATCAAATTAAACCATATTCAAACTCAGAGGTTGAATTACAAACACGCGAGAGGTTTCTTACGTGGTAAAGCCGTGCTGCTGCTATAATATAGCTGCAGCACGGGTGGGTCGGCTCAACCAGGGAAGGGCCGTGCTCTCGCAGAATACCAGCGTCAAATAGTACCATACGAAACACAGAAGCATTAAAATACTTCTGTTTCGTGATTGTAGAGATACGGAGATACTTTTTACTGGTTACGATGCACTCCATCGTAGTCTTTAGGGTAACAACAAATCTGCATTTTGAGTAATAATCGAGGACAGATGTAGATGTCTATGGGCCGTAGCATCCGCTTGCCATATTTTGGATTTTATGCTTGCTTGTCACCTTTACTCTATATTTAGTAAACTAACTTTTAATATTTTTAAAAGTTTTGCACCCAAACTGAGATATTTTAGAGTACTCAGATGGAATTTTACATATATATTGCACACGAACGGACATCTTATTGCAAAATTACTATAGCAGCTACACTTACGTACCTAGTAAACTAGTTACCACTAAATATGGTTAACACTATAGTTGAATTACGTCAAATTCATATCACATGACAAAACATATAGCCGATATGAAGAATCAACGCTCCTGGAAGTCTGCATTCTGTGAACACGTACAGGATCGCCCCCGTCACTACATCAGATTTGATAGACCACGAATCCTCGCTAAAGAACACTGATTCCTTCCAAGAATGATTCGCGAGGCTATTGAAATGAAAAAACATCCTAATTTTAATAGCGAAGATGGCTGGGAAGTACCATCTGCTTGGGATCCTATAATTAATAAAATTCAATCCCAACCAAAACATACAACTGCAAGACTTCAAGATACTATAAGTTCATTCTGTGTAGATCGGAACAAAAAATAATAATTTTAATATGTGGGTAACCGCGGTTAACTACGACATTTGGATGATGAATACCTCAGTCCCCTCGTGACGATCAATAAAGCTGTAAAGTGCTCGAAACGTCGGAAATATAAAAAAAGTTAATATGTATGACAAAATCCGTAAGAAATAGTTTTATTTAAATTCATATCACATATTCAACAACTCGTAATATGAAAAGTATTTTCTGAGACCAGATTTCAGAAAGCGTATTTGTTTTGTCTAAAATCAAATAGCTTTTTATGAACTTCCATAAAGAATTAAGTATTTAATTTTGAAAAATTAAATAATATTTGACGCTTCTGTGGCGCAGTGACTTAGCAATGAGTTGAAACGATAAGGGCCGCGGGTTCGAATCCCGCACGGAACAAGTACCGTCTTTTATCTTCGTGCTGTGAAAACAAAATTTTCTTTACATTACAAATACATCTTATTAATATTTAGGGTGAAGAGATAGGAATGGTGAACGGTTTTGTGCCATGGGTTGAAACGAAGGATCCATTGGCGTGCAATACCGACGACCCAGTCAATTTTATTGATGTGTCACGTGACCCAGTCCGCACACCTTTTCAGTGGAGTAATGGAAAAAACGCAGGTAAACCCTTACACAATTACATTCACGTCTGACCCCTTAACGCTCCATCAAATTCTGTCTGTGACCCATTCATTTCTAATTCACCTTTCTTTACATGAAGCTCCCACCGCGTCCGTCTGTATATTAAGTTCGGGTTAATCTTAGGAAATACTGTAGGGATTTGCACCCACAGCTAATAAAGATTTTAAGATGAAGATATTAATAGTAACTTTGCAACCTTTCGCTCAATTAATTGATGTGTCCTACTTAAGGCTGCTGCGGCTGACCGCGAAGGACTTAGCGGTCAGCCGCCGTAGAGTCTACGTCACCTGAAGATGCCTCGTGAAGAGGCGAAACACGTGTCGTATTGTCGTCAATGATGTGTCTTTCCTAGAATAGTGGTGTTGGAAGCAGTGGTGCTGGGATTAGTGGTGACGGGATTAGTGCACGCAATTGAGGGAGGGTGGGAGGTGCTCTTCAGTCTAGGTAAGACACATCATTGTATTTAATTAGCGGATGATTGCAAATTAACTATTCATATATTTATTATAATGGATTTCCGCAAAGTAACGCCTGATTCTATCAATTATCTTAATAAAGATTTTTGAAATTCCATTATTTTATTTTAACTTGATAAAATCTTTCTCGAACATATTTATAATATAGCGTACAAACTATCCTCGCAGAAAGCGAGTGTAACCTCAATGGGCAATACTGAAAACCAACGTTACCGCAACCGTGCGATAGCATTTTGTTGAGTCAGTGCCGCTTTTCAGCATCACATCACTCATGTAATCAGATCGGAATCAATTATTTATGTATGTTCTCTCTTATTTATTTTTATCTTTGATGTTTTATGTATCATTTTATTTTCTGTGTCAAAATTGTACAAATTTAGTTTCAGAATAAATGCATGTCAATTTCATGTCAGTGACTCACTTTTAATAATCTGTATGATAAATAGTGATGATGATAATTCATGAGTGAGTGATATGTATTTCATTTATGAATATTTTTGTAAAATCAGCAATTATATCCTATTCAATTAAAACTGGAAAAATTCCGCCTTAAAGTTCAGCCCGTAGAGCTAATAAGGCATGCACTTTGTAATATACAACCACCATACAGATATATAAAAATAATGATGTATACGTATAAGATAATGATGTGAGTATTATGGAACGGTTCTTTTCAAATAGTCTGAAGAAGAAGAAGAAGTAGTCATAACAATGACTACTTCGCAAAAACCGAAAATGAACTTCAAAAATACATGTAATAAAAACTTTATATTATATTATAGTTATATTATAGTTTGCGCATAAAAGTTATATTATAGTTTGTGAAAATGAAATAAATAATGCATTCTTATCATCATGATCATCGTTACAACCTATCAAAGTCTTTTGCTGAAATAATTAGGCCTCGCTTATATATTGCCTCATAGGATATTTGCCATTGTTGGCACGCATGGCATTTAATTATGTTGAGTGTACATCCCCCAAATACTGCTGCCCATATCCCGGTTTAATTTCCCTATGTCACCTCTCATGACACCCACGGGAGGATTTAAGGTAGACTAAGGTAGATTCTCTTACTCCGCTATTATAAGGCGATCATTGCGTTTGAAAAATTGTTATTCTGGTATACATGCAGACTAATGACTTAGTTTTTACAAGAAATTTCCGATACAAAAATGACCCTGCGGAGCTATCACTGATACGATATATTCGAACTATATGCTGGTACATTGCTTGCGATAACAGAGCGTTCAAAGTGTTATTATCAGCGAGTTATTGGGCTCTATCAAATTAGTGACCAAAATCATGAAATTTGGCCTTTAAAGCGGTCCGAATTGGTTTAGTTTAAAATTACAAGGTTATCGGAAAATTTTGGTGGTTCTAATAAGTTTTAGAAATTGCATCTTAAATTCTTTCAATTGTTCACGAAATGATCACAATTGGTTAATTAATTTTGATAATTGGTCAACGTTTTATACGTATTAATAAAAAAAAATACTTCCGGAAACTAATCTTAATACGTGGTAGAGCCAAGCTGCAGCAATATTAGTAGTATAGTTGTAGTACGAATGGGTCGGCTCAACCGGGGAAGGACCACGCAACGACCAGCGGAAGGGCCGTGCTCTCACAGAATACCAGCGTCAAATAGTACCGTACGAAACACAGAAGCATTAAAATACTTCTGTTTCGTGATTGTAGAGATACGGAGATACTTTTTACTGGTTACGATGCACTCCATCGTAGTCTTTAGGGTAACAACAAATCTGCATTTTGAGTAATAATCGAGGACAGATGTAGATGTCTATGGGCCGTAGCATCCGCTTGCCATATTTTGGATTTTATGCTTGCTTGTCACCTTTACTCTATATTTAGTAAACTACCTTTTAATATTTTTAAAAGTTTTGCACCCAAACTGAGATATTTTAGAGTACTCAGATGGAATTTTACATATACATTGCACACGAACGGACATCTTATTGCAAAATTACTATAGCAGCTACACTTACGTATCTAGTAAACTAGTTACCACTAAATATGGTTAACACTATAGTTGAATTACGTCAAATTCATATCACATGACAAAACATATAGCCGATATGAAGAATCAACGCTCCTGGAAGTCTGCATTCTGTGAACACGTACAGGATCGCCCCCGTCACTACATCAGATTTGATAGACCACAAATCCTCGCTAAAGAACACTGATTCCTTCCAAGAATGATTCGCGAGGCTATTGAAATGAAAAAACATCCTAATTTTAATAGCGAAGATGGCTGGGAAGTACCATCTGCTTGGGATCCTATAATTAATAAAATTCAATCCCAACCAAAACATACAACTGCAAGACTTCAAGATACTATAAGTTCATTCTGTGTAGATCGGAACAAAAAGATTTAAGGTAGACTAAGGTAGATTCTCTTACTCCGCTATTATAAGGCGATCATTGCGTTTGAAAAATTGTTATTCTGGTATACATGCAGACTAATGACTTAGTTTTTACAAGAAATTTCCGATACAAAAATGACCCTGCGGAGCTATCACTGATACGATATATTCGAACTATATGCTGGTACATTGCTTGCGATAACAGAGCGTTCAAAGTGTTATTATCAGCGAGTTATTGGGCTCTATCAAATTAGTGACCAAAGTCATGAAATTTGGCCTTTAAAGCGGTCCGAATTGGTTTAGTTTAAAATTACAAGGTTATCGGAAAATTTGGTGGTTCTAATAAGTTTTAGAAATTGCATCTTAAATTCTTTCAATTGTTCACGAAATGATCACAATTGGTTAATTAATTTTGATAATTGGTCAACGTTTTATACGTATTAATAAAAAAAAATACTTCCGGAAACTAATCTTAATACGTGGTAGAGCCAAGCTGCAGCAATATTAGTAGTATAGTTGTAGTACGAATGGGTCGGCTCAACCGGGGAAGGACCACGCTCTCACAGAATACCAGCGTAAAATAGTAGCTTAATGCTGCTGTGTTTCATATGGTGAGTGTAGAGAACCGTAGACCCTTTTTACTGGTAACGAGGCATGCCAACTTAGTCCTCACGGGTGACAACGCATCTAAATTTTGATTCGTAACCGAGAATAGATGTAGATGTCTATAGGCCACTACAACCATTTACCATCAGGTGGACTATGTGCTCGTTTGTCACCCTATCCTATATAAAAAAACTATCCTCAGCTGCTACGGCTCGAACAAGTGCCTGCAATTTGCTACGGCGGGTGGGGCTTGTTCTTCCTTCACGTCTACGGCTTTACAAAAACACTTTAGAGGTAGGGCTGTTAATTAGTTGGAAGGGAGTCACTGATCCGCTAAGTATATTATTCTATCCTTTGGAATCCGCATACGCGAGGGTAGAAGTCGCTACGAGTACTCGGCGGGAAGCGTATTAATTTAAACACTTTGCAGCTTTGGGATTTATATGTTGGGTTAATTCATAATAAACTTTGTTAAAAACTGGTTATGTTCGAAGTATAGCTAATATGGGTGTATTTTCTCAAACGGTTGAATAAAAGTTTTAAATTTATTTCAATTAAAGGCTTACTCAGTTTTAAGATTAACGGCAGATTACTTTATAAGGTAGCAGCACACTTTGCTCTAATTTGGAGTTATTAGTAAGTTATGTTAATGGTCTGTAAAGATTAAAAATGTTAAAACGATTCAAATGTGAAACAAATCAAAGAGAATTGTTGTCGTATAAACTCACCACTAAGCCCCCCCCCCCCCAAGTCACTACAGATCATCCGACCGGAAATGCTTAGTTTCGCATGGGTAGCACTAAATACCATAAATATATATTAATTAGGATTATCAATAATGATACAAGCAAATTCATTAACTTGGACATAATTAATTGATTTGTTCGAAGGATTTTCAACAGCCGATAAGACCTGGCTACCTGTCGCTGATGGCTATGAAAGTCTGAACTTAGCAATACAACGCTCCACCGTCCGTTCCCACTATCAGGTTTATCGGACCTTAACAAATCTACGCAAGCGTCCTGCATTTCGTCTCGGCCGCTATGAATCGCTTGCTCTTAACAACGAAGTATTTGCCTTTAAAAGGTAATTTTTTAAATCTCAATCTTTTATTCGTTCATCATTTAATCATTATTGTCCATCAGAAATCCCTGCTGAACATAGGGCTTTCCTAAAGATTACCTGAGTTTTTATGGTATTGATATTTTGAAGTGGTAGAGCCACATAGCAGCATATTGTAGCAGCAACACGAAGGGCGGCTTGCCCAGGAAATGGGTCTTAGCCCTGCATTGGTTTGATTGGCGAGGTGACGAAAGTCATAGTAATGTGTGCTTGTTTGTCAACGTTATATTATATATTATAAAAAATCTGCTCAGACGTGACTGACTACATGTAATGAATTATAATAGGGCTGCAAAGAGGAACCAAACATTACTATAAATTTCAAGTCCAATTAGTTTGGTGGAAAGTCCATTAGAAAATTGTTGGTGACGAGGAAAGCGTTAACAATGCGAAGTGATTAGCTTCGCGTTCATCAATCTGTGTACGGAAAACTCTTTCAGGAAGTGACATGTAGGCGGAAATGGATTTCAAAAGACTGACAATATTGACGATGCTAGATTGTAACTATATCTATCCTTAGTTGCGGAATTACGTCCGAAGTTTTTTAAGACCTTAAATTCTATGAGAAACGGAAATGCCGGTTAAGAACAAATATTAAAATGGGCCATTAATTACATTGTATAAAACGATTATTTAGTTTACCAAACATGCAAGGAAATTCCTTATAAATACTTAGTATTTTATTAAATTATTTTTGTCTGATATTTTAGGTGGTATAACGACGATACATATGTTGTTGTTATGAATGTGGGAAAATCTTATCAAGTTGTTAATTTAACGGCATTCGATTTGATTTTCGGACAATTAGAAGTTGAAGTTAGCAGTGTTCTCTCGTCAAGGACTTACAGGTAAAATTGTTTACTAAATAAATTTTACTTTAGTAGGTATTACTAACAATAATAATAATAATAATAATAATAATAATAATAAATGATTTAATGGCGTAGGGAAGTGACGACCCCATCGCCCGCTGACGTAACAGTCATGTGACAAAACTGCTACGTCGGCGCAGTCAGTCAGCATCCTGCCAAGAGGTGTGAGCGCCGTGCCTAGGCAAAATTGTAAGTGCAAAGGTCCGTTTGTGCATATGACCCAACCACGAAACGGTGCCGGGTTTGGGCGTCTCCCGTTATTTGGCGCCCATAAAATGGATGATGGCACAAAGAGGAACGCGCATAGGGCCGCTGCCTGGGGGTCGCCGGGGCGCGTCTGGAGCTGGCGCTGGACGCGGCAGCATGCGGGCCGCCAGCCGAGCGCGAGGAGCTGCACGATCACCTAGCAGCCCCTCGCATCCATCATCCCCACCAGAAGGCTTGGTGTCGGCTGGGTCTTCTCGGACTCAGCAAGCGGCACCCGCCGCTGGTGGAGCACGTCGCATGCGTTGGACAAAATCTATGAACGAAAACGCATTGCGGGCGTACTATAGGGCGAAAGGGGAAGAAACTGGGGGAATAGCGTACAGGTCTCGGATACATAGCTTTTTTGCTGAGCTGGAGCCTTCTATCCCCGTCACGGAACAAAACCTGGCAGACCGAGTTCGGTACATCATGCGCTCGAAAATATTTGATGATGCCGAACTCGAACGACTACGACGTGAGGCTATTCCGTCGTCGAATGAATCGGCTATGGCTGGAGATGCAGCTCCACATTCAACAGACCAGCATCCACACGTGGAAGCCGCCATGGATCTTCCAGTTGTGGTTGATTCGAACGACGATGAAATAGTCTCCCACGAACTAGAGAAAATGAGGAGTATATTGGAAGAGGCGATTTTGGAAACGCGCAGCACCCCTCTCGAAAATCGACCGCGACTTCCCCGCATACCCCTAAGCAAGCGAAATCGGGCTGTCGTGAGGGCTCTTAACCCAATGCTGGTGACCTATTTGGAAGCCAGCCAGGACCTTTGCGAGACGGACTCAATTCTCTTTGGCGCCGCAGTGGCAGTTTGCAGTATTATTGGCGCCAAACTTCCCATGGCTGGACGCGCTACTACACAAAGTAGCGCCATCCCAGCCTGGAGAAAAAGAATCGAGGACCGTATCGCAAAGGCTAGGGCCCTTATCGGCAGACTGACAAGCTTCAGGTCGGGTAATAATAGACCGAGGATTATGCGCACCGTTAGGATGGCGTTTGCTGGGACAAATATCAGTTTGTCCCAGCCGGATATCATGCAGAAACTAACGGAGCGCATAGACGACCTGAAGCAAAAGATCGCTGCTTGGGGGAAGCGGATTCGACGATTTACCGAGAGGTCAAGGCGGTTCAACCAGAATCGTCTCTTCCAGAGTGATCAGAAGAGGCTCTATAAATCATTGGAGCGACCAAAGGTATGTGGAGCGGGCCAAGGACCGGATCAGGCTGACATTATCGCGTTCTGGCGTGGCCTGTGGTCATGGCCCGTAAACCACAGCGAGGGCCCTTGGATGGAAGTTGTGGCGAGCCAGGGTGCGAGTGTTACGCCTATGGACCCCATCACCATAACGCCGGAAGACGTGGCTGAGGCGGTCCGTAGGGCCCCGAACTGGAAATGTCCGGAGCTCGACGGGTTGCATCATTACTGGCTGAAGGGGTTCATAGTGTGTCACGCTGTGCTCGCCCGACAGTTTCAAGAGGCTCTCGACCAGAAGTCGCTCCCGAGCCTCTTCACTACTGGGATCACTCACTTGGTTCCTAAAGATCAGGATACCACAGACCCGAGCAAATACCGCCCCATCACGTGTCTACCCACCATATATAAGACACTGACATCCATTTTGAGCGCGAGAATCACTCGGCACCTGGAGCTAAACCAGGTGATGTCACGCGCTCAAAATGGATGTCGGGGCGGTGGTCGTGGAACCAAGGAACCACTCCTCATTGACGCGGTCATAGGCAAAGTGGTGAAACGCAACCGTCGGAACTTCTCTGCCGCCTGGATAGACTACAGAAAGGCGTTCGACTCGGTGCCCCATACATGGCTAAAGAGGGTCCTCGAGCTGTACAAGATTGACTGTACAGTTAGAGACTTCCTCGAGCAGTGTATGGGGCAGTGGAGTACGATCCTTTGTCATCTGGGCGAGCGGATGATGGCTGCGGAGCACCACATAAGGATAAGAAGGGGTATCTTCCAGGGCGATTGTCTGAGTCCAATCTGGTTCTGCCTCTCTCTGAACCCTCTCAGTACCTTACTGGAGTGCTCCGGGAGGGGATTTCAGCTTAGGAAAGGAGGTACAAAAGTGACCCACCTTTTCTATATGGATGACCTCAAATTATTCGCCTCCAGTCGCTCCCATCTTATGGAACTGCTAAACATCACTTGTGAATTTAGCAGTTCTATTGGAATGGAGCTGGGAACGGATAAGTGTGCGGTCCTCCATGTTGAAAGGGGGAGGGTTGCTAACTCTAAGGGCATAGACTTCTCTATGCCCGTTAACTTAAGGACCCTTTCCGAGGCTGAAACATACCGATACCTGGGTATGTCACAGAACATCGGTATCGATGAGGCTGGTATGAAACAGTCAGTTTGCGACGTGTTTTATGCACGCTTGACCAAAGTGCTTAACAGCCTTTTGTCCGGTGTGAATAAGACACACGCATATAACGGCTGGGTCATGCCTGTCCTCATGTATACCTTTGGCATACTCAGGTGGACTCAGACTGAACTTAACGCCCTGGATAGAAAAGTCCGCACTACCATGACGTCCCACAGGATGCATCATCCGAGATCGTCGGTAATGAGGCTGTACTTGCCGCGAAAGCATGGTGGGCGTGGCTTCTTGAGCGCGCTCACCATGCATAATCGCGAAGTGTGCAGCCTCCGTAATTACTTCCTGACGAGATCGGATGATCCATTCTATAATGACGTCATTTCTAGTGATAAAGGGCTTACCCCTCTATCCTTAGCCCACGAGCAATGGCAGGACCCAGCAGTGCTTAGCATTTCCGATCGGGAGACCGTATGGAAGGAGAAAGAGCTCCACGGGAGGTACTACAGGGCTCTTCATGAGCCCTTCGTAGATACAGTCGCCTCCCTCAACTGGCTACGTTTCGGTGACCTCTTCGGGGAAACCGAGGGTTTTGTCTGTGCAATACAGGATCAGGTTATTAAGACCAACAACTATCGGAGATACATCCTAAAGGATGGCACCGTCGACGTCTGTCGAGCTTGTCGCCATCCCGGTGAGTCACTTAGGCATGTCATCTCCGGTTGTTCGGCGCTTTCTAACTCTGAGTACTTGCACAGGCACAACCTAGTAGCCAGAATTCTACACCAGGAGCTCGCTCTGAAATACGGTCTCGTGGACCGGAAATTGCCGTATTACAAGTACTTGCCGGAAGCCGTGCTCGAAAATGACCGCGCCAGACTCTACTGGGACCGGGCCATCATCACAGACAGGACTATTCTTGCGAATAAGCCTGATATTGTGCTGATGGACCGGGCACAGTCAAGGATATTTTTGGTCGATATTACCATCCCGTATGACGAGAACCTCGTGAAAGCCGAAACAGATAAGCGATCAAAATATCTGGACCTGGCTC
The DNA here is from genome assembly GCA_036936625.1 of Parnassius smintheus behrii. Classification (NCBI taxonomy): domain Eukaryota; kingdom Metazoa; phylum Arthropoda; class Insecta; order Lepidoptera; family Papilionidae; genus Parnassius; species Parnassius smintheus. The sequence goes on along the minus strand of JAUPFT010000005.1, from coordinate 13,105,748 downwards.
ACGAGGTGACCGACATGTGGGGTGGTCTGCCGACCGAAATTATTCCTGTAGTCGTCTCTGCAAACGGGCTAATCCCAGTTAGCCTCTCTGGTCATCTGAGGCGACTGGGACTCCGTCACGGACCGCTCCGGGCTCAAATGCAGAAGGCGGTGCTCCTTGATACTGCCCGCATCGTCCGCCGGTTTCTTTCCCTTTCCCCCTAACCCTTGGCCGTTTGGTCTCCCCTGCCGAGGGCTTCCATCTGGTTGGGCTTTTATGTATTTTTGTATTTATTTTATTTTATTGATATTTATGTATATTTATCTTTTCATTTTCATTTTCATTTATAATTATATATTTATACATCCCAACCAGATGAGAAAACTATATAGATACCCCACAATAAATGATTTATTTTCTCACCACAATATTACAGAATTATTGTACATAATATTAGAATATTACACCTTAATGTTATACTGTGGGAGACTGGTGCCTAAGCTAGGCTTTACGCCTGTATTTCAGGCCACCAGATAATGTATGGGAAATAATTTATTTGCACATAAAATTCAGATAATGTTTGTTTAATTTACTTTTGAATAACTATATTAAATACTTTTTTATTTCAGCGATAACGTCTTGGCGAATTATTTAGACTTATCTGCGGACGAGGCCCTGGTGCTACGGATGCAAGTTTAAATTATTCGTAGATATTTAATAATGTTTATATTTTATTGGTATTCATTAACTCATGCTACATTGTAGTTTCCTTTTAATTAATATATTTTAGGTTGTCATAATGTTTCTAGTTTTATTTGCTTTTTGACCGCTTAGCGCTTAGCATTTGCATCAAATTCGGGCTGTTTACAATACTGATTTACCACGTACTAGGTTAAAATGTCGCGATATAAAAATGCATTGTGACAGCGTGGCGGACTCTTTTGTTTGCAGAAATGAGAAGATAATAGTACTCAAAAATTCGACACATGTAAGATGTTACCTAACTCTACTCAAATGATGTAATAAATTCTTACAGCGAAGCGTGGAACTACTAGCTGCCCCATGTAGGTACTCATTGATAAGCATTAAGCAAGTTATCTACTTCAAGTATGTTAAATCCTTATCTTGCTGAAGTTTGACGGAAAACAATTGCAACACTTGAAATAAAATGTTTATCATACCTTATCTGCATCTTTTGTGGGTTAATGTTACGTGAAAAGGTCAATTTCATGGCTTTTTGTAACCGTATCTAATGGTTGTGATAATTTTATTCTCATAAACATGATTTATGATTATTTAAATAACATAGTAATGTGTAGCGATGTTACTAATTCAGCTGAGCAAAATCAAGTTATGGAAATGTCATAATCATAAAATAAATGTATTGAAATTTGTCAGAAGATGATATAAACATCTCAATAATGCAAAATCTGAAATGAAGACCCTGCGAAAGGAAGTTCAAAATTAAAGCTTATTTGTATATAGGAGAGATCAGTGTATTTGTACATATTTATCTTATGACGGGCCGATGTAAGTAAATAAAGCTAACTTTACGAATTTTGTTGTAGTTATGAAATAAGTAAAATTAGTAATATTTAATATGTAGTAAGTACAGCTAGAAAACTGCATAACAGTCCGGAATTAATGCTAAATGAGACAAGAATAGCTGTGTATTGAATGACGAAGTTTCAAATTTAAAGTAAGTGGTAAGTCGCAAAAATATTTTGAAAGTGTGCAAATTAAAAAAGAAATACCAAAATAATTGAAAACGGGTAGTGAGGTAAGAATATATAATAAGCGTAGAATGAAAGCAATGAATAGCATGAGAGCAGGTAATACAATATGCTCTCCCGATTTTACAGACTGGTGAGGGAAAACAAGCAACAACAAGTTAAACGCAGACACCAATCGCGGTGAGTATGAACTATTCTAGGAATCGAGGAATGAAATCTTTTAAGTAATATTTGCTATCTGGCTTTTTATAAAACTTTTTATGGTGAAACTTCTCATAAATTCACGATAGGTGTTGTACTATCGAAACTGGCATATTTTTCTTGGGTAAAGTTTTGACTGTGATAGGTTGGGTTAAATGTTGGCAGCTGTATGCGATTGTGGAAGATAAGTGGGTGCTGTTTAAAGTTTAGGTGTAAGCATGGTTAATTTACTACACATCGTTTTATTTTGTCACGCGTATCCTGGCAAATTGTTTTATTTCTGCGATTTAACTCCTAAATAAAATAAGACGTTGTTTTGCTCATTCCGGTAGGTGACACGATTAGTTTTATTCTAAATCGACTCTGGTTTTTAAAGTGCAAATTATAAAGTTTATTAATAAGTCGACCAGGTTTTTTATTCACTTTATAGACACTAAGCCGACATTTTTTTTGTAAATATGAGTAGTTATGGTCCATTAGCAGTATTTTTCTGATAACAACTCAAAACATAAAATTTATGACCTTAATCGGTTATATCTTAAAGAAGTAATACGACCACTAACAGACGCATCAACAAATATATGTGTATTATAAAGATTAACATTAAATTAAAAAAAAAACATTATAAATTGGTTAACACAATCCCGTGTTGTATGGTGGTGAGGTTTTAAATGGAATGATGAAGTGGATAGGGATGGGATATTTTTATGGTGTGTAGCTTTCAATGTACTTAATGCGTAGCTTTTTTCATTTCGACCAGTAGTAGAAACTATTATTCTTTTGGCAACTTATGACGAATTAAAAACTTCATTTAAGCTTAAAACAAGTTAGTTTGCCGTAGAAACGGTATTTATACGCGAACTTTGTGCTTACATATTATTATAATAGTAAATAGCAACACAAAATTTGAATTAAGGAAACGTATAAACGCAGTATCCCACCGCCAAACTCTTTAATACACAATCATAGTAGTGATTTTATTTTACTCGGCTGTCTGTACAAAAAAAAACTACATGAACTCGTAATTTGCCCCATCATGATTCTTTGAAAGGCGTCAGTAATAATAATTATCTTAATATTCATCCTAATCTTTATTTTAATTTTTAATCGAAGAGCGATGACATCTGTGTCTGTGGGCCGCTATATCCACTTAACATTCGGTGGAACGTGTTCGTTTGTCACCTCCACTTCCATAAAAACGCCAAGGAAGAAAAGAAAAAGAGAATTCAAACCAAATACAGGATGGTTTTCTTCACTGATGACTACGTATTATTATATACAATAATAGTAATAGTAAATTAGCAGCAAATTTTTTATCTCTATGGCTCTCTACCTATAATGGCTTATCTTATTCCAATGTAATAAGGTAGGAATATAATCAGTGTGTTTAGGGGAATTAAAATTTATAAACAAGTGTTGCAATATACACTATAATATGCATTCTACATAATTGTTACTGGAAAAGTTTTATCTAGCATACTGGAAAAGTTTTATCAAGGAATCTAAAGTGACAAATCTGATATGATAAATCTGATAAATGATAAAGCACTGTCAAGGTTTGTTTTAAGATCTATATAATAGGGATAATATTGTTATTTAACATTCTTCTACCAAATTGCTACTGCATTGACGTTCACAATGAGGGCAGTCATTTTACTGCCATTTTTAATAATTTTTTGTGGAGGTAATGTAATTAACCAAAACGAAGAAAGGGATTTAGAATGGTGGGAGACAGAAATCTTCTATCAAATATACCCACGTTCTTTTTTTGATAGTGATGGGGATGGTATTGGTGATCTAAACGGTACGAAATAAATGATGTAACAATTAAAATCAAATAATGATAAAATTGTATTAATTTAAATATTTAAATTTTTATCATATATTTTAGGTATAACCTCAAAATTAGAATATGTAAAAGAGATTGGTGCTGGTGCAATATGGCTCTCACCAATGTTTCAATCACCGATGTACGATTTCGGATACGATATTTCTGATTTTTACTCAGTTCACGATGAATACGGTACAATGGAAGATTTCGATGCCTTACTTGAAAAAGCGAAAGAATTAGGTATAAACATATGTAAACTCTTTCATATAACAATAATAATGATTAAGCTAAACAAAATCAACATTTTAGTATTTAAAATTTGTAAAACCGATTAAATAAAATAAAATATTATAAAGTTTAAGATATTGTGATATTTTTTCTTTACAGATATTAAGATAGTATTAGACTTGGTACCAAATCATACCTCCAATGAAAGTATGTGGTTTCAAGAAGCTCTCAAGGGAAATGAAAAATATTACAACTATTTCATTTGGGAAGATGGAGTGATTGACGAGAATGGAAACTCGAAGCCTCCGAATAACTGGGTAATTTTAATGTACTAAATAAATAACAAAAAGTGTATTATTGTATTTACATTATATCACCTTCTATTTATGTATAAAAGAAGATATTGTCGTCCAAACGACTTTCAAATAGTTATTAACTTAATTTTAAAAATTTAAACATCAAATGTTTCACAGATAAGCCATTTCAGAGGAAGTGCTTGGGAATATAGAGAAGAAGTTGGTAAATATTATCTACATCAATTCGTTATTGGACAGCCTGATTTAAATTACCGCAATCCGGATGTTGTTGAAGAAATGAAGGTTAGTAATAGATTAAAAAATAAGTTTTAGTATAATGTCGTATTATTTTGTATTTTCATATTTTCGTAATTAGTAACAATTTCATAACGTTTATTCATTACGAAAATACTTTTATCCATTCTTATCTTTCAGAATATTATACGATTTTGGTTGGAAAAAGGTGTAGCAGGTTTCAGAGTTGATGCAGTAAACTGTTTGTTTGAAGTCAATAAAGAACTTTTCGGTGGAGTGTATCCCGATGAGCCGTTTTCAGGCAGGGTTGATGTCGATCCTGAGTCACATGACTATCTCTCGCATATTTACACGATGAATCAAAATGAAACTTATTACATGGTTTATGAGTGGCGTGACATATTTGATGAATTCTCAGTACAAGACGGACTTGTTAGGGTAATGATGACTGAAGTGTACGCCACTGTTCAAAACGTTGTGAAATACTTTGGTGAAGGCGAGAGAAAGGGGGCTCAAATGCCATTCAATTTTGATTTAATAACCGACGTAGATAGATCTTCATCAGCCGCTGATATTAAGCGAGCTGTGGACAAATTTTTGACTTATAAGCCAGTAGATAAAGTAGCTAACTGGGTGGTTAGTACTATTGTAAATATAAACGATTCGCTGTTATCTAAATATTGAGAATCTTGTTTTTCTCACATATCGTGTTTTTTCTCTCATAGGTTGGCAATCACGATAACAGTCGCATGGCAACCCGATACGGTTCATCATTGGTTGACGGAATCAACATGATAATTTTATTACTTCCTGGAGTTGGTGTAACTTATATGGTTAGTGGAAATGAATATATCGTAACGTACAAGTTTTACAAAAATAATTGAAATTTATTTACATGATGATTTTATTTGAGGTAAAGAAATATTTTTATTTAACACGGTTGACTGAATTACAATAAATTTCAGTCAACCGTGTTAAGTAAAAAGTAGTAGTAAGAATAGTAAATATGCAGTTACACTAGCAATATTTGGAGCAAAACTTGTTTGGCAGTGGTTGCCAGAGGTAATGGAGCAACTAGTAGATCTCTGGAGTAAGATCTTAAAATTTCATCCGATATGAACTCTCAAATACCATTTTTTCTATTTCACTTTGCAGTGCGGTTAAGGGAGATTAAAAGTAATTCGAAATCAATCGGAACTAGAAACCTTGCTAGATACATTTGTATCCAAATCCATCAGTTCCTTTTTTTGCGTTCGAATCTAGTGATAATTAAATCACTCTCAACCGCCGTCATCACCGCAAGAAAGCGCCATGACTAGCGATGGTTGTTCAATTTAATTGATTGTGTACGAATGTTTTGTCTAATAAATTAATTATTCACACGATTTTAAACACATTTAAAGAAAAAGCCATTTGTATAAAAAACAAGTTAAATTATGACACTTTAAAATTATAGGGAGAAGAAATTGGCATGTTAGATGGCTACGTAAGTTGGGAAGATACCGTAGATCCCTCTGGATGTAATACAAACGACCCTATCAATTACATCAAAAGCTCGAGAGACCCGGAACGTACGCCATTCCACTGGAATGCAGAGAAAAATGCTGGTATGCTATTTGTATTAAAGTGATTGGATTTTTCATCATAAAAATTTGTTACCGATTGCAAATGCATTCTATCTACTGAAATAAAAAAAAAACTTTTAGCTGACTGCTGCCAACTAGAGAAGATTTTCATTTTGACGAGTTATGTGTATTATATGGTATGTCCTCCTAGTTTGTATCATAGGTTTTATTCAGCAACATATTTTACTTTAGCACATGCAATTTAATTTATAGAGTGCCGTGCTTGATTGGAAAAAAGCTATTAAAATAAAAAAAATTAAAAATTTTGTTTATTGCTAATTTTTTTAATTCTCCATTGAAAAATACATACATATATATACCAATTTTCATGGTTATCGATCGAATAGATTTTGAGTTAAACGATTGCATATCTCCTCTATGACATCCTCTTTTATATATATTATTATTATATTACAATACATGTATGTATGTGTATGTTATGCAATATCTTCGGAATTTGTGAACCGAATTTTGTTATTTTTTTATTAAATATGTTTCACAGAGGGACCTAAAACGCAAAAAGAGATGCAATTTTTAATTGAATTATTTATACCGCATTCTAGTTCTTACGTAGAGATTGTAATTTTCCTTAGTCCAATAAGAGAAAAAAATTAAAATTTCAAACCATGAATGTATATATTTGCAGGATTTTCAACTGCCGATAAGACGTGGCTACCAGTAGCAGAAGGTTATGAGACTTTGAATGTAGAATTTCAAAAAGCCGCTACAAGATCTCATTTGAAAGTTTATCAAGCTTTAGCCGATCTTCGTCAAGAAAAAGTATTTAGATATGGGCGTTACGACTCTTTGGCCTTAAACAACGACGTTTTTGTTTTTAGGAGGTAATTTTTTATAAATTATAACGGTTAGTTAAACTTGAAACCATCCATTATTTAAAATGGGTTCTTCTTCTTCTTTAAGTGCCTCTCCATTACTGAAGGTCGGCAGTCATCCTTCTAAATTCTTCTTTGTTCATGGCTAGCCTGAACAGATCTTCAACTTTCTTTATCCCAGTCCATTTCCGGATGTTACATAGCCACGACATTTTCCTTCTACCAACACCTCTTTTACCCGCTACTTGGCCATCACAATAGTCTGCAGCAGTTGGTAACGTTCATGCCTTAGCACATGTCCTATGTACGCAACTTTTCTCTGTTTGATGGTTTTGACAAGTAAGGGTTCATTCCTTTTCATCTGGTTACTCACATATAATTCGCCATTGCCTTTGGAGGCACTTATCATAGTTACATTTGTGTACTTCCATAAAAAAATAGCTGCACAATGTAGCGCAAGTGGTATTTTGGTCTGTCTTAACTTGTCGCAGTGGTATTAAGATATTTATAAATTAAATACAAATAAATATATTGATGGTTATGACTTCTGACTAGTTTCATGATGAAACTCACTCAGGCGGACTGCTCCCATCACCAGACAGTGGGATTTCGGTTTAGTAAAATTGTGATGATTTTCTACAATCAATCGAATTACAAACTCACCTGTCAAATCTATTAGTGGCGTGCGCTTGTGTTTACTCGGAGGGGAAGTTAGATTGGCACTCGAAGAAAATACAATATTTTCCTTTACATCCTATTTACTTTCGATAACTTAGAGCTTATCAATTGCGCTATTTAGCGCAACGCGCAAATGCAGTGTAACATTTACATATTTATGTAAATGTTACACTGCATAAAGATAATGGGGCCGTTATTGTTTATTCCATATTTATTAAGGTGTATTACTAGTAGTAAAAATTATATTACATAATATTAGTAATTAAAAATTAACCGTGCAGTGGTGGGGTAAGAATATTTACAAACCCATATAGACCCGTGGTTGGCGTAAGACGCGATGGAGGGAAACTGAAACTGGGGATGGGCAGCAGCGTCATTCAGATAACAACTCAAAATAATATAAACAACGGTTGCCAACCAGACTGCCAAGCGTGGCAACTACGGCAATTTAAGGGGAAGGACTTTGCTCAACAGTAGACTTTTATAGGCTGTAATGGAATGAAATGGAACTCAATAATACTAATTTTAGCGACTTTTATCGATTTCAATTTACTTTATTTTCTTGTACTATGTGAAAAGGTCCGTAGTGTCTTCGTAACAATAAGTAATTACGCAAAACAATGTGCAATTTTCAAAAAACTTTTTCATGCATTTTAGGTGGTATAAAGGGGAAACTTACCTGATGGTTGTGAATATGAGGGACACTGAATACGTCGTTGACTTGACATATTTTGAAAACGTTTCTGGCTACGTTTCAGTTGTTATCAGGAGCATTCAGTCACCGAAAAATGAGGGGTGAGCGATTTTTAATTTACTGTCAAATATTAGACAAACTTTTCTGTTTAGCTTAGCGTAGTATACCGAACTAATTGGTTTTATACAAGTTGGTCCATAAGTCGTTAGAAATGTAAATTTCGAATAAAATACAAAAGGCGCGCATGAGTGGCGCGCGCGGTGCGGGGGGAGTACCGAAGGTTTCTGGGAATTTAGTCGCCATGGAGCGTTTCACCGGTGCGGACCGTGCATTTTGTGTGCGCGAGTTTTATCGAAACAATGATTCGGCTACCATTGCGCGGCGTAAATTTCGAGAATAGAAGAATTTACGCAACTTTAAAGACATTCTAAGTGTTCAAACGATTAAGAACTGGGTTATTAAGTTCGAAGAGAGTGGTTCGACGTTGGATTAAACAACGGTCAGGTCGACCAAGGACATCACGGACGGAAGAAAACATCGATGTAGTGAAACACTCAATTCGTGAAAATCCTACCCAGTCTACTCGTAAGCGTTCCAGTGCATTAAACTTACCCACAACATCGTTACAGCGAATTTTGAAAGATTTACATCTTCACCCGTACAAGATTCAGATAGTACAGGAATTAAAAGATACTGACACTATCCACAGACTAAATTTCGCAAATGAAATGTTGAACCGCTTTACTTCGTTTAATAACGTGTTATTCTCTGATGAGGCTCACTTTCACATCAACGGCCATGTCAATAAGCAAAATTGTCGCTACTGGAGTTGCAAAAATCCAAATCGCAAACATCAAAAGCCCTTACATAGCCCTAAAGTGATAGTTTGGGCGGCTATGTCAGCGCATGGCATTATAGGCCCTTACTTTTTTGAGGACGGCAGAGGCCGCGCGCTTACTGTTATTTCACAACGGTATGTAGCTATGATCCAGGACTTTTTTACACCAGAGTTGCAGAATTTTCCAGGCTTCAATACGCGGACCTGGTTTCAACAAGATGGAGCAACTGACCATACCTCTAACGTCGCTACGCCGGTCGTCCGTCAACTTTTCCCTAATAAAGTGATCTCTCGAAGAGGAGATATTCCTTGGCCACCACGTAGTCCAGATCTGACCCCAATGGACTTTTTCTTATGGGGTTATCTTAAGACTAAAGTGTACGAAAGCAACCCGCGGACAATTGACGTCCTGAAAGAAAATATCCAAAGAGAAATGGCAAACATTACAGAGCTTACTTGCCGCGCAGTGATGGATAATTTTAAACGTCGCTTACAGGAGTGCCGCGATCGTAACAGATTACATTTAGATGATGTAATTTTCAAAAAATAATTCCTATTTTAGAAGGATTATGACAAAATAAAAACCTTTTTCATAATGTCATTAGTTTTTAGGGTTCCGTAGTCAACTAGGAACCCTTATAGTTTCGCCATGTCTGTCTGTCCGTCTGTCCGTCCTCGCTTAATCTCTGTGACCGTTAGCACTAGAAAGCTGAAATTTGGTACCAATATGTGTATCAATCACGCCGACAAAGTGGTACAATAAAAATTGGAAAAAAATGTTTTATTAGGGTAGCCCTCCTATATGTAAAATGGGAATTAATTTTTTTTTTAATTTCAACCCTAACGTGTGATATATTGTTGGAAAGGTATTTAAAAATGAATAGGGGTTTACTAAAATCATTTTTTGATAATGTCAATAATTTCGGAAATAATCGCTCCAAAAGTAAAAAACAATGTGTCCCCCCCCCCTCTAACTTTTGAACCATAAGTTTAGAAAATATGAAAAAAATCTGGAAAGTAGAACTTTATAAGGACTTTCTAGGAAAATTATTTTGAACTTGGATGGAAACAACAGTTTTTGTACAAACTCATAAGTGGGAACACTTACTGTGACGGACGGGAAACTACGGAACCCTACACTGAGCGTGACCCGACACGCTCTTGGCCGCTTTTATTTTTAATTGTTTTTTTACATTTAAAGGGACTTATAGGCCACCCGGTATTTAATAATTGAATATGTTAAATTTTTTACGTTGTATTTTATTAAGCATACATCATTGTATGAATGTGTTAAAACAAAGTAATCTTATTATATTAAAGTTAAAAAAAATCTAAGTGATATTCTTTCAATGAGAAACTGTGTTTTCTTTAAGCATTATTTCTTTATTTGATATATGAAGCGTTTGATTATAACCCATTTAGACCTGAAAGTTATCAAGACATATTTTACTCAAAATATGGTTTCAGTTAAGACTTAAACTCAGGTCTTACGAGTAAGTTAAGTTTTCTATTTAGTTCGAGTGTATTTTGCTATAGGCCAACCGGTAATATGGCATCCATATTAGTCCACACGGGTGCTGAAACATATGGATTTTTATTTTAAATTGAGGGTGGATGTTGGTGTATATATTCTCTGTAGTACTCTGAGGATATCATCGTCATTCACTTTATTTGAAATTACAATGAACAGACAAACACACTTAGTATCTAGTACACATTCATATATACTGTTAAATTCAATACTCTCATTTATTCGTGGGTACTACTAGAAGCCAAAACATATACTTACTTTTAGATTTACGGCGCTAGTATATTATAATACAAAAAAAAAAACCTAATCGCTAAAGCAACGCTGTTATCTAACAGAATGTGGTTACAACAGGAATTAAACATTTCAATGTCTTCTTTCTGTTGTTATAGTTGTTGTAAAGTTTTTTTGATACCGAAGACGTAATTGTCAATTTCGTTAATTGATGACGAAGATAAAAAAGTATTCATTTTGATTTCAGTGATATGTTCGACGCGTCTGCTCTACCTGTTGCTGGATACGAAGGCATCGTTCTGAAGTTGCAATAAATTGAATTCAATAATATATTTAAATAATTTATTTATTATACAGTCTTCTTTATTCTCTATAATAAAATGGATGAAATTTTTGATATAAATAGCACAATTATTTGCTTTTTTTGAAATAAACGAGATATAAGCATCATTGACCTTTCGCAGTCTTATTTTTAATGTGTCCAATTTTAATGGCAAATAACCTCTCCAACCTCCTGTGAGGCAATCCGTGGAGATGGCCTATGATCGAGAAGGACTTTGGATCGGCTGTAACCGTAACAGTTGGCCAACGTTTGAAGATAGTATTCTTTAATTAATATACTTAGCATGTAACCTAAAGTAGTTAAATTTATTTTATATATAAGATAGTTTAAACGTATTTTAAAGTTTTATTGGACGTCGTTACGCAAAAACAATCCAGCTCGTAAACATTAGAACGGAGATATTGACGTTTGAAGTTTGGATAGATATTCAATAGTAGGTTTATTTATTTCTAATTTTTCTCTGATATTTTTACTTTAAGTCAGACAATACAGGCCTTAAGGATTATTTTGAGGTAATATACGTGCAGATCGTGAGGTTAAGGGTTCGATTCCCAAATTGGGCCTATAATCAATGACTGGGTTTTTTGTCAAAATTTCTAGTAGCAATCCGGAGCCAGCAAATGGTGTTGTTGCAAACGTGACTCATAGTGTACGAAAAACCGTTGATCTTGCGCATGATCTTCCTCCGGTTTGTCTGATTACCATCGCAACGGACTATGAGAGTGAGGGCGCAGAGAGTGGACCTGTGCTTGCGCACACACTCGTACATTAATTTCCATTTTTTATAAAATAAATTTTATTTGGTAGAGCTACGCTGCAGCTATATTATGGCTGTAGCATGAATGGGTTGGCTCGACAATGGTAAGACCACGCTCTCACAGAATACAAGCGTAAAATAGCAGCTAAATCTGCTATGTTTCGTATAGTAAGTGTAGAGATCGGGAGGCTCGTTTTTACTAGAAACGTGACATTTCTTCTTAGCCCTCAGGGGTGAGAACGCATTTGCGTTTTGATTTTTAACCGAACATAAATGTGCATGTCTATGGGATACAGCTTCCACTTAATATTTATCTTTATTAATAAAACGAACCTTTATTCAATAAAAAATATTACGCAGATTGCTAGTCTCCGTTGAGGTCTACAAGATAATGCTAAATATTTGATCAGTTCTAACCATGTCTTGGGATTCATCGTTTACACTTTAAAACATACGGCTGAACATGAACTTTTGCCGTTGTGGAAGGATTTAAATAAGGAAGTAAAAGAATTAGTTGAAAGGAAAAAGCATAGCTGTCGGTATTCTAATCCTACTGTCATGTTTATGTAGGATTAAAATATCGACAGCTAACAAAAAGGTGCGTTTGTTATTGTTTGTGTAATAAATACAAAGTTCACAAAAATTACGATATTACAGAGGCTGCACTAAAAGTATCGGGAATGGAATATTCCCACTGTTCCTGTCATATTAAAATCTTTTTAATTGAAAACTCCTTGGTTTTAAAAATCGAATACCATTTATTTATTTAAAAAAAGATTCTCGGTCTTGTCACAAGGTTTTGTCAAACTTGTTTAGTCGTTGAGAAAATGGAATTGACTCGAGAAAATTCAAGAGCGATGATTTATTATGACTTTCGAAGTGGTTTAACACAAAAACAATGTGTTGCATTTCTGCATTTCTGCATTTGGTGATGAAGTTCCATCCAAAACCACAATTTATAGCTGGTTTGCTGAATTTCAAGGTGGACGTGTCAAGTTCAGTGATGATCCCCGTCAAGGTCATCCAAAAACTGCAGTCACCCAAGAAAACGTTGATGCTGTGCATAAGCTGATTGAGGAAGATCGACATGTGACATACCGCGAAATTCAGGCTACTTAAGACATTAGCATGAATCAAATACAAATAATCTTGCATGAACAATTAGGTGTAAAAAAGTTGTTTTCCCGATGGATACCGCATTCGCTCTGTGAAGAGCAAAAAGCGGCTCGCGTTACTTGGTGCGTCAGAACTCTCGAAAGATTCCACGCAGGATCTTCAAATGCTGTATACAACATCATATTAGGTGACGAATCCTGGATGTACGCGTATGAACCCGAAACAAAAAACCAGTCACGAGTTTGGGTGTTCGAAAATGAGTTAAAGCCAACAAAAATTGTTCGTTCACATGGAGTTTTGCAAAAACTAGTGTTGGAGTGTTGCAAAAAAAATGGTGGCCACGTTTGTCTCCAAAACCGGCCATATTACGACTGTTCCTCTTGAGGGACAAAGAACGGTTAATGCAGAATGGTATGCTATCATTTGTTTGCCACAGGTCTTTTCTGAACTCCGTAAAGAGAACTGCAACCACCGCATCAACCTCCATCACGACAATGCGAGTTCTCACACCGCACACAGAACAAAAGAGTTTTTAGAGCAAGAAAACATAGAATTATTAGGCCATCCGCCGTACAGCCCCGACCTAAGCCCTAACGATTTCTATACTTTCCCTAAAATAAAGAATAAATTGCGTGGACAGAGATTTTCATCACCTGAAGAAGCTGTGGACGCCTACAAAACCGCCATTTTGGAGACCTCAACTTCCGAATGGAATGGTTGCTTCAATGATTGGTTCCATCGTATGGAAAAATGTGTCAAATTTCGCGGAGAATACTTCGAAAAGCAATAAATATATTTTTAAATAGTAATGTTGTGTCACTTCCTTGATTCCCGAAATTTTCAGTGCCGCCCTCATGTAGTATATTAGGTAGAACCTTGTTAGATAGTAATATAAATAATAAATAATATATTCTTTTAATTGCATTGCGTTTAAAATACAATTATTTTGTAACATATGTACAATATGCTACTGTAAATATCGTAAAAGGTAAACATGTAATAATGGCAGGCTACTTTATCTACACATGTAATTAACGAATAGAAAGGATCTTTGGATGCAATCATAATATTTAAAGAATATAGATCAGGAACATTAAGAAATAGATTATGTTTTAAAGTAATGGTTAATATTAGAGTTACAAATGAGATAACAGTCCACCTGTGTAATTAGCCACTGAAGCCCTTAAACAACAAGTTTGATACCTTAATGAATAATAATATTGAGAGTTGGGTGAGGTATAAGATTCAATGCTGCAGTAATGCTGTCTATAATGAGTATGTTAGGTCTGAATCAGCAAGATAAGATGAGAAATCGGAAAAGTGTGGTTTCTAAGATGATGTTTTGACTAGGATTAGGAATGGATGTTTTGTACGTGGAAAAGCAGCACTGCAGCAGCGAAGTGTACAGTAGATCTGCCAGCATTCCTTTTCTAGCCCGCAGTATTTCAAGTCATAGGTTTCAAGAAATGAAATCTTCTAAGTAATATTTGTTAACTGGCTTTCTATAAAATTTCTTACGATGAAAGTTTCCATAAATTCAAAATACGTGTCGTATTATCGAAACTGGCATGTTTTCCTTGATAGGTTGGGTTAAATGTTGGCATCTATATGTGATTGTGGGAGATAGGTGGGTACTGTTTAAAGTTTAGGTTTGTGTAACATATCATTTTATTTCGTCATGCGTATCTTGGCTAATTGTTTTATTTTTCGCAAAGAAACGCCTAATTAAAATAAGCATCTGACCCGACAGACGTTGTTTTGCTTGGTGACACGATGAGTTTTATTCTGAATTGACTCCGCTTTTTAGCGTAAAATATAAAACTTATTTATAAATTGAACAGGTTTTGTATTTACAATACAATAAAATACAATACTCTTTATTTTACACCGACAAAACATTAATTATTAATGAAAAAATAATAAGGGATAAACAAAAGGCGGTCTTATTGCTACATAGCAATCTCTTCCAGACAACCCAGAAGAGGAAATTAATAAAAATAAAAATAAGATTAATGGGTAGGTTGCACTAAATTAGACAAAAAAATACAACTTATATACTATAAAATGACAACATACTTAAGGTATATTAGTGACCATAACTAAGAGGAGTAAGCTACACTACTACTACTACTACTAGACTAAGCCAACACTTTAAGTAAATATGAGTCAAACTCAAAAGATAGAATTTATGTCTAAAAATTATATTTTTTTATGGTTATAGCAAAATATTGGGTATATTTTATATGGTATATAAGGCAATCTGTGGGAAAGGTCTTTATTCATTAGTGGTATTATATATAGGCTTTAAATGGATGTTTGAAGTGGATTGGGATGGGATATTTTCCAAGTCTGTAGCTTTCAGTACACTTGATACACTGCCTTTTTCGTTACGACTCATAGTAAAAACAATTATTACTTATGACGAAATTAAAACTAATTTATTTATCATAAGATTCAAAATAAAGTCTTTAGTAACAAGTAGTTTGCCGTAGAAACGACATTTACATGCTAACTTTGTGCTTATTTATTGCAATAAATGGCAACGCAGAATTTGAATAAAGGGAACGTATAAACGTAGTATCTGACCACCAAACTCTTTGATACACAATCGTAGTAGTAATTTTGTTTTACTCAACCATTTGTGCAAAAAAAACATGCACTCGTGAGTATCTTCCTCCTCCTCCTCATCATGTATCTTAAAAAGGCATTACTAAAAATAATGATCCTAATTTTCATATTCGTCCTCGGGAGTGATAGTGCATCAGTATATTGATTTTAAACCGATGAGAGATGACATCGGTGTCTATGATCCACTATATCTACTTGAAATTAGTTTATATGTTCGTAAATGTGAATGTTTGTCCCCTTTACTTCCATAAAAAAACCAAGGAGGAAAAGAATATACTCATTTATACTACTAAAAGCCAATTAATTCAAACCAAACGTGCGATGTTTTTCTTCACCGATGGCTACGTAGTAAATTAGCACTTAAAATTTTATCTCTATGGCTCTCTATCTATAACAGCTTATCTTGTTCCAATGTAATAATGTAAGAATATAATCAGTGTGTTTAGGGGAATTAAAATTTATAAACAAGTGTTGCAATAAACACTATAATATGCAATCTACATAATTGTTACTGGAAAAGTTTTATCAAGGACACTGGAAAAGTTTTATCGAGGAAACTAAAGTGACAAATCTTACTGATAAATGATAAAGCATTGTCAAGATTCGTTTTAAGTTCTATACAATATTGTTAATTAATATTCTGCTATCAAATTGCTACTGTATTAACGTTCACAATGAGAGCAGTTATTTTGCTTCCATTTTTGATATTTTTTAGTGTGGGTGATGTAATAAAACACAACGAAGAAAGGGGTCTAGATTGCTGGGAAACGGAAATCTTCTATCAAATATACCCACGTTCTTTTTTTGACAGTGATGGGGATGGTATTGGTGATCTAAACGGTATGAAATAAATAATATAACTATTAAAATCAAATTATGATAAAATTGTATTAATTTAAGTTTTTTAATTTTTATCATCTATTTTAGGCATAACCTTAAAATTAGAATACGTGAAAGAGATTGATGCTGGGGCAATATGGCTCTCTCCAATTTCTCAGTCGCCTATCTACGATTTTGGATACGATATTTCTGATTTTTACTCAATTCATGGTGAATATGGTACAAGGGAAGATTTCGATGCCTTACTTGAAAAAGCAAAAGAATTAGGTATAAGCATATGTAAACTCTTTCGTAATAATGATTAAGCAATACAAAATCAACAACTTAAATCTTAAAATTTTTAAAACCGATTAAATAAAATAAAGTATTACAAAGTTTAAGATATTGTGACATTTTTTTCTTTACAGATATTAAGATTAAAGTAATATCTGTAAAGAAAAAAAATGTATGTTTTATGTTATATGTATTAGACTTGGTACCAAATCATACCTCCAATGAAAGTGTGTGGTTTCAAAAAGCTCTAAAAGGAAATGAAAAATATTACAACTATTTCATTTGGGAAGAAGGAGTAATTGATGAAAATGGAAATTGAAAGCCTCCGAACAACTGGGTAATTTTAATGTACTAAATAAATAACAAAAACTGTAATCTTGTATTTACATTATATCACCTCCTATTTATGTATAATAGAAGATACTGTTGTCTAAAAAGTTTTAAAAGAATTATTAACTAACTTTTAAAAATTTAAAACTCAAATATTTCACAGATAAGCCATTTCAGAGGAAGTGCTTGGGAATATAGAGAAGAAGTTGGTAAATATTATCTACATCAATTCGTTATTGGACAACCTGATTTAAACTTCCGTAATCCGGATGTTGTTGAAGAAATGAAGGTAAATAATTGATTAAAAAAATATGTTTTAGTGTAATGTCGTATTATTTTGTGTGTTCATATCTTTATGTTAGTAGCAATTTCATAACGTTTATTTATTACGAAAAACTTTTACTCATTCTTATCTTTCAGAATATTATACGATTTTGGTTAGATAAAGGTGTAGCAGGTTTCAGAGTTGATGCAGTATACTGTTTGTTTGAAGTCAATAAAGAACTTTTCGGTGGAGTGTATCCCGATGAGCCGTTGGCAGGCATAGCTGATGATGATCCTGAGTCACATAACTATCTCTCGCATATTTACACGATGAATCAAAATGAAACTTATTACATGGTTTATGAGTGGCGTGACGTATTTGATGAATTCTCAGCACAAGATGGACTTGTTAGGGTAATGATGACCGAAGTGTACGCCACTGTTCAAAAAGTTGTGAGATACTTTGGTGAAGGTGAGAGAAAGGGAGCTCAAATGCCATTCAATTTTGATTTAATAACCGACGTAGATGGATCTTCATCGGCCGTTGATATTAAGCGAGCTGTAGAAAAATTTTTGACTTATAAGCCAGTAGATAAAGTAGCTAACTGGGTGGTGAGTACTATCGCAAATATAAACAATTCGCTATTATCTAAATATTGAGAATCATGTTTTACTTACACATCGTATTTTTTTCTCTCATAGGTTGGTAATCACGATAACAGTCGCATGGCGACCCGATACGGTTCATCATTGGTTGACGGAATTAACATGATAGTTTTGTTGCTTCATGGAGTTGGCGTAACTTATATGGTAAGTTGAAATTAATGTAACGCAACGTACAAGTTTTACTGAAATAATTGAAATTAATTTAGGTACGTTATGATTTTATTTGAGGTAAAGAAATCTTTATATTTAACACGGTTGACTGAAATAAAATAAACAACATTCATTTATCAGAGTAGAAAAGAGTGGTAAAGATGCAGTCATACTAGTAATTTTTGGAGCAGTTAGTAGATCAATCTGGAGCAATCAATATCTTAAAATTTTAGCCGATATGAATTGTCGAAGACAATTTTTTTATTTCACTTTACAGCGCGATGAAGGTAGATTGAAAGTATTTCGAAATCACGTCAGAGCCAGGAACCTTCACTCACAATAAAGATTGCTTTCGCCTTGCTAGATATATTGCATACAAATTCGTCAATTCCTTTTATTCTTTTTGCGTTTGAAGATCCTGATCTTCCTGATAATAAAATCACTCTTAATCACCACCACCATCGCAAGAACGCGCCATGACTACCATAGTCGTTCAACAGAATTGTTTGTTTACGAGGTCATTGTCTTAATAAACTCAATTTTATCACGCGATTTCAAATAAATTTTTAGAAAAAGCTTTTTGAGTAAGAAGCAATTTAAATTATTACATTTTATAAATTATAGGGAGAAGAAATTGGCATGTTAGATGGATACGTTAGCTGGGAAGATAGCGTAGATCTCTCTGGATGTAATACCAATGACCCTCTCAATTACATCAAAAGCTCGAGAGACCCGGAACGTACGCCATTCTAATGGAATGCAGAAAAAATCCTGGTATGCTATTAGTATTAAAGTGATTGGATTTT
Organism: Parnassius smintheus behrii; assembly: GCA_036936625.1. Lineage (NCBI taxonomy): Eukaryota > Metazoa > Arthropoda > Insecta > Lepidoptera > Papilionidae > Parnassius > Parnassius smintheus. The sequence continues at coordinate 13,086,622 of JAUPFT010000005.1, read as the reverse complement.
TCATCATAAAATTTTGTTAGCGATTGCAAATGCAAACTATCTACTGAAATAAAAACTTTTAGCTGACTGCTGCTAACTAGAGGAAATTTTCAATTCAACTAGTTATGTATATTATATGTTACACTAGCTTGCCAGGCAGACGTTGTTCTGCCCTTTTCGATGACCCTTTGTCATGACTTATTAAAAATCTTTAAATTCGAAAAAAAAATAATTGTAGGTAGTAATTGTAGGTTGCCTCATGGGCAAAAAAAACTACCCTATCTCTCAAGTTGGACCAAACTGCACACGGTGTGCAAATTTGATTAAAATCGGTTAAGTTGTTTAGGAGTCCATCGCGGACAAACAACGTGACACGTAATTTATATATATTAAGATATGTATTTTATTATTCTTTTTTGTATATTATATGTTACATATGTATTTTATTATTCTTTTTATGAAATACACTTCAGGAGAACCTTAAATTCAATATGGGATGCAGTTTTTAATTAAAATATTTATACCACATTCTAGTTCCTACATAGAGCTTGTGATTTTCCGTAGTCCAAAAAAAGAGCAAAAAAATTAAATTTTATGCTATGAATATGTTTGTAGGATTCTCAACTGCTGACAAGACATGGCTACCAGTAGCAGAAGGTTATGAAACTTTGAATGTGGAAGTTCAAAAAGCCGCTACGAGATCTCATTTGAAAGTTTATCAAGCTTTAGCCGATCTTCGTCAAGAAAAAGTATTTCGATACGGGCGTTACGACTCTTTGGCTTTAAACAACGACGTTTATGTTTTTAGAAGGTAAATGTTCATTAATTCTAAAGGTTAGTTGAACTTGATATTACAATTGCTACAATGCCTCCTCTGCTGCTATATTACCCATCCATTATTTAAAATGGGCCACTTGCAAATCGTAATCCGCTTTTGAAGGCACTTATCATAGTTACATTTATGTACTTCCATTACGAAAAAATAGTTGCAAAATGTAACCCAACTGTACTTCGGTCTGTCTTAATTTTATACTAACATGTCTGATAAACTTAGACACCTATAAGGGAGCGGGTTACGATGGAGTACCTCCAGTTTTTCTGTCAGCCTGCGCCGAGAGCCTTAGTTATCCAATTACGTTGCTCTTTAAGCTTTCCCTCAGAAAATGTGTGTTTCCCACACTTTGGAAAAAGGCATATATAATACCGGTTCATAAAAAAGGTTCTAAAACAAAAATTGATAATTACCGTCCAATTTCTATTCTCAGTACAATTGCTAAAATATTTGAGAGACTTATTTTTAATAAAATTTATGCTACAATAGTTAGACACATCCCGAGTACGCAACATGGTTTTCTGAAAAAGCGTTCTACTATTTCCAATCTTGCAAATTTCACTAATTACGTTCTTCATGAAATGGAAGGTGGACGTCAAGTTGACGTGATCTACACCGACTTTGAAAAAGCCTTCGACCGTGTGGATCACGTCATACTTCTTCAGAAGCTGCAGTCCATCGGCATTCATGGGGACTTACTGAGATGGATTAGATCTTATTTGACTAACCGCTCTCAAGCTGTGGTTCTAGGTGGTTATAGGTCAGATTTCGTAACGGTTCCCTCCGGTGTTCCTCAAGGCTCCCACCTTGGTCCTCTTTTTTACAACGCCTATATTTATGATATATGTCAATATATAAAAAATTCTCAACATTTACTTTATGCTGATGATAAAAAAATATATCTGCGTGTACGCGCTATCAAGGACTGTGAACTAATTCAAAATGACTTAAATATATTATACCATTACTATGTCGCTAATAAAATCACGGTAAATGTTGGTAAGTGTCAGTGTATTTCATTTACGCGGAAAAATAATCCCATAGTTTTTTCATACAATTTCAATGGTGTTGTAATCGAGAGGACTACGGTGGTGCGCGATCTTGGCGTATATTTTGACTCCCGTATGTCAATGAATGAGCATATTGATGCTATTTGCAGTAAAGCGTTTCGTGATTTGGGATTTGTAGCTAGAACTTGTCTTCCTTTCTCTAATTCTCAAAGCCTTAAAGTAGTATATTTCGCATATGTAAGATCTATATTAGAGTACGCCTCTCAGATATGGTCGCCATTTTATGCTAAATATGTTCATAAAATTGAAAGGATTCACAAAAAGTTCGTTTCCCATTTAAATTTTAAAATTAGACGTTCTGGCTCTTCATATCGAGACGATTGCAGATTTTACGGTCTGTTAATGCTTGAAGAAAGACGTATTCTGCTGGATATGGGGCTTTTATTCGATATATTACACGGAGGAATTGACTGCCCTGACTTATTGGCTTTCATTAAATTTAATGTCCCATTGAAACGTACCAGACATACCAGAAACTCTTTGTTTTGTTTTACATCCCCTTTCACCCGACCAATTATGGGAAAAACAATGTTCTAACGCGTTTAGTAGCAACTTACGACAAAAAATTTAGCGCAATTGATCCTTTTAATAATACTAAAAGTGGATTTAAAAATAATATTAACAAGTTTTTATTCTATGCAGCTGAAGGTAATCAGTAAATTGTAATTAAAATAGTACCCAAATTAATATTTGTGCACTCGTTTAATACTGTTATTATGTATGTATATGTATGCGTATGTATGTATTTATATATATATATATATATATATATATATATATATATATATATATATATGTGTATCTGTGTATGTATGTGTGTATATATTAGTATCTCTTTTTAATTTTTTATCTATTTTATATAATAACAATAACACCAAAATATATTTGCATTTATAGATTCATATGTGCGTGTTTGTATGTGTAATTATGTATGTCGTTTGTACGTATATACATCTGTATTTGTATATATATGTACGTCATGAAGGTAATATTATTACTTCAATTAATTTGTTACTGTTTAGTAATAGTTCTTACCGATTTTATTTTGTATTGTATTAGATTTACAGTCTTATGTTTGGTTATCAACTTAGGGGATAACTATAATTGGCTTTTTCATGTTTAATTATTTAAGTAATATTGTTTAAGTATTACTTATGAGTAACGATCCAAGAGCAAGTCTTATCCGACACTATTCCGATGATATCCCGGACGTCAGTCTGAGTGAGATTAGAATGGCTCTCCACCACCTTAAAAACGGCAAGGCCCCGGGCGAGGATGGAATTACAGCGGAGCTTCTGAAAGCGGGTGGAACACCGGTACTTGAAGTCCTTCAGAAGCTCTTCAATTCCGTCCTCCATGGTGGCACTACTCCAGAGGCGTGGAGCAGAAGTGCGGTGGTCTTGTTCTTTAAGAAGGGCGACAACGCTCTCTTAAAGAACTACAGACCGATTTCCCTTCTGAGCCGCGTCTACGTGCTGTTTTCGAGAGTCATTACGAATCGTCTCGCACGCAGACTCGACGACTTCCAGCCTCCCGAACAAGCCGGTTTCCGAAAAGGCTTCAGTACCATAGACCATATACATACCCTGCGGCAGATTGTACAGAAGACCGAAGAGTACAATCTGCCACTTTGCCTGGCATATGTGGACTATGAGAAAGCCTTTGATTCCGTCGAAATTTGGGCGGTGCTACAGTCCCTTCAGCGGTGCCAAGTTGACTGTCGGTACATCGAAGTGCTGAAGTGTTTGTACAGTAGGGCTACGATGGCTATCCGAGTACAGAACCAGAGTTCGAAACCTATCCAACTGCAGAGAGGTGTAAGACAGGGTGATGTTATATCCCCGAAACTCTTCACCGCTGCGTTGGAAGACGTTTTCAAGCTACTGGACTGGAAAGGATACGGTATTAACATCAATGGTGAGTACATCACTCACCTTCGATTTGCCGACGATATAGTCCTTATGGCAGAATCGCTGGAGGACTTAAGCATTATGCTCAATGACCTCAATAGTGCCTCCCAGCGGATAGGGCTTAAGATGAACATGGACAAAACAAAGATCATGTTTAATGTCCATGTCACACCTGTGCCAGTAGTTGTTGGGAGCACTATGCTCGAAGTTGTTGACGAGTACGTTTACCTGGGACAAATAGTCCGACTAGGTAAGTCCAACTTCGACCGAGAGGTCAATCGACGGATTCAACTCGGCTGGGCAGCGTTCGGGAAATTACGACATATCTTTTCGTCAGGTATACCTCAATCTCTAAAAACTAGATTGTACAACCAGTGCGTGTTGCCAGTGATGACTTACGGATCTGAGACGTGGTCCTTCACTGCTGGCCGTATGAGGACGCTTAAGGTCGCTCAGCGAGCTATGGAGAGGGCTATGCTCGGAGTTTCTCTGCGTGATAGACTCAGAAATGAGGATATCCGCAGTAAAACCAGAGTGACCGACATAGCCCAACGGATTAGTAAGCTGAAGTGGCAATGGGTCGGCCATATAGCTCGAAGAACCGATAACCGATGGGGAAGAAAGGTTCTCGAGTGGCAGCCTCGTACCGGTAGGCGTAGTGTAGGGCGACCCCCCACTAGATGGAGTGACGACCTGGTAAGACATGCAGGAAGTCGATGGATGCAGGTGGCTCAGGACCGTGCTTTGTGGCATTACTTGGGGGAGGCCTATGTTCAGCAGTGGACTTGTGAAGGGCTGTAATGATGATGATGATGATGAAGTATTAATAAGCTGTTGTTATCCTGAATAAATAAATAAATAAATAAATAAATAAATTAACTTGTTGTACTGGCGTCAAAGTAATATAAATTAAATTCAAATAAAAATATTGATGATATTGATGATTATGTCTTCCCACCGGTATTCTCCTATACTGACAATGCTGGGCAGGCCAAATGCTTACATCACAGTCAGTGGGATTTTGATTTAGGAAAATTGAAAACGTTTTCTACGATCAATCAATCGCTACAGCCTCGCCTGTCATCAGCGTCTGTCTGGGAGCGCCTATGTTTACTTACAGAGAACGTTGAGTAAGCGCTTAGAGAAAATGCTATGTTCTTCTTTACACCCTCTTTCCTTTTCATTAGTCAGAGCTTATTAACTGCGCAAAAGGTAAGGGTTATTCCATTTTTATTAAGTGTTATGATTTATGAAGGTAAAGTCTTCTACATGAATATGCATTACTAATATATTTAAGCAATCATAACAGTCAAAAAGGAACTATATAGTGGTGGTGTAAGAATTTATATCGTGGAGTGGGTGGCGTAATATGCGACGGAGGGAAATTGAAACAGGAGATGGGCAGAAGCGTCATTTAGGTAACAACTCAAGTTATTAAAAAACTACGGTTAACAACCTGCCTTTCCAAGCGTGGTAAGCATGGCAAAATACACTCTAGGTAAAGACTTTTGTTCAAGATTGGATTTTTATAGGCTGTACTAATACAAATTTTCCGCACTTTGTCGTGTTTAGTTTACTTTATTTTCTAAATTAATGTGAAAAGCTCCTTAATGCTCTTGTAACAATGAGTAATTACTAAAAAATATATGCAATTCTAATTAATTTAACTGTGATAAATTCCGCAAAAGCTGAATTTATTCAAAATTATTAAATGCATTTTAGGTGGTATAACGGGGAGACTTACCTGGTAGTTGTGAAAATGAGGGACACTGAATACGTCGTTGCAATTATTTCAATTAGAAATTATGTTTGCTTTAAGCATTATTGCTATAAATGATATATGAAGCGTAAGATTATAACCCATTAAGATCTGAAGGTTATCAAGATATATTTTACTCAAATGTTAGTACCGGTCTGGTTAAATATTCTACTTACTTCGAGTATTTTTCCATAGGCTCCACTGGTAATAGGCATCCTTAGTCCATCTTAGTCCACACGAGTGATAAAGCATTTGGATTTTTATTTTTAATCGAGGATGGATGTAGGTGTATATATTATCTCTAGAACTCTATGGATAAGACACATCATTCACATTATTTGAAATTTTCAATGAATAGAAAAACAAACTTAGTATATAGTACACATTCGTATATACTGCTAAATTCAATATCCTCCTTTTTTCGTAGTTACTACTAGGAGCCAAAACATATACTTACTTTTAGATTGACGGCGCTAGTATATTAGAATACAGAAAAAAAAACCTGATCGCTAAAGCAACGCTATCTAACAGAATGTAGTCACAACAGGAATTAAACATTTCAATGTTTTCTTTCTGTTGTTATAGTTGTCAATAACGTTCATTGATACCGAAGATGTAATTATCAATTTCGTTAATTGATAAAAAAGATAAAAAGTGTTCATTTTGATTTCAGTGATATGTTCGACGCCTCTGCTCTACCTGTTGCTGGATACGAAGGCATCGTTCTGAAGTTGCAATAAATTTAATTGTATGTACTTAAATAATTTATTTACTATACAGTCTTCTTGATTCTCTATAAATAAATGTATGAGATTTTTAATATAAATAACACAATGATTGGCTTTTTTTAGAAATAAATGAGATACAAGCATCATTGACATTTCGCAGTCTTATTTTATTTAATATGGCCAATTTTAATGGCAAATACCTCTACCCTTCCTGTGAGGCAATCCGTGGAGATGGCCTATGATCGATAAGGACTTCCGATAGGTTGTAACCGTAACGGTTGGCCAATGTTTAAAGATAGTATTCTTACTTTTATATACTTTGCATGAAGCCTAAAGTGGGTATATTTCTTTTATATATACGATAGTTTAAATGTTTTTTAAAGTTTATTTGAACGTCGTTACGCAAAAGCCATCCAACTCATAAAAATTAGAACTAAGATATTGACATTTGAAGTTTGGATAGATATTCAGTAGTAGACTTTCCTTTTTCTATAGGGAGACAAACGTGCACACAGTCCACCTGATGGTAAGTGGTTGCTGTGGTCCATAGACATCTACATCTATCCTCGACTACCCGTGAAGACTTAGAAAGGAATGTCTCGTTTCCAGTAAACAGAGTCTGTGGTTCTCTACACTCACCATACGAAACACAACAGCATTAAGCTACTATTTTACGCTGGTATTCTGTGAGAGCGTGTTCATTCCCCGGTCGAGCTGATCCAATCGTGCAACTACAACTATACCTGCAGCACACTACAATAATATCTGCAGCATGGCATTACCACGTATAAAATTTATTTATTTACTTAATTATTTATTTCTAATAATTCCATCGGCTACAATTTTCTCTTGAGTTGTTTTTATTCTAAGACAGAGAGTACAGACCTTAAGTACTATTTAGAAATAATATATAACTTATATTTGAACCCTCTCAGAAATGAGGGGAGGCCTGTGCCCAGCAGTGGGACGTATACAGGCTGTAACTTTACGTTTTTTACTTTTATATATGACCAGGGAATAGATTAGGTCCTTATTGCGTAACTGCATCCAATTTATTTTTAAATTTGTTGATCTTTTACGGGGACTATGAAAAATAAATAATCTGCTATTCTAAAAGGAAAAAAATTGCTGACAGTAAATACTTGTGCATATTTGATTGACTGCTTCGTTAGCCAAGTCCTCGTAAAAAAATAAATAAAAAAAAATAAAAATAAAAAAAGCTAGTAGCAGTCCGGAGTCGGCAAATGGTGTTGTTGCAAACGTGCCTCAGAAAATATGAAAAACCGTAGATCTTGCGCCTGATCTTCCTCCGGTTTGTCGTATTACCATCTCAATTCTCAACGGACTATGAGAGTGAGGGAATAGAGAGTGGACCTGTGCTTGCACACACACTCGTACACTATAATCCGATATTGCGCAGATGGCTAGCTTCAGTTGAGGCTTGCAGGACAATGTTACATATTTGTTAAGTTTTAACCATGTCTAGGGGTTCTTCATCAACACTTTAAACTATACTACTAATACTACACATGTTAGTTGAATTATTGAATGCGGTACCAGCGTCTTGTGTCTATAACTCTACTAGCTATATCACAGCTAGAATAGATGAGATAGTTATATTTCCATACATAGGAACCCACACACACAGTACCACTTACCAATAAATGTTACCAAACTGCATAAATATTACATTATAATCAGTTTAGTCAACAGATAGTCAATGTATTAAGAAATTTTCGTTTTTCGTTTAACTTTAAAGTTTTCTGCATTGTGTAAGAATATTTACTAGTACTTTATTGTGATAGTTTCTTGCTTTGCACAGTCTATGTGATTTATACATACATACATAACACTCACGCCTGTCACCCAGAGGGGTAGGCAGAGACTACGGACTTCCATTTGGCACGATCCTGACATACCTCTTTCGCCTCTTTTACATCCATATATCTACGCATACATGCTCGTCGGTCAAGGGTACTTCTAACGTGGCCCATTTTCAAAATATCGCCAATTTGGTCGATAAACTTTTTCCTAGGGCGTCCCTTCCCGACTCGGCCGTTCACATCTGCCATATAAATTTGCTTTGTCACTCTTTCCTCATTCATTCTTTCCATATGACCAAACCACCGAAGCATTCCTTTCTTAATCCTGGTCATAACATCATCTTGCATACCACATTTATCTCTTATCACGCAATTTCTCACCCTGTCATTCAGATTCAACCCTAGCATATTCCTTAAAGACCGCATTTCTACAGCATTTATTCTACTTTCGTGCTTCTTCTGCCACACCCAGCTTTCACTACCATACATTAAAGTAGGGACTAACACAGCATTATGAATTACCATACGTGCCTGTTTTGACACATTCTGGTTCTTCACAATAGAGTGTAGTGCCCCATTCACTCTATTCCCTGCATTTACTCGTCGTTCTATATCCCTATCATATTTACCATCCCTGCTAAATACACATCCCAAATACACAAACTCATCCACTTGCTTAATTAACTCTCCTTCTATTCTTATTTCACATACCGTTTTGCTTTCTTCTCTTTCAAAAACCATCACTTTCGTCTTACATGCGTTCACTTTCATTCCCCTTTCTTTTAATTCCCAGTTCATTAATGTAACCATCATTTGCAACTCAGCCGCCGATGACGCAAATATGACTTGATCATCGGCATACAAAAGGCATTTGACGGTTAACTCGCCCACTCTTAACCCACATTCTTCATCTTTCAAAGTTTGCAAACACCGGTCCATAAATAGGTTGAACAGCCAAGGGGAAGCTACACAGCCCTGTCTGACACCTTTTTGGATGCCAAACCAGTCCGAGTAGACCCCAATGATCCTTACACAAGCACTAGAGTCCCTATAAAGAGACCTTAATGCCTGTATCAAACCATCGCTCAACCCATATGAGTTCATTGTTTGCCATAACACATTCCTGTCCACTCTGTCATAAGCCTTTTCCAAGTCCATGAATGCACAAAAAACTTTCTGGTTTTTGGCCAAAAACTTCTCCGCAATCATGCGCATGGAATGATCTGTACACCCCATTCCCTTTCTAAAACCCGCTTGCACATCCCAAATTTTTCCATCAGTTTCTTTCATAACTTTCAATTAGCACCTTAGCATACAGTTTACCCACAATACTAAGCAAGCTGATACCGCGGTAGTTTTTGCAGTCCTACTGTGACCCTTTTCCTTTATATATCGGTACTATAACAGCTTTACACCAGTCATCCGGTACCCGTTTTAATTCCCAACATAAATTAAACAAGGTGTACAGCAGGCCTGCCACCACTCCCTCTCCAGCCCTTAGCATCTCGAGTGATACTCTATCATATCCAGCTGCCTTACCTGCTTTCATGCTTTTCATTGCTTTCATTATTTCATCTACACTTATCTCCATACTCCACTTCTTTCAGCATTTCTAGTTCATTTATATCAGACGACTCTTCACTCATAAATACGCTTTCAAAGTATTCCTTCCATCTGTTTAAATTCGAAACCTCATCATTCAGAATACATCCATTCTCGTCTCTTATAGCATTTATTATAGGCTGTTTTGTACTTCCCCTGGCAGTTCTCTCGAGTTTCCAGAACATTTTTATGTTAGCCTGGAAATTATCAGATATCCTTCTATCATTCTTATCCGTTCTTTCTTTCTTTTTCCTTTCAACAACTTCTTTTACTCTCTTATTTATGCGTCTAAATTCTGCCTTTTTTCTTTCAATCTCATCATTCATACCAGAAGAATTACCAGCTTTCTTTGCTAGTAAATCTAACCATGCTTTCTTCTTTGATTCAACTTCCACCCGTACCTCATCATCCCACCATAACGTATTACTTTTCCTTTCATTTGTTCTCTTACTTACACCACATACTTCGGTGGCGGTATCCACCACATCCACATCACGGTATATGATTTATACAAAAGTATAAATCAATAATCTAGACTTAATCCATTCAAACACGCATTAAAAATTATTATCATTGGCAGGAAGTAAATAATCATGACATATGTATCTCACAGTCCACACCAAACACATGCTACATATCCTTTATTATATGTAGTGTAAACATATGCATTATCTCTATTGTTTCTGGTTACTTGTTGCTAACGCTAAGATTAATATGATATGAACACTTTTTAACTTAGCTGGCTTCGATAATGAGTAAGTGGGTGATCCAACTTATCAAAAATATTTCCGTCGGTGATCTTTTTAATTCACCTAAATATTCATAATTCAGGTAATTGATATCCGACAACTTACGGGGGGACGTACAACACTTTTAAGAAATTCAATATAAAAATCTGTCCTTAAGGAAAATGATACTTAATTTCTTTCAATGTTTATACAGTTCGATGTCTTTAAAAAGTTATATTTTTGTCTGAAAAAATATAGCGTGGCGATCATAAGCATCAAGAAGCTTATAAATCGCGATTACGTTCTAATCCTATGCTATCAGCAGTATCCTCTTTCACTAAAGAAATAGTAATAATAAAACAATAGAAATGAATTAGCACCCGATTACTTCCAAAACCGATGTCGCTACATCTTACCGTATTATAAACATATGCACAATACACAATGATATCTAATGTTTCACATTACATTGCTTGGCGAGTTTGTCAACGTAGCACAAAAACAACAATGGTAATTGTACAATACGAAAAGTAATAAATGAAAGTTTACAAAGGTAAATATCATAGTAAAGTATTCATCTAGATGTAAGTTAGTTAAAATAATGAGTAAAATAATTAGTAAATAATTAAGTTACCGACGAAATGTTATGCCTTTATTAGTTCAAATACACGTCTTTGATGAGTTCTTACAACTATTTACGCTGCAGTTCACCATTATCAATTTATAATAACATGAATCTATGAATCGCAAATAAATCACAAAATGGTGAATTATGTTCAACACATTATGTTATGCACAACACAGCGGCGACAAGGTCACGCGTCTATGTGACTTCTATTGTCTTATTATTGGGATTTTTGTGTCTTTCACTCAAGAACCTTCAATGCTACAAATGTGGCGGCTTCTCATTTTTTGTTTGATAGAAGCTTCACTAGTATTGGTCCAAAGATGTGTCCAAGTCTTTAGAGGTACCCTGGTATAAGTTATGCTCTACTAAGTTACATTAACAGCCAATTAGCTGCGTTCTGTTTTCCTTAAGTTATTATGGGTGGATGTCACTTACCATTTTTTTTAATTTATTTTATTAATAAGAAATCTTTCAAAATATTTCAAACTGAAGTGATGGCTTAAGAATCAATAAAAGGAAAATGTGGTGTACAGAATAAACTTTATCTTCTCTTAGTTGCTCCTTAAAATCGTGCGCACACATATCTAAACTTTAAACAGTATCCGCCTACCTCCCTCAATCGCACATAAATGCAAGCACTTAACCCAGCCTAACACATTCAAAACAACACTTAAAATTTTATACGTATTAGAGCCATGCTGCAGTTATATTAGTAATATAGTTGTAGCACTAAATGGCTTGGTTCGACCGGGGAAGGACCACGCTCTCCCAGAATAACAGCGTAAAATAGTAGCTTAGTGCTGCTGTGTTTTGTATGGTGCGTGTAGAGAACCGGAGACCGGACCTTAGTCCTTACGGGTGACAACGCATCTGCGTTTCGATTTGCAATCGGGGATAGATGTAGATGTCTATGAGCCGCAGCAACCACTTACCATCAGGTGGACTGTGGGCTCGTTTGTCACCCTATCCTATAAAAACATGCCAGCTTCGGTAATACGACACGTATTTTGAATTTATTCGAAGTGTCATCTAAAAAAATTTTCTAGAAAAACAGATAGCAAATATTATTTTGAAGATTTCATTCCTTGACTCCTAGAGGAGTTCATAATCACCGCGATTGCTGTCTGTGTTCACCTTGTTGTTGTTTGTTTTCTCTCACCAGTCTGTAAAATTGGGAATGGATTTTTCGTTCACGGTCGTAGTCTTGACCGTCAACCAACAAGATGTTACCACGCGCAGGTACAACTGTCCACGTTAAGATAGTAGACCGATACAATGATTATATAAACATGACAGTAGGATTATGATATTGACAGCTAACAAAAAGGTGCGTTTGTTACTGTATGAAGAAAATACAAAGTTCACAAAAACTATGAAACTATGTTATGTAATATATTGGGTAGAACGTTTTTTAGATAGTATTATAAATAATATGATCTTTTAATTGCATTACTTTTAATGTATGAATATTTTAGAACATAAATAAAATATAGGTACTACTGTTTATTTATAATACTGTTGTATTCTCGTAAAAGGTAAACATATTATGTAATAATGGCAGGCTATTTTATCTACACATGTACTCGTAATTAACGAATAAATTTTTTTAGGTGTAGTCATAATATTTAAAGTATATAAAGCAGGAACAATAAAAAATAGTTTTTTTTTTGATGTTAAGGTTAATATTAGAGTTACAAATGAGATAATAAACCAGTATGACAAAGACTTCTGCAGCCGCTAAGCAACAAATTTGAGGACTATATTTGAATTGTCTGGCAGCGTCTAATTGTAACAGTTGCGACCGAAGTAGACTAAAATATAAAATGATATACTGCTGCTTAGCGGCAGAAATAGATAATATAATAAGCACAAGTCTAGTCGTGCATGGAATATTGCTGCCATATTTGGACAGGCCTTTTATAGGATAAGGGTGACAAACGGGCAAACAGTCAACCTGATCATAAGTGAATGCTGTGGCCCATATAAATCTAAATTTATCATCGATTAAAAATCAAAATGCAAATGCGTTGACACCTGTGAGGACTAAGATGGATTGCCTCATTACCTGTAAAAAGGGTATCCAGTACTCTACACTCTCGACGTGAAACACAGCAACATGAAGCTGCTATTTTACGCTGGTATTCTGTGAGACGCGGTCCTACCCCGGTAGAGCCTACCTATTTGTGCTATAACTATATAGCTGCAGCATGGTTCTACTACATAAACATGCACGTGTTGCTGCAAAATACAACCTAGCAGCTCAAGACTCAAAGAAATGGTGTGATAAGATGGCTTATTGGCGACTACAATCTCATCAAAACTAATCTTTTTTTTCTTTTCAAAAAAGAAAAGTGAAAATAAGAAAAAAATCTCACTAGTTTCAAACACATGCGCAAAGTAGCCAGTCTTTTGGTTTTCTACAGAATGCATTACGAAGACTGTGCGTAGGATTTACATAAATTAATTTCTCCCTCTCCTCTTAGACAACCAGGCGCTCGGTTCTTAATCTCGACCCTTTAGTTGTCTGTTTACTATGCATTCAAACAAAACGGTATGGTTCATTTTTCTTCGTGCGTATAGCAAAGGAGTGGAATAAGTAGCCAGCATCCGTCTTTCCATCATATTACATTGTGGGCGTCATTAAGGCAAGAGTGAGTAGGCTTTTGATAATATAGTGCACGTTACCATCTTCGGCTAAATAACCACTTACTATCAGGTTGGATAAAAATCAAGCACTAGGTCAGAATAGTAAAAAAAGATAGTAAAAAAATTAGTACCATTTCATACGTTCTCGTAAGTTGAAAATCAGCCCTACACCCTAGTGGATGTCTATCTGTTCCTGCGTCTCTCTGTTGGTATGTGAGAGCATCGCTTATATTTTACTGAACAAATTTTGTTGAGGGTTTCCCTTCATCCCTGGAAACAGACAAGGGTTTTATACGAACAGACTATTGTAATTCCATTCCATTCCATGTACTTACCGCGGAGAAAATATAAAACATGTTTAAAAACTACTTGTAATATTTAATATAGTGAAATCATTTTATAGATAAGGCGTTTTATCTAGACTGAATTGTATAGTATTGTAATTTTTCCCAAAGGTTTCTGGCAAGTTAAATTATCTTTCAAAATTGCAATTAACAGTTTCATTGGGGCCGGTCGAGATCAAACCCGGGTGCTCGCTTGCTGTGAAATTTACAGCGAGGCTAAGCCCCTGAGCTACCGCGGCTCCCTTATCGCGGCTCTATTTATCATAATCTCAAGGTATTATTTCACACGGTATATAAGGTGTTTGTGAAAAAAAGTACATCGTATTTCGTAGCTGTCTCCATGAGGTATGTTATGAAAATATATATCCTTGATTAACTAAAAATGGTACCATATTATTAAAAATAAAAAGGGCACGTGTTTGTTATCTTTATCAATATGTTAGAACTTTTCACGCCACTAAAACTTTAATTATTATGACTACTTAGATTAAGATGATTTTTATAAGATTGTTACAAATATAATGTTTCTTTCCAGGATTAAGATGAGAAGCGTATTTATTTTGCCATTGTTATTTTTTCTCGTTCAAACAACAAAACAATCTAAAGACTTAGATTGGTGGGAAACAACTATCTTTTATCAAATATATCCAAGATCCTTTATGGATAGCGATGGTGACGGAATAGGAGATTTGAATGGTAAAATAAAATAAAATGATTAAATTCTAAACTTGATTGTGGTGCAATACAAAGTGCCAGGAAAAGGGAAGTCTATATTATCTTTGTATATTTTATTTTTAGGTATAACATCTAAATTAGAATACCTGAAAGAACTCGGCGTTGGGGCGACATGGTTATCACCGATGTTTAAATCACCGATGTATGATTTTGGTTATGATATTGCTGATTTTTATGCAGTTCACGATGAATATGGTACAATGGAAGACTTTGAAAAGTTGATTGCTAAAGCTAATGAACTAGGTAATACTTTATGATTTTAATACCATTCCATCTTCCTTAATTTAAAACAACTCCTAAAAGTATACATTGAACTTTTTTGAATATTGAAAAACAAAATACTGAAAACATTTTCAGATTCAAATATAGAGTGTCTTATCTTAAACGGTTACACTTACTTTTTACTTTTTACGGTTACTACTTACGTTATTTAACGGTATTTTTTAAAAAGAGAAAATAATGACAGGTATAAACATTTCAATTTATACAAAAATTCGTATTTACTTCAATTTAGCGCGCAAGTCGTGTAAATTACATAGCACCTGCGCAGGTTTGTCGTTGTAATACTTGTAGTGTATTTTTGTTTTAATTAAATTTATGACAAAATGAAGTATATGCTATATATACTATATTTTATATTTGTTTTTATTTTTTATTTTATTTTATTCTACTATATACCATATTTTTTATTTTAAGTAAAAATTTTAGAAAATCTACTTTTATTGCAGATATTAAAATAGTCCTCGATTTTGTACCGAATCATGGAAGTAATGAAAGTGTTTGGTTTGAAGAAGCGCTAAGAGGACATGAAAAATATTTTGATTATTTCGTATGGGAAGATGGAGTTGTTGACGAGGACGGAACGTTACATCCACCTAATAATTGGGTATTATTTTATAATCAAATATTTAGTTGTAATTTATTTAAAAGATTTAGAGTACGTTTTCAAAACGCTAAATTATAATAATTTTTTACTATAATTCTCATTGGAAGCGTTTGAGAACTCACCTCCCCATTTCTTTACATGTTTGAAGCGGCTAAAGAAATCAGTATCTCTAGTCTATTATTTATATATTATTTAAATTTATTAGTATACTAGTATATTATTTAAAACATCAAACTTGATAGCTGAGGTACGATAAATAGTTTTTTCTACGGAAGAGGTCAACATGTAGTAGTAGACTTTTTATATAAATATATATTTTTTTACAGAACAGCGTATTTCGAAAAAGTGCCTGGGAATATCGGGAGGAAGTTGGAAAGTACTATTTACATCAATTTGTAATTGGTCAGCCAGATTTAAACTACCGTAATCCAGATGTAGTAGAAGAAATGAAAAATGTCCTAAAATTCTGGTTGGACAAAGGTGTCGCAGGTTTTAGAGTAGACGCTATAGCACATTTGTTTGAAGTAGATAAAAACATGTTTGGTGGAAAATATCCTGACGAACCATTATCAGGAAACAATGTTGAAGATCCCGAAAGTTATGATTATTTAGATCACATTTACACAAAAGATCAAGACGAAACATATGACATGGTTTATCAATGGAGGGATATTTTTGATGAATATAAAGCAAAAGATGGTTTTACAAGAGTTATGATGACTGAAATTTACGCAAGCCCTGATATTACTATGAGATATTTTGGCGATGGTGAACGTGAGGGTGCTCAAATGCCTTTTAACTTTGTCTTAATATCTGATGTCGACGGATCGTCATCAGCCGCCGAAATAAAATACGCTGTTGATAAATTCCTTACATTTAAACCCATTGACAAATTGGCTAATTGGGTGGTAAGTACATTCAGAATATTAATTAAATTTACACAACGATTTGAGTTCAATAATATTACAGTATTATAATTACAGAGTATTTTGTTTTATTAGGCTGGAAATCACGATAATAGCAGAGTTGCTTCAAGATTCAGTCCTGAATTAGTCGATGGAATTAATATGCTTGTACTTTTATTGCCAGGTGTTGCTGTAACATACATGGTAAGAATTTTTGAAAATATTATAATTGATACTCGTAGTATACCAAAAATATCACTTTTAAAAGTTATCTTAAACTAAACTAACTTTGGAAAATTATCAACAGGGATTTGATAGAATTATATGCTGGAGTGCCAGAATCATATATTTAAATATCATTAGGTAATCACTTGGTAAGAGCACTTGGTATAACTAATTTAATGCGCTTTGCTTTTAAGTATTTAGCGAAGCTCTTTGTTTGTGAGAAACCACACTTAACTCTCTTTTGAACTCTTTGCTTCACAATGACTCTCAGTTTTTCAACCATGCGTAAATAAATTTACAAATATACTTACTACTAAATTAAAAGATCAGTCAAATTTAAATAAGTTTTCATCTTATTTCTTTGTCCTTTTTCTACCTTAACGATGTGTACTAAAATTTGCGTGCAATTATTTAAGTAATAAGTTTCTAAATTATTCTAATTGAAAAGTGTTTTGGAAAAACAACCAATGTCAAATTCATAAAACATTACAGGAAGTAAATAAAACGTATAAAAATGGAAATGTGGGAATAAATTGTTTTTTGATATTTCATTCACTTAGAGTATATGAATAATAGTATGTATTTACAATAAAATATTTAATTAACTATAATTATATCATATTTTTAAGTTAAAAGTTTTTTTATAGATAAATTTTCTAGCCAAAAGAGCCAATGTCTTGGACATTGGCTGTTCTTCTTATAAAAAATTGTAAATGTTCTGAATACTACCAGAAAGAAAATGATATTTTATGAAATAATAGTTTTTACTTATATATTTTATTCAAAACATTTAGGACTCACAGCCATCACTATTACCATCGTCATCAACATCTATATAATTTTGGTTAGCGCCTGGGATGACATTTTATTCGTGGTAGAGCCATGCTGCAGTTGTATTAGTAGTATAGTTGTAGCACGAATGGGTCGGCTCGATCGGGGAAGGACCACGCTCTCACAGAATACCAGCGTTAAATAGTAGCTCAATGCTGCTGTGTTTCGTATAGGGTAGATAGTATAGAGGACCGAAGAACCTTTTTACTGGAAACGAGGCATTCCATATTAGTCCTCGCAGGTAACAACGGATCTGCATTTTGATTCGTAAAGGAGGAAAGATGTAGATGTCCATGGGCCGCAGCAACCACTTACCGTGCGGTGGACTGTGTGCTCATTTGTCACACTATCCTATAAAAAAAGTCTAAATAATATTCTCTACTATCAGGACTTTTAACAAAAGCACTTAGACTAAGTAAATCATTTGCTTTTGCTATAGGTATGGCTAAATTTTTAAAATATAGCTCTAATGCAATCTCATTTTTCAGCTTCTTTTAGTTGCAAACAGTGCAACATGTACACAAACCATGAAAGTCATCTTTCTTTTTTACTTAGGGACAGTGTACTTTTATTTCATTAATTCTCAATTTTCCTTTTTTTCAAATCAGGACGTTGGTTGTTTTTCCAGAAACACCTAAATTTTAGCGGTATATTTCTTCCGGACATTGGCTGTTTTTGCGTTATCTGCAATACTCAGGTTTTAGTATGAATTATGGAGACTAAAAAGAGCAAAAAAAAAATGAAAAATTGTGACATTGGTTGTTTTTTTCCAAAATACCCTTCAATTAACTAAAAGAAGCACAATGCTTCAGAATATTGCTTCAAGTTGCAATAAGCTTATTTTATCTTAATGATGACAAGACAAACGATCTTACAAGTGAACCACTGATGGTATTAACATGGTGGAGTAATATAACAATATACAATATTTATGACGATAAAAGAGCTAAAAATTATAATCCACGGTATAATGATAAGAACGCTTTACCTTGTTGAATGACATACTTAGATAGCCTTTGGGCGAGGAAAGAACCAGCACTTTTGTGTCCTGTGGCGACGGATAAATATTGGATTCATCGGTTACTTCACAAAAATCTGTTTTGTTAACATATATAAATACTATAATATAGTGGTAGCGCCACGCTGCAGCTTTATTATGGTTCGAGTACGAATGGGTCGGTCCGACCGGGAAGGTTCCGCTCTCACAGAATATCAGCGTAACATAGCAGCTTAATGCTGCTGTGGTTCGTATGATAAGTGTAGGGAACTGTATACCCCTCTTAACTGGAAACAAGGTATTCCATCTTAGTCCTTAGGGGTACTTCGCTTCTGCATTTTGATTCTTAACCTCGAATAAATGTAGATGTCTATGGGCCACACCATCCATTTACCGTGAGATGAGATTTTATTATTGTATTATATAATATTATATTATTGTATTAGGGTGAAGAAATAGGAATGGTGGATGGTTATGTCAGCTGGGAAGACACAGTTGACCCTAGTGGATGTAATACGGACGACCCTATAAATTACTGGACTGCCTCCAGAGATCCCGAAAGAACACCCTTTCAATGGAACGCGCAGAAAAACGCAGGTATTTATAAATATGAATTATTCGATATATTTTTATCGACTAAGAGCGACAAATGAATACACAGTTTACTTGATGCTAAGTGAATGCTGTGGCCCATAAATAACTACATCTATCCTCATATAAGAATGAAAATACAGATGAATTGTCGCCCCAGACAACTAAGATGGCCTTATTTCCAGGAAAAGGATTCTTAACGCTCACCATAAAAACCGCATGAGCATAATTAAGCTGCTATTCTGTAAGAGCGTGGTAAGCTTCACAAGTCGAACCGTCCCGTTCGTGCTATAACTACAATATACGAGTAGCTGTTGCATTGCTCTACCACATAGAAATTACAAAATTATTATATTTTTTTAAAATTATTTATTTGGAGAGTTCATTGTTAAAATTTGCTTTGTTTTAAAATTTACTATTGGGAATACATTTATGTTACATTTGTAAAGTATTACAATTTACGTTTGGCTTAAACGTTTATAGCGGATGGACAGTAATATAAAATTATTATTCATCCAGTATGTTTTAAATATCGAAATATAAAAACTAATATTTTGGTACTTTAGAAATAGCAAACATACTTTTTATAGTTAATGGAAGGGAAATTGACTCTTCTAATAAATGCCAATATTTGTGTTTTTCATGCTGCATACTTGTTATAGGTACACACAACCACGTAAGATGTTAAATGTATAACATGATAAGATATAAATGTTCAATAACCACTCACATGAATATGTTAATTGACGTGTGGTGGCAGCACTAAGTGAATCCATCACCCACTTATCTATCATCTCTTGTACGTCGATAGACGTGACGTAAGAAGGGGATTGTCAAAATGTCAGAAAGGTCTTATAGCGTATATAATCATCTCGTTTACGTAAATCATCAAAGCCGACACTTTTTCGCACTTCGACACACAATTTTTCGAAAAATCTGGTTCTTGAGATATTTCCTGTAAGAGTTTCAAGCAGCAGCTGCAGCAGTACTTTTATGGGTATAATAATAAGAAGAATGTCAATTTATTAGCATAAAGAAAAGCATCTAATTTATTGGTGATAAAATACAAAACAAGATAAGAAAAATATTAAAAACGCCTTGTGGAGGTGCCGAAATGGAACCACCACATTTCATCCCGTGGGCGTCGTAAGAGACGTCTACTGGAAATGCCTGATATAGATATCCAGCTTGTTTACACCAGATATATTATAAATCAGTGACGAGCAACATCAAAGGTGCAAGACGTCTAGTAATACGATATGTAATCCGCCTGCTAAACGTGGTGATATAGGTAAACTTTCTCTACAAATGGAGAAGCCCCTGAACATCAGTGAACATTTACAAGCTGATCATGAAGAAGAAGAAAACAATAAAGAAATGCATCGTTTTGTATGTAGATTTTTTATTAGTTTTATCAGAGACTATCAAAATTCCGCTGCTGAACAAATGCCATCTCTATAAATTGCATTTTAGGGGGATTTCGCCATAGTTATGACAATCGGCAGACGACTTTTGACTATTTTCAGTTGTAATTATCATTATCAGCCTGCGGGAGTCCACTGCTGGACATAGACCTCTCCTAAGGCGCAACCCTTAGCCCGATCTTCGGCTACACGCATCCAGTTTCTACCAGCCACATTACGCAGATCGTCGCTCCATCTGGTCAGGAGCGTCCCACACTGCGTTTGCCTAGACGCGGTCTCCACTCCATAACACGTCTACTCCACCGGTTATCAATTCTGCGACAGGCACGACCAGCCCATTGCCACTTCAGCATACAAACATGAAAGGCTGCGTCAGTAATTTTCAGTTGTAATATTAAAAACTAAAACTAAATTAAACATAATGTTACAGGATTCTCGACAGCTGATAAGACATGGCTTCCTGTAGCTGATGGTTACGAAACACTTAATGTTGAAATTCAACAAGCAACAGAAAGGAGTCATTTAAATGTGTATAAAGCTTTGGCTCGATTACGAACAGAACCTGCATTTAGACATGGCAGATACGAATCCGTCGCGTTTAATTACGATGTACTGGCATTTAGAAGGTTTGTTATGTATAGTGATTTTGTACTAATGTAACATTAAACAGAAGATTAACTGTTAGTAATAACTAATAATGATACTGAATTTTTTTTTTTTTATAGAATAGGCTGACAAACGAGCACACAGTCCACCTGATGGTAAGTGGTTGCTGCGGCCCATAGACATCTACATCTATCTTCCATTACAAATCAAAATGCAGATGCGTTGTCACCCGTGAGGACTGAGATGGAATGCCTCATTTCCAGTAAAAAGGGTCTCCGGTTCTCTACACTCACCATACGAAATACAGCAGCATTAAGCTACTATTTCACGCTGGTATTCTGTGAGAGCGTGGTCCTTCCCCAGTCGAGCCGACCCATTCGTGCTACAACTATACTACTAATATAACTGCAGCATGGCTCTACCACGTAAAGACTGAATGTCTTTTCTTAATAAAATGGTAGTTTTTATGATAGAATATAAATCAATAAGATACTTTCTTATACAACCATAATATTTATGATTTGGATTCATGTTTCCGAGCTATTATTACATTGAAAGATAGGATTACATTTTGAAGTACAATGTCTTTTATCTACTAAAGAGATAAAGACATCTCCAAATTGTATATTTATATCTGTAATAACTTTATCCTCAAAATACGATACCTGGACAGCAAGCTGATAAAAACAAATATTTTTTGATCCTATATAAATTTTGCATTTTAGTAGATGGGGGTTTAATTAGATTTTGTTTAATTAGATTCTGCTTAGAAGTCATTTGGGGCTTGTACAAACCTCATACCTATTTCTGCCACCAAGTTGCTGGGCGCTCTCTGCTGTATTCTGGTTTGATTGATTAGAGAGTCAGCTTGATTATGAGCACAATGCACCTGTTGCTATCTCTATTTTAAGTTAGTAGCGGTTGCCCATTAGCTGCAGCACATCATCTAGTGGATTTTTAAGTAACAACTCAATATTCTATTTTAGGTGGTACAACGGCGAAATCTACGTAGTGGTGATCAATTTCAGAGACGAAGTTTACAATTTAGACTTGACCTACTTCGAAAATGTCACAGGGCAATTAGAAGTCATCGTTAGCAGCGTTCAGTCACCTAAGAGTTCTGGGTAAATATAGTTTTGTACATTATTTTAGTTTCTGTTAATATAAAATGTTGGTATACAAAAATTTGGTAAACACAAAATTCCTGAAGGTTATACTAATAACAATAACAAGTTACTATTATGAATGTTTGAGACAAATGATTTCATATATACCTCACTTTGCGAATAACGGAAAAAGATTATTGTTACAGTCTCCTTTCTAGTGAAAAATATTTAGTAAATTCTCTATACAATACAATACAATACCCTTTATTATACACTAAAAACAAATAACATAACAAGACACAAACAAAGAGAAAAACAAAAGGCGGTCGTATTGCTATGCACCAATTTCTTCCCGACAACGTAAATAGGAAATAAAAATAAGTATAGGAAAAAAAAAATCTAAAATATAAAAGTCAATTAATAAACATTTTCACAGCCGGAATTTACTTAATTGATAGACTAGTGATCATAAAACGACAGGAAGAGATGAAAGGAGAAGGAATAATTTAGAAGGAAAAATAATGTTTCGTAACTTGCTTTTAAAGGAGTCTATTGTTTGAGCACGTTTTATAGTTAATGCTATACTAGAAGATGAAAATCAAATTAAATTGTATAACGATAAAAATATATTTACCATTAATTTATTTTCTGTAATTTAATTCGATTTATTGATTTGAGCGGCACGGGGCGCTTTCCTGCAAGTGCTCGCTGTAAATTTTACTGTATGCACGCAACCTGTTTCGATCCGCGCCGGCATGAATGAAAAGTTAATTGCAATTTTCATTTCTGTTTCACCAATTGGTTGGTTGGAAAATATCCTAAGGAAAACTGTATGTCTGAGAAATTTAAAAATGAAATATTTCGAAGACATACGAAGTCCACAATCACGCATTAGGACAATGCCGCTCTTTGAAATGTGAAGAGGTCTTTATCCAGGAGTGGGACATAGTCTATTATAACCAGAATTTACTTACTTTGTTTCTCCTAAATAAATGTGATGAAATGAACTTAGCAACTAAAATGTTGTAGCTGTTAGAACTTAATGATTATAATTGTATCTTTGTTCTCAGGGATGTTGTAGAGGCTGATGCTGTACAAATTGAAGCGCGCGAGTCCTTAGTCTTGAAGGTTGTTCAATAAGAAAATAGACTGAAATCAAAAATAAAGTTTGTTTTGCTGCTCGATTATTTGTTTTATTTATGTAACATAAATTGTATAAACTATGTCATGATTTCATTATTTCAAGTTAATTTTAAGCATCCCCAGAATAATATTTTAAGAAAATCACAATTATGTTATGAAAATCTGATGCGTGGTGGAGCCACTTTTCAGCTATAATATTGTTGAAGCAGGAATGCGCCGGCTCCACGAGAAAGACCATGCTCTCACAGAATACGTAAACAAGTGGTAAAATTAAAAATTTTTTTTTACAACCGACTTCAATACTACCGAATCAATGTATTCGAAGTCAATTATATAGACATTATTAAAGATAACTCAAAAATTACTGGTCAGATATACGGGACTACGCAAGAAGTACCAGCTTTCAGATAAAAAAGAATCGTCGAAATCGGTTCACCCAGATGAGTGTGTGGACACGTGCGTGCGGTAGCATGTATTAAAAAAAAACATGCAGTCGAGTTGAATACCTCCTCCTTTTTGAAGTCGGTAAATATCAGCTTAATGCTGCTGTGTTTCAAACGTTTAATGTAAAGAAACGTAGATGCTTTTCACTTTAAACAAGGCATTCTATCTTAGACCTCAGAGGAGACTACGTATCTGTATTTTGACTCCTAATTGAGTATATATTTAGACGTCCATAGGCCACAGCAACCACTCGTCAGCATACGGGCTGTTGACTCGTTTGTCAGCCTTTTAAAAAAAACGTATCATAAGAGACGACAGTGGGAAATATTAAACAATAATTTATAAAAATAATAAAAAAATATTAAATAAGTTATAATAATAAATAAAAATAATAAAATGTACTGTGGGTTAGCAACCGTCTTCTAAGCGTGGTAACTAGAT
The DNA here is from genome assembly GCA_036936625.1 of Parnassius smintheus behrii. Lineage (NCBI taxonomy): Eukaryota > Metazoa > Arthropoda > Insecta > Lepidoptera > Papilionidae > Parnassius > Parnassius smintheus. The sequence goes on along the minus strand of JAUPFT010000005.1, from coordinate 13,062,239 downwards.
ATGCCAAATATCCTTTTTATGAAGCATTCAATTGGGTAAACAACAGTAGATTTGTGCATGAGCTATAATAAATGAATGAATAAAGGACCTACCATTATTAAAATGACTAAAAGTAATATATATTTTGCGAAAGCTGCAAAAGTTAAAATTGACGAAGTAAAAAATTTATTGCAAAGATTTAACAACGAAACTTTGAGATTTTTCAAAGTTGTTGAGAACATTCTGTTAGCTGTGCTCAGGCACTTTTAGATTTATAATATATTTCATTATTTGATATTGACTGCAAAATATACATACGGTATGTGTAAGAATGTGTAAGAATATCCACTAACCCATATTGTCCCGTGGTTGTCGTAAGAAGCGACACGACAGAGGGAACAAAATAAGAGATAGAAAGCAGCGTTTTCTTAATAATAATAATAAAAAATCTGCGGTGGCCAACCCGCCCAACCCGTAAAGTATGTAAAGTCGATGGTCCTGTACCGGATTAGCGTCCCATCGAACTATGAGAGTGAAGGAATAGAGTACACTTGGGCATTATAACCCTTACCTGTGCAGATGGCTAGTCTCCGTTGCGACCCGCCGCCTTGACTGAAAATGCGGTCTGGAGGCCATTGTATAGATATTTAGAAGATTCTAAAGGAAGAAGTATCTTGCTTCGAAATGTTTTTCAAAATTGGACAAAACGTTTTTTTTACAGAATAACATTTGCGGTGACGGTGACCTATAGATATCTACATCTATTCTCGTTTAAGAATCAAAATGCAGATGCATTGTCACACTGAAGACTAAGATAGTATGCTCCGTATACAGTAAAAAGGGTCTTCGGATCTCTACACTCACCATACGAAACATTGCATTGAGCTGCCATTTATCACTGGTATTCTGTGAGAGCGTAGTCCTGCCCAGTCGAGCCGACCCATTCGTGCTACAACTATAATAAAGATGTAGCATGGCTCTACCACCTTATAATCTATACCACGATATACGAGATCTACACCTATCCTCGTTTAAGAATCAAAATGCCGATGCGTTGTCACACGTGAGGACTAAGATGGTTTGCCCAGTAAAAAGGGTCTTCGGATCTCTACACTTACGATGGGAGGAGACGTTAAATCCTGGTTCTTTAGAGTGTTAATGCATCTGGTAGATAGCTCTCTACGCTATATCGTGTACTAACTGATACCCGCTCGCTTCGCCGGGCGTATGATAATATTTTATTGCCGAACTTAAATGTAAAATATCAAGAACCACACTATACCAAATTTTAAATCAATCGGGCGTATGGTTTTAGAGATATTATGATGAGTTAGTTAGTCATTGGTATTTCGTGGGTAAAGAAGTTTTACTCTAGCAAAGCATCGTAGGCAATCGTTGTTGTTTATAGAATAGGATTGTGGAGAAAAACATAAACAGAGTGATGCAACTTTTTATGAAAGCTGAGAAATGTGCACACAATCATGATTTTTTTAATATTTCTGTTGGGCTTGTAAAAATAAATCGAGTTTCTTTCCTTCATATTGTCTAAGATTGATATTTAAAAAATAGATACAAATATACATAATTATTACATCGGAAAAAACTGAAAATGTTAATTCTTTGTTACTTTTATTCTGTTTGTACCTTACAGTAATTATATACATATTGCGCGCCACATTTGATGCCTGGTACATGGCATTAGCGCCATCTATTATCAAATAGAAGAATTAAGCTTTTTAGAAAACTCCACACTCGAATTTTTTACACCTAGTCGGTCGGGACTGGTATTTACTGGAATATTTTTGCTGTTTCGATGGAAAAGGCCTATAGGGCCGCGACCGAGGCAGTATTGAATTGGTGATACAGGCGAAGACTTGGGAGCGAAATTAAGTGAACTAAAGCGATCAGTGTGACCCCCAAGACAATAAGTGAGTCCTATGTTCAGCAGTGAACTTTTTATAGGCTGTAATGTGGATGATGATGGCCTTTAATTAAAAATTACTGAATGATTAAATAGCCAAGTTGAATAGTTCAAAAGGCAAACATGACTACATGTATTTGTCACTGAACTCCTCTAAACGGCTGGATCGATTTTGATGAAATTTTTCGTGTGTATTTAAGTAGATGTTTAAGATTTGCAATTGGACACGGTAAGATGGCACTATTGTCAAGATCCAGAAATCACCTATGCAAAATCGAGGCATAACGCTGGTTAACGACATCATTTACTGAAACAATATGGTTTTGTCGAATTTAAATGGATTATTGAATATTGAATCATACTTTTATTTACTCGCACTGCGTGACTTCTTATTTAAGAATTCTAACACTTTTTACACGGGAAATGCCTATAATAGCTTCGCAGGGTAAGAAGAGGTTATCTCGGACTCACTCTGACTAAAATTTGATGGTGCTCCTACTTCGTTGCACGTTGGTAGTGTCACAGAAATGCTTTCGGGCACATCCGTGGCCCTACTAACACTAGCCGAAACATGGCAGCCCCTCTGGTACCTATTTTCATAGTCTCGATAAACCGTATGCGCTCTATAATCGAAATACCTTGAAAGCATTTTCTGGAGTTGAGACTTATAAATCTCATATGGCCGGTCCCGGACCTGTGATGCATATTCAAGAATAGGTCGTACATTGCCTACTGTTCATATGAACGGTGGAGAATTTTCATTATTTTAGGCTAGTAAGAGCACAAGAACATCGGATAACAAATCTCATGGCTTTATGGCTTGTCACAGGTAAGTTTAAGTCTTAAATTACTCCAAGATCATAGGCCTCATGTAATCTGGCAATAGACGTACCCTTTAAATGACACTTTTTCTTGTAAATGACATAAAAAGCATTTAGATACATTTAAAACTAGATTGATTATATTGCAGTATGTTTCAAACCCTTCCAATTCTGATTGCAATAACATAGTATTCTCTGTATTAGCGATGAATTTAAGTATTTTCGTATCATCAGCGTATGAGAGTACTATTGAGTACAAGAAACAATTCTCTATATCGTTCACAAAGATAAAAAAGAGTAGCCCAACAGAGAGCCTTGAAGTACTTCTGAGGGAACCGGTAGCTAAGTGGACATATAGCGACTAAATAGTACCGCTTGTGATCTACTTTCAATATAGTGGGAGAATTATCGCAGAAGGTCTCCATGCATACCTGACATTGCCAATTTTTTTTAAAGGATTTGGTGATCTTTTTGATCGTGGCATCCACTATAATCACTATAAATATAACGTACCGTTGGTAACGTGGTAACCGATGCTGTTTATAGGATTTTTGAGAAAAAAATCATCGGGAAGCGTACCATATATTTGAAATGAATTGCTAACGATGTGCTTATTGTATTTTCTTGTAAAACGTCGTAGTATAAAAATCACGACAGTAATATTGAAATAATTATATTTAACCATTTCACTGTTCCACTGTCTCATGAGTATATATGAATATTTCTAATGTTTAACTATTGTGTTTTTAGCGGATAGTGAAGTTGTTAATACACTTCTTTTGAGTAGAATGCTTAATTAATATCTCTTCAGCATGGTTCTACCATGAAAATATTTTATGTTATTTGAAGTTACCTAAGTTAAAAGGCTATTGCAACCTAATTAGAATATTTAATATTTTTAGACATAAATGAATGCTGCCGCTTATCGGCAGAGGGAAATGAAATGATGAAGGAAATGAAATAAAATTTCATTTTCCTCCGTCGCCTCTTACGACACCCACGGGATGATATGGGGAAGTTGATTCTCTCACGTCGGAACTTTTTTGTTAATATTTTGAAATTAAAAAAAAATCAAAAGCTTGTAGAAATGACAGCACTTTTAAGGCACGAGTAAGGTATTCATACATACATAAACATACATAAACACTCACGCCTGTCACCTAGAGGGGTAGGCAGATACTACAAACTTCCATTTGGCACGATCCCGACACACCTCTCTCGCCTCCTTCACATCCATACACCTACGCATACATGCTCGTCGGTTAAGGGTACTCCTAATTTGGCCAGTTTTCAATAAATCGCCAATTTGGTCGATTAATTTTCGCCTAGGACGTCCCTTTCCGACTCTTCCATTCACTTCTGCAACATAAATTTTCTTTGTCACTCTTTCCTCATTCATTCTTTCCACATGACCAAACCACAGAAGCATGCCTTTCTTAATCCTGGTCACAACATCATCTTGCAAACCACACTGTTCTCTTATAACACAATTTCTTACCCTGTCATTCAGATTCAGCCCTAACATACTCCTTAACGACCGCATTTCTACTGCGTTCATTCTACTCTCGTGCTTCTTCTGCCACACCCAACTTTCACTACCATACGTTGAAGTAGGGACCAACACAGCACGGTGAATTGCCATACGTGCCTTTTTCGACAAATTTTGACTCTTCACAGTAGAGTGCAGGGCCCCATTTACTCTATTTCCCGCATTCACTCGTCGTTCCATATCCTTATCATATCTCTCATCCCTGCTAAATACGCAGCCCAAATATACATACTCATCTACCTGCTTAATCAACTCCCCTTCTATTCTTATTTCACAAATCGTTTTACTTTCTTCTCTTTCAAAAACCATAACCTTCGTCTTACTTGCGTTTACTTTCATACCCCTTTCTTTTAATGATCTGTTCATTAATGTAACCATCATTTGCAACTCGGCCGCCGACGACGCAAGAATAACTTGATCATCGGCGTACAAAGGGCATTTGACGGTTAACTCACCCATTCTTAATCCGCATTCTTCAACTTTTAAATTTTGCAAACCACTGTCCATAAATAGGTTGAACAGCCAAGGGGAAGCTACACAGCCCTGTCTGACACCTTTATGGATGTCAAACCAGTCCGAGTAGACCCCGTTGATCCTAACACAAGCACTAGAGTCCCTATAAATAGACTCCAATGCCTGTACATCCCATTCCGTTTCTAAATCCCGCTTGCACATCACAAATTTTTCCATCAGTTTTTTTCATGACCCTTTCAATCAGCACCTTAGCATACAGTTTTCCCACAATGCTAAGAAGGCTGATGCCACGGTAGTTTTTACAGTCCTGCTGAGACCCTTTTACTTTATATACCAGGACTATCACGGCTTTGTACCAGTCTACCGGTACCCGTTTCAGTTCCCAGCATAAATTAAACAAGGTGTGCAGCAGGCCTGCCACCACTTCCTCTCCAGCTCCTAGTATTTCGAGTGAAACTCTATCATATCCGGCAGCCTTACTAAGGCTATTCAATGATAAATAAAATGGATAGTCGTCAAGCAATGGCCCTCAATAAGTAAAATAATATTGAAACAAAAGCCTAGTTTTGGTTTCTTACGATAATAACATCGACATCTTAAAGAAAGTTTTCAAATAACACTGTTATAAGTAAATTTACTGAGTCGAGTCATTACCGCCACGTCAAAATTCCACTGTTAAAAATAGGCCTACACCATAGATGATCTTACAAGGAGATATTTGCCACGACTGGCATGCAAGTTGGTTACCGCAGTATTTTTTATTTTTTGGCTGTTATTAGAAAGACGCTGATGCCCATCTTTATATAGAATAAGGGTGACAAACAAACACACAGTCCACTTGATAGTAAGTGGATGCTGTGGCCCATAAACATCTACATTTAACCTCGATCAGTCCTGAGGATTAAGATGGAATGTCTCGATTCCGGTAAAAGGCTCTGGTTCTTTACACTTACCATACGAAACACAGCAGCATTAAGCTGCTATTTTACGCTGGTATTCTGTGAGAATGTGGTCCTTCCCCGGTTGAGCCGACCCATTCGTGCTACAACTACAATATAGTTGCAGCGTGGTTCCACCACGTATAAACAACTCTTTGTCGCCACTACTACACCCACGAGAAGATGTAGTAGTAGATGTAGGGTAGTGGATATTTTTACATTACCACTACAAAGTTTTTCAGTAACAGTGTATAATATTAAACATATTACACACATATAGTTAACGTGGTTATATAAAATCTTAGTTTTGAAATCCCGAATACGGAGAACCCTTAATTAGTTCTTAAATCATATTGCTTGTGTATATAATATATAACTACGTGTGTCATAGAGCAGGTAGTTAATTATTCAATATTATTAAAATAAATTAAATATAAATGTACCATTTGCCATTACATACATTCGCTCTCTTATTTATTTTTACATTATTTACCTTAAGTAACTGCTAAATTGTTCAGTTATTACTTAACAAAAGCAAATTTTTCAGGATGATATTTCTCATAAGCTATTTTAATACTCCAATGAAAAATTAATAAAATAATTCTTTACTACGAAGAAAATTAAATCATCGAGGAATTAGGGCTAGTCATATATGTACGTAGGGCGCCCCATGGAATCTACGAAATGGAAGCGGTGATCTGCACTAGGCGGCTGGAAGCAATTAATGCGTGAAGCCAAAGCTAAGTGGCTAAGCTCCGTGGATGAGGATTACTACTTAATACTTACTTACTGTCCAACTATTGCATACTGCAGGCTACTGATATGATGATAGTGTTGTATTGGATACCCTTTAGTCCTGAAAAAAGTCTTGGTATTATGCACATCACGTCAACTGCTTTCAACATACATGAAGACTCAACTTAAGTCTTTCCAAAAATGGGTCAGCTAGCATCTATGGTAGAAACCATCACAACCACACAGGCAGATATGACATCTTCGGCCTAGTGAAATGAGAATCATCCAGATTGATTATTCATGATATTGATGGGGTCATTCCGCTCGGTTATAAACTAAAATGAATTTTAAATTGATCACATTCATCTATAAACTGGTGAAACACCGCTAACTCCCTTAGTCCGGGTTATTACTAAGAATTTACATAACATAAACATTCACGCCGGTCAACCAGAGGGGTAGGCAGAGACTACAGACTTCCATTTGGCACGATCCTGACCCACCTCCCTCGCCTCCTTCACATCCATATACCTACGCATACATGCTCGACGGTTAAGGGTTCTCCTAATTTGGCACGTTTTCAATAAATTGCCAATTGGTCAATAAATTTTCGCCTAGGACGCCTAGTCCCTTTCCGACTCTTCCATTCACTTCTGCAACATAAATTTTCTTTGTCACTCTTTCCTCATTCATTCTTTCCACATGACCAAACCACAGAAGCATTCCTTTCTTAATCCTGGTCACAACATCATCTTGCAAACCATACTGTTCTCTTATAACACAATTTCTTACCCTGTCATTCAGATTCAGCCCTAACATACTACTTAACGACCGCATTTCTACTGCGTTCATTCTACTCTCGTGCTTCTTCTGCCACACCCAACTTTCACTACCATACGTTAAAGTAGGGACCAACACAGAACTGTGAATTGCCATACGTGCCTTTTTCGACACATTTTGACTCTTCACAATAGAGTGTAGGACCCCATTTACTCTATTTCCCGCATTCACTCGTCGTTCTATATCCTTATCATATCTCCCATCTCTGCTAAATACGCAACCCAAATATATAAACTCATCTACTTGCTCGATCAACTCCCCTTCTATTCTTATTTCACAAATCGGTTTACTTCTTTCTCATTCAAAAATTATAACCTTCGTCTTACTTGCGTTCACTTTCATACCCTTTTCTTTTAATGATCTGTTCATTAATGTAACCATCATTTACAACTCGGCCAATCAACTGTCCATAATTTTGCAAACAAATGTCCATAGATAGGTTGAACAGCCACGGGGAAGCCACACAGCCCTATCTGACACCTTTATGGATGTCAAACAAGTCCGAGTAGACCCCGTCGATCCTAACACAAGCACTAGAGTCCCTATAAAGAGACTCCAATGCCTGTGTCAAGCCAGCGCTCAACCCAAATGAGTTCCGTGTTTGCCATAACACATCCCTATCCACTCTGTCATAGGCCTTTTCCAAGTCCATGAACGCACAAAAAACCTTTTGGTTTTTGGCCAAAAACTTCTCCGCGATCAAGCGCATGGAAAAGACTTGATCTATACATCCCATTTCCTTTCTAAATCCCGCTTGCACATCCCAAATTTTTCTATCAGTTTTTTTCATGACCCCTTCAATCTTCATTCATTCACCCTTAGCATACAGTTTTCCCACAATGCTAAGAAGGCTGATGCCACGGCAGTTTTTACAGTCCTGCTGCGACCCTTTTCCTTTATATACTGGGAATATCACGGCTTTGCACCAGTCTACCGGTACCCGCTTCAGTTCCCAGCATAAATTAAACAAGGTGTGCAGCATGCCTGCTCACTATTCACGTTCTCACAGAATACCAGCGTTAAATAGCAGCTTAATGCTGCTGTGTTTCGTATGATGAGTGTAAAGTACCAGAGACTTTTACTGGAATCGAGACATTCCATCTTAATCCTCAGGACTGGTCGAGATTAAATGTAGATGTCTATGGGCCACAGCATCCACTTACCATCAAGTTGACTGTGTGTTCGTTTGTCACCATCCACCATTGTCACTTTCCAAGTCCATGAACGCACAAGAAACCTTTTGGTGTTTAGCCAAAAACTTCCCCGCGATCATGCGCACGGAAAAGACTTGATCTGACACCTCATTCCCTTTCTCAATCTCCCTTGCACATCCCAAATTTTTCCATCATTTTCTTTCATGACACTTTCAATCAGTACCTTAGCATACAGTTTTCTTACAATGCTAAGAAGGCTGATGCCACGGTAGTTTTTACAGTCCTGCTGCGTCCCTTTTCCTTTGTATACTGGGACTATCACGGCTTTGCACTAGTCTACCGGTATCCGCTTCAGTTCCCAGCATAAATTAAACGAGGTGTGCAGCAGGCCTGCCACCACTTCCTCTCCAGCCCTTAGCATTTCGGGTGAAACTTTATCATATCCGGCAGCCTTAACTGCTTTCATGCTTTTCATTGCTTTCATTATTTCATCTATACTTATCTCGCTACCTCTTTCCTCTTTTTCGGAGTTTCTACTTCATTTAGTTCACACGTTGTCTCCTCACTCATAAACACGCTTTCAAAATATTCCTTCCATCTCTTTAAACTCAAAACTTCATCATTCAGAATATAGCCATTCTCGTTTCTTATAGCATTCATTATAGGCAGTTTTGAATGTCCCCTGGCGGTTCTTTCAAGTTTCTGGAACATTTTAATATTTGTCTGGAAGTTATCCAATATTCTTCAATCATTCCTATCCGTTCTTTCTTGCTTTTTCCTTTCAACTTCTTCTTTTACTCTCTTATTTAAATGTCTAAAGACTGCCTTTTTTCTTTCAATAAATCATTCGTACCGTTAGAATTACTACCCTTTGTTGCTAGTAAATCTAGCCATGCTCTCTTCTTTGATTCAACTTTCATACGTATTTCATCATTCCGCCATAACCTATTATTTTTCCTTTCATTCTTTCACTTACTAACACTACATACTTCGGTAGCTGCATCCACTAAACTTTTATTTACATTTTGCCATACATTCTCCAAGTCTAACTCCTTCATACATAATTCATACAAACCACTTATATTTTATTTCAGTCTACATTTGTTTTCCTCTTCTACTTGTTTTCCTCATCTTCATCTTGTAACCTTTCTGTTCTAATTCGCAGTAACGCAGTGGTAGACACAGATGACCGATGGCACTAACACCTGAATAGACCATTAATTCGGCATAAAACCAAATAATGACCTGTTCCCACATTAGAACCCCGGTAAACCCTCGTATCTACCACTGCGCCCCTCAATCTTTCATCCAAAATTATGAAATCTATCATGCTTCTATCGTCACCTCTTTCCCAAGTATACATGTGAATCCTCTTGTGGCGAAAGTAAGTGTTCGTCACAAAAATAGTCTTTTCCATACATACGGTGAGGAGACTTTCACCATTCTCATTTATACTTTCATCACCAAACGTCCCCAATATCCTTTCATAACCAAGCCTCCTCACCCCAACCCTTCCATTAAAATCTCCTAGCATAATAATATTTTTATTTCCCTTACATTTCATTAACACCATCCTTACCATTTCCCAAAACTGCTCTCGGATATAAGTGGGCTTAGACATGTCTGGGGCGTAGACACCCAACACAAACAACTTCTTTAAGCCCACTTTCATTCGTATCCATAATAGCAGTCTTGGGCTTACTTATTCATACTCTTTCAAACATTGGCCCATTCTTTCGGAAAGGATGATACCTACTCCCTGGCATTCCCGCTCGATCTCGTCTACACCAGACCAGTACGCGGTATACATGCCATGTGTAGTGAAATCCTTCCCCTAAGAATTTCCACTAAGAATTCCTTGACAGAAAAGCAGAATAACTGATTTTGGCCCGGCCTGGGATTCGAAAGCGAGACCTCATGAACAACAATTGCGATTACGACCACTAGACCAACGAGACAGTCAAAAATATTTATATAAGTTGTTACTCTATACATAAAATACGAATTAAATCATCTTACACTAGTACGTTTATCTACTAAAATTAAATGTAACTTAAAATTTTCCCGTGGATAATCACCTAAATGAACATTTTACCAGATTATGTACACTCTAATACATCACAGAAAATAATTTTAGGCAAATTGAGTACAAAGCCCCAGTCATATAAGCAAAGCCAGTTTTATTCTATTACTGTGTCTGAACTGAAGCGCAAAAAGGTCTTCTGCTTAAACTCAATACAAACTTTTGAAAATTTTAATTTTAAATGATTCAACTGTATATCTACGTTAATTTTGAAATATTTTAGTATATTAGTATTACTTTCACTTATTCAAGTTTTAATTTATACCAAGTAGCCATTATAGCATAATTTTATGGAATTTTGATGGTTTTGTAATGTTTTAATGTGATTTTCGGTAATAATATTTTAAAGCTACGCGTTTCGTTTTGTAAGGATGATGCTATGTGGACTTTTTAAAGGATTGCATGTCTTGCATGTTTGATGCTACCCTATCGCCGGTCTACTGCTGTATATAACGTAATATATTTCACCGCTATTTACGTTTAATTTATAATATAAACTAGTGATCCCCTCACCCCTCCCGCTGCACGCGGGTGATTTCTGGATCTCTATAACGGGTACCCACCAACGGGGTCTAATTGTGAATCTAAACCATGCTCGAATCAACTGAATCACACATACACACAAAAGTTCATCAAAATCGGTTTAGGTTAATCACATAGACAAGGGCAGAAGAGCAGAAGAATTATATATATATATATATATATATATATATATATATATATATATATATATATATATATATATATATATATAACTTTTCGAAAACTCAAAATAATCTAAATTGCGGTAGCCGCCCCGCTTGTTGAGCGTGACAATATATTATATATTTAAATATACCCACTATGAGGCAATATATGACGAAGATATATGTTCAATAGTAGAATTAATGCAACAATAGACATAATATACTGTAATGAATAAATGAAACGAACATAATTTATTTTAAAAGATCTCACTAAAATATTTTACATTAATTAATGTCTATAAACTAGTATATTACTACCAGTTTTTATAAGAAAATAAGTAATTCACACCTTGTAACCTGTGACGTTCTTTTAATTGTTCAAGTGCTGCATATAGTTTGATTTTAAAATGTGTCATTGTGTGAGCCTTCATTACGCTGCCGTTTACACTTAGACATGTTGCTGATTAGTCTCAACTTTTAATAGCGATTTAATATTTCTAAATATTACAATGATAATATATTAATAATATTAGTACAGTGTAGTAGTGGTGTAACAGAATCGACTGCCCCACAACAACTGTGGGTTTTGTGAGACGTGATAGTTAAAAGGGCAGCGAGAGCTTTCTGATAACAAACTCAAAATAAACTGCGGTTCTCAACTCGCCTGCCAAGCGTGTCAGATATGGCTATAATGTGGTAAGTTATAGGGGAGGTCTATTTTCAGTAGTTTAAAGGATTTAATAAAATAATTCATTTAATTTAAAAAGTTATAATTATATGTAATTTTTCAGTTCCCAGGAGCTTAAGGTAACTCAATCATTCTTGCTATTGAAAAAATTAAAGAATGTGGTGAAAACTGTGAGGTACGAAAATAGATTTGTAAACAGGTAAGGAGACATATTTATTGTGCTTGTGCATTTATTTACGGTATTGAAACATATACTGTGGGTGGCTGCCCATGACTTAGTGAACGTGGAAAATTAAATAATTATATGCCCGGTTAAGGGTGGAAAAATAGTGGATGTTTTTTTTTTTAAATATGTGTAAAATGTTTCGCGTTAGCAATCACAATCATAGCAGGTGGGGGAAAAGTTTCTTCGAATTTTGTTTGTATAAAATTAACGAAAAATCTCTTTGGTTGTACTGTTTGTATCTGGCAATTTTTAATATAAAGAAACAATTCCCCGCCATTTTTCAATTGTTTTTCTATCCGCCAAAGTGAGTGAATCTAACGAAGAACGTCTGCAGTTTTATTACAAAATGGGCAAAAATGCGACTCAAGCCGAGAAAAAAACTTCTTGACATCTATGTACCTACTGCAGTGTCAGTAAGAGTAGCACAAAGTTGGTTAGAGCGTTTTCAGTCAGGGAATATTAATGTCAAAAATGCAGTTTGCTCTGATCGGTCCCCATACAGATAAAGTCGATACCATTTTATAAATAATGAAGAAAGGTCGGCAGATTACTTATGACATAGCCGAGGAATTGAGGATTGACCTTAAAACAGTTTCGACCCATTTGAAGAAATCTAGAATCTCGATATTTGGGTACCACGCCGGTTAGTTGAAAGAAACCTAATTAATCAGTATTCATTTGCGATTCCTTATTGAAACGTAATGAAACCGAACCATTTTTGAAAAGATTGATCACTGGTGATAAAAAGTGGATCACCTACGACAAGAAAGTGTGGATAAAATCATGGTCAAAGGGTAGTCAAGCTCTACAGACTGTAGCGAAACCCGTATTAACACACAATAAGGTGATGCCGTGTGTATGGTGGGATAGGAAGGGCATCGTTTATTATGAGCTTTTGCCGCCAGACAAATCATCGAGTCGGATCTCTACTGCCAACAATAATGAGACTCGATCAAGAAATTGAGAAAAACGGCCGGAACTAAGCAACAGAAATGGAGTGGTCTTTCATCACGATAACGTCAGACCACACACATTTTGGCCACTCATCTAAAACTGAGAGAGCTTAGTTGGGAAGTGTTAATCCACCATATGGTCTTGACCTTGCACCCTCAGATTTTTACCTGTTTTGGTCTCTTCAGAATTCTTTAGGTAGGGTTAGGTTAACAATCAAGAGAGGACTGTCAAAACTACTTATCGTATTTTTTTGATCGAAAATCCCAAGATTACTACAACAAGATTATGTCACTACCTACAAGATCGCAACAACTTTTCGAACAAAATGACACATAAATATTATAAATAAATGTAATTAAACTTTGAAAAAAAAAACAATGTCTTGTATTTGTAAAATACGAAGAAACTTTTTCCCAGAACTCATCTTAATATATCTAAGTATATAAATTACGAGTCACGTTGTTGGTCCGCAATGGACTCCTAAACTACTTAACCGATATTAATCAAATTTGCACATTGTGTGCAGTGTGGTCCAAGTTGAGAGATAGGATAGTTGTTTTGCCCATGAGTGACCCACATTTTTTTGCAAATTTAAGGATTTTTAATAGGACATGACAAAGGGTTATCGAAAAGGGCAGAACAACGTCTGCCTGGCAAGCTAGTATTTTATAATAACTTCTAAATGTGTTTTTTTGCAATTTATTACGATAGAAGTAGCATAAGTCCGAAATGAAATATTTTATTATTTAGGCAACAGGTAGCCGCGGCAATGGTGCATGACGTCTGTGGTCTGCGATCGTCAATCCGAAGCGTGACGGTCAAGTCTATTTCTTTTGTATAAGAAATAAAATTTATAATTATTTTGAAAGAAAAAAAGAACCATTAATATTTACCATATCCAATTATTGTATCCATTATCGACATTAATCGAGTATTTACGATTTTTCAACCGACTTCAAAAAAAGAAGGTGGTTCTCAACTTGACTGTGTTTTTTAAATGTGTTACCTCATAACTTTTTTTTAAGGTAAACCGATTTTTATGTTTATTTTTTATTTGGGAAATGTTGCTTTTCATGTGGTCCCGTATAAATTTTATCAAGATTTGACCTCATTTTCTTGTCCTGTCCTCATTTTATTTATATTGAAGTCGGCTGTATAATTTTTTTAATTTTTCCACTTTTTTATAGGATAAGGGTGACAAGCGATCACACAGTCCACCTGGTGTAAGTGGATGCTGTGACACATAGACATCTTCGGCTATTCTCAATTAAGAAAAATGTAGATGCGTTTTCACCCCCGACGACTAAGATGTAAATGTAATAAAAACGGTCTTTGGTTCTCTACACTCACCATAAGAAACTGAGCAGCTCTAAGGTTCTTTTCTACGCTGATATTCTGTGAGAGTGTGGTCCTACCAGGGTGAAATCCACCCATTCGTGCTGGAGCCATAACTTAGCTCCAGCCTGGCTCTACCACATATTTTCATTGAAAAAAGAAACATTATTGAATTCTTCCATATTCCGATTCCTTAATGAGTAATCACGATATCCTGAAATCCTTAGAATTGAAATAAAATTTCTTTTCTATCCATTCTATCGGCGTAAATTGTTTTCATGAGAAATCATAAAGTGGCCCGAAAAAAGAAAATTTTTTATCCTTAGGAAGGCTGAATATGTGTTATTTTCACGTTTATTACGACGTAGACTAGTTTTTTAGAACTTTGCAACCCAAACACGAAACCATTTATTAATCGGCTAAGTTTCTATCAATAAATTGTTCTAATCGATCATGTACGTTTTTAGTTCCATTAACAAAACGGTCACGCGTTCATTGTTGCACGGGTGAAATATCTCTAATGTTCAATGATTATTCTAAGCTCTCGCCAAACAACTAATGCTTTTAGTGATATAACTAGTATTATGTACCGATACTAATAAACATTTGGAAATAATTGCATACATAATGATTACCGTTTTATTTCAAGTTATTCGTCCTTATAAAATGTACATTTATATAATTTTTTATTTTCATTGTTAAAATAATTAGGCAAAATTAGAACTTGCAAATTTAGAATCACAAGAATGATATTATAATTATCTAAGTATTGATTTAAAGTAAAGTAAAGTAAAGTTACAGCCTATAATATGTCCCACTGCTGGGCACAGGCCTCCGCTCATTTTTGAGAGGGTTTTAGGGCAAGAAATTGTCCGCCGCACTGCCCCAATGCGTGTTGGCGAACTTTACATGTCTTCGAAATATTTTTTTCTTATTTCTCTGACATACAGGTTTCCTCACAATGTTTTCCTTCAACGCCGAACACGTGGTAAATCAGCACTTAAAATTGCAATTAACAATTTCATTGGTGCCGGTGGGGATCGAACCCGGTTTGCTCACGTACTGTGAAATTTACAGCGAGCGCTAACCATCTGAGCTACCACAGCTCTCAAGCTTTGATTTTAAAAAGGCTGTTTAAGTCTAAAGAAAAATTAACTAGAACTAAAACTCTCTTCCACAGATAAAAAACGCTCATTAAAATAAATGTGCAAAGACTGTTTGGGATAACATAAATTATCACATAATATTGTGCTCTTTGTCTAGTCTAATAGATTGTTCTCGAGTACTATCCCGTTCTTAAAGTCCTGAGTTTTATTAATAGGGATGCGAACAATATTAATAAAATTAAATACCAATCTTATAGTTGAATTATTAGATTTTTGAAAAAGAGTAATATTAACTTAAAAAAAAATTAAAAACCCCCAATTAAAAAGAGTTGATGATGATCTTCAAACGGTGGAACAGTTTTTTGAAACATAGCTAAGAACAGTCTTGATTATGACACACTTAAAACTAAATAAATAGTCATAATCGATTCACCCGTTCAGGAGCCACGGACAAACACACACAGATTATAAACTTACAATACCCCTGCGTCTTCGTTGTGGTTAAAAACGATTTATATTTGGTATCGCTATTTAACCTAAGGTCAAATTACTTTTTTCCAGAGAACGTGAAACTGATCTATTGTTATTTTTGTCCAACCCGCTTGCCAAGCGTGGCAACTGTGGTAAATCGCCCAAAGAGGCAATCTATGGGGGAGGCCTATGTTCAGCAGTGGCCTTTAATAGGATGTAACGATAATGCAATTTGTTGAACCACTTAATATCCTACAATGAGGCAATCGATAGACTTTTGATGGGCTGTAATTATGACGGTTATGATGACTCTTGTTAAGTTGCCAATAGGCCATTTTTAAGACATAATTAAAATTAACCTTGTTTTATTAATTAATAGGAAATCGTAATCAACATACATCTCTTTAATCACGATACGAAAATGTATGAATGTCTACAATAGGGTTTCTCCTTGTATCGTGGTGACGTTTAAAGTACTTATATTAAATAAAAACTTTAGTCCATACAAATGCTTACTTCAAACGAATTAAATTACGCGTTCCTGAGTGTTGCAAGCAAATGATTATTATATATTGGGAAATTTATGAGAGCATGTCAACAAATCATATTTTTGAAAACTCTTCTGAGAAATTTTACCTACTACTATAGATGTCGTCGTGTGACCCAAAGGATTTGATTTGATTGACTGATGAAGAGCTATCGTATCGAAGAGTCATCCATGCAAACAAGGCTTTTTGAGTTATTGAAAAGTGACCATATTAACCGAATGACTATATTACACTCACGCACTATACTCATTATTTTTAAATTTCTAATGATTAATATTAACCCTTCCCCTGTTCCATGTAGGCATCACATATGGATATTTCGATTGTTTAACTGTTGTATATATATATATATATATATATATATATATATATATATATATATATATATATATATATATATATATATATATATATATTGAGAATTAAGCAGCTTTCGTCCATCGACTTCCTGCATGTCTTACCATGTCGTCACTCCATCTAGTTGAGGGTCCCCCTACCGGTACAAAGTTGCCACTCGATAACCTTATTTCCCCATCGGTTGTCGGTTCTTCGAGCTATATGGCCAGCCCATTACCACTTCAGCTTACAAATCTGTTGAGCTATGTCGGTCACTCTGGTTCTACTGCTGATATCCTCTTTTCTAAGTTTATCACGCAGTGAAACTCCGAGCATAACCCGTTCCATAGCTCGCTGAGCGACCTAAACTTTCGCATACGGGCAGCAGTGAAGGACCACGTTTGATTGCTTCATAATGTTGTTTAGTTGAGAAGTTAGTTTTGAATAAAAGTTTATCAGTTTCTAGAGTATTATATTAATACATACGGGTATAAGAATATTTCAGCCTAATTTTTCTGCTTTTATGAATAGGTGTAATACAACCACAGATGGTTTGGTTTATTTATTTTTTATCTAATAAAATGTTGCATTTTCGTAACAATGCATTTTAGGTGGCGTCGACTTAGTGGCAGAAAAAGTCGTGGATGCTTTCATTAAAAGCATCTAATTTAATAGCTAGCGCCTTAATAAAATATTACGAACCGTATATGTCGGAATGATATTTGGCTCGAACGTCTTGTTAGGCGTTATGTATTTGGGGTTTTCGTACGTTGTTTCTACTTGATGAATCACTGGGCATACTAATAATCTACAAATTACTGGATTAAATAAGAGTTGAGATGGGTAAAAAAGATTCTCGAGTGACAACCACGAATCGGTAAGCGAATTGTGGAGCGGAATTCCACTAGATGGAATGCCGGACTGGACCGACATGCTGGGAGATGCGGGAAGTCGATGGCATTCCTTGGGGGATGTTTAAGTTCTTCAGTAACCTTGTGAAGGGCTGCAATGATGATGATGATGATTAAACTCATAAACGTCTAAGGAAGGCGGACACAGACATCTTCTCATTTTTGAGAGGGTTATAAAGCAATTCATCCACCGCACTGCTACAGTACGTATTAGGTGACTTCAAATTTTCTAAATATAAATAATTTATTATCACTCATATTTACAGATGCGCTTATGATGTTGAGAAGTACATGGTAATTAAGCATTTAAAATTGCAACATACAAGTTCATTTATGCTGCCGGGGATCTGCACTTGCGCTGCTTGCATTCAGCGAAATTCACACAAAGTACTTATGGGGATATTTGCCATAGTTACCACGCTTGGTTTAAGTTATTTTAAGGTAGATGGTGCTTGCCATCTCCTGCTTAATTTCTTTCTCGCCACCACTACACAGCCATAATGAAGCCAATTTTATCTGTCTGTGAAATTCGGTTGTTTCAATTTCGTCTCCAAATCTCAGCGTAATTTTTTACTAATTTATTTATTTAAAACTTAAATGTTATGTTGTGGGTGCCACGGTCAATTGTTGGCAGGTGCGAACATAATACATAAATAAAGTGTACATTTATGAAAATATATATACAAAGTACATACATACACAAAACGTTTAAATATACACTTATATAGCATAAATATACGTACAATAATACATACATACATAAATACATATACCTAGTATAAATACCTGCTTATAAACTTCGTTAATAAATATCCTTAGGAATGATATATACATATAATATAATATATGAAAAATATATAATGAAATAAATATTTGAAGTAAAAAAAAAGAATAAAGGAAAAATAATGTCAATTAGTAGTTGCCCTCAGATAATGTTGTCATAGAAGAACTTTGAAGACTTTCTTATTTGTGGCATTCTTTATAGCATTGGGGAAGGTGTTCCAAAGTTTTATACCTTGTATCGTAAAAGACTACCTGAAGAAATTAGACCGAGATGTTCGACCGAATGAAGAAAATGAAAACTAATATTGCTTACAATGCATTTTAGCTTAAAAAGTGTTGTTATTTTTTTGAAATTAAGTTCAATTTGGCGTGTCAACTCATCTATCGATCAGAACAGGGGATATTGCAGCGTAATAGTGCAATTGACCACGCCAACCGCACCTCGGCATAATATTGTGAAACGTTTGCGTCGAAAGCACTTTGATTAATAGCTATCTAAAGATTAAACGTAGCTGATATGTGTGCGCGCGTCTGTACAGACAATTACTTATACAGCATGTCAATCAATGTTTGGCGTACGGTATAAGGTGATTAGGCGAATCAATATAAGTAGAATTTAATTTGTTATTCGACACACTTCTCCACCAGCCCGTTAGTCTTTTTCTTTATTCGCCTTATCATTTTTTTTTTGATTTGGCGATCGCAGATCCAAAGATCTCGCATCTTTGACGCTACTTCTTGTCGCCTGTCTGTATGTTCTAAGCCGCCTTCCGGACCGTTATAACCGGAGACCGTTTTTATTAGAAACGAGGCATTCTATCTTAGTCTACAGGGGTGAAATTTAGATGTATATGGGTCACAGCATCCGCTTACCGTCTGATGGACTGTGTGCTCATTTGTCACCCTTATGTTATAAAAAAAGTTAGTTATAACTTCATCTATCGGAAGTCACGAGATCGTTCTGACTATACCATAGTCAACTCTTATAACTACAGGCGATGAACTTGTAAGATGGATTCTCTTTCGCTTTCACTCTAGACAACAGAAATACTTTTGAAGTGTAACCTAAACAATACTTTATGGGAGTTTTAAGATAATAATAATATTCCACAACTAATAATAATAATAATATTCCACAACTAACACACAACGCCATCTAGTCCCAAGCTAAGCAGAGCTTGTGTTATGGGTACTAGACAACTGATAAACATACTTATATATTTCTAAATACATAAATATTATAGATAAATTACACCCAGACACAGAACAAATGATCGTGCTCATCACACAAACATTTGTCCTGGGTGGGAATCGAACCCACGACCTCCGGCATAGCAGTCAGGGTCACTAACCACTAGACCAACAGGCCTGTCATGTATGGTAAGTTATATCGTATGGTAAGATAATAGTGTAATGACGTCAAATTTTTTGAACTAAATAAATGTGATAGAGCCTTGGATCTTACTTGACTACGTTAATTATATGTGTTTATTTAATATTACACACTGTTACATAAAACCGTGTAGTGGCGGTGTACGAATATCCACTACCCTACATCGTCCCGTGGGTGTAGTAAGAGGCGACAGAGGGTTATTTATACGTGGTGGAGCCACTCTGCAGCTCTGTTATGGTTGTAGCGCGAATGAGTCGCTCGACCAGGGATGGACTGCGCTCTCACAGAATACCAGCAGAAAATAGCAGCTTATTGCTGCTGTGTTTCGTATGATAAGTGTAGAGAACCGGAGACCTTTTTGCTGGAAACGAGGCATTCCATCCCAATTCTCAAGACTGGCAACGCATCTGCATTTTGATTGTTAATTGAGAATAAATGTAGATGACTATGTGCCACACCATCCACTTACAATCAGGTGGACTGTGCGCTAGTTCATCACCCTTCTCAAAAAGTATTTTATTTGTATAATTTTACATCATCATCATCATCACAGCCCTTCACAATGCAACTGCTGAACATAGGCCTCCCCCAAGGAACGCCACAAAGCACGGTCCTGAGCCACCTGCATCCACCGATTTCCTGCATGTCTTACCAGGTCGTCACTCCACCTAGTAGGGGTCGTCCTACACTTTGCCTACCGGTACGAGTAATTTTAAATACTCAAAACTAATTCAGGTAAATTAAAAAACTTAAGTGAAAAGTATCAAATTCAAATAATATAATGTAGTTA
The DNA here is from genome assembly GCA_036936625.1 of Parnassius smintheus behrii. Taxonomy (NCBI): domain Eukaryota; kingdom Metazoa; phylum Arthropoda; class Insecta; order Lepidoptera; family Papilionidae; genus Parnassius; species Parnassius smintheus. Next base: position 13,041,518 of record JAUPFT010000005.1, on the reverse strand, counting down.
TTTGTTTATAATAACTCCTATTTTAATCAATCTTGCGCACGAAGTGTGTTTTGATAATATAAGCGTGGAATTAAAAACAGACACAAACAGACATATATCTAAGTAACCCGGATTCAACTGTCACTTAACTGTCAACAAATACACAAGTAAGTGGATTAGTTCTATTTGAGCTGGACGTTTTTCGTTTAAATGATCGCTTCAACAACTTTCAAAACTGTTTATACATAAGATGATTATTGGTATCGTATTTGTTACATACATTTCGCGCTAAACCATTTATTCTTATATTCGTTTCTGAACTAGTAGCGGTCGGCTACTGCAGAGTCTACAGTTGGGAGCGTCGCAAGCCGATGGCCCGGGGGGGGGGGGAGGAGGAGGGGGCAAGTTGAGTACATTAAATATAGTAATGGTTAGCTGCCCCTCCATGCCCCTCCCCCTTGGCAACGACCTTTTGGTTGGTGGTGTGTCTTTCTTAGTGTAGTGGTGTTGGAAGTGGTGATGAAAGGCACACATTATTTTTCTCATCAACTGTTGGTAGGAGGGTGATGTTGCTGAAAGTGGTAAAGCACACTGACTAAGCTTAACTAAAGCCTTCACTCTTGCCTTGAAAACACCCACATTGTAATTGGATATTATGACATATGCTGGCTAATTATGCCACTCCATTGCTGTACTTTCATTACGAATGGCCAAGAAAATCTTTTGGTTTAGATGCATGATATGTTAACAACAAAAGTGTTAAGATAATCCAGCATCGGGTTGTCCAATAAGGAAGAAAGTAAGAAATTACGCCATGTGATTCCTGCGCACACTCTCCGAAAGGAATTCTGTAGAATACCGAAAGACTGGCTACTTTAAGCCCGTTCTCGTACTATTATATTTGATTTTAATCAGAAATAAGCCACATAATACACCTTTTCATCGAACCTTAAGCTGGCAGGTGGTATTTTGCAGTACCAGTCCCTATGTGGTAGCAACAATCCATGCTCATAGTACAGCAGCTCAGAGTACGACCGGAAGTTTGCTTTTTAAAGTGTAAGCAGTTTTACACGAGCGTCCCCGAAGTTATATCGATCCGGAAAAACTGCTGACGGTAGGAAATTCCACGAAATGGTTGTATTTCGCACAAGATTCATATAAAAACGCAAGGTTGTGGATTCCCTCTCATCGAGGTGATCCGCTGATATGACGTAATAGGCGTTTGGAAACCTATCTTAATTTTTTATAGAATAAGGGTGACAAACTAGCACAGAGTACACCTGATGATAAATGGTTGCAGAAACCTATAGACATCTACGTCCATCGTCAATTACGAATCAAAATGCAGATGCGTTGTCACTCGTGAGAACTAAGATGGGATGCCCCCTTTCCAGAAGAAGAGTCACTGGATCTCTCTGGTATTCTGTAAGAGCGTGGTTCTTCCCCGGTCGAGCCGACCTATTCGTGTTACAGATATATTACTAATATAACTGCAGTATGACTGTACCACGTAAATTGGCATTACATTATATGCCTGCGAATTTTCATTCGCCATTTCTTCTCTGGTCGGAAAAACCTTATTAGAATTTTCTTCTTATATATAAATATATAATATGAATAGTTTTGGGAAATATATATGAATGCGTCGATACACCTTTTTGCCGATACGATACCGATACCGATGCTCTATTAAAAATATCGGCGATACCGATACCGATACGCTTATCAAATTCAAAAATGAAGGTAAAAGAAATAAAATACAATTCAGGTTAGTTTTTAATTAATATAAAAATAGCAAATAACAGGAAATATAAATAAAACTTAACGTTGAGATTAGAGATTAGTAAATTGTTCTAGTAGTTAAAATTAAGATTTTTGTTTAAAAAACAAAGTATTATTAAGTTTTTCGGAGAAAGGTGATTTCGTGAATCTGTTTAAATAAAACCTGCGGTGAAAAATAGTCCCTCAGATGCGTCAGAACTCATTTGTAAACTAAAGTACTTCTGCGCCATTTTTTAAAAAGTTTGAGTATAAGACGTCATTGCGCCAGAAAACGAACGGATCTGCGCCTCTCGAAATATTTGGAGATCTTAGGTATCTCTCGACTTCTTCTGTGAGAGAATTACAGCTCAGAGTATACAGGGGCTTGTCTTCCTGGAACTCTCTAATAATAACGCGAATTTTAAAAAGTATCATTGTATCGGCCATAAAAATATCGCCGATGCCGATATATCGGCATCAGTATCGGATTGATCCCTAAAATTATATCTTAATTTCTTTTGTCGAAGAGCAAACTGTGTCGTATTCTATGTCATTAAGTATTATCATTGAACACTGAAACTTAATAACATAGTATGTCATCAATATATTTGTTTTATAAAATATTCAGTAAATGGTTGGCTTTATACGGCTCCGCAATAGTCCTAATATAAGTCTGTCAACGAAATTACACGCATAGAGGCAGTAATAAACATCAACGCAAGCAGTCGGCCAACTTGTTAAATACCATACGCATAAGTGATCGAGTTGTGAAACAACAATTATTATTTATGCAACTTTATAATATGTGGGATTACCCTTTGAGGCGTTAAAACCACCTACTAAGTGACCGGTCTAACAACGTGCGGTTATGATTGCTCGCTTTAAGTTTTACAGAACTAGGGCATGCTTGATTGATATTAGACGTATTATTTCGTGTGACGTATAACACATCATCGTTGATTGTATTATTTCTCAGTATTATCTTTCATAATAGGGGAATATAATTGACGTTTAGAGCATTTTACGATACGTACAAATCAACCGACAATATTTTATTATCATTTAATATATTATGACGTATAATCTTAGAGTATGAATAAGCATAGCTTGCTTACAAATACTCTAAGCATACATGTAATTAATTAATTAATAATTTAAACGTTCTCAAGGGCAACCTCCTACCGGTAAGCTAGGTGGAGGGCTGCCTCTCATTGGATGGGGTGACCTGGTAAGTTATGCAGGACGTCAATGGATGCATATGGCTCAAAACCGTGCTTTGTGACATTTCTTGGAGGAGGCTTATGTTCATCAGTGGACTTAAACTATCAGGACCATACTGATAGATATTTAAACGGTGATTCTTAACACCATCCTTTACAGTTAGCTACCGTGGGTCAATCTATTGTTTCAGAAAGGATTCTGAAACAAAAGGCATTGAAGAAGGATGTGTAATAGTAAACACCTGGCCGCCGAGCTCCAACACGTAAGTAACTCCAAGTAAGTTTTGCATCTACGTCACAGTAAACGAGTGAAAACGGCCAAAGTAGAGCGTATGCCTGCTGTACTGCCGTATGTCAGATATGTCACTGGCAAGATTGACTACAACTTGAAGCGTGCTTTCATTAAAACATACTTTAAGCCGCTGTAGAATATTAGTCAGTTTTTACCATCTGTCAAGTGTGATGTCCCACTGCAGGTGCAGAAGTGTGCAAACTTGATCACGAAAGTTGTCTCTCCTACATATGACAAACTCAAATATTAATGAAACCTGCGTTAAAAAACGTGTAGCTGATGTGAAGAACCGACGCTCCGGGAAGTCTGCAGTCTATAATCACGTACAGGATCGTCCCCGCCACTACATAAGATTTGATAGACCACATATCCTATAAGGATGATTCGCGAGGCTATTGGGATCAAAAACGTCCAAATTTTAATGGAGAAGATGGCTGGGTGCTACCATCTGATTGCGATCATACAATTACTAAATTATCTCAGCAAGACTTCAAGATACTATGTATTCGTACTGCGTAGATCGGAACAAAAGTTAATTATTTTAATCTGGATGTAGCTTTGGTTAACTATGACATTGGGACGTGGAACACATCAGTCCCCCCCCCCCCGTGATTATGGTTATTGTAAAGTGCTCGAAACGTCGGGATTATTAAATAAGTTGATATACGTGATAAAATCCGTAAAAGCTAATTTTATTTAAATGTGTATATAGTGTTCGCGTAAATATTATAAGAAATCATTAAGTAAGTTTAAACTCAAGGGCTCTAACGCGTGTTGCAAATGAAATTGTCTCGACTACTGTTATAGTACGTGCTACATATTATTCGAATGACTGAAACCGATTTTAGGTTAAATCCGAGACTTTCAGTCAACCGCGTTTTGTAATAAGATCGTGTGAAGTTTGAATTTAAACATATGATTGTTTCGAAGATCGGCTTAAACGAACGAAATAGGCTTTTATATTCCTTCAAACTGTTAACGATTCAATAAAATTAATAAAAATTATATCTTAAAAATATAAAAAAATATTCATAAGGTTTTTTTTAAAGATTATGTGTGACTAACGAGAATACAATCAATTTGATTGTAAGTGTAAGCTGTGGCCACATACATCTACATTTATCATTGATTATGAATTAAAGTGATTGACTTTGTCACCCCTGAGGAAAAAAGATGGAAAGCCTCGTTTCTAGTAAAAACAATCACCGGTTCTCGACACTCACCAAACAAAACACTACGCTAGAATACCGTGTGAGCGGAATCTTTCCACGATCGAATATTCGTGATACAACTTTAATGCAGCTGCATCGTGACTCTGTCGCGTATAAAAGTAACGTACTAGAATATGTCAACTACTTGTCACTATAAATTTGTTGTTAGAAGCAATATTTCGCTGTAATTGCTTTATAATGAAGCCTGATCAAGAATTGTAAAATAAGCTTATAAATAGTTAAGTTGCTTAATTATTAGCTGGGTGGTTCGTCGCAGAGGACATAACTCGACTTGGATAGTTTTAAAAATCGAAATGAGAAACTCGTTTTTTCCTTATTTAGGATTTGAATTATTTGTTTTGCTGAATTATTTGTGTAATCTTCCGTTTTTGGAAACTTTTTTGGAATAGATAACTGTTAGCAAATCATACAATTTTAAGTAACTAGGGACTGAGTGGTAACTTAGGTGTTTTTCATAGAATAAGGGTCACAAACGAGCACACAGTCCACCTGATGGTAAGTAGATGCTCATAGACATCAACATTTATTCTCATTCTCATTCGAATTAATTTTGAATATTAAGGTATTATGACCTGAACTTGTCATGCCAATGTCAACCATCCAGTCCTCCACCATCTTCAGCAAATTTTCCGAGCAGGTTGTAATGTAAACATGACTCTTATGTGTTTTCCCTCCTCTTACCGTATCAAGTGTGGGAGTATCTTCTTGGGAGTATTTCTAAGAGTTGGGGTTGGAAGCTCTCCGTCATTTGCCGCTCACGAGGCCTTGCCTACAGACTACTACTTTTCCTGAATTCGGATTACTTTTGGGCGGGAAAAATTCAATAACCGAGAGACTGTATAAAATGCCATTAAAGAACTTGTTGCTTCGCTTCCAGCTGATTTCTTCCAGAATAGCATCAATAAACTGTCACAGCGTTGGTATAAATGCGTCAATTGCTAGGGCGATTACTTCGATTAACAGAAATAAAAAATATAGATAAAATTACGTTCACTTATTTCATAAAAAACGACAATTTCAAAGGTTTTGACCTAATATTTCATTATATTTAAATTTATTAAAAAGAAAGAAAGAAAATACATTACTCAAAAATATTAACGATTAACGTTAAAAGGCTTATTTATTTTATGTAGTATGTAGTAGTAGTCACAAATCGATCCTAAATCAGAGCATATTATGCTTGTTGTTAATAACTTACGCAGGTCTTCTGTCAGTCCGGTTGTATCACGATCTGGATCCACATCAGCGTATTAATTATTGCAATTAAAAAGATCAATGGCATTGGTATCGTTGATCGATGTTTGGTTGCTAAAGTAACCAGTATTATCCTAATTAAAGCGAAAGCTGTGCCTCTAAGCGAAGCGAGTTTGTTTTTGAGCGACATAATAAAGTTGATTAATTCGAAATATTTTATCTTATAAATATGACGCTTTGAATCTAATTTTGACAGTTGAAGGAATCAGAATCGAGATGTTAGTAAAAGGAAAAAAAGTGACGTCAGGAAAATAAGGAGGTAAATAATTTCATAACTTGATAGAGCCACGTAGTTGCAGCACGAAGGGGTAGGCTTCACCGAAAAAGAAATGCCAAAGTAAAAAAAGAACTTAATACTTCTATATTTCGTATAATAAGTTTAAAGAACCAGAGACATATTTTTATATTATAGGATGACAAACGAGCACGCAGTCCATCTGATACTGTGGCCCATAGACATCTAAATTTATCCTCGATTGAGTATGAAAATGCTGATGCGTTGTCATCCCACAGGACTAAGAGGGATCGTTTTCAGTAGAAAGGGTCTCCGGTTCTCTACACTCACCATACAAAACAGCTGCATTAAGTTGATATTTGACGCTGGTATTCTGTGAGAGCTTGGTCCTACCCCGGTCGAGTGGACTGATTATACCACGTGAAATATATGTTTACCGGAAACGAGCAATTCTGTCTTAGTCCTTAGGGGTGGCAACGTATCCCATGTATCTTCATCGAGGATAGATGTACTTAGATATCTATGGGTCACAGCATCTATTTACCATCACGTGGACTTTGTGTTCGTTTGTAACCCTTATCCTATAAAAAAAGAAAACAAGAAGGAAAACAATTTTGACTTTGAACTAGTAGAGCCACACTCCAATGTATTTAAGTTGGAGCATGAGATGACTCGACCAGTCAAGAGCGAGCCACCTTTAAACTAAACACCAGAGTAGGTAAACAGTAGCATTACGTTCTGTTTCATATTATGAGTGACGAGAACCCACGACTATTTTACTGGTAATGAGGCAAGCCATCTTTGTTGCTGGGGGTGACAACACATCTGCATTTTAAGCTATGGCATAGCTTCTATCGCGGGCCTTGAGTGCGGGAAAATCCAGAAATTTCGTAACGAAAAAAACCTCACGCTCTCCGACGGGCACGGAGGTGTGGCTTGAAGGCCGTGCATTGTCTAACGATGGTCTAACGTCGTTTCTTTTCCTCAGTCTTTGTTGTCTTTGTCGAAGAGTATTGAAATTTTGAATATGAATGAACAAAGTGCATTTATTAAGGCTGCTCTGAAGACTGAAATTACATATGAAAAAAATAGCTAGTAATCTACATGATCTGATACGTAATTTGGTTTAGCCATAATTTTTCTATCGGTCTCACATAATAAATAAAAAAAATACCCAAATCACCTCCAAATCGTTGAGATGAAACCATTTTACTCCTTCATTGTTTATCAAAGGAATATAAAAAAATATCTACTGCTTTGCAATACAAAATAAAATAATTTGGTTTGGTTGCTTTTTAGAAATATGTATTATTTTTATGATAATAAATTAAAAATGCGTCCCGATTAAATACTGCGTCTATATCACCCCCGCATTCGTCCACGAATTCAGTGCGGGGCGCATCGTGTTGCTAGGTGGACGTACGCCGCGTTGCGAGAGCTCAGCACTACGAAATAAAATCGTAAAATATTACTGCAAAAATTTAATTTTGTTAATAGTGGAGTAGGTTTTTTCTGATTCTTGTTTAATGGTAGTGTTTTATAGTTATATTAATTGTACAGTTTTATTAATGTTTAAGTTTAGTTTGTAAAACATGGGGAATAAGCAGAAACGATTGAAGAGAGGTCTAAAAAATATTACAAACAAAAGGGTATACATTTATCAAGGTAAGTTATAAGTTTTATCTACATATTTCATAATATTAGACAGGTGCTGTTTATAAAATACCTATATTACTGTGATTTCGCCACTCTGTGACGAGACAAAGCGCGGCAAACGCAAGTGGTGGCAAGGCGCGGGCCGCGTCGTCGCATACTGGTAGCGCATGTCTGAGAAATTAAAAAAAATATATTTCGAAGAAATGTGAAGTTCGTCAACACGCATTCAGGCAGCGTGGCGGACATTTCCTTGCCTTAAAACCCTCTCAGAAATTAGAGGAGGCCTGTGCGTAGCAGTGGGACGTATATCGGCTGTAACTTTACTTTTTTTTACTTTTATAAATATGTTATTTTACCGACGAAAATTTTAAAGAAAAATAAAAAATAAGCAACCGACAACCTCCTAGGTCCCTAAGTGACTTGCGAGATGTCAGTGTAACAAAACAAAACGGCCCAGAAAAACAGACTTTCCAACTGATAGCTAAATCAGCACGCAACAATTTCATTGGTACCAGTGGGGATCGAACCCGGGTTGCTCCCGTACTGTGATACCTATAACGAGCGCTAACCATGTGAGCTACCACGGCTCTCAACGACATCGTTCCGTTGGTGTACAGCGCTGAAGATAGCAGAGTAAAAAATTAGAGATTGTGGTGTTTGAAATTTGTCATCTGTGAGAGTGAATTTTATCTGTGTACTCTGTAACAAATAACTATATAGAAAAAAATCTGAAAATGATATTTCGCCATTTTTGCTTGTGTAGTGGTTAGGAACTCGATCAAAAATTTGATAATTTTTTTGTTTTTATACGTTATTTCTAATGTTATTTTACATCGAATTAATTGTGAAGATATTTTCTTTAGGAAATATGTTTCATTACGACGATTCAAAAACGTTTACATATAATAATTTACCTCGAAATTCACTATACGCGATTATCGTTTATTGATATAATAAATAGAGCGTGCCATTTGAATTTAAAGACAATTAATTGGACAATAAATAATAAGTGACAAATCTTGCCGTGGAGCGTGGAACTGAGTAGTTGCGCGTCTTGTTAATATAATTGCCGTACGGCCGCCCTGACGTATGTACTGCGCGAACTTGAGTTTTTTGCGACGCGGTCCGGTGATACAGTATATTTCACAAATAGTGAGTTCGTTATAACGCGGGTTCGGTTAAATCTGGTTGAATTTGATTGGATTAACCTAAGTAACTTGAATTAATATCAAAGAAAAAGAAATACTGCATAAATAAAATAAATAAATAATTATAAATTGCATAAGTTGATACAAAATGCTATGCAATAGCTTTACCGCGGCAGTCCCCGAGTGTCACACGTCTTTTTTTTTGTTTTTATTTGAGGATATGAGTTTCAATTGGTCACCGAATACAACTGCTGTCACTGTGTTCTAGATGGCCGCCCTTACTTTTGTAGAAAAACTTAAAAATATCTTTTGGTATTAAGTTTCAATATTTATTGATCATGAGCTTTTTGTCAACTTGCTACAGCGAAAACTTCAGAAAAGTCAAAAACGGTCAACTACTTAGGAGAAATCAAAGAGCCAATACGCGTAAACCACCCTTTCTGAACGTACTCGTTCGTTGTAAGGCTTATTTAATGAGATTTGAGTTAAACTAGTGTTAAGAGTATAGGAAGAAAACAGAATATAAAAAGTGAGGGTAAAACAAGAAATTCTCACTTGTTCTAGTATTATAATGTAATAGTAGTCATTCTGTCGGTTTTGCCTGTGTAGCGATTCTGTCTTGTTGTTAGATGGCGTGCTTAGTATTTTATAACTTTAAGTCATTATTGAGAATTGTTTTCTCTTTCTTTAAATAATTTTGAAAGTTATTTCCAACATTGAGATATCAGAGATACGGGTATAATTACAAGATTATCAAACTGGAAAAAAAGACAGTACGTATTTATGTAAACGTACTTTACGAGCTATTGATGAAGAAGAATGAAGAAAATATTATTGTCGGATTAAAAATCTTATTAATGTTATCACATAACCTTTATTTTTGCACTTTATATTTAATATCATGAGCTGTAACGGAATTACGTGAAACACGGTAGACGTAAAAGCTTCAACGTCAAGTTGTAAGTAGGATGGTACTTAATGCTTTACGATGAGAGACATGAGCCGTTGAGCTTTGCGTCACGATTTTAACGCTTTCCGTTCATTTCGGTCAAAATAATAAAATTTAAATGCGAGAGGAAGAATAAAATGGTTATCTGTACATTTTTTTATTCTTTTTTTATTACACTTGACATCTTAATATAATAGGATGATTGATAATGACTGATTTTGATATGTTAATTTTTTTAAAACAAAAATTTCAAAGAATAAATTAATTTCTATGTTTCCACTAGGGAATTAGTATGTAATACACAGTATATAATATTATCTCTTGTAATATAAATACTAAAAGCTAGTAAATAAATAAATTAAAATAAGGAAACTTAAACGGTCATTGACGATTGTGAAATGTATATACAAAAGATATAAAAGTTTACATCATAACGTTATTGACTGGCTATCTTTTAATTCGTTTATCAGATAGGTCTTTTGATCGTGTTTAAATAGCCACTGCTGGGCAGGGGCCAACCTTGAATATTTGGGGCCCTGGGCTAGCACTACTTGGGGCCCTACCAAATTAATCAAACTAATCAAGTCATAAAACTGTTTTCTATTACGATATATTACACGGTCTGGAAAAAATTATAGGACTTAGATACACAAACAGCAACTGTAAGACATTATTGCATAAGAAATTATCGGGTTATGTGTTATGTTAAATAAATTATAAAGGCTTTTGTAGAGTTTTACGCCGAAAATTCATTTATTTGCTCATCACATTGTCAGTTCTTTGTTAAATCACAACTTATGGAAAGAACTTTTAAATTATTTAGTCGATTGTTCAACATTGTGTACCTATATTTGTTTTCTTTAAACGACATCCTGGAGAAGCAGCGCTCCGTTTCACAGCTAGTGCTTGACAACATTAAAAAATCTATTAGATGATAATAAGGCAATTTGGGAAAACGGCAATAAGTTTCTTTTCATGTTCATAATTATTTCACTGCAAGAGGTGCAAGACTCTAGCTTAGACTTTAGTACGATTTTTACCAAATTCACTCAATCACTAAATATTAATCTACGTCAACTGGATAATAATCAATAATATTACGTAGGTACACTTTCCAGAACTGGTTTCATTACTTTTGCCTTTCAAATCCATTAAAAAAATTTAAATTCTTACTATATGCCTCATAACGAATGTGAACTCTTTTAGTGACATAATTAACTTGTTGCCTTCACAAATATCCTCTCTAAAATGTCATTAAAAAAAGTGTTATCGAGTTTAACCACTTTATTAAATAAATTTTGTGCCCCTTTTCGAAAATTAACTCGCTCATCCTCATTAACACTAAAACTTATGAAATTGTCATAATATTATCATAATTATTTTTGAAACTTTGACAGTTATTGTCTTCAGGGGGGCTGGCGATCTTTTATATCTACAGTCCAAAAAGCCTATATATAGATCTATCCCTGATGCTGGCCCTCTTTCTTTGTAGAGAAGATAAATTAGTTAGGTATGGCATTTCCCGCGAACTCGCTGTTCAATCACCTCTGACAGTTGGTGCTGAAGGAAAAAATCGTGATACAACCTGCATTAGACATGCAGAAGGATAAAATATATACTCGTATAGATAGGAATAATATATTTTGAGAACATGTTCGCCAATACTGTGAAATGAGAGAAGCCTTGTTCCCAGAAGTGGGACGTATGTATATATATATATGTATATATATATATATATATATATATATATATATATATATATATATATATATATATATATATATATGTACCTTCATGCCATCGTTTTCGTAATATTTTAATTGACACCAATAGTTTTCAATTTTCGATTATTTTTGTGAACACGTTGAAAGCTACTTTGAAGAATATTTTTTATAGAATAAGGATGACAAACGAGCACACAGTCCACCTGATGATAAGTGGATGCTGTGACCCATAGACATCTACATTTATCCTCGATTAAGAATCGAAATGCAGATGCGTTGTCACCCATGAGGACTAAGATGCCTCGTTTCTACATAGTAAAAAAGGGTCTCCGGATCTCTACACTCACCATACGAAACACAGCAATATTAAGCTGCTATTATACGCTTTATCCAAACTTTATGTTTTTTCTATTAAAACATACATGCATACTAGGATAGGTAGGATAGGTAGGATTTCTTTGGTGCCGCTAAATGGCAGTCCTTGAGAGCCAGTATTATGACAGGCTAACTGCATCTGTAGCCTTTTTTTTAAATTGGCAGGTGTTCATTTACTGAAGTAGCTTAGTAGTACTTTCTATCCGCTAAGTTCGATTGTCTCCTCAGTTAAATAAAAGGAACATCCTTTATAGTGTGTAAGTGGCGTTTTACACACACACTGCTGCATTCATATCGGAAGTTTTTGAACGCCATACTTGTTCCGTGAAGATTTCGAATTGTGTACATATACTGGTTATACGTAAACATTTGTAACAACACAACCAAAACGTGTGTAAATATATAAACCGTGCTGTACAAATTACGCATCATCAGGTATAACTATCCACTTACGATGTACGTATATGTTATGTAATGTGCTTAGAGCTGTCATCTGTCCTATTTTAATTATATTCGTTCGTGTTTGAAGAGAGACCAGAGTGTCCAGGTGGAGTTCCACAGTAATAAGAATAGTTAATGTAAACGAAATATCATTAATTTCATATTATATGTATAATTATTAAAAAAAGATAAAATACTTGGTAAAGCCACACTGCTGCTCTATATTATGGTTGTAGCACGAGTGGGTTGGCTAGACCGGGGAACGACCACACTCTCACAGAATACCAGCGTAAAATAGCATTTTAATACTGTTGTGTTTCGTATAGTGAGTGTAGAGATACGGAGACCATTTTTACTGGAAACGACAACTTATCTGTGTTATGATTCTTAATCGAGGATAAATGTAGATGTCAATGGGCCGCAGCATCCACTTACTATCAGGTGGTCTGTGTGCTCGTTTGTCCCCCATATTCTATTAAAAAAATAACGTCTTTCATATGGCATTACTGTTTTAGTGTAATAACAAATAATATTTATATGACACACCATACATGTTATTTTATCAGTCGATAAAATAACATGTTATGATTTTTTCTCCGCTTAACCTCATTGATCCACTAGTCTAAGTTGTTTACACTTGTTTTACTGTGGGTGTCCTCATTACGAGACCTACCACGCAGAGAAACTCCAAGCATAGCCCTCTCCATAGCTCGCTGAGTGACCTTAAAGAAAGGTTCTCGAGTGGCAGCCTTCAGCTAGAAGTGTAGAGTTGCCCCCCACAAGATGAGCATGTTGTAAATGATGGCATGAGACGCAGCAAGACGATGGATGCAGGTGACTCAGGTCCGTGCTTTGTGGCATTCTTTGTTTGAGTCTTTGTTTGGTTTCTATGTTCAGCAGTAGACTTATAAAGGGCTGTAATGATGATGATGATTGTTAATTTGAAAGTATTTCGTGGCAATTAGCATAATAACAGCTCTAAGTAAGCTCAGCGGAAGTAGTTTGGAATACTGTGTTAGAGACATGAGAACATTAGGATAGAGTAGATTATAATACAACTCATAATAACAAACAACTTGTAATTAAGAATATAATATACCTTATATAAAATAAGCATTTATAATAATTCAAGCTGAGATTCGAAGCTAGGTACCGCAATATTACCAGATGCTCTTGTCGTTAGACAACACGGTCACTATAATTATTGTAATCATCTATGAATGCTTTTTCTATAAAGTAGAACATTCAGACAGCTGTAATATCCTGTTTCACCCCCTCAGAGATTTCCGTTACCGTTATAGACTATTAAAGTGATACAAACATATGTCTCCTCATATGGGAGATATTTGCCGTAGAAGCCACGCTTGGCATAGGTGGGATATATATCAAAGGTTGTACTACAAGCGGGTTGACAACCACAGTTTTTTTATTTTTACACCGCCACCGCACGGTCAAGGGTTTAATTTTCCAAAATCCATTCTTAATCGATATCCTACGTTGAGAAAGGAGTATGTAAACCAAGTTTCAATTCGATCGGGGGTATAGCTTAGGAGGTCTTGTGTTAAGTGAGTGAGTCAGTGGTAATTCGCTTATAATAATATATAATTTCTGTAGATACATATAATAAATCTGTAGAATAGATGTGTCTGTAGTTCCAATATTTTCTGGAAAAAAAAAACAAGTTCAGAGGACTAAATAAAAGGCAGTGAAACCAAATTAGTGGTTATTAGGCTATATTTTATCCGATTACGAAATATCGAAAACGTAGGGTTAAGTATTTTCCTTCCTTTAGATTTTAATTTGTATTTAAAGGACTGCTGGTTGATGTATTTTTTTAAATAAATAAAATATTTATAAATAAAACCTAACATTAGTTTAAACTGTTGTGTAATAAATTGAACTACGGCGACAATCTACGTTCTACTTTTTAAAAACATTGCCGCCTTGCGTAAAATACAAAAGTATGGACATTTTCCTTCAGTTACTAATATATTAAAAAACATAAATAAGTAACATTTATATAATTAAATGATTAAATTCATAATTGATACCCCTTGGTATTTTAGTTTTGTTGTTATTTCATTTTAGTAGAAATAAATAAATTTTTAGTAACTAATTACGACTTAAAATAATGGTGACATTTATCGAAAATTACAAAATTAAGGATGTTTTATAGTTTAATATCTAATCTATAAAAAGTTTTTATTTCATATTAGTTTTTTATCTATAAATAAACTGAAAACTGCAATTATGTAGCAGAAAAATACGTGGGCATCCACGAGCAGTGCCACTTTTCAACGAGATAAAATATTTGACAATTATTTTAAGTGAATGTTTATATGTGTTTATTATTTTTATTTTATATGAATTATATTAAAATAGTTAAACAGAACTATAAATGTTACTAAAAGTAGAAAAATTAAAAAAAGAATTAAAAAGTGCAAAAAAAAATTAAGATCAAACCACTGAGGCATTGGGTGCGTTTGGCAGAAAAAAGCGCTAGCAAGCGCTTACAAGCGCTAAAATAGTTTTCGGCCAGGACACGATTGCTACTTCAGAAGCGCTGACACAATCCGCCATTTTGCTTATTTAATTTGTTTGTTTTGAAGTAGAGTTTATAAGTTGTTTTGTGCAATATTAGTTTTAAGTAATATAATGACATGAATAAACATATACATGTTATTAAAAATTCATGGTTGGTAAGATTTTAATATGAATACTTTACAAACATATATTTAAATTAGGTTAGGTTCCCTGGTTAAAACTAACATCGTGTCCTAGAGGAAAATAGCTACTTACTATTTGACAGCACTTAGCGCTTACGATCGCCATTTTGCTTACAAGCGCTTGCTAGCGCTTTTTTCTGCCAAACGCACCCATTGTTTTGTGTTTAAACTTTAAATAGACTCTAGACACTGATAAACTATTATTTAAAATTAATTTCTCAATTAACTGACATTGTGTAACAAAAAAACTTTACCTTAGTTACACAATTAGTGACATCTTGTTAGTGGAAGATTATTAGCTCTCATTAGTACAAAAGTGCCTAAAGATATTTAAATTAAGAAAAAAAAGATATTTTTATATATCTATTGGTCAGATCTTAGAATTCAATCACTGCGTGAAATGGCGACATTTCATAAATTTTTACAAT
The DNA here is from genome assembly GCA_036936625.1 of Parnassius smintheus behrii. Lineage (NCBI taxonomy): Eukaryota > Metazoa > Arthropoda > Insecta > Lepidoptera > Papilionidae > Parnassius > Parnassius smintheus. Next base: position 13,026,098 of record JAUPFT010000005.1, on the reverse strand, counting down.
GGCTGTTGACTATGATATAGCTTAATCAAATCAATGAACAGAGATCGTTTGGTGATATTTTAATACATAGCTTAAAAGGTAAACATGCAATTGCTATTTCTAAATATTATTGTCATATCGTGAAATAATTTCATTACACACCACTAGCAGCGCTGATAGTGTATTTTTGACAGAAATAGTATTTTAATAGATTAATAATAATGTCCTCCAGAACGAATTTCGGCCACGGCGGCCTGCCTCGGCGGAGGCTAGCCATCGGCGCCGGACAGGATTATATGGCCCAAGTGTATGCGCAAGCACAAATGCACTATCTATTCCCTCACTCTCATAATCCGATGGGAAGGTAAACCGACACGACCGGAGAGAGATCAGGCAGAAATCAGGCTTTACGTGCTTTTGGGTGAGACACCGCCAACTTCTTGACTACGGGCAACTATTGAGAATTTCTTGACGGAAAAACTCAATAATAGTAATAATGCCTAAGCTATGTATTATATAAATGTTTACGACTTTGATAGGTAATGTGGCTCCATTGTGTAATGTGGCGCCAGTCGCACCTCAACTTATTGTAGCTAAGTACTATATGGGCCACAGTTTCGGTATAATATCGCCATCTACTTACTGTTAAATTAACTAACAATAAGTAATATTGTTGCTGCATTAAAAACTGTCAGACTTAAAACATACACACCGGTGGCCATTGTCCGCATACTTTATCATAATTGTCAATTTTAGCAAAATTATTAATAAAACTGTGTATACAAAACTGATGTCTTTAGTTAGGTCTTTAGTTGACTATGTTGTATGTCCCTATCGGTACAGCAATATTTCATTATTTTTTGTATCAAGTCCGATATAAGTAATTGCAATTAGTATATTATGTTATAATCATAATACATACACTGAATTTTTAGTTAAACATTTTTATGCACTGATTATTTATATAATTAGTTATACTAATTCCAAAAGAATGTGGTCACAGTACGAATCCACGAACGCAAAGACTTTAACGTGCATGAAATAAAGTTCGTTTTTCTTTATTTATATTGAATGACAGAATTAATAACAAATCAAATAAAACTGCACTCTTAAAAGTCTTATTGCCTTAAGTCACGGTCCATTTCAGTTTTTTGACTGTACAGATTTAGTGTGACTGTAATTTACGTAGTTTTAATTATTATTGGGATAAAAAATTACCTATATTAAAAATGATGATAGGGATCGATTCAGTAAATGATTCTGAACAAACTACTTTCTCAAACTGCGTTAATTATGTTACATGTTGTATATATATATATATATATATATATATATATATATATATATATATATATATATATATATTAATAATTATTTATAAATTAAAGTTAGAGCCTATATACGTCCCACTGCTGGGCACAGGTCTCCCCTCATTTTTGAGAGGGGTTTAGGGCAAGGAAGTGTCCGCCGCGCTGCCCCAATGCGTGTTGCCGAATTTCACATGTCTTCGAAATATTTTTTTTTCTTATTCCTCAGACATGCAGGTTTCCTAACGATGTTTTCCTTCACCGCCGAGCACGTGGTAAATCAGCACTTAAAATTGCAATTAACAATTTCATTGGTGCCGGCGGGGATCGAACCCGGTTTGCTCGCGTACTGTGAAATTTACAGCGAGCGCTAACCATCTGAGCTACCACGGCTCTATATATATATATATATATATATATATATATATATATATATATATATATATATATATATATATGTATATATATATATATATATATATATATATATATATATATATATATATACAGATACAGATTGTTTTTATGGGATAGAGTGACAAACGAGCACACAGTCCACCTGATGGTAAGTGGTTGCTGTGGCCCATAGACATCTACATCTATCCTCGATTAAGAATCAAATTGCAGAGACAGACATTCGAGCTTTTGATATTCCTAAGTCCAATCGAGGTAGTCACGTAATTAGACTTTTAATAAAAGTTAAAGCCTAAGTACAGCTACAAAGAACACTAATAATTATCACACAATAGCTTCTGAAGTCGAACTTCTATAATAATTCTATAGACGATAACTTAGCACCGACTTCTAAAGCTATTATGTGGAGATTATTATCGCTTTTTAGTTCTTTGGGTTCGTTGTCGAGTCGTAAGAATTTTTTTTGCAAGTCAAATTATAATATACTGCAATTTCTAAATGAGCAGCTAACAGCAATAACACCATTGAAGAGGCCAGAAGAACTGGAGAAACTTATGCTAGAAATGCTAACCTCATCTCATAGGCAAGTGCATCCTGTTGATTGACAAGGCACTTAGGACCAACTGGTGGCAGAAAATACATGCAGAAAGTCTGAATAGATGCTGCATCCTAAACATTTCAATCAAATATCAAATGCGTGGTCACCCGTGAGGACTAAGATGGAATGCCTCGTTTTTAGTAAAAAGGGTCGCCGGTTCTCTACACTCACCATACGAAACACAGCAGCATTAAGCTATTATTTCACGCTGGTATTCTGTGAGAGCGTGGTCCTTCCCCGGTCGAGCCGACCCATTCGTGCTACAACTATACTTCTAATATAACTGCAGCATGGATCTACCACGTATAAAAAGTATGTGTTGTATATTTATGTACACTTTGTTTATGTATTATGTTTCGCTACCAACACCCAGCGTTAACTGGCAGAGAATGCCACATAGCATTAAGTCAGCCCTGTATACACTTTATAAGTTAAAGGGTTACAGGGCGTTACATTAAAGTTTTTAAATAAATAAATAAATAAACTAAACACTAGGAGAAGCCAACATACCAGGCCCTCGGTAAGTAGGCTTGGCGAGCCCAATATGGACGCGAGTTAGCAGTCTTAGCCATTCGAAGTCCAGGCAAAATAGAAATGAATAGGAGAATTGGCGTACTTAGGTTGGGACGGGTTAGAATGGGAGTATTGATAGCAACTACTAAAATTAACAATTTTAAGTGCTCGTCTTCCTTGGCCCATGTTCACTGCATAGCACTGCATATTGGCCGAGGTGCTTGCGTAGAGATAGCCGCGATTTAAGTAAGTTCGCTTCTTACACTACGCTTGCTAAGAGGAACAGGGGAGAAGTTGTTATCACCTAAGTAGGACCCGGCAGAGGATGGCTTTCTATCACAGCTGAATTTTTGGCTGTGGGTGAGAGCGTTCCCATCTCGTCCCATGTTATGTTTGTTGGAGGGCCATCGGCTTTCCAATAATACATGCATCCATAAAGTTTAGGATTTTGTACTCTTTTATGCACACCTATTAAATTACTAAGGAATTTCATCAAAATCAACTTTATTTGTGTTTGTTGCCGTTTCTCCATGGATAGGTACACTAATCTTTGAAAAAAAAAAGAGTTTTAGCTCGATTCTAATAGTAATATATTATAATAATAGTAATAATAGTAATATATTATCTAGTACCTATTTTTATTCTTCTGCCACAGAAATAGGGTAATGTTTCTTGCAAGTATGTTTGCATGTCTATTTCTCAGGAACGTTCTGTAGCCAAAACGTTTAGTGAAGTTTAACAAAAATCGTGTGTCATAGTGTCTCCTTAGTTATGTAAGTGACAGAGGGTATAAAATTTTAGTGTTTCCAATGATTGTATTTAAGTTTTATTCTAACCAATTTGCATTATTGTAAGTGGTAAAAGTAAAAATGAATTTCTATAAGAATAACATGTAATCTATATTGATTAAAAATGATTATATCATTGAGTTATATGTATTACGTACGAGATATCCGTATATACACTATTATCTATGGTACTAGAGAAGCTATTCTAAACGAAAAATGTGCACTTCTCTGTACCCGCACATGCACGGGAAACAGTAGAGTCGCGCATGCGCAGTCGATATAAATGCGCGAAAATTCTCATAATAAATAATTGTTTATTTAGATTGTATTATTAATCGAGTACATTTTTTTTTCGATTTCGTTTATTTTGCATATGTACTAATTTAATATAAAATTATTGTTAGCACCGCATGAATATGGAAGCCACAATAACAGGTGTACGGATTGCAGTACAGTTCATTTGAACATAGTGAGTGTTCGGAATGCTAAATCTAGTGCGTAATACATATTTAACGATGGATTATATTCTATTCTGACTATTTATACGATTCTATTATGACTGTCTCGTTGGTCTAGTAGTTGTAGTACTACTGCTGATCATGAGGTCCTGGGTTCAAATCCCGGGTCGGGTCAAAAACATAATTATTGAGTTTTTCCGTCAAGAAATTCTCAGTAGTTGCCCGGAGTCAGGAAGTTGGCGGTGTCTCACCCCCGTACCTCGGAAAGCACGTAAAGCCGTTGGTCCTGCGCCAAATCTCTCTCCGGTCGTGTCAGTTTACCGTCCCATCGGATTATGAGAGTGAGGGAATAGAGAGTGCACCTGTGCTTGCACATACACTTGGGCAGTATAACTCTGTCCTGCACCGATGACTAGCCTCAGTTGAGGCTGGCCGCCGTGGCTGAAATTCGGTCTGGAGGACATTATTATATTCTATTCTCAACCACTGGCTTCTTTTCCCTAACGCCGTTATCACGTTGTATCCTGCGCAATTGAAAATTTACAAATATTTGTTTTCAATCAGAAAAATACGCCGCCATATCATATCTGCGTCTTCATAAAATTCCTAGATGTTTCGTTTCAGCACATTTGTGTTTAAAACGTTTCTATTTTCACAGATGAGTCGTCAATTGTATGTTCTTTATGAAGCTGAACGTCTTAGCTGTGAAAATTCAATCGGAAATGTTAACGCTATGCTGAAATATAAATAAATATTAGGTTATTTAGTAAAGGTGAGTAATATATATATATATATATATATATATATATATATATATATATATATATATATATATATATATAAGCGAAACACCACTGACTGACTTACAGACTGACTCATTACGATATCTCTAAAACTATAAACCCGATTAACTTAAATTTTAGCATCATTTCGCAATATTTCGCAATGCGCGAGTAGACGCTCACTAGGATCAGATTTTACGACAGTCCCATGAAAAAAAAATTGATATTTTATATTTTTTTTACGTTATTATCGTCGCACAACATATTAGCGGGTATCAGATAGTTTTCTAATAAAAGGCGTAATAATTCTTTAACCGCATAGGAAAGTCCACTGCTAAATTTAGGCCTCCCTTATAGATTGCCTCAAAGGGTGGTTTATCCATAGTTGCCATCATTATCAGGCGGGTTGGCAACCGCAGTTTTTTATTATTTCGCACGGAACAAGTATTTATATGGCCTTCAAATAATTGTTCCGGGTCTGGATGTTTGTTCTTGTGCAATTTATGTTTGTAAGCCTCCTCCATGATACAGGAAAATTCTAAAAACAAAACGAGGGTCATTGTAGAAGCGTGCTCGTCGCGACCTCTGCCAGCCCTTACCAGGGCTGCAATTCTACACATCTGCGCACCCATGCAAACGAGGGTTAGGGCGTCCCCCCAAGGCGACGCACACCAGCTCGTCCCCGTTGGTGTGGAATGCAGCGCGCAAAGCGGCGATGGGGACCGCCACCCGTCACGCACAGCTCGACACGGCGGAAGGTGGAGGACGGAGTGCAGAGTTGACACGTGGAATGTTAGAGGGGACATGAGAGATAAGACGAATGAGTTGATCGAAATAATGAAAGAAAGAGAATTAGATATCGTGTGTAAGTCCTAGACCAAACGAAAAGGCAGTGGTACTGAAGAGCTCCCTGGCAGGAAGTTAGCTATATGGTCCGGAGTTCAGAAAAGCGAGAACACCTGCCAGGGATTGGGGGTGCTGTTGTCATCCCGGTTGGTCGATCTTATGACTGAATATAAGGTTGTGAACTCAAGAATTCTTTGGGTTCACTTTAGACTGGGACTGACGAAGTTATTCCTTTTGGCTGTTTATGCGCCGGTAGCTTCGTCGTCCAGGGCTGAGCTGGTGGAGTTTTGGGAGAATATAAGAGAAGTTCTAGATTTGTTTAAGGGAAACGAAAGAACTGTTGTATGTGGTGATTTGTATGGATGGGTAGGTATCGCTCGACCAGGGTACGAGTCGGTGCTTGGAAATTTTGGCGATAAAAAGGTTAATGATGCTGGCAAGCTTATACTGGCTGTGGTTGCGCGGAAAAAACCATTGGATTATTATATTTGACGGTAGAGGTGCCAAGCCGCTTGTTCCTTTCCGAAAAACGATATCATTCGTACCCTCCTATCGACACATCGGGGTGGTGGGGTGGGAGGGGCAAGAAGATGATTCTAGAATGTCACGTAATCATAGGAGCCGAGGACATATAAGACACGCGCGACCGTTGCGCGTGCTCTTTCCGTCACAGTCGTCGTTGAAACCACACCGCTAGTAGAAACCGCTTTAGCCTGGAAGCAGTCGAGCTCCAGGAGACCCGCCTCACATCGTGTGAGATATAGTCGCGCACCGCCTCTCTCCGGAGTGTTCCAGAAGAAGTTCCAGAAGTTGCAGCTATAGTGCTCAACAGGATAGAAGAAACCCCGGTGAGTCAATACTCCTTTATTTACTGCCTGATATATAGTTTAACCCGCTCCAATTTTGTTGTTCTCCTAATCAGGCAGGATTCCTTTTCAGCGATTTGGCACAATAATAGTTTAGTTTTAGGGAAGAGCGAGTGCATTATACCGCATGCTATAGTAGTCGCCTTTACGTAAGCGTAGAAGCAACCGCATATACAGTCCACTTTAGTTAATATCTCGCGTAATAGGTTTAAGGTTCGACCGGGGAACTAGACTTCGGCAGCCTTAAACACGTGGCTCCACCATTTTATGGTTACTTCGAGCAGGATTTTGGTCGAATTGTTGAATTAATTAATTAGATAATGCACTCTAATTTATAGAATAGACTTAAATAGTGTTCGTTTAAATTTAAATTTTGATTAGGTACTCGCAAACAGAATTATTCGTTTTATAGCGCTCGTATTTGATTAAATTTAAAGCCTATTAAATAATTGAAACAGTGTAATAGGAACCGTTTGATACGCTTACCCACAATCTTGATAAAATTATTGAGTGCAAATGACGCGTCACCTCGACTCGCTGCGCAGGTGTTCGATTTAATTACGTAATACGGCATACCGAGTGTCCATCCTTTATTGTTTGTGCGTTGTGAGATTAATTGTGATTGATATAACTTTATTATAATAGATTAAAATGGCAGTTAGTGGAAGTGAAATCAAAATTGAAACGCTTTATGCCAAGAGGGACATACTCTTTTCGCGTATGCAGAATAAGTGATTATATAAAGAACATTCATATAGAAGCAGTGCGGGAAACCTTTTTGACTGAAATCGAAACGATAGATTCTTTACGAATAGATTACGAAAAAATATTAGACCAAATTAATCATTTGGAATTACAAATCGACCCGAAATACATAGTGAACTACCAACCGCTGCTGGCATTCGAAGATATGTTGTGTCGCGTGAAAAGAATTGCGAGATCCCTACTATCTCAAAACGAAGCAAAGCCGGAAAAACAGGTACGTCCAAGCGACTCGATTAGGTTGCCGCCAATAGATATTCCGGTATTTAATGGTGATATTAAGACGTGGCCCTTCTTCTTCAGTAGTTTTCAAAACAATATACACAATAACCCATCGTTATCGGACGCCGAAAAATTATATTACTTAATTATTAAACTTAGTGGCAGGGCACAGTCGATCTGCTCTGGTTTTACACCTACAGCAAACAATTATCTATTAATATTCGAAACGCTTAAAACTAAATATGAAGATAGGAGAATGTTAGCTTCCGAATATTTGAACCAGATATTCGATCTTAAACCTATATCATCCGCGAACATCAACGGCTTAGAGCAGTTTCTAGATAAATTTGTGGCATCGGTGGCTGCACTTAAGAATTTGAAATTTAATGATCTTATGGACGTGGTGTTTCTCCATATTGCACTGAAGAAGTTGGACCCCGACACCGTGCGTGCGTTTGAAATGGAGCATCGTAGCTCGGAGATGCCTTCCTTTCATTCATTAGCATCGTTCGTGCGAGATCAAATAAAGGTGATGCAGCGCTCTCCGAACGTTAAACAGGAGAATAAAAGGTGCGTCGACCGTAGACAGACTCAACCATCTAAAATAGCAGGGTCGTTAACTTACGTAACCGCTACGCCAACATCACTCCAGCATACTTGTTTAGTATGTAAAGATAGACACGGTAATTTATATAATTGTGCGACTTTTCGTAAATATTCACCAAGCGAGCGTTATAAATTAGTAAAGACAAACAACCTATGTTTGAACTGCTTAAGCGATAAGCATTTAGTTGCAAAAATGCAATTCGAGTTCCGTATGTAGCAAGTGCGCCAGGAAACATCACACGCTATTACATTTTGAAAATAGCAACATAGCGGCGTCAAGTAAAGCGGATAAGGAATTCGCCCCTACTAAGGTCAACGATTCTAGCGGTCGACCTGGTGATGTCACTCTGTGCTCATTGGCAAATATGGGAGCACAACCTCCTTCAACCGTGTTACTGGGTACGGCACGTATTTTGGTTAGGGATTCGCGTGGAAACGAACAAAGCGTCCGTGCACTGCTGGACAGCGGAGCCCAAAATAGCTTTATAATGCGACAATGTTGTCAGCGCTTAGGCTTAGTAATAAATAGGTCACTTTCATGTCCTGTAATTAAAGGCATCGGAGGCACTAGTAAATCGACACAGGGATATATAAATTTAAAAATTTATTCTCGGATAGATCGTAATGTTAACTTTGATATAAATGCACTAGTAGTAGATAGGGTCACTGAACGGTTGCCAACCGTTTTGGTTGACACCTCGGCAATGATTGAATTTAAGAATTTGACTCTGGCGGACGACACTTACGCCGTTCCTGGAAACATAGACATGCTCAATGAAGCATCGCTTTTCCCTCATCTTTTGTTAAACAATAAGGTCAGGGGCAACTCTTCGCATACCGCGCCTTACGCACTGGAAACCGTATTGGGCTATGTGATCCTTGGCTCCGCCCCCATCATAGATAGTATTTCGGCAACCTCTTATTGTGGTATGGCTGTCGAACCACTCGAGTCGTTAGTCCGCAAATTTTGGGAGATGGAGGAGGTGAACGTCCCACCCATAGCTAGCTCAGATGACAGGTTATGCGAGGAAATTTACGTCCGCACGACCATTCGTGATCGCGACGGTAGATATAGTGTAGCGCTACCCTTTAAAGGAGATGTTTTATCTCTCGGCGATTCGCGTCAAATGGCGGAAAAACGTTTCTACAGCTTGGAGCGTAGGATGCTCGCTTCACCCCAATTAAAGGAAGCTTACGACGGCGTCATTAACGAATATAAGAGAAGGTTACATATCACTTGTGGCTTCGAAATTAGATAACTACGAAGACACACCGTCGTATTTCATACCACACCACGGAGTCATTAGAGAGGACAAACTTACATCTAAGTTACGTGTAGTGCTCGACGCTAGTGCTAAAACTAGCACTCACCTGTCGCTTAACGATATCCTCTATAGTGGGCAAAATTTACAGGGCAGTTTATTTAATATAATAGCCAATTTTCGTTTGTTTAGTATAGCACTATCCGCCGATATTCGTCAAATGTTTCTTTGCATAGGGGTCCGTGAATGCGACCGTAGATTCCAACGCATTTTATATCGTTTCAACCCAAAGGAACCTCTAATGGTGTTTGAATTTAACCGCGTTTGTTTTGGTTTAAAGTCGAGCCCATTTCATGCGTTACACACGGTGAGACAGCTCGCTCACGATGAAGGTCCCTCTTATCCTAAAGCTAAGAGGGCAATTGAGAGCGGATTATATATGGATGATTTTGTGTACTCGGTCGATAGCGTGGAGGAGGCAACCCTAACCACCGCCGAGGTTATAAGGCTCATGAAATCGGGTCAATTCGATCTTGTGAAGTGGACTAGTAATTCGCGTCCGGTTTTGGATACAATCCCACTATCACACCGTCTTTCGGCGATAAAGGAATTCGACGATTCTGATACACACAAGGTGCTCGGTCTGTGTTGGTCACCAGAGTCCGACGTGTTTAGCCTTAAGGTAAATCCGCCCGTAGAGAAATGCACAAAGCGCACAATACTGTCATGCGTTGCTAGATTATGGGACGTCATGGATTTCGTAGCTCCGGTGGTATTATACGCTAAGCTTTTAATTAAATAACTTTGGTTATTGGAATGCGACTGGGATGACTCGCCGCCTGACAGCATTGTTCGGTTGTGGCAGCGCTTTAGAGAGGAACTTCCTTTATTAAGAGAAATTAAAATACCGCGTCATATAAACGTAGATAGAAGTAGCGCCATAACAGTCGTTGGGTTTGCAGACGCCAGCGAGAAGGCTTACGGGGGCGTTGTATATTTCCACGTCCAGAATAATGGTAGAAATTCGATTAGCCTCATTAGTTCTAAGTCGAGAGTCTCCCCCCGTAAGGTTGTCTCTCTGGCGCGCTTAGAGCTTTGCGCAATATTAGTACTCACCAAGCTTATTACCGCAGTTATCAGCGCATGTAGGGATAGAGTTCACATAGAAAGGATATTTGCCTTTTCCGACTCCACCGTCGCCTTATGCTGGGTTCATTCTTCACCCCACCGTTGGGATACGTTTGTTGCGAACCGAGTGGCCAAGATACAAGACGAGTTAGAAGCGCGGAACTTTTATCACGTGTCCGGTACGGAAAACCCCGCCGATTGTCTATCCCGTGGACTCACCCCGATGCAAATAATGGACCACCCGCTTTGGTTCCACGGACCTGCTTGGGTTCACTTGGATCCCTCGCAATGGCCAATAACCGACTTCGAACCTTCGTCAGTGTCACAACCGCCGGAAGAGAAGAAACACGCTCTAGTGGTGAACGTTTCGAGCGAGGTTTCTCCAATCATTGCTTTGGCGAACCGCTTGTCCTCTTGGTCGAAATTATAGCGTAGCGTAATTTACGTTTGTCGATTCGCGAAGCTGTTACCGCGACGTTCGTATGTCTTAGCATCCGATTACAACTATGCCGAGTCGCTAGTATTACGTGAACTTCAACGTGCGCACTTCTCTGAAGAAATTAGAAGATTACAATCGAATAGAGCTTGTAGTCGCGCCTTTCAACGCCTTAAGCCATTTTTACAGGATGGGATTGTAAGGGTAGGTGGACGCTTGTCCAACTCGCAATTGAGTTTCGACCAACGGCACCCTATTGTTTTACCGCGTAAAGACCATATCATGAACTTATTAGTCGATTACCATCATAAATTGAACTCGCACGCTGGCCCCGACTTGTTGATGTCGATTTTGCGTCAGAATTATTGGATTCTTTCTGCACGTAGTTTAATACGCAATCGGGTGCACAGATGTACAGCTTGCTTTCGGGCACGCCCCAAGCCGTCATTTCCGGAAATGGCGGAACTTAGATCTTGTAGAGTAATACAATCAGTAAAGCCCTTCACGCACACCGGGTCTGATTTCGCTGGTCCGTTTAAGGTCACGCTCACTCGCGGGCGTGGTATAAGATCCACAAAGGCTTACGTCTGCATTTTCGTATGTCTAACTACTCGAGCGGTACATATAGAACTCGTTGGTGATCTAAGCACAGCAGGCTTTATGGGAGCATTTAAAAGATTTCTTTCCCGCCGTGGCCCTGTAAGTAGATTGTATTCGGATAACGGTACGAACTACGTCGGTGCAAAACGTATTCTATCGGAACTACATGAGCTCTTAGCTAGCAAATATTATAATTCGGAGTTCGCTCATATTCTAGCCGAGAACCGCATTGAGTGGTCTCTGAACGTCCCAGCCGCGAGTCATTTTGGGGGCAATTGGGAGACTAATATCAAGAGTCTAAAGAGTCATTTATACCGAGTAATAGGAGATCAAATTTTGTCCTTCGAAGAGCTAAGTACGGTGCTCGCTCAAATTGAATGCGTAATGAATAGTCGCCCACTTTGTCGTACGTTGTCTAGTGACCCCTCGGAACCGCTGGCTCTAACTCCAGCACATTTTTTGAATTTAACGCCTTTAAAGTATTTGCCAGCCGCAGATATGGATGAGAACAGACTTAGCATTTCCGCACGCCACAAATTATTAGATCGGTTAGTGCAATCGTTTTGGAAACGATGGAGGATGGAATACTTGCATACTTTGCAGTCTCGACAAAAATGGAACACAGCAACTGAGCCTTTAGCTGTAGGAACTGTAGTTGTGCTCACCAAAGAGAATACACCGCCTCTCCACTGGCCGTTAGGAATTGTCGAAGAGGTCTTTCCCGGTTCCGACGGAGTAGTTAGGATAGCTCGCGTTAAGACCACGGTTGGGTCTTACTTGCGTCCGGTTGTCCGTTTGTGCCCCCTGCCTCTTCCATAATTTAAATTAGCTTTCTAGATTAAATTGTAGTTGAATTTAAGTAATCTTAGCGTTAGTTAGTTATTTTGTTAGTTGATCTTAGCTCTAGTTGTATTAGTTAATTTTGAAGGAAATCCTTCAAGGGCGGGGGAGATGGTTGCGCGGAAAAAACCATTGGATTATTATATTTGACGGTAGAGGTGCCAAGCCGCTTGTTCCTTTCCGAAAAACGATATCATTCGTACCCTCCTATCGACACATCGGGGTGGTGGGGTGGGAGGGGCAAGAAGATGATTCTAGAATGTCACGTAATCATAGGAGCCGAGGACATATAAGACACGCGCGACCGTTGCGCGTGCTCTTTCCGTCACAGTCGTCGTTGAAACCACACCGCTAGTAGAAACCGCTTTAGCCTGGAAGCAGTCGAGCTCCAGGAGACCCGCCTCACATCGTGTGAGATATAGTCGCGCACCGCCTCTCTCCGGAGTGTTCCAGAAGAAGTTCCAGAAGTTGCAGCTATAGTGCTCAACAGGATAGAAGAAACCCCGGTGAGTCAATACTCCTTTATTTACTGCCTGATATATAGTTTAACCCGCTCCAATTTTGTTGTTCTCCTAATCAGGCAGGATTCCTTTTCAGCGATTTGGCACAATAATAGTTTAGTTTTAGGGAAGAGCGAGTGCATTATACCGCATGCTATAGTAGTTGCCTTTACGTAAGCGTAGAAGCAACCGCATGTACAGTCCACTTTAGTTAATATCTCGCGTAATAGGTTTAAGGTTCGACCGGGGAACTAGACTTCGGCAGCCTTAAACACGTGGCTCCACCAGGCTGTATGCAAGGAAAAGGGTCATCTTGTGACAAATACTATGTTTAATCACAGGAAAAGCCATATGTACATTAGAGAAAGAAAGAACGAGAGAAGTATGATTTATTTGATTGCGAAAACAGGTGATGGATACACGAGTGTTCAGGGGTGCTGACCTGGGAACGGATCACTATCTAGTAATTACTAGATTTAGGGGTTTAATCGCGGGTTGGCGCTACTGGACGGCTGTAACAGAACCACATTCGGTCTGTTGCATCCGAAGCTGGAAGCTTCAGGAAGCGGATACTAAGGACAAATATCACACGAGGGTAGCCGAAAAGCTTGAAACCATCGATGGCAGAAAAGAATGTGTGGAAAGAACATGAAAGAACCTTAGGGATGGAATGGTAAGTGCAACGGAAGAAGTATGTGGAACGACAAAAAAAGGAATGATGAAGTGAGAAAAACTGTAAAGAAGAAGAAAAAAGCATGGTTAGACTACTTGGCCTCTAGTAACAATAAGCATATGAGAGAGAAGATGAAAGAAAGATATAAGCTACAGAAAGTTCATGCGAAGACATTGATTGAGGAAGTACGTCAAAGGTGTAGAATAGAAGCGGACGAAAGGTTGTCGCACAACTTTAGGGAAAACTCCAAAATCTTCTGGAAAGAGGTTGGAAGTTCCCGGAGTGGTGCGACAGCCTTAAGAATGAACAAAGTGCTTTCGAGAACCAATGACGTCCTCTCAGAAAAATCGGACGTCATGCAGCGATGGAGCGGATTTTATAGAGAAATGTATGCGTGTCATGATCTTAGGGAAGGATCTGGGGTTGACGTCGTGACTGGCACGCCAGACACGGACCTCGATGACACTGAGGTCATCAGCATGAAAGAAATTGAACGTGCGATTCAAAGTTTGAAATGTGGTAAGGCTGTGGGACTAAACAGACTTACTGCTGAAATGGTCAAGTACGGGGGGCCTCGCGTCTGGGACAGCTTTCATCTGCTGTGCAATTTGTGCTGGCGGACGGGAGATATTCCGATGATTGGCGATCCGTGGTCATTGTGCCTTTATATAAAGGTAAAGATTCTCATTTTGACTGAGAGTGCTATCGGGCGATCAGCTTGACCAGTTTAGCAAGTAAAGTTTACTCGAATGTTTTGACACGTAGGATGCAAGAGAAATCGGAAAGATTTCTCTTGCATCCTACGTGTCTAAATACGCATTGCGGGAGGCGCAATGCGTATTTAGACCTGGTAGAGGATGCACGGATCAAATGGTTTTTTTTGGCAGATTGTACTCTTCGGTCTTCTGTACAATCTGCCGCAGGGTATATATGTCGTCTATGGTACTGAAGCCTTTTCGGAAACCAGCTTGTTCGGGGGGCTGGAAGTCATCGAGTCTGCGTGCGAGACGATTCGTAATGACTCTCGTAAATAGCACGTAGACGCGGCTCAGAAGGGAAATCAGTCTGTAGTTCTTCAAGAGCGTTGTCGCCTTTCTTAGAGAACAAGACCACTGCACTTCTGCTCCACGCCTCCTGAGTAGTGCCACGATGGAGGACGGAATTGAAGAGCTTCTGAAGGACTTCAAGTACCAGCGTTCCACCCGCTTTCAGAAGCTCCGCTGTAATTCCATCCTCGCCTGGGGCCGTTTTTAAGGTGCTGTAGAGCTATTCTAGTCTCGTTCAGACTGACGTCCGGGATATCATCGGAATAGTGTCGGGTAAGACTTGCTCTTGGATCATTACTCACACTTGCGTGTGGCTCCAACGATGATGTGTACAGCTGCCCATAGAAACTCTCAATCTCACTCAAAATCTCAGGTGTCTCGGAAACGATGCTGCCATTTTGGCAGACAGATCTCTGGCAAAGTCTTCGGAGCCCTGGTTCCGCTCGATCGCTTCTTTAATAGTAGCAGTATTAAAGTTGCGTAAGTCTCGCCGCATGCCCTTGGAGATCCGTCTGTTCAGTTGCCTGTATGCTGTCAAATCTGTTGACGATTGCAGCCTCATCTCCCGTCTAAGAGCCATGAGGTTAAGAGTGAGATCTGATCTGTGAGAGTTTTTGTGTTCTTCTGCGGTGGGTCTTGCAGAACTTAGCTCCGACCGCATGGACGGTTTCCACGAGCTTGTCATTCATATTGTCCACTGCATTGCAATCTTCTAGGCACTGAAAGCGGTTACGTAACTCGAGCTGAAAAGTCTCGGGATTCTGGATCAGAGCACGAGGGGGACGTAGCATTGACTTCATTAGACGAAACCTCTCCAACTTAACGTTTAGGTTCAGTGTGCCTCTAACCATTCGGTGATCGCTGCCGGTTTTCACCCATGCGATCACTGAGACATCACTGAACAGTTGGCGTCTGGTCGTCATAATGAAGTCAATCTCATTTTTTGTCGAACCGTCGGGGCTCGACCAGGTCCACTTCCTGTGGGGCCGATTCTGGAAGAAAGAGTTCATCATAAAGAGTCCCTCTTTCTCCATAAAGTCAGCCAGCTGCTGGGCCCTACGGTTCCGTTGCCCCACTCCAAATTTCCCTAACTTCAGCTCACCGCCTTCTCTTGTGCCTAGTTTTGCGTTGAAGTCTGCCATCAACACCGTGTAGTGGGTTTTGGAGGAATGCATGGCTCTAGAAATATCCTCTTACATTTCCTCCATCTCCTCATCGGGATGTGCCGGGGTTAGTGCGAAGACCTGTATGACCTTCAGCGAATACCGTTTGATGATTCTGAGTATCAGGTACGCCTCCCTCGTCGACACCCTCCCAATCTTTACAACGTTGTTGACGAGAGACTTGTGAACGATAAATCCGACACCTCCTTGACACAGATGATCGCCCTCCCGGTGATAGAACAGGTTGCCGGAATCGAGGATTACCGTGTCCTCCCCTCTCTTCGGACCTCAGATAATCCAATAATATGCCAGCGCAACTTGTCTACCTCTTCTTCCAGCTCCAGTATCTTCTTGTCAGTCCTCAGGGTGCGTGTGCTATACGTTGCCAGGTCGAGTCGTCGTAGGTGGCAACCGAACCTCCACCTGAGATTCTTAACACCCCCTGCCCCGCCATTACCATGGTCGCCACCGTAGCCAGGAATAGCGGGGCCGCCGGGGACTGGGGGCCGTTTATTTGCGTCGTTGCTCATGGGGGGAAATTTGCCATAGTTGCCACGCTTGGCGAGCGGGTTGGCAACCGCGGTTTTTTATTACATTATTGTTGTTATTAGGAAGATGCTGCTGCCCATCTCCTTTCTGTGTCCCTCTGTCGCCTCTTACGACACCCACAGGAAAATATGGGGTAGTGGATACTCTCAACCGCCACTACACGGCAATGATATATTAAGGTTATAAGGAGGAAAATGTGGGAACGTGTTGCCGGAATATGGTGTGGATGGTCGATTGTTAAGGGCTGTGCAGTCACTTTTCTATGACTGTAAAGCCTGTGTGCGGGTAGGGTATGACCTGTCACCCATGTTTAGCATCCAAACGGGCGTAAAACAGGGTTGTGTCATGTCTTACTGGCTGTTCATACTGTATCTCAACAGCTGTTTACAAAAACTGAAAATAGCTGTTTGGGTGTGAAATTGGGTGACATTAAAGTAAATTGTCTGCTGTATGCTGATGATGCAGTGCTTATTGCACTATCAGAGGCAAAACTGCAGGCATTAGTCACGTATATGAAAGAGGAATGTGAAATTAAAGGTCTCCGTTTGAATGCTAATAAAACTAAGGTTCTGGTATTTGAAAAGAACCAAGAGAGAACGAAATGTGAAACATGGGTAAATCAGGAATATCTAGAACAGGTAAATGAAATTGTATACTTGGGGAGTGCTTTCAGCCGGGATGGAAGATGTGATTTAGATGGGGACAGGCGTGTTGCTGCCGGGAACAAAGTCAATGGTGCCCTGAATGCGTTAGTCAAAAGGCAAGGCGTAGTGGAGAGTGCACGCCTTGCAATACATAACGCAGTGTTGGTACCGACTTTGTTATATGGCAGCGAAACCTGGGTATACCAGAAGAAGCATAAAAGCAAGAAGAATGCAGTGGAGATGCGATCTCTTCGTAAAATGTGCGGCGTTACTATAGCCGGCCGAAAGTGAAACTAAGAGATTCGCAATATAGCAGGGTTGAAAGATGACCTTATCACAAAAACTGATAGGGGCGTACTCCGATGGTTCGGGCACGTTGAGCGAATGAGTGAAGACCGAATGGTGAAGAAAATATATAGCGCGAAAGTAAATATTAAAAGGTGTTGAGGTAGACCGAGACTAACTTTCAAAGACCATGTGAGCAAATTACTCGAAGAGGGGAAGGTCAAGAGTACTCGGATACCTAGACGTGCATGTATGAAGAAGATAATGAACCTGAATGAAGCGAAAGAGGTATGTAAGGATCATGACACTTGGCGATCTGTTCTCTCTGGCTACCCCGTTAGGGATTGTGCGTGAAGATAAGTAAAGTAAAGTAAAGGAACAAGTATTTGTATGGCCATCAAATAATTGTTCCGGGTCTGGATGTTTGTTCTTGTGCAATTTATGTTTGTAAACTTCCTCCATGATACAGGAAAATTCTAATAACAAAACGTTTCATTTAAAGAAGAAAATAAATAAAAATTAAAGAAGAAAGTTTGTTCATCGTTAGCCTTTCAAAGTTAGTGGGGAATAAGTAACATGGCATAAAATCCGGTTATCACTTATTAGATATAAAATCAGTAGTATCAAAGTGAAGTCAACCGCCTCAGTGGTCTATTGGTCGTAAATGCGGTTATTGATTAAGAGATCCTGGTTTGGAAGTCAGGGTCGGACAGAAATCAGTGAATGGGTTTTTCTGTCAAGAAATTCTTGGTATCAGCCCGAAGCAAAGAAGTTGGCGGCGTTTCATCCCAGTGCCTCGGAAAGCACGTATAGCCTTTGGTCCTGCGCCTGATCTCTCTTCGATTTTGCGGGATTACTACCTATGAGAGTTTTTTTTTTATTTTTATAAACGAGCACGCAGAATATCTAATGTTCAGTGGATGCTGTGACCCACATCTACATTTATACTCCATTAAGAAACAAGATGCAAATGTGTTGGCACCCCTGAGGACTAAGATGGAATGCCTCGCTTCCAGTAAAAAGGGTCTCCAGTTCTCTATACTCACCACACGAAGCATGGCAGCATTAAACTGATACTTTATTCTGGTATTCTGTAAGAGCATCGTCCTACCCCAATCGAGCACCATTTGGCACCCTTTTGGCATTCTTTCCTATTCAACCTGGGACGTGTGGAAATAATAGTCTTAAGCGGTGACCGTCGAAAAAGGTTGGTTATCCGAAATAAGTAGAAAAATATTTGGGAAAATTATTTGGGTATTAGTTAAATAATAAACCAGCGATGGATTGTAACTTGCCCAAATTTTTATTTCAATTTTTTTTTGCTAAATTGATATACAGTGTTGCAAAAAAAGGCCAGCACAATAAGGTTCAGCACAAATAATATAGACCAATGGCGAAGAAATATTAATTAAATAAAATCGCAAACATTCTGTCCTTTTATTTTTTGAGTTCAAAATGCGTGGTAATGCATTATTTTAACTGATTTTACTGTGCACACACACATTTGTAAGAGTTGATCGGTAGGAAAAAATGTTGTTGTCAAAAATTACATTCAAATTGGTTTTTCAAATAAAAGTAAATGCCTTTATTTACTCGTATTTTCAAATATTGCAATAATGGTATATCATTATTTATATATTTGAAATAAAGTTTAAAATTTGGCTACTCTTCGAAAAATAACCCTGTACATAACGTAGATAAGTAGTTTTGTACGTAGTAACGTAGTTTGATCTTACTGATACATAATGAAAATTCGAGTCTGGCACCCTTATTCTTGACACAACTGCTTACCAGACCATCCTTAAAATGGTATGAAGGCGACGCAATGCCATTAACCATTGAACCATTGTCGAATGATATCGACGAAACCATCTTTGATCGTTAAGATCTTTCATTTAATTACAGATTGAATTATTCTGAGGTGGAAAATGATGATTTTATTAATACTGACTACAATAATTTGATGAAATAAATGACGACTGTATCTAATAAATTTAACATTAAAACCAAACATTATTTACTTATTTTTATTATACTATCAACCATTTAATTTAAAATGTTGTGTATTATACTTATACGGGGACCGCTTAAATAAAGTGATAGGTGTCAAAAATAAGAAGAACACTATTTTAAACGAGAAAAAATAAGAAAATCTACATCTTAGTATTGATGAGCTATGCCTACAATATTACCAACTTTAAACTAGAAAATACAGATGATTTTAATTAATTACACATTCATACGTGGTAGAGTCACGGTTTAGCTGTATTGTGGACACAGCATGAATAGTTTAGCTCGACTGGAAGAGGAACAGAGCCTTTTGATATCGTGACATACCATCTAAGTCTTTATGGGTAACAACATATTCACTTAATTTTGTTTCTTAATCTATAACAGATGTAGATTGTCTATGAACATAGACAATATATATATAGGTCTATGTCTATGAACAATGAACATAAACTTACCAGGAGGTACAGTATATGTGTACGTTGGTAATTCTTTCTTTTATATAATAGATCTAAACTGCCAATATAAAACGTTTTAAACACAGGATTTTGTTTTTTGTTTCGTCATCCTCTTCTCAATAAATATGTAACAAAATATTTTATGAAGATTTAAACATTCATTTGGAATAAACAACTTGTAATTCTAATAATTTTTTCTGTTCCAAATAGAACCCAGCGGCAGACGAGCTTTTTAAGACGTTTTGCGAAGGATTTACAGTTCGTCAGGTTAGACAAACTACAAGATATTTATTTGAGATTTACCTTTTTAGAAATAAATCCATTCCTTTCAATACATATTCGGTACAAAAATATTTATTTATTATGAGATTTGATCCCAGATAAATAAGTTTAGTTCCAATTCAAAAGCCGGTAAATATATTATGTGATATAACCAAAATAATACATTATTTTGTATTATTTTTTATTTACGTAATAATTAAGTATACTAAACATATACAATAATATTATATACAATATAATATTATTGTTAATTATTGCTGTTTATACTACTTGAACTACAAAAAAATTGAATAGATTTTTTAAACTATTGTTTATATAAATCACTTTTGAGTTTAGATAAACTAAAAATTGCTTTCCTACTTCCGCCCGAAAAAACATGTTTTACTTCAATATTCGTTTGAAGATTTCCTATAATTTTTTATGTATTGATAATTTGCATAACGATAAATATCAATAAGCAGTAATAAGTACTGTGGGAGTCATTTGCTAGATTTTTTAGAGATTACCAAATTTAAAATAATGAATCAAATTTCAACGAAATAATTATAACAACAGCGCACTGGATCCATCTTGAGGGTTTCGCTATACTCGTATGTTTGAGTTTTTAATAGAATAAGGGTGACCAACAAGAACACAGTTCACCATGGGGTAAGTGAATCCTGTTGTCCATAACCACCTTCATCTATCCTATATTAAGAATCAAATTGCAGATACGTTTCCATCCCTAAGGACTAAGATAGATTGCTTGTTACCAGTAAAAAGGGTCTCCAGTTCCCTACACTTACCATACGAAACACAACAGAATTAACTTGCTATTTTATGCTGGTATTTAGAGAGCTTGGTCCTTCCCCTGTCCAACCAAACCATTTGTGCTGCAACCTTAACATAGTTGCAGGGTGACAATAATTTTCGAAAAGCTTTGTAAAAAATATTATTTTTTTATATGAGGATTTTTTGATTTTCTCAAAATTCATGTTAAAAACCTTAAAAATACTGGGATTGGGTTTTTTACATTCATAAAATATGTTTACTTTTTATACAGAACGACTGAGGCTCACCTGATTGTAAGTGATTACCGCAGCCCATTCACAATAGCAACACCAGGAATTCGAATTCCGTTACCTTTAAGAAAGCAGTATGCTCTTTTCTTTAAGGTACCGAAGTCGTATCAATCAGGAAAATAGAGCTGGTGGTAGCTGGTTCCACAAAGAAGTCTTTCTAGTAAGAAAACTTTTGATAAATTGCACAGCGTTGGCGCTGCCAAGGAAATACTCTCGTAGGGATACTATACGAGATTTTTCTCTACAGTAGTGGTGTTCCCAATGTCTTTCCGTGGTTATTGTAAGAGGTGATATAGGAAAACTAACCAGAAGATGGGCAGCAGCATCTAGCTATTAACAACAAGAATATAAATATCTGCGGTTGAAAACACGCCTACCAGCTAGAGATTATGATTCAACCTTTGGAAAGGTTTTCGTTCAGCAGTGGACTTCGACAGGTTGTAAAAATGATGACGGTGATGATACATTAGATTTTACTACCATCTGTCAGAAGTAATAAGATTTATCTGACATTTTTGATATCGATATCAGTATTGATGTACGAAATCGCCTTATACACGGAATTCATTGGAATTTTTTGAATTTTTTTTTATAAGATAAAATGTGACAAACGAACATCCTGATGATAAATGCAAGCTGTGGCCTATAGACTTGTACTAAATGTACATGATGAGGAAACCTGTACATCTGAGAAGGAAATGAAGGAAAACATCGTGAGGAAACCTGTATATCTGAGAAGATTAAAAAAAAATCTTTTTAGGTTTAAGTGAAGTAGGTCACCCCGCGTCAGATTCAACTCAATCAACTCCTTTTAGTCCTAAGACTCGCTGCGGCCTGTGATCAGTAGTGGGATGTATTATTTTATAGAATTAGGGTCACAAAGGATCACAGAGTGCACCTGATGGTAAGTGGATGCTGTGGCCCATCGACATCTACATTAAACTCGATTAAGAATCAAAATGCAGATGCGTTGTTGGCCCATAGGACTAAGATGGAATGCAACGTTTCCGGTAAAAGGTGTTACCGGTTCTCTACGCTCACCATTCGTAATACAGTAGCCTGAAGCCGCTATTTTAAAATGACTGTGAATGCGTGGTCCTACCCTGTTCGTGGTACAATCATAATATAACTGCAGCGTGGCTCTTCACGTATAAATAGTGTATTTTTTTAAATATATACTTTATTTATATAGTATACACTACAATTCTATATTATGTTCTGTTGGCCACAAGCTTCCTTTAATTTTTGGGGGATTTTTAAGGAAAGTATGAGTCCACTGTGCTTTCCCAGTGTGTGTTGGCGGATTTCACAAGCCGTCCCAATATTTTTAATTTCTCTGCTGCGAAAATTAACTGCGACGAATAATTCCACTGGTGCGAGAGAGGATCAAATTTGATTTGCTCACGGACTATGAAATTTTATTGCGAGCGCTTTTCCAAGAACTTCGAGTCGTATGCCTATTATTAAACTATACTTTCTGGTATAGGTGGCGCGATAAGCTTTATTTTGGAATTTACTCTGGAGTTTTGACAGTTTAAACTAAAAATTTATTAATAATTTAACCACAGCACACCTATGAGGAACAGATTTTGTAATAATTTTCTTTTTGGCACTAACGACATATATTGTGGATGTGAGTAATTTTTGGTCCGTAAATGTAGAATTTGCAAATAACTCTACTATAACACCTCTTATCGGATCCTAATATAAATATAAAGCATCGTCTCGATTTAATACATTTTTGACCTTAATCGGTCAATTTGTTCAGAAGTAACACGAGTACTAACAGATTCACCCACTGTTTAAATAGATTTAAAAAACAGAAAACTAATATTTTGTAAAGTTTAAAATTAAATTGTAGTATTAAATAACTTTTCTATATCGCTATTGTGGTGAGAACTTTTTTACATTCTTTTTTTAATAATTTACTATCATAACTTGTATTATTAAAAATCCGTGTTATGATAACTTTAAACATCGGGTACTACGAGTAATAATTATTGTTTTTTTTTTGTTGTATAAATATGGTGTACGGATATCTAGTCGTCTTGGATAAAGAGATAAAGAATTGTTATTTTATAATACAATTATCAAAGCCATTACTTAACTAAACAAGATAAAAAGTAAGCATTTTATAGTAATTTGAAACCTGTGAATTAATTCATACCACCTAAACAAGTGCTCACTAATGCAAGTAATTTTGACACAGTTTTAGAATGTCGCTAGCAAATTAAGGTGCACTGAATTGAGCATAAAATAAAGATCTGTTCATGTTAAAATGGATGCTATTAACAAGGGTTTACAATTCAAAATACACTACTTCAGGGTACCACTATGCCTCCGTATCGAACAGACTTTAGAACAACTTGCCTTATAAGGATAGTTAGCACGCCTTTAAATGGCCGCATACAATGCAACTGGATTTTGATCTAGTTAGGCATCCATTGCAATTAAATTAAGTTATAATAATAAATTAACGCTAACGGTGGGATTGTGTAACGAGGTCTAGAAGTGCTGGTAATAAGAGCGATATAATTCGTAATTACATGCGTTGACAGTTGTTAGGTGAGAATAGAAAAACTAGTTGAAACTAAAGTTGACGATACTTGAAACTCATGAGATAGTCCAATATTTCAGTCAAGGGACTAAGCTGCAGTGGCAATAATCCTTCCATTTTGCTCGATGAACCGACCACTGATGGATAGGATAGATTCTCGACTGGCAGCTTTTTACCTGCGCAGTGTAGGGCGTCCCTCTTCACTAAATGGAATGAGGACCTGGTAAGAGATTCGATTGATGCTTGTGGCTCAGGACCGTACTTTATGGCATTCCTTATTCGACGTTTATGAACAACAGTGGACTTAGGATGGACTGTAATGATAATAATGACGATTTAATAATAAAATAAAACTACAATTCAAATTTTATTATTTTCCTCAAGTTAATTTTTAACGGGTTTTAATTTAATTCACAAATGTCTCATTGATATGTTTTATTATTGCGTCCAATATAATTGACGTTTTTATCTTTACGTAATTGAGTTCCGTTTGAAAGCGATCGTAAATTATCTCAGACATGTGCCGAGCGGAATGTTATAACGAATAACTAATTATACAGTACTTTGACAAGTACTTTGTTAGATATACGTACCTCTCGAACAAGTAAAAAAGATATTAGGCAAAGAATCGTCTTCTTAAATTACAGGCTGTGTGGTATTTTATCTTAGTCCTCAGAGGTGACTACGCATGAGTCTTCTTCGTTTGAAGTTGGTAGCAGATGCCCATGGATCTCTGTAGCTTCTTAATATCAGGTAGACTGAAGATTCGTTTTTTACTTTGGACCAATAAAAAGGATTACTAAAGAATTGAATAATTGCTAGATAGTAAAGCGAAAGCTACGATGCTCCTTCTTTGAATCTGATATTTAATTGCACAACTTATATTATTGTAAATTAAAAGAAAACTGAATTCTATGGGTTCTTAGGACACTTGTTAATTCCGATCGGATTAAAAAGTAAGAATGACATTTAATAATCATTATTAAATAAAACCCAAAAACAATTGCGGTTAACAGTATTCTTGTCAGAGGTTTTGGTGATTGGAGCCTCAAGCTCTTAATGACAAAGATATCACTTGTTTTAAAATTAAAGATGGTAACAGTCAATATAGCCCAAGTTTGTAGAATATCTTGTACAGGATATTATCACCCAGAGAAACTATCCACAACAAGCGACTAACCGACTTTGTATGATGTATGTTCACAGCCACTCCCCGGCTAAGAGATAAATTATTATTTATAGATATCGAGTACAACAACATTAACGTTAAATTTGTCATTTAGCCGAGTCGTAAGAGGACCCACTACCACTCTCACACTGTGTGTGTCGTAAGATCCAATAAAGGGAAATGAAACTGGAAATGGAAAGCAGAATATTCCTGACAATAACTAAAAATAATAAAATAAAATGTGGATTTCCACCCCTCGCACGCGTGGCAATGTGGCAAATAAAACAATCAAAGCGTGACAAAAAAACCGGCCAAAGCGTGTCGGGCCACGCTCAGTGTAGGGTTCCGTAGTTTCCCGTCCGTCACATTAAGTGTTCCCTTATGAGTTTGTACAAAAACTGTTATTTCCATCCAAGTTCAAAATGATTTTCCTAGAAAGTCCTTATAAAGTTCTACTTTTCAGATTTTTTTCATATTTTCTAAACTCGTGGTTCAAAAGTTAGAGGGGGTGGGGGACACATTGTTTTTTACTTTTGGAGCGATTATTTCCGAATTTATTGACATTATCAAAAATGATTTTAGTAAACCCCTATTCATTTTTAAATACCTTTCCAACAATATATCACACGTTAGGGTTGAAATTAAAAAAAATCACTTCCCACTTTACATATAGGGGGGCTACCCTAATAAAACATTTTTTTCCAATTTTTATTTTACCACTTTTTCGGCGTAATTGATACACATATTTGGTACCAAATTTCAGAGAGATTAAGCGAGGACGGACAGACGGACAGACAGACATGGCGAAACTATAAGGGTTCCTAGTTGACTACGGAACCCTAAAAAGAGTCACTATTAGGAAATCTATGAAGGCTTTGTTCGTCAGTGAATTTCGATTGGCTGTATTGATGGAGATGATGATGATGATGATGATAAACATTTGATAGAACCAAAACAAATAATATCGGCAATTGTTAAACTACAACTATCATGTATAGTATATGATTAAAGTTGCCTTTAGTAAAACTTAACAAGCCATGTCGAATTCTCTGTAACTGATTAGTTCTGATATTGAAGATCATTGAAATGTGAACGAAATCGCTTTGAAGGGGCAGAGAGACGAATAGTACAAAAGCAATCTCTCCTGATAGACGTTGTGGTAAATCGCGACTAGTGGTAAATCTCTGTCATTTAAAGTGATATAACGTATCAGTAAAGTATTCAGGAATACATCTATTGAATTTATCTACCTACCTACCTACTATAATAAATTATATGTTTGATAATAACCCCTGGAATCTATGAATAATAATAATCCCTAGGAATGAGGTGATAGCTACCAAGTTATTTCTAATTAGTTTTTTTGTTGTTAATAGTGTAATATATATGACTGTAAACTGTTTTTTTTAATTCCTGCTCGGTTTCTTGCTGGTTCTTCCCAGGACAGAGGATTTTTCTTCCGAGCCAGTGATAAATTAAACAAAAGAGCGATTTTCAATAAGTATTATTTATAATATATATTTAATAAACAAGTTTATGTTTATGTTCGGTTAATTTATTAATAATAGTGAAGAAGTGAAAACATAATAGAGTGAGTAGCGCTATGGCCGAACTAATTAAAAAGATTATTTTGTGTTCAAATTTAAAGCTCTCCAGACCGAATTCGGCCACGGTGGTCAGTTCCAACGGAGACAAGGGATTAAGATTATAGTGCACGGGTGTGTGAAAAATTTGCATTTCTCGTCAACTTTTGTGAGGTTGTCTGAACTTTCTGGTCTGGTATATTGTGTAGCGCCCCCTAGTGACAACGATGGTACAAAATGGGGGTAAGCCACCACATGACTACGGTACCGTAGGCAAACTTTTACACAAATATCTAATAAATTTCTTACGGGGTAGAACCATACGGCAGCTATATTATGGTTATATATATATAAAATAATTCGGCTTGGAATAAGTCGGCTTGACCGGGAAAGAACCAAGTTGTGTTCCATTGGTGAGTGTAGAGAACCAGGGATCCTTTTTACTGGAAACGAGGCATTCAATCATATTCCTCAGGAATGACAACGCATCTGCATTTTGATACGTAATCGAAGATATATGAAGATATCTATGGTCCATAGCGACCACTTACCTTCAGATGGACTGTGTGCTCGTTAGCCATCCTATTTAATAATTAAAATATATTAAATATAAAAAACATTAAAAATCATATTTTATTTACAGTAATCACTTGATGTTTTGTTCTATATGGATATATATCATTACTGGATAATATTTAAAATAAATTCCTGAATAGTTCCAAAACAATGATTTTTTATATTTATTACAAGTTAAAGAATACAATTAAAACTTACCAAGTGGTAATGTAGCCCAAAATCGTAAAACACACTATCTTAGCGCAATAAAAGGCTATTTTATCTTGCTTGGTTGCCTGACGGTGGAAAAAGAGTTAGAAATTAATTTATACGATTCCTTCGCACATACTCCAAAAAATATCATACCGATAAGCTGGTTCTTCTGCGTATGTGATTGAACAGACATATCTGAACGGATTTTCTGCTAATAAGTGGTACCTGCCGTGGGCATTGTCACGTTTGACAAGGGGGTTGGAGATTTCAGTTCAAATATTCCTCACTTTTAAATCAGCTCCCTAAAAATGACACTTAAGTGGTATCAGGTGAGCCGAGTGCTCGTTTGGCCCCACATATATAAAAACGATATAAAACAATAACCATAAAGTACAATTTAAAGTCGTTAAGTTACAAGTGATAACAAAAATTAAAGAAACGATTATAATGCAAGCATAATTTTCAAGAAAGATTTTTGATTAAAAAAATATATGAAATTAAGTACTAATGTGATCAAATCTAGGTCCATATACAATGTCATTACCGCGATTATAGAGAAACATTATTCTCTAACAAATGACAAAATTGTGTCAGTTAATCAAACCAACAAATGCGTTAGATTAAAGCTGCTATCTGATAATTTCTTATCGAGTCGATAATATTATAACGTCATTGCGGTATCATCACTAAGGCTCGAACTGAGAGTGACAGACAGTGGTACCTACAGCGGATTGACGGAAATTGCATTGGTTAAACAATCTGTACGCAGGTAATTAAGGTAACAGACTTTACGCATATGTACTAATTTGATGAAGAACATTGTATTGTCATTGATGCCTGTTATATATTAAAACATGCGGAGCTTCGCTGCTGACGTATTAAACAATTACATTGATTTAAATAATATATTGGATTCTGATTTCATTACACGTAAAGGAACAATGAATAGTGACCTCTACCTCCAATGACTTAACAAACAATAATCAAACGAATAAAGTAACTTGAATATTCTTAATTTTTTAAGCCGTGTTATAAAGCAGTCATTTCATTTTTACAACTTTAGACTTCTTCATTTCCAAAAGTGGCTCTATTAAAGATACATACACAGTTTAATAAAATTGTAAGCAAATTTTTTTTCTGTTTGTGTGTGCACGTTAATCTCTATAATGACTCAACCAATTTTAAAATTGTTTTTATTATTTTATTGAGATAAGATTGAGCTTATATTTGTTGGTTGTTCCAATATAAAGAGTGGTAAAATAAAAATGATACCTCAATTTTTAAATTCGTATCTTGCTCATAAACGTAATAGAGGATTTCAGCAAGGGATTACGTATTTTTTCAGATATCTCAGAACGAATATGAAAACTTTGCTATCATAAAATAAAAAGACGAAATGGCGCTTGTGAACTTAGTGCTAGCGCCATAATACTAAGCGCCATTTACCTAGTTTGCGGAGCGACGCTAATATGGTGGTACGGCTTACACGGAGTTTTGTTTTTCTGATCTGATCTTTTGCATCTTTATCAGTAAGCAACCTTTATTTTTGGCAACTTTTTATACTTCAACCTCACTACTTATCGTGTACCAATAAGCTATAATTTGTTAAAGTAGGTATTGAAAATGAAATATAACTATAATAAGTATACTTTTAATTTCAACATGCAGAAACTTGTTCATTATTTATTTAAAAAAATAGGGGGTTATTAGGTATATAATAAATTCAATAAATATATTTTAGTGTAAGAAGCATAATAATTTTTGATACTATTAGATATAGTTTGATTCTATGAAAATATATTAAAGGTAGAAATCCACTTCATTTATCCTATCAGAATAATCCCAGGCGCTTTATATGCATATTAATAAAGATTAACAAGGAGTAATAATACCTAATATAAAAATATATCACCACTTTTTATCCTGTGGGTGTCGTAAGAAGCGTCTTTGGGATAAGCCAAAAACTCTTATGGCTTCCAAAATAGATGAATAAACATCATCAATACAGCCAATGGACACATTTTTCTTAAAAACAAGCAGCCGCAGACAAACGAGTACACAGTCTACCTGATTATAAGTTGATGCTACGATTCATAGACAACTACATTTCTAATAGCACTAGGCGTAAAATACCCAGACCGGTAATAGGCAGCGACACCATAAGCCAGGGACGTCTGGTACTAAAATTGTCCATTTTTGATTTGCAAATGATTATAATGATGATGATGATTAGCCTAATACGCAACTGAGTTTCATGCGGATATAATATATTAATAGGGTTCTTTTTTGCTATCCTTAGGATCTATGTAGAGTTCTTTTTTTTTGTAAGCTAATTTAAGACTGGGCTTAACTAAATTCTCACCTAAGGTGAGAGGTGATGTAGCCGAAGATTGTGAAACGCACTGACTGCATGATATAATCGTATGAAAATACAGGTGCTGGAATATTTGGTTAGAATGCGTGGTAAATCGACAATATAAGGGTGGAGACTAGCTGGAGCGTCTGATTGTCCGATGGGGGAGAGAAGAGAGAGAATGGAATTTAAGCTATTTCTACACACATTCTCTGAAATTCATCATGTAGAAAACCGAAAGGCTACTTTGCGCCTGTGTTCGAGGCTGGTGAGATTGGTTTAAACCATATTCGTGTCACCAATAAGCGTCTTAGCATGTAGATGATATGCGCATATGAAATGGTGAGCACAATTAATCATTAAAATAATGAACTCCAAAGCAATTCAAAGTTTGATCTAGGCCTCTCCCAATGAATAGGAAATGACCGTAACATCCGTTCTCGATAAGTAGGTTCTTTAGCCGCGAACAAGCTACGTGAGTTCGTCGTCCCGCAAAAACTAACACAATAGTAACGGAGATCAAACAGGAAAAAAGCGAGACTATCTATTGATTTATTAATATTTTAAATAAACATTTTATATAGAACCACAAATTAACTGATCGTGTTAGACATGACAGCGTATATGTAGCAAACATTTTGTGTAAATATTCAATTAAATGCTGTCCTTATATGCTTATTATTGTTATTAAATGCTCTTTTAATTATAGTTTTGTTTATATTTTTGTAATTTAATGGTAATTTACTTAATTGTTCAAGCCGGATGCGTGTAGCCGAAGACAGGGCTAAGTGGCGCGCCTTGGAAGAGGCATATATCCATCAGTGGACTGCTACTGATGATGGTTACGTATAGGTACTTTTACGGATATAGCGTAGACCATAAGTATGTTATTTTTATTTTAATGAAGATAGAATTAGGCAACATTTTCGACCCGAGTCGAATCATTGGGGTTCATAAAAACATTAGTAACTGCAAACCATTACCGGTACGTCCGCAAAATCAAAAGTAAAAAGCTGTACGTTCGAATCAACCATTCAACAACTGCTGTAAACCACTATTAGCACAAGCATTTATCTAAGTTAGATTAGTTAACGGGATTTTAACTCGTGTACATAAGTTTACTTTAAAATGAAAGATGAAGAAAATAATTTTAAATGTTAGAAATATATTTTTTTACAATTACAACCATACAGAAAAAAAAAGATTTTAGCTACATTTGATTTACTTATCTATACATATAAATAAAATCGAAGTGTCTGCCTATCATATTACTATAACTGGATGCTATTACGCTGGGGATTATTTGCAAGCTATAAAGACCAAAACAAATATTTTTAAAATTTTTGTCTTTCTATCTGACCGTCACACATATAAAGTGCAATGACAAGGATCTAGGCTATATTTTATGCGAAAATCTTAAAGATTTTTTTCACTAAATACCGGAAAATTGTTAAAATAAATGACCTTTGAACATATATAATATAAAGCTAAATAACGTCACATTAAAAGATCCTATGCAA
The DNA here is from genome assembly GCA_036936625.1 of Parnassius smintheus behrii. Taxonomy (NCBI): domain Eukaryota; kingdom Metazoa; phylum Arthropoda; class Insecta; order Lepidoptera; family Papilionidae; genus Parnassius; species Parnassius smintheus. The sequence continues at coordinate 12,995,071 of JAUPFT010000005.1, read as the reverse complement.
GCGAAGCCGGAGTGAGGTCGCTAGTCTTTTAACAAAATTATAAGTAAATTGGTAAACAGAAAATGCTTCCATATATTTGTCATTATAATAAATTCTTTTCTATTGTTTTGTAAATATTATAATTAGCAAGGCAACATTTAACATACTTAAAATAAAGCTGCCAAGAGCGTGTCGGGCCACGCTCAGTGTAGGGTTCCGTAGTTTCCCGTCCGTCATAGTAAGTGTTCCCACTTATGAGTTTGTACAAAAACTGTTGTTTCCATCCAAGTTCAAAATAATTTTCCTAGAAAGTCCTTATAAAGTTCTACTTTCCAGATTTTTTTCATATTATCTAAACTTATGGTTCAAAAGTTAGAGGGGGGGGGGGGACACATTGTTTTTTACTTTTGGAGCGATTATTTCCGAAATTATTGACATTATCAAAAAATGATTGTAGTAAACCCCTATTTATTTTTAAATACCTTTCCAACAATATATCACAAGTTAGGGTTGAAATTAAAAAAAATCACTTCCCACTTTACAAATAGGAGGGCTACCCTAATGAAACATTTTTTTCCAATTTTTATTTTACCACTTTGCCGGCGTGATTGATACACATGTTGGTACCAAATTTCAGCTTTCTAGTGCTAACGGTCACAGAGATTAAGCGAGGACGGACAGACGGACAGACAGACATGGCAAAACTATAAGGGTTCCTAGTTGACTACGGAACCCTAAAAAACAATACTTATACTACTTCGTTGTTTTTGGTTTAAAACCAAATAAAATGCTGATAAAAATGTAAAAAATAGTAATTAGATATTGAATAACGTGCCAGGGATACGTTGCAGCATACGGATTTCGACTGTAGCGCTGGTCGGCTCAATCGGAGGAGAACTACGCATGCAATACCAGCTTAATCACACTTGATACTGCTGTATTTCGTATGGTGGCTGACGAAAACTGTAGTGCTTTTTATTGGTAACGAAATTTTCCATCTCCGTCCTCAGGGACAACGCATCTGCATTTTCAATCGAGGATGGATGTAGTTATGTATAAAACACAGCATTTATTTCCCATTAGGTAGATTGTGCGCTCGTTTGCTGGTGAAATTGGTGTTTATTAACCATTAACAAATAGCGTTGGCGGCGTAACACAGTTTACACAGTCTATACACCTTTTTCTTCCGCGGGTATCGTCAGAGGCCGAACATGTCAAAAGAAACTGTGCCTTCCGATAGATGGATCTGGCCGAGGAACCCTGTCAAATGTACCAAGCGGCTGGTATGCAATCGTAAATTTTGTAATAATGGTGACACATTTATCCTCGATTAGAAATGAAAATCCAGATTGCGTTATCACCCCTGAGTACTAAGATGGAATGACTTTATTTCGGTAAAAACAGTCTCTGGTTCTCTCCACTAACCATAAAAAAAACAGCGGCGTTTAGCTGGTTTTCTGTGAGAACGTGGTACTATCCCGGTCAAGCCGACTCAATCGTGCTGGAACCATAATAAAGCTACGGTGTGGCTGTACTACATTAAAAAAAAAGAAATTATTTATTCCTTATAACGAGAGGTAAATGTCTAGCAGCGAATTTTAACCAGCTGAAAAAGACAGAGAAAAGCCAAAAAGTACCGTAAAATAATATGCAAAATGCATGTTATAAATGGTTGAAAATTAACACTTGATATTATTTGTGATGGAGGAGCGTAAAGCAACGCTTGATTACATTAATCGATAGAATAACGAAGGGTTATTGTTATACAAAACAGTTTTGGTTAACATTAGCATTAAATGGCGGCGCTAAACATCAAAAGTTTTGTATTGTCGAAACAAAACGTTGGCAACTATTAATAACCCTAACAATGGACTACGAAAACAAATAATTCTGTAGCCAGCGCCAAGATACATAAAAACTAAACTGCACAAACATATTTCGGCCACACGACCGTGAATCAGTTATATGTAGTATAATTAATTGTGAAACAACAAAACTAGAAGCCCAGGTTCCTGCCAGTACAAAATAAATTAGTGAATTGCATTTTGCTAATTTAGTCATTCAGAACGAGTTTCGGTCATAGCGGTCACTCGTAACGGAGAATAGCAGTACAGGATTATAGTGCCCGAGCATATTCTTTATTCTCGACTCTCATAGTCCGATGGGATAGTAATCGGACACGACCCACGGTTTTCGTGCTTTAAGAGGCACGGGGGTGAAACACTGCCCACTTCCTGACTCTGGGCTGCACTGATAATTTCCTGACAGAAAAAAAAACCAATAACTGATTTTGGCCCGAACCAGGATTCGAACCCAGCCCCTCATGATCACTAAACACGTTTACTACCACTGGACCGACGAGGTAGTCAAGTGCTTTTTTACCACGTGCTCCGCAGTGAAATGAAAACATCGTGAGGTAACTCGTATGTCTGAGAAATTAAGAACTCTTTGCCCTGAAATCATCTTAAAAATTAGAGTGGCCCTGTGCTCAACACAAGGAAGTATATAAGTTGTAAATTACCACCTATACACAAACTTATATGTACCTTAAAACTTTAGTTAAACCTTAACTTAACCTTTTAACTTAGTTTACTCAGCAAGGTTTACTTTGAATTGCGGTGAACTGTAATAAAACTGTAAACTGCGCTCTTTATCAACCTGATTAGGTGAACTATGTGCTTGTTCAACCTTACTTAGAAACGAAGAATAGCCTTTTATCGAATTAAAAAAATATAGCTTAACTGTGGCACGGTTTTGTGGCTGAAATGTGTTTTTATAGGGCAGTTTTATCAGCTTATCATGTGGTCCATAGAAAACAACACCTATTACCGCTTAAGGATCATAATTCAAATGCGATTTCCTTCCCGAGGACTAACATGAAATGCATCCTTACTAGCAAAATGTCTTCTTTCCGGTTATCTACGTTCACCATACGAAATGAAGCAGTATTATGCTACTATTTTAAGTTGGTATTCTTTGAGAGCGTGTTTCTTTCCCAATCGATTTAATCCGTGTACACTGCAATATATACAACACATTTATACTACAATATAGTACAAATGCATTGTAGCTCTATCTTGTACTAAGAAAAAAGTTTTGAATCATTGGCAACGTGATTCTTTTTCTTAATATTCTTTGTTTTGTTGTCCTCGTTATTCAAGTGATCGTAAGTGCAACTGCTTATCCGGTCCAGGTTTCGAATCACGGTTAAGGCCAAAATCAGTAATTGGGTTTTTCTCTGAATAAAATTTTAGTAGCACCATGAAGTCGGAAAGTTGGCGAAGTATAACTTCTGTGCCGCGGAAAGCATAAAGCTATTGGTCCTTTACCGAATTTCTACTTAACCGTGTCGTCTTGTCGTTCCTTCGGTCTTCTATAGGCAGGGAATAGAAAGTGTGCTAAAAACTTTGACTGAAATTCGGTGTGAAAGACATTATTATTTCTCTTATCATCAGCCCGTTAAGAGTCTGTGTCTTCGGGATATTACTCTCTTTCAGAAAAGATGATTGGCTGTGACCGCCACTTTTGGTAGTTAAATAGAAGAACGAAGAAGCAAATAAGGATGTGGGCAGCTGCGGTTTCCTAATAAAGACTAGAAATAAAAAACTGCGTTTGCAAAGCATGGCATCTATGGAAAATCTATGTCATCCCCTTTGAGGCAATCTATGGGGTAGGTCTAGGTTCAGGAGTTGGCTTTAATAGGCTGTAAAGGTAACGGTTATCCCTCCACTTACGACGACTATAGAGTATAGTATAGTACCTTTTTTTAAAGTATAGTACCACTAGTATAACTAACTTGAACATAGCTTAGTTTATTTAAAATAAATATTTGGCTAGGTGACTACTATATTTCGAAGACATGTGAAAAAAAAATAAAAAAAACAGCGTACGGCATAGCAAACATCTATCACCTCATCATAGATATGATAAATGTCTAACTACCTGGTTGGTAATGTTTAACGTAGTGGTGTGTTGATGAAGAAAATTTCAGAAAATATTCAAAAATATTTATTGAATTTTGATAACATTAAGGTGACAAAAGATCATTAAAGATTCAATATGTGTCGTTAAGAACCCGAAAACTGTTAGGATCGGAAAAAATAGAATAAAATGAATTTCCTAAACAAAGAGAAACAAGCCAACAAATTAATGAAGCAACACTCTCTCGATTTTCCGATTTTTTCCTCATTATGGCGAACAAAAGATTCGACTTCGACTTCAGTATCCGTTTTCTTGGACTGTGTAAGCTTAGAACAGTATAATACAAAACGAGACTGCGATGTTAAATTATATCTGTTCTTGTAATACGGTTCAACGAACTGCGAGAATAGATGAGGCAAAATCTAAAGAGAAAAAGAAAAGAATTAAGACTTTTTCTTATATGTATATAGTAACTAATAATAATTTAAAGAAATAAAACAAAATAGGAATATCCATAAATAAGGTCCTTGACAAGTAGTGGGCTGTTCCAGTAGTAAGTCCTATGCATGGGCACGAAGAAGATGAACATAGAAGTTTCATTAAGTAGTATATATATATATATATATATATATATATATATATATATATATATATATATATATATATATATGTATATATATATAATAGTAAGTAGATTATTGATATATTTTATATTAAATCTCTTTCAATTCCATTTTAATACGTCGAAAAAAGTTTCTTCGTATTTAGATTATACAAAACTGAAGAAAAATCTCTTCAGTTTTACTCTTTGTATCTGGTTGGTTTTAATATCAATATATTATATAGGATATTAGGTATCAGGAAAGTAAAAAGTAAAAAACACTTTCCCACAAAATTTCAATTGTTTTTCTGTCGTCCAAAATGAATGAATCTAGCCAAGAAATTCAATACAATCTGAAGTTTTGTTAACAAAAAGAGAAAAATGCGACTCGGTCCGCGAAAAAAATTGTAACGTTTATTGTTTATTGACCTATTGCAGTGTCAGTAAGAGTAGCACAAAGTTAGTTCATATTTTTCAGTCCGGAACATTGACGTCAACATAGACTTATTATACTACTGTATCTTCTTATCTACGACAAGAACGTGCGAAAAGATCATCTGGTCATAGGATAGCCAAGCTCTTTAGACTGTAGTGAAACCCGGAGTAACACTCAATAAGGTGAGGCTGTGAGGGTTGGAAGAGTATCGTTTATTATGAGCTTTTACCGTCAGGCAAAACCATCGATTTGGATCTCACAACAAATGAGACTCAAGCAACAAATTGAGAATAAATGGCTGGAATTGATCAACAGAAAAGAATTCCAGAATTCTTTGGGTAGTGTTAGTTAAACATCAAGAGAAGACTGTCAAAAATACTTGTCTCATTTTATTAAATCAAAAATCATAATCTCTACAGCAACGGGATTATGGCACTACCTACAACATGAAAATAAGTTACCGCTCAAAGTAGCTGGAAATTATAATTAAATAAGAGATAAGAGAAGAGTTTTTTTATACAGAAGAGGGGGCAAAAGAGCATGCGGCTCACGTAATGGTAAATGACTACCGCCGCCTATAAACAACCACAACACCAGGGGAATTGCAAATGCGTTGCCAGCCTTTTAGAAAGGAGTAAGCTCTTTTGTTGAAGGTTCCTAAGTCGTATCGGTCCGGAAAAGTCGCCAGTGGTAAACAATTCCACAGAGAAGTTGTACGAGGAAGAAAACTTCTAGTAAAATGTACAATAGTGAACCGCCAAGAATCCAGATGGTGAGGATGGCATCGGGAATTTTGACGCGAAGTGCGTTCGTGAAATTTGGCAGCCGAAACTAATCTGAAAAAATCCCTCAGAACACTCCCCATGGACAACATAGAAAATGCAAAGGGATGCATCATCCCTACGCAGCGCCAGTGAATCGAGTCAATCAGTAAGAACTAGGCCGTCGACGATTCGAATCGCTCTGCGCTGGATGCGGTCAAGTGGAAGGAGTTGGCACTGTGGTGCCTCGGTCCAGAGATGAGAACAGTATTCCATGTTAGGACATACCCCTGCTTTGTAAAGTTTCAAGCGATGTGCCGGCATGAAATACTGTCTCGCTCTACTGAGCACGCCAAGCTTTTTAGAGGCCAATTTGGCCTTCCCCAGCAGACCATGAAATTGCACACTATTCGATATGTCGACGCCGAGAATTTTGATACTAGCTGAGGCAGCAAGATGAGTGCTTCCAAACTGAGGAGATACGAAAAATGGGTTCTTTTTAGCGGTTAACGCGCAAACTTGGGTTTTCTGGGGATTATATTGGACTAGATTTAGTGCCGAGACTTTATTAAGCAAAGACTCTACTTCAGACACAAGTTTGTCCCGGTCCTAGGCGATGATTATCTGAAATTTTGGCACGGTCGGTATATAAGGTACCACCAGTGCTGTCGTCTGCGTAGCAATGAATGTTAGCAGTTTGCAACATATCATTGATATGCAGAAGAAATAGCCTTTTTGAAAGCACGCAACCTTGTGGAACACCAGCGTTAATAGATTAGCAAGAAAGCTAGTGATCCAATTGCACATTTCTCGGGAAGCCCATGGGAAGGGAACTTCACAAGAAGCGCTTTGTACCAGACCCGATCGAAGGCCTTCGCTATGTCCCAACTTACAAACAATGCCTCCCCCTTGGACTCTACTGCCTCCGCACATATATGAGTAAGGTAGACCAGAAGATCACTAGCTGATGGACTACGACGGAAACCGTATTGGCGGTCACTGATCAGCTGGTGATCCTCAAGGTACCTCATGAGCTGGCAGCTTACAAAAGACTTCATAATTTCGGAGAACTAGGAGGTGATGATGATATGGTTTTTTAGGGATTGGGTGGACCAAAGCTGTCTTTCAAGAATTCGGGACTACGCCTTGAGAGTAGGAGTATCGGAAAAGACACGTTAAAATCAGTGCCGACTCCGGAACACACGTCTTCAGCACAATAGGAAGGACTCCATCAGGCCCATTCGACTTTCTGACGTCCAGGGAGAAGAGTGCTTTGCGAACCGAGCGCTGTGTAAACTGCACTTCCGGCATGGAGCACTTACACCGCGGGATGATCGGCGGCGTACTCCCCCCGTCATCGGGAGTCGATTTGGACGCAAAGAAAGAGCCAAGTGTCCAACCGCGCTGCCCCAATGCGTGTTGGCGAACTTGACATGTCCTCGAAATATTGTATTTTTATTTCCCAGATATGCAGGTTTCCTCACGATGTTTTCCTTCACCGCCGAGCACGTGGTAAATCAGCGCTTAAAATTGCAATTAACAATTTCATTGGTGCCGGTGGGGATCGATCCCGGGTTGCTGGCATACTGTGAAATTTACAGCGAGCGCTTACCATCTTTAGATGTTGTAAAAACCATTTTAAAATGTCTTAGGTGCAAATGGTATAATACTGCGACCCAATTAGTGAACCTAACGCCGTGATTACGAATAATCTTGCCAATTCTTGAATTGCCAAAATCCAGTAGTGGTCAGTGAACATCTAACTTTATATTGATTATTTTAATTATAAATTGATTTTAAACAAAAGTGAAAATGCCTAATCTAACTTATAAGAAGCTACTTTAACATCAATGAATAAAAAACATCAATGTTTCACTAATATCCAATCACTCTACGTTTCAGCAAATCGTTCAATTTTAAGTATTGGGTTTAAAATCCTTGTTTAGGGCTTGTTATATCAAATAAATGAAATCCCGGCGTCTCTAATTCACATCAACAGGCAACATCATATAAGGAATGTATGACGCTTACGACGTTACAAATACGCACCATGACGCATGCGGCGCTCCGAGCGTCATGAGTTTTGAAACGCGAAGAAATAACTATCTTATACGAAGTGCCGCAAACCTAAAACAAACGTCTTTGTTTATTTGCGGCTAATTAAATTTGCATGGAGGAGTAAATTTTGAAATTTGTAAGTGAATCAATCGTTGTTATCTGCGAGGTCTGCGAGTTCAATGTATTCATTATAAGTTATAGCTTGCTCAGTAGCATTAATTGGGTGATTAGTTGGAAAATAACGCCTTTATTCCCAAAATACCAATCTCATGCACACAGTACAGTCTATGTTGAACAGAATAGACTCAGACAACTGAATAATCACACACAAATATATACAGAAAAACTCTTCTAAAAACGAAAAACTTCACAGGCTCATAATGTGGAAAAGTACTACTAGTGCTAAGCTGTCTACTCCACATGGCATTTCCATATGACCAGCATGGTGACAGATAATCCATCACCCTATTTTACTCGTGGGTGACGTAAAAAGTTACTATGGCAATTACCAGGAAGTCATATATTTATATTTTGACAGATAGCAGTACGATCGTCTCCCGTTAGACGTACAATTGGTAAAATCAAAAAGTTTGTACAACCGACTTCAAGAGAAATAAAATGAGAACATCATCAATATTCAAAAAGCGACAGTAGCCTAATGGCAGGGCGCGGACCGTGAACTCAAAAGGGTCGTGTGGTCGAATCCGCCATTCGACTACTGGCGTGAACCACTCGTAACACAAGCAATTTAAGCTTACCACGAGTGGTTAAGGGGAATATTAGTAATATTTACAGTATTGTTAATATTCTTTAAAAAAAATGTAGTTGATGTCAATTAAATACGCATTATTAGGAATAACTAAAAAACTAATGGTCAGATCTTGATCAAATTTATTTGAGACCATACAAGAAGCACCAGATTTTTAATAAAAAAGGATCATCAAAATCGATTTACCTACAAAAAAGTTTTGAGGTAACACACATAAAAGAAACACACAGTCGAATTGAGTACCTTCTCCTTTTTGAAGTCGGTTAAAAATACCAGATAAGCCAAGGTAAAGAGCAAAAAAGATAATTAATTTATCTTACATTAGAAATGCTTTCAAATCCCTTTTATATACAGGAAAGAAATAGTGCATGGTATACAACCATCACCTAATAATCCTACTGCTAAGCTTGGCGATTAAAGCCAATCTCTATCCACCATGAAAGTGTCAGCAGTTAACTTTTACGGGGCTTAGAAGTAGAATACTTGTCGGTGGGTGAATTCCTGAAGTAGCTTATGTGCAGATAATTGGTTGACTTGATTTATACAAGAAGTATACAGGTCTAAATAGATGCTTTCTGTATTGCGAATGATAACGAATGAATTTGTAATGAAAATTAAATTCCAATAATAACAAGACCCAAAAGAATTAAACAGTAAAAATCGACTTCGAGGAAACAAAAAAAAAATAATATAATCATCGAAATAAGTGTGGTAAAGAATTATCTCATAACATACAAAAAAAATTTCCGCCGAAAGGTTCTAGGTCTAGAAAAATAATTAGAATTAATTTTGCAATCAAAGAGGGCTAAAAATGCTCAACAGATGTCGCTAGATGAAACTGAGGTGAATACTCAACAGATGTCGCTAGATGAAACTAAGGTGACTTTTATTTTTATTATTTTTTTGATTTTAAACATCACGGAAATTGACACATAGTCTCATCTTCATTAAAAACTTGTGTTTTAAATAAAAGTTTTTCGTTTTTCAATCGTGATTTTTTTTTTATTTTACATAATATCCTAAACTTTCTTCCTATACTTTTAGAGGTATTCGTTGTTTGGTTAATCCATTTCTAATTTTATTGTTTTATTAATTAATATAAAATATAACTAATACATGAACTAATACATAGAATATAACTGATATATGAAGAAAGAAACATTAATCTTGATACTTTTTTAATAAGTTAACGTTCACACAAAGTGGTGCCGTCCTTGGCGGAACAAGTTGTCGATCATTGCCAGGACGTTGTTTGGATTAAAGGAGATCCTTTTTTACTCGTAACGACGCATTCCATCATAGTCCTCAAGGGTGACAACGCATCTGCATTTTTATACTTAATCAAGACTTGGTAATGTGTCTCGAGAGCACATCATTCACCTATCATAAAATTGAAAAAGAAAATAGCACAGTGTGGATAATGTAGTTATCACTATCATCAGGTAGGCTAAAATATTTTATGACTACATTATTTAACTATTATAAACCAGTGCTTACTAGTATATTACCTAATAGTAAGTGGTGATGAAGCTGACGACGGAAAATGGGCTGACTTAGCTTAACAAAAGCCAATTAACTCTTGTCTTAAAGACACCCACATAGTAATTTAATGGAGAGACGGATGCTGCAGAATCATACCTTGATCAATATATTCCTTATTATACATCAATACACATAAAAACAAGAACAAAATTTATAAACAGAAAGTACAACATGCGGTGTATCGCTCTTGAAGCGATTTCTTCCAGACAGCCAGAAAACACACAAGATAAGGCCGGTTGAGGATAAATGAGGACGATCGTGAGAGGAGGAGAAGAATGCAAAACGGTCTTTCAGGTATTAAAATGGACTGGTGGGACTGAGCAGTACGCTGAAAGGATGTGTCCGCTGGCGGATCGGCAGCCACTTCAAAAGTTTACGAATTTCCGAATGACCGAATTCTGAAATGTGATCATATTCATTTAGATTAATTATTTAAATTACTATTGTTAATTTTCTTTTCATGATTATTATTCATTTATTGTTGAAATTGATGAATCAAAGTATCTATCTAGATGGTTTACGTCGCCTTTTGTAACGCGTACAGAAGGGAGTGTATTGATTTGCCGGCGTCTTATTTTCATCCGTTTACAATCGGGTTTCAACAATTACAAAGCAAGAGTGAGTAGGCTTTTGTTATGCTAACAAAGTGCGACTTACCATCTAGGGGTTCATCGTCGCTTACCACCAGGTTTTATTGTAGTCGAGCATTGAATAATAATAAGTAAAAAAGTACCCTACTTCACTTTTTTAACTTATCGATACTCATTTGCTTATTCTGGATAAAAAATCAAACGAAAATATTTGTGCAAAACAAATACACAGGCTTATTAATTTGTTGTGCTTAAGTAAACGTGACAAGCTATTCCATGCAATGGTAAGTCGATGTCTTGACCCAAAAATGTCACAATCTATCCTATGATTAAGAATCAAAATGCGGATTCGTAGTCACCCCCAAGTACTACAATGGTTTACCTCGTTACCAATAAAATGAATTTACGATTCTTGTCGTACCGAATATCGTCCCTACCCACCAACAGCATTAAGCTGCTATATCATGCTGGTATTCTTTGGGTGCTAATATAAATAAATTAGAATAGATTTCAGTATAGTGATGCTTTTATAAAACTAGTATTCTGTAAGAGCGATTTCCTAGATACGATTTAGACACGTTGTAGCTATAATGGGCTGCAAAGTAGCTCCACTACATAATAAAATATTTCCAGTTTTAAATACTATCTTATTTCTTTGACTGCACTGCTAAACATAGGTCTTCCCCGTATATTGCCTCTTTGGGGTGATATAAGGAGGGAGGCGTTTTGGTAACAGCAGTTTTTTATTACTTTATATTGTTATCAGGAAGAAGCTGCTACTCATCTCCTCATTTCCTCTATAACGTTTCTTACGACATCCGGGTCGATATGGGATGGTGAATTCTCTTAAGCTGCCATGACACGTGTGCCTACAAATATGGCGTTAAAATTTTCCTTGCACAATTCTGTACAACATTCAGATACTGGTCGGTCAAATCCGTTTTCATAAGGACATAAGGCAAGTCCTGAAACCTTGATGGCCATAGGTCCCCTAATTTTCTGAAAGGGTTTGAGGCCAAGAAAGTATCCCACGCGTTGTCCCAATGCGTGTTAACTGACTTCATATGTTTTCAAATTATATTTTTTCTTTCTCAGACATGCAGGTTTCCTCGTGAGGTTTTCGTTCACCGTCGAGCACGTGATAATCTGGCAATTAAAATTTCAATTAACAATTTCATTGATGCCGACAGGAATCTATTTTTAATGGAAAAACAATTCTTAAATGGCTTCACTCGAGTTAGGTTCCCGCCGCACGTAATAAAAATTTAAACGTAAAAAAAATCTTAAGCAATCAAGGAAACAAAACTTTTCCATTTTATTTCTCGTAATGAATTAGGGTGGATAACCTATTTATGCTGCCAAAAAGTATTTTCCCTTTTTATACCTCTAATTTGCTAACAATTTTTTTTGGATAACCTGTATTATTTTTCTACATTCACTGAATAAGTGAATAATATATTCCATTTAAAAAGGTTTCAAGCCTCACTACATACAGCAAATGAGTTATAATAAGTTTGATAACAGCACAAACACCTTTCCAGAATTCCAAATTGTGTTACCTTGTGGTTACTGCGTACGATAAATAATTAATTTTTTCATCTAGTTCCGCCCAAATAAGTGAAATGCCGTGAAAATCTTGTAACTTCAACGAATGTTGAATGAGGTTTTTTGTATGAAATTTTCGACCTTAGTATCTGCCTATGAGGTAATATTGCTCTGCTGGGGAATTATGATTAAAGTATATTCAAGCTTGATTAAATTTATATAATACTATGCAAATATTTTGACTTACGAAACATTAACCAGTTTTAGTTCGAGAATGAAATCATTTCGACCCTTGCTAAATCATATTGTTTCTTTGTTTTTGTCGATATATTTCAGTTTCATTGCAAAACGTGGATTATTGATATAAGTCTCGGGCAGTGATTATATACTCTTCGGTCTCGGCTAAAAGGTAGTGATTGTATACTCTTTGGTCTCGGCTGTAAGGAAGAGTCTTTATCACGAAAGAGGTTCGACATTTGACTGCCAAATTTCATACTTTATATCTGATTTCACATTTTAACATTTTTATACGATACTTCAATCTTTAGTAAGACTTTTTTTAATAAGACATTATAATAGAATAGAATAGAAATTATATTTATTTTCTCATCACAAACAGACAATTTGACACAAACACAGACAGACAATTGATGACAAACATGTTAAACTATAAACGTGTTCGTTACAATTTGTTTTAATTTTAATTATTTTTTTCATTTTTTGTAGCAAGTATACAGAAACCAATAACATTATTGACTTACCTATGACATACGAGTATCCATCAAGCGTCAAGACGCATTTTCTTAGTGCGCCTGAAGCGGTACGGTGCCTGTAAGCTTTAGGCGTCGCACCCAGTGCCCGTCCACCACCTGGATCACTGTGGCACTTATGTACAAGTTCCTTATCGGTCGCCACGTTGCTGTTGCCGTCGACAGAGCCCTGTCTGCTTCCTTCGAGCAGCGCTTTTCCCCGCCGCATCATCACATCACACGCTATCACGTTATACACGTTCTTGTTCACAACTATACGTTTTAACACTCCACAGCTACGTTCACAGATGTGGTCAGTAAATCACTTGAGATTACTTTTGCTTACACTAGATATGTCTTCTGAACATTGTATGATATGGACCAGGTGTATGTCATAAACAATAAGCATGGTTTAGACGTTTTCATTGGTTAACTGTGGGTGTAAAGGACATAAATCACGGGTTATTACCATAACATAGGTTCGTTTGCTATTTTTGAATAAAAAAAAATAGTTTTGAGAGTTTTTACTGTGTAACAACGCTTTGAAGCTAAGTGCCTAATTAAAGCTCTCGTAAATAATCGTATTTATGACTTAGAGCAATTGTATATTTTTGGATTGTGAAATCAATTTTAATACAGAAAAAAATGTCTTGTTTCATAAGATACAAGTTACATGCGTGTTTTAAAATAAAGATTATTTAATTGTTTGATTCCTTAACGGTAATGGATTTAAGATCGCTTAACTAATTAAACTGTTATAAAATTATATGTAAATAATTAACGATTCCGTTTCATAGGCATATATAGTTTTAGATTTTGTGTATTATTGTTATTAAAATATAATTTAGCGTAACAAAATCGTTTGCACGTCCACTATTTTTAAAATTTACGTAAGCGTCGTTATTTTTATATCTTAATTATGTAACAATTAATTATTTTAATTTTATGCAAAATCTGCTGAGGTGTGTTCTGTTAACGAGTTGATTGACGTAGTTAATAAACAAAAAATAATCCTAAGTGTTTCTGATTAAAAAGGAATAAAAAAATATAATTAAAAATAGTGCAGACAACTCTAGTTTATACTCGTAAGTATTCTGTAAAACTTAAGAGACTACAGTTGAATTTTAATTTTTAATTTAAAAGCGATCATAAGTTAAAAAAAATCTCAGCAACTGGCTCCTTCTGCCGTCGAAGCGAAATCGTGGAGCCTAAGAATATAACTTTTAAACACGTCTTTATTTACCTGACTGTGGTAAGATCGTGTAATGAATGTTTGGCAATACACATGTGGGAACACGGAAATCTATTTTCACGCGGCAACGAGTGTTATTTTTCCACCATAGTAACGCTCACACAGGGCGCCTATGAAACATTGCGTCATGGTCCGCGAATGGGGGTGGAGGCGTCCCCCATTTGTAAACAGATTGTGACGTTGTCCGCTGGACTATTCCAAATCACTAACAACAGGTGGTCCCGTTTCCCTAATCTGTATCTGTGAAAATTCGTCTCTATACCGAACGGAAAAATAATACAAAATTTTAATATTTTTTTATATTTCAGACGACGATAGATTCAAAAGTTTACATTTTTTCGCTAAATGTTTCACATACCACATTTATATCGCGGACTTATTCGGACGGTTAGGCGCACGACAACCGCTTAGTGCGGCTCACGGCTGTACCGCGTCGAAGGCTGCGCGCGACTGTCGCCCAAGTCCGAGCCACATGCTCCAACTGCTACAGGTAGCTGATTAGCGTTGACTACTATGAGATTCGAATCACATACCCCGGGGGGTGTATGTAGCTTTTAATGCGAAACATTGTAAGCTTTCTATCTTAGCGATTATTCTGATCCGATACACTTTAGGGACCTCCAAGAAATGAACCAACTCTTTTTAAAGGTCTTTTTAAAGATTGGCAAATCCTCTTGTGATGCATTGTTCATGGGTAGTTGTATTTACTTACCATCAGGTGAACCGCATGGCTTTTCCCCATATCATATTAAAATAAATTATGCAACGTTGTCACATTTTAAAGGCCTGTCCTATACAGTTTTTGCCAGCGATTGCCATCTCTTGGTAAACCAAGATGTACTTGCAACGCACCTCATCATATCGGAAATGCCAAGCACTAGTGCTCATTATCAAATATGAGAACGTAAAAGGATGTTTCTACACCATGATTTTTCATTAATTCATTACAGTTTATCAAAATTTTACTGCTGAACATAGGTCTATGATTAATAAGAGGCGCCATTTGCCATAGTTGCCTTGCTTGGCAGGAGGATTAAGCAATTGTAATTTATGAATATTTTGAGTTGTTGTAAGGAAGATGCTGCTACTCATCACCTCTTTCATTACTAACCCACGGGACGATAATATGGGTTAGGGAATTTTCTTACGCCACCAGTGTGATTTAGTTATGAAAATGAATATCAAATTTATAACAATTAATTAAATTATCTTGACTAAAGCACTCGACTGATTAAACAAAACGTCTTTTATCTACTTTAATTTTAATATTCCGGCAAGTTGTTTTAACAAACATCAAATAAAAACAAATGTTATATAATAAACGGTATACATAGTTTTTGCTTGCATAAAGTCTAGCTTTAGAAATTACAATTGCTGTTTGTAAAGTATTTTTTTATATAATATGGGTGAGACACTAGCAAACGTCTACATCTTCCTTCAATTAAGAATGAAAAAGCAGGTGCAATCAAAGGTGAAACTTGAGGACTAAGAAGAAATGTTCCTTTTCCAGTAATAAGGGTCCCCGTTTTCTACACTAACCATAAGAAACACAGCAGCATTAAGCTGTTAAATTACGCTGGTATTCCGTGTGAGTGCGGTCTTTCCCTGTTCAGCCGACCATTCCTGTTACAATCATAATCTGCGGCGGGGCTCTACCACGTATAAACCTTAATATGAAATAACACTATGTTTATGTCATTCTAGAACGCGTAACATTTTTGTATTCCTTTGTGGCCACAGTAAATGATTAACATAGACGTAAAAATTGATACCATAAAAATGTAACTTAAATTCATTCCCTATAGTGAATTTCAAAACGAAACAATTTTTAACGTCGAACAAAGAACAAACGTAACGAGGCAATTAAGCAAATTTTTATTTCAATTACATGATTGGTGAATTAATTAAACCAAAACCAAATTAAAGTAAATTGTAAAATACAATATACCAGCGCAAAATAGCAACACAGTGTTATTGTGTTTCGTAATATTGAAGAGAACCGGAGAACCTTTTAAATAGAAACGATGCATTCCCGTTTAGTCCTCAGGGGTGACTGGTAACCGCACTTTTCATTATCGTATTGTTTAATTTACGATGAGCGTTTAGTCATAGCTAACACGGCATGGTTGGATAATAGAGACTGCGATAATTATAGGATTTGGGGTATTCCCCAAATGTGATGTGTTGTGGAGGAGGCGAGAAAGGTGGTTCCAAATGGAAGCCTTTAGTCTCTGCCTACCCCTCTGGTTGAAAGGTGAGAGTGTTTACGTATGTATGTATTGGGGTATTAATTCTTTTACAAGACTGCTGGAAACATATTTGTGGCCTAATAGTATAATTACAGGCTGTAAAGCATTTTATCATAGCCCTCTGAGGTGACAACGCATCCGTAACCTTCTTTGTTTGAAGCCACACTCGTCATTTTTACATCATGCATTTATACACATTGACTACCCACCATCAGGTAGACTTTAAATACGTTTGTTACTTCAGTTTAATAAAAAAAATTGTGGCAGTAGACCATGAGCTGCCATAGCTTCTTACAATCAGGTGAACTTCCTCTACCTTAGTGCATACAACTTGAAAGTGTCATTATCAGATTATTCAGCTGTAAAGTCAGATATATTTAAATATTGTCCCAATTTCTATTCAATAGATTAACTACCTAGCTGCACATGAATATGGTAGGAAAGAGTATTAGACCCTACAGACCCTAAGTTACACATACCTAGCGGTTTTTTTCAGCAGCTTTAACTTTCAAAGTATTTTTTAATCCTTACAAGACCTTAAATAAATTTTATTAATTGTTATACCAAGTACCGGATATGCCAAGCACAAGTGAGTATTAACAAATATTAGAACATAAAAAGATGTTTCTACTCCGTGATTTTTCATAAATTCATTACAGTCTATCAAAACTGCTGAACATAGGTCTATGATTGCCATAAGTGGCGCCATTTACCATAGTTGCCTTGCTTGACAGGAGTGTTAAGCAATCGTAATTTTTGATTATTTTGAGTTGTTGTCACGAAGATGCTGCTACTCATCACCTCTTTCATTACTATCCCCTGGGATGATAATATGGGTTAGGGAATTTCCTTACGCTGCCACTACATTGCGATTTAGTTATGTAAATGAATATTAAATTTATAGCAATTAATTAAGTTATCTTGACTAAAGCACTCGACTGATTAAACAAAACGTCTTTTATCTACTTTAATTTTAATATTCCGGCAAGTTGTTTTAACAAACATCAAATAAAAACAAATGTTATATAATAAACGGTATACATAGTTTTTGCTTGCATAAAGTCTAGCTTTAGAAATTACAATTGCTGTTTGTAAAGTATTTTTTTATATAATATGGGTGAGACACTAGCAAACGTCTACATCTTCCTTCAATTAAGAATTAAAATGCAGGTGCAATCAAAGGTGAAACTTGAGGACTAAGAAGAAATGTTCCTTTTCCAGTAATAAGGGTCCCCGTTTTCTACACTAACCGTAAGAAACACAGCAGCATTAAGCTGTTAAATTACGCTGGTATTCCGTGAGAGTGCGGTCTTTCCCCTGTTCAGCCGACCATTCCTGTTACAATCATAATATAGCTGCGGTGTGGATCTACCACGTATAAACCTTAATATGAAATAACACTATGTTTATGTCATTCTAGAACGCGTAACATTTTTGTATTCCTTTGTGGCCACAGTAAATGATTAACATAGACGTAAAAATTGATACCATAAAAATGTAACTTAAATTTATTCCCTATAGTGAATTTCAAAACGAAACAATTTTTAACGTCGAACAAAGAACAAACGTAACGAGGCAATTAAGCAAATTTTTATTTCAATTACATGGTGAATTAATTAAACCAAAAGCAAATTAAAGTAAATTGTAAAATACAATATACCAGCGCAAAATAGCAACACAGTGTTACTGTGTTTCGTAATATTGAAGAGAACCGGAGAACATTTTTAATAGAAACGATGCATTCCCGTTTAGTCCTCAGGGGTGACGGTAACCGCACTTTTCATTATCATATTGTTTAATTTACGATGAGCGATTAGTCATAGCTAACACGGCATGGTTGGATAATAGAGACTGCGATAATTATAGGATTTGGGGTATTCCCCAAATGTGATGTATTGTGGAGGAGGCGAGAAAGGTGTGTCAGGATCGTGCCAAATGAAAGCCTTTAGTCTCTGCCTACCCCTCTAATTGACAGGTGAGAGTGTTTACGTATGTATGTATTGGAGTATTACTTCTTTTACTGAACTGCTGGAAACATATTTGTGGCCTAATAGTATAATTACAGGCTGTAAAGCATTTTATCATAGCCCTCTGAGGTGACAACGCATCCGTAACCTTCTTTGTTTTTTTTTTTTATAGAAGAGGGAGCAAACGAGCATGCGGCTCACCTGATGTTAAGTGACTACCGCCGCCCATGATCAACCGCAACACCAGGAGAATTGCGGGTGCGTTGCCGGCCCTTTAGAAAGAAGTAAGCTCTTTTCTTGAAGGTCCCCAGGTCGTATCGGTCCGGAAAAATCGCCGGTGGTAAACTATTCCACAGAGAGGTTGTACGTGGAAGAAAACTCCTTGTGAAACGTACAGTGGTGGACCGCCAAGCATCAAGATGGTGTGGATGGTATCGGGAAGTTTGCCGTGTAGTGCGTTCACGAAATTTGGCGGCTGGGATTAATTTGAACAATTCCTCAGAGCACTCCCCGTGATAGATGCAAGAGTTTGAAGCCACACTCGTCATTTTCACATCATGCATTTATACACATTGACTACCCACCATCAGGTAGACTTTAAATACGTTTGTTACTTCAGTTTAATAAAAAAATTGTGGCAGTAGACCATGAGCTGCCATAGCTTCTTACAATCAGGTGAACTTCCTCTACCTTAGTGCATACAACTTGAAAGTGTCATTATCAGATTATTCAGCTGTAAAGTCAGATATATTTAAATATTGTCCCAATTTCTATTCAATAGATTAACTACCTAGCTGCACATGAATATGGTAGGAAAGAGTATTAGACCCTACAGACCCTAAGTTACATATACCTAGCGGTTTTTTTCAGCAGCTTTAACTTTCAAAGTATTTTTTAATCCTTACAAGACCTTAAATAAAATTTATTAATTGTTATAACAAGTACTATCTTAAAATGTGATAAATTTCAAATATTCTTTTAGCAACGATAATGTTTTAAAATATATCAAAAGCATTTTCCTACTCCGATGTGTTTTAAAAAAGTTATTCTGGTAGCTCCAAAATTACTGAAAGTTTCACTATTTTGGTGTGTCGTTTGGTAAGTGTTGATTGCCTCGTTTCGTATTATGGGAACGGTGACCTGTACTATGTACAGCGTCATACCTATTTCAGGCAGTAAAGAGATAAATATGTGCAACATTTTACTGTTAGGTTTTAGGTAGCTTAATGCTGCTGTGCTTCATGTGGTGAGTGTAAAGAACCGGAGACCTTTTTACTGGAAACGCGGCATTCCATCTTAGTGCTCTGGTCTAACCATGCATCTGCATCTTAATTCTCAAAAGAGGATAAATGTAGATATCTATGGGACACAGCATTAACTTATCATCAGGCGGTCTATGTGCTCGTTATTAAAAAAAAACTTGGCAGCTATATTTTGCTTTTCACTAGAAACGAAGCATTCCATCTTAGTCTTCAGGGTTGACAACGGATCTGAATTAATATTCCTAATAGAGGACGATGTATTTGTATAAGGCTCATAGCATATATTTAATATCAAGTGAACTATGTATATGTATGTGCACAAACATCAATACTTTGTATCTTCGAACGCTAATGATGTACGAGTATATATATCTAAGTAGCTACAAAAATAACTGATTCTTAGATCTCATCATCTATTACCATACTGTATTGTTGTACATTCCTTCAAAAAAGAGGAGATTATATATTTAACGTATTTTGTTTTTTTACGTAAGACCACCTTACTCTCGGAAACAGTTAAAATGAATTAAATAATTCGTCTGCACACCTTGTGAGCGAAGAGAGAAACTGACACTGACAAGTTTAATGACAAGGTCACGCAACCCAATCTCCTTGGTTTTCATTAATTAAGCTGTACCTTTAGGTCACCTTAATTGAATTAAAAAAAATTCACCCCTTAGGGTTAAAAATAAAGTTTTTAATATAACTTTTGAGTGCGCTCTTGATGTAGTTTAGTCGATTCAAAGGGGCAAAATTTAACTTGTAAGAGTAAAACCGACTCAAATTCTGAAAACAATAAGGTAATTTCCACATATAGCATCTGAAGTCGAGGCTTTAATTCTTATATACCCTATATCTCAACAATTTCACTGCTCGACATAAAAAAGTTTAGCAGGTTGATTAGCTATTTAGAGTCGCCTAAATCGATCTCGATCGTCCTCATTGTATGGAGATCGTCTTCCATTAAAAACTAAAATGTTTAAGAGCTAATTAAATAGAAGACGATTAGATCTAGAGATTACATTTGAACACATAGCCCGAGGAGGACTAACACAACTCCGGGCGGCATGCTTTTTTTTTATAAATCTGAATAAACAATCGCTTGTTAAGAAGTTTCCCATGTCGACTTCAAACAAGGAGGCTTCAGATGCGTCGTCACCCTTGAGAACTACCAGTAACTGTAGAGGATTTTAAATTTATCGAGTTATATGTAATATATATTTTTATATTTCGTAGTTGGGATTTCGAAGAGTAAGAGGACGATTCCAAATTCATTGTAACTTCGTAGCGTTCCCACTATTATACAACCAAAAACGATCGCTTTCAAAGACTTCCATTTTTACGTGGTAGAGCCACACTGCAGCTATATTAAAGTTGTAGCACGAATGGGTCGGCTCAACCGGGGTAGGACCACGCTCTCACAGAATACCAGCATAAAATAGTAGCATTACGCTGCTATGTTTCGTATGGTGAGTGTAGAGAACCGGAGACTCTTTTTCCTGGAATTGAGGCATTCTATCTTAGTCCTCAGGGGTGACAACACATTTGCATTTTGATTCCTAATTGAGGATAAAATGTGGATGTCTGTGGACCACAGCATCAATTTACCATCAGGTGAACTGTGTGCTCGTTTGTCACTTAATTCTATAAAAAAGCTGTGTTGCAATTTGAAACAAAGATTGGTGACCAGTAGCAAGAATAGAAACGAAATTATAATTAATTTCTTCATCAGTGAGCATTGGCTGGTACTAAGGCTGACATTATAAGGTAGTTATTCCTACATATTATCGCAAATACCATAATAATTATACACCATAATAAATTTTCAGGCATTTCTCGTAGTCAACTTTCACTGATGCTGCTAATAAATATTTATACACAAAGGCAGGACTATAATTCTTCATCAACCTATAAAACACCACTCTTGCATATGGGGCTCTAGAGGTATGATTTGCCTTAATTGTCACGCTTTGCAAGCGGTTAGACGTTTTACGCGGGTAAATTCAAATATTGTAATAATACACATATTTTAACCGCCAACGAATTAGAAACGATGTGGAAATAGGCCGATCATAAAATAGGTCGGACAACCAACAATAGATGGTGCGGAAAAGTTCTCGGCTGTCAGCTTTATTCCAGAAAGTATGGTATAGGCAACACTTTTACTATATCACTATAACTTTATAGCAGTATTGAGGAGGTTTTTATTCAATACCATTAACAAAGTATATAATTAAGCTAATTTGTCTTATACAGGCTGTCCCAGAACTCAACGTCAAGCTGAAACATGGTGACAGGAATGATTGTTACGATCATGAGAAAAATCAGAAAAAAAATCTATCCCATGCAGTTCGGAAATTATGGGCATTTAAGAAAAATCTAGAATTTTGGTGAAACTATAACCATTTTTCGATTTTTGTGGTTAATTTTCATTATTTTTGTTCATTTAAACTTTGGAACCGTAACCCTAAATAACATTTCTAGAACAACAGTCAAAAATAATGACACAACTGCCCCAAGTTTTCCAGAATTAAGACTATTTGTTAAACTATGAATTTAAATTTTTTTACATTTGTCGACTTTGAAACACCCTCCTTTAAAAAAAATATAGTAAAGTGTGTTGGCCAGTGCCATTAAAAGTTTGCGCATTTAACCAGCATTGTAAAATAGTATAATACTTGTTAGTTTCATACTAAAAAAAAACTAGTTAAAAAATAAAAACATCGAGTAAACCGATTTTTGCTAACCCATTTTACTCAGTTCAAATGTTTTTTTATTCACACAAGCTCTTGGTAGGTTCTTAATTTTACGGAAAAATGATGAGAGAGATGGATAATAAACATGATTGCCGTGAGTGACCGAGACAGATAGTGACGCCACGCAATGAGACGGAGATGCGTCTGACACCAGTTAGTACGATTCGCTCATTCGTCTACTGAGCACCTTTCTGTATTTGCTTGTGTTGATTTAGTACTGACAACTTGGCTTCTCTTTTTGGACTTAGATTATTGTGAATTGGACTTGTTGATTACATACCGGGCAACTTTGGCTTCTCTATTTTGGAATTGCACTTTTGGCTTCTCTTTTTGGACTTAGATTACTGTGAATTGGACTTGTTGATTACATACCGGGCAACTTTAGCTTCTCTCTTTTGGAATTGCACTTTTGTGTTGGCATCCTTGTTATCTACCATGCCTACGCGCTACACTTCACAGGAATATGCCAACATGCACCTCATTTATGGGGAATGCAGATGCGACGCAAGTGCCGCCGCTAGACTTTATCGTGAAAGATATCCAACTTTAGAGCGCTATCCGGATCACCGCGTGTTTGTTAATGTGCACCGTTCACTTACGGAGGGCGGCCATTTCCCGAATCAAATAAGGGCTGGAGGTAGAGCTCGCTTTCCTTACGAGGAAGAAGTGTTGCAAGAGGTCGCAGACGATCCAAGTATTTCCGTTCGTGGAATTGAAGAAAGAACGGGAATACCCAAAAGCACATCACATCGTATTTTACAAAGAGCCCACATGCATCCGTTTCACGTACAACGCGTTCAAAGTCTTCTTCCTCGAGATTATCCTGAAAGGATTTCATTTTGTAGAACAATGCTACAGAGGCATAACGAAAATCCCCAATTCATCCAAAAAATTCTCTGGTCAGATGAATCTACATTTAAAAAAGATGGTTACAGTTCACTGTTCTCGTCAGGTATACTTTACACAGGACCGTGCTTTGTGGCATTACTTGGGGGAGGCCTATGTTCAGCAGTGGACTTGTGAGGGGCTGTAATGATGATGATGATGATGATGACTGAATTCGCCTAGATTAGACTTATCACTCAAGGCACATTCTATTCAATTTAGGTTCCTATTAATGTTAAAATCTACAACCAGATCCAAAAGCTAGAAACTCTGGGTATTTCTCCCCGTTTCTTTCGAAAATGAGAATTCCTATTCATCATCTTCATCATCATTGTAGCATTTCATAAGTCCAATGGTGAACATAGGCCTCTCCTAAGAAATGCCACAAAGTACGGCCCTGAGCCTCCTGCATCCATTGACTTCCTGTATGTCTTACCAGCTCGTTACTAGATGGCTAGTAGGGGAACGGTCTACAATTCGTCTGCCGGTTCGAGGCTGCCACTCGAGAACCTATCTTTCCAATCTGTTGTCGATTCTTCGAAATATATGGTCAGTCCATTGCCACTTCAGCTTTCCAATCCGTTGGGCTCCCCGGGCGGAGAAACCCCTTTCCATAGCTCGTTGAGCGACCTTGAGCTTTCTCATACGGCCAGCAGTGAACGACCACGATTTCATTATATGAGATCATGTATTTACTTTTAATAATTGAATAGAAATATATTGGTAATGCTAAACTTCGACCTCCAAGTGACCGTATCTTTGAGATAAAGTAAAATGAAAATACACCGTAGGTATTCCGATGACAACGATCAACAATTATAATATAACTCGAATACAAAAATATAATTCAATAAAATTGTAAGTCACGTTTAAGGTAAATTCTATAAACCTTTGAAATATGATACATTAATCAATTTAAATTGCCCATAATATTTCAAACGTTAATCTAAACTCGTATTAAGATGGATATCAGTTGATAGTATTTAAATCCCTTTCTAAGTTTAAAGATAAAACTATGTTATAAAACACATTTATTTTAAAATTTCACAATACACGCATGGTTGTGAGGGATTTACGAGTATTTGCAAGTGGAAAATTTTAAACTGCGAAACCTAGCTATTCGCATGGAATCCACGAGCAAGTCGGATGTGGGTACGTAATGAAATGCTGAAGTGGTTAGAAGAAGTATTTACGCATTTTGAATGACGTCAAGCATCGAAATTGAATAAATAATATTATATTTTTTAAGCATTTTCTACATATACTATGACACTCAGTCCATCTGGTCTATCTACTTGGAAGAGTCATGCTGCAGCTATATCACTACTCACAAGTGTCGAGACATCTAGATTAGTATATTTCAGTTATTTCTATAGCATAATGTCATATGGGATTTTTATATGGGGAAGTGCGGCTGATTTAGAAACTATTTTTGTTTTGCAGAAGGGGACCATAGGAGCTATTTGCAACCTTAAACCGAGAGAATCTCTTAGAGAAAAAATTAAATATTAACTTTGGCCTCTCAATATACCTACCGATTTACATCAGCGATTTGGAAATGCTTTGTGCGAAGAGTGACGATCACGGGAACATACCCTTTCCTCTGATAGTCACTCTTAGTAACAAATATATCTGTAGGTAATTTATTGTAACAAGTTTATTTTTCTAATCCCATTTAATAAACTACCAACATAGTTTGTAAGCCATTTTTTACTAACACAATATATACAAGTTTTCCGAAGTAAATGATTTATTATTATCCACGAGCAAGTTATTATTATTGTCATTATTATATCGTATATAATATCTATGAAAATTTGATGTATGTTCACTAAAACAAAGGTAGTTTTAGTAAAAAAAGTGATATACACATTAAAATAATATATAATATACACATTTTGATTCTTAATTGAGGATATATGTGGATGTCTATGGGTCACAGCCCATTTACCATCAGGTGGACTGTGTGCTTGTTTGTCACACAATGCTATAAAAACCCAATTTTAAGATGATGCTATGCGCCAATAAACACCTACATCTATGACCGATTAAGAATTGAAATTGTTACATGACTAAAGTAGAATGCCTTGTTCACTTCGTTCACTTTGTCTTTAGAAACACTTCTTTATAAACTAAAGCCTCTTTACAATCAACAAATATATAATATATTTTTGCAAAATAATGTAACCACTTAACGTTACTGAAAACCGGTTAAAGTTTAGATTCGATTCTAAATCTCGTAGTTAAGAGTCCAAATTTTTGGTTAAGTTTTGATATGTTTTTCAGACGAGTGAGTTAACCAAACTCCGATATTTGTTCTTGGTTCATAGGAAAAGAGGAAGATTCTTAAAAGAAATAACGAAATGCCACATAGAGTATGAATTACAACTATTTTTATTAAAAGATGATTTTTCAATAATAATTGGAATAATAAGAAAGTATAAATCGATTAAAGTAATCATCGGAGCAGTTTGTAATTTATGAAGGATAGCTGTAAAAGTTATATAATTGCGATAAAAAAAAAAACTATTTAAATTAGGTAACTAATTTTGAAACAAAAAGACAAGTCGTATTAATTATTATTAATAACATCCTTATTTTTGAATTTGATATAAAAGAGCTGTAATGTACTCAAGACCAGGTTTTTTATTTCAACAATTTTATTACAAGCTAGAGTAACACCCGCTTGATGGTAAGTGATGATGTAGCCCAGTGATTCCCAAAGTGGTCTATATCGACCCCTAGGGTTCTATGACAACCTGCAACGGGTCTACGTCAGCGGAAAAAAAATTGGGGGGTCCATGAAATGAAAATGGGGGTCCCCGATAGTGGATCTCAACACATACACTGATAGTACCTATTTACTTACATCATACTATCTTATAATATCAAAACATATACATTATTTATAAAAGTACCTATGAAGTAAAAAAATTATTATATATGTTTATAAAATTGTGTAAGTTGTAGGATGTTGGTATTCGCTTTGTGGTCGCTATACATTTTAAACACTAAAAATATTGACTTATTGCTTATGTTATTTTATTTATAGTTTATTTTATGTTTATTTAATGCTACGTATATTTTACATAACAGATACAAAATTTTATTTTGAGTAGTTTTAATTTAAATGGAAAAACAGGTGCTGACAAACTATTTCACTCTTTTACTCTAGGTATTTCGTATGACGAAGTAAATCATTTAGTACGAATAATGCGTAAAATGTTGACAACAAAGGGTTTATTGTAAAAAAATCACACCGCTGCGTGAGATTGATTTATACCCAAAGTAATAAATATATTGTTTTTATTTTTAATCGAGTTATTAAAGTATATGACGTCAATAATTTCTCGTGTGGGAGGTAATTTTTTAAAAATAATATATCACCACTTACTACTTGAACTGTCCATTAAAGTCCACGGCTGGACACGCACCCTGCATCTCTCAGCGTAGCAGAGATGTTATTACCGAGTCGAAAACCATACATTTTACTAGCATTCCTCATAGTTCATAGTCAACTTTTACGATAACTATGGAACGAATTGGGGAGTTGTTTTATCTTACTTTCTTTTTAAATAAGAGGTAATTTTATTGAAATCAGCCGATATTTTAAAAATTAGCTGCACTTTCTTAAAACAAAGTGCGTGCGTAAGTTTTTTTTCTGTAACTATGAAACCTACAGAAAAAAACTTACGCAAATAACAATGGAAATGGATCGTTTTTGTGACAATATTGGCTAAGTAATTTTCTTTTAGCCTATTAGTCCTACGCAACACTTCTCTTGTATAAAATACTTTTACCAAGAGAAAGACCGTTTTACTCTTTACAAATATTATATTATGTACATGACTATAAAAAGTAAATAAGTAACGAAAAATATTTTGGGGGGAAATATAAATACAAAAAACAAAATAATGTCCTAATTAATTCGATGCTATGTTTTCTACCCTTTTAAATTAGGTTTAAGATTAAAAATATTTTTTTCAGTTTACATTTATTTACATACAGTATATTTGTGTAAAATAGGCTGAAAATTTGGCTATATTAAAATCGACCTGAGCAACATTATTATCAAATTGTTTATTCTTATTTTATAAGAAGGTATTGATACAAGATATTGAGTAGTTAGAGTTCCACATCCTTTGCGAAGTTCTAACTCATGCGAGGTGTTTTTGTGTCATTTGTGGAAGAATGCTGCAGTTTTCTTTGCGTTATTTCTAGAAAGTAAATTCCTTAAAGTGTATATATATATATATATATATATATATATATATATATATATATATATATATATATATATATAGATATACATATATATATATATGTATATATATATATATATATATATATATACATATATATTCTGAGCGTAATGGTTGTACGAGTTCAATGCTTTTTCTCCATCCCAAAAGTGTCTCATATGCTTAAAGAAGTTTTTACTTCAAAAATATTTCGAAGACATGATGTGATACTCGCCAACACGCATTGGGCAGCGTTCCGTTATCTTGCACAAAAACCTTCTCAAAAATGACAGGAGACTTGTGCCCACCTGTAGGACGTATAAAGGCTGTAAAATTACGAAAAATTAGTAAAAATAAAATCGACATAAATTTGGAAACATTCATGATATTCAAAAATTTGTCTGCAAGATATAGACCTTTTTAACCTTGACCTGTAATTAAAGCTAAAAAGAACTATACATGAGACTGTATAGTGATTTTGAGTCTGACTGTATAGTAAGGCCGACATTAAAGTCATATTTATTTTGCATAAGAGAGCCGTACAGGCGATTTATAACTTAAATTGTAAAGTGTCTCTTAGAAGAAAATTTAAGGGAATAAACATATTGTTACGCGCTCAAGTCGACGGCACTAGCGCCATCTAGTCTCGAACCGAAGAACTAAACTTCTTGAAGTTGAAACACGAACTCTCGGTACCTTGCGCGTGTTTAATTGAATATTCTGGATATTTCGCTGCTAATTTATATAAATAGGCGCTGCAAGATGCGATCGGGGAAGTATTGAATTCGGCAAGACAAGCGAAGCTTCGGAGCGAAATAAAGTGAATTAGTGTGATTATATTTATTAGTGTTTAAATTTTTAATTAGTGTAAAGAGAATAAAAGTGTTAATTTAGGTAATTTTATCGGCAATTTTTAGTGTCACGAACCTCAAGCTCGTAACAATTGGTGTCAGAAGTGGGATAAAATCATGCCGATTTTACCTAAGGAGGAAACGGAGGGTGTCCGTACCCGAAGTCAACGCCAGCAGGAGACGGACCAAAGAAGATTTGGTGGTGCAACGCCGCAGACGTCGGAGGGCCAGTCGCCGGCTGCAGGCCTGTCAGTAGCTCCTACATCTGCAGCACCCGACTTAGGTGCTCTGATGGTGATGCTGCAGGAGCAGGCTCGCCGACAGGAGGAACAGGTCCGTCAGTTAAAAGAGCAGCTGCAGAGCGGACAAGAGGAACAGGTCCGCCGACAGAAGGAACAGGCCCGCCGACAGGAGGAACAGGCCCGTCGGTTGGAAGATCAGCAGGCGGAACAGGCTCGTTGGTCGGAAGAGCAGATGCTCCTCCTGAAGGACCTTCACGCTACCTTTGGGAAAGAGATAAGGGAGGTGAAGGATAGGGTAGCTCAACACGACAACCGCCTGTCGGAATCTGAAACCCGAATCAAAGAACATGAAACCCGAATCAACCATGTGAACAATCGGGTTGATAACGTGATGGCTGACGTGAAGAAAACGCTGAACGACCTCAAACTTGGGGATGGAACTACAGCTCCTTAGCTACGTGGGTTCAAGGTGCCACCGTTCGACGGGACTTCTTCCTGGTCAGCTTACAAAATCCAGTTCGAGGCTGTTATGAAAGCGAACGGCTGGAATAAAAGTCAGGCCATGACTGCTCTCACACTAGGCCTGCGCGACCAGGCCTTAACAGTTCTGCAAGCTCTCGGTGAGGAAGTGACTTATGAGCAACTCCTTGAGGCATTGGAGGCGAGATATGGCGACGCTCACCTGGAACACGTCTTTCGTGCGCAGCTTAAAGATCGCGTGCAGCGCATAAACGAAACCTGCAGCAGTGGGCTCTAGAGGTGGAGAAGCTGGTACGAAAAGCATACCGGTCTGTACCTGCGCTCATTGAAGGGAACCTGGTGCAGACATTCAACGACGGCATCCGCGACCCGGAAGTCAGAGCTGCTGCGAGACTAGGGCACCACGAGACGCTTAAGGACGCCTTGGTCCATGCATTGGAGGTGGAAGCCGTGCAGCAGGATAATCGTTCCCATCGCGACAGGGAGGTTGCAGCAGCCACAGTTCGCGATCGCAACAAAGGATACAGCCCTAGGTGCTATGGGTGTGGGGAAAAGGGCCATCTTCGATCCAGCTGCCCTAAGCGAACCCTAGAAAGGGAAGGTGAACGATCTCAGGAGGGTAGTGCGACCAACAGCACCGCCCAGCAGCAGCAGAGAAACGAGTAAAAGCCAGAACTGCGGGGCGGGTGCTGGCTGATGTTAAAAGAACCCCAAGGATCTCGATCTCACAAACCCATGATGGGAACAGCCTAATCATCAAGGGCGAGATCAACGGAATGCCGTGTAAGCTGACCATAGACACTGGAGCCTCTCGTACGGTTGTTAGTTCCCAACTTATAAGTCAGTTCCTTGGGGACTCCGCATACAACCGAGAACGCATTAATTTGGTAACAGCCACCGGTCAGCGTATACCCATCCGTGGAGAGAAGGAGATGGCGTTGAAACTAGGCAACGTGATCTACCTGCATAATGTCATCGTGGCTGATATAATGGACGACTGCATCCTTGGCCTAGACTTTATGAGGAATAATTGTTGTGAGATCGACGTTAAGCAAGGTGTTTTGAAATGTGGACAGGAGGAACTTTTTATGGAAGGTGCGTTACCAGGGAATGTACACAGCATTAAGAAGATTGTTCTTCCGCCGAGATCAGAAACGATTGTGCCGATTAGTCTTCCTCCCCGAAAACGCTGGGCAAGCTCACCGTTGTGTACTTGTGGAAAGGGTCAACAATGACCTTCCATGGAAAGTAGCTCGAACCTTGGTCAGGACCACTGACATCTCAGGAGTACGCGTGCTGAACCTTTGTGACCGGGAACAGATTATAGAAAAAGGCACGCGGGTTGGTACTTGTGAGAAAGTGGATTGGTTACGTCGGTGCCGATATCTATCGAGTGAGACCCCTAGCAAGGATGCACAAACGAGAGTGACCACTCTTATGGAAGACTGTCGCAGCGTTCTCTCCCCGAACGAAATGGTCAAGGCAAAGAAGTTGTTACTCAAGTACGCCGATGTATTATCATCAAACGATGCTGACATAGGAAAGACTGGCTTAGTTCAACACAAAATAAACACAGGAGAAGAATTGCCTATCCGTCAGCGACCAAGAAGACTGCCGGTAGCACGTGAAAAGGAAGTAGAAACCATGATTGAAGGAATGGTGAAGGATGGTGTTATTGAACCTTCATCTAGTCCATGGTGTTCACCCGTAGTGCCGGTAAAGAAGAAGGATGGCAGCATGCGGTTTTGTGTTGACTACCGCCGTCTGTACGACGTTACGAAGAAGGACAGCTATCCCTTGCCAAGAATTGATGACACGCTAGACATGCTTACAGGAGTAAAGTGGTTTAGCACGCTGGATCTAAAAGGTGGCTACTGGCAAGTTGAAATTGACCCTAAGGACAAGGAGAAAACCGCGTTCTCGACGGAAAGGGTCTGTGGCAATTTAAAGTAATGCCGTTTGGGTTGTGCAATGCTCCAGCAACGTTTGAAAGGCTGATGGAACTTGTACTTACCGGGCTAATTGGCGATGCCTGTCTGGTCTACTTGGATGACATCATCATCGTGGGCCGTACGTTTGAGAAACACCTTCAAAACCTGGAACGCGTGCTCATGAAGATTCAGAGTGCCAATCTCAAGCTGAGTCCGAAGAAATGTTCATTATTCAAACGGCAAGTCAACTTTTTGGGGTATGTAGTGTCGGAAGAAGGTATCCGCACGGATCCAGAGAAAATCGCAGCTGTAAAGGATTGGCCGGTTCCAAAAGACAAGACGCAGGTTAGAGCATTTTTGGGTTTGTGCTCCTATTACCGGCGCTTTGTGAAGAACTTTGCGGATATAGCCAAACCTCTGCATAAGCTAACCGAGGAGAAGCGACATTTCTGCTGGGATGAAAATTGCAATATCGCATTCCAGGAGCTCAAGGACCGTCTGTGCAAAACACCTATTTTGGGATACCCTGATGCAAGCAAAGAATTTGTAGTTGACACAGACGCAAGTGATATAGGACTTGGCGGTGTGTTGTCTCAATGGAATGGTGACCAAGAGGTCGTGATAGCGTACTTCAGCAAGTCGTTGTCAAAACCGGAAAGGAACTATTGTGTCACAAGACGCGAATTGCAAGCTGTGGTAAAGTCGTTGCAGCATTTTAGCAAATATCTACTGGGGCGAAAATTTCACGTACGAACTGACCATGCTGCACTAAAATGGCTATTGCAGTTTAAAATCCAGAAGGACAAACTGCGAGGTGGATTGAACTACTGCAGGAATACGACTTTGAGATCGAACATCGCAGCGGGAAATCTCATGGCAACGCAGATGCATTGTCAAGAAGACCTTGTCCTGAAGATTGCAAACATTGTAATAGGCAAGAGAGTAAGGAAGTGGTATCCGTGAGTATGCTCAGGGCCGACTACCCCAGCAAAGAGTGGAAGGACAGCTTTCAACGTGCACAGCAGGAAGGTCCGGACATCAAGCCGATCCTAGAATGGATGAAGGCCAGTGCTCCCAAGCCCATGTGGAGCGACGTCTCAGCGATGAGTTCGACCACTAAAAGCTATTGGGCCCAGTGGGACAGCTTGCTGCTTCAGGATGGAGTTCTGTGCCGTAAACGGGAAAATGTTCGAGGAGACAGCTGTCATTTACAAATAATTGTTCTACAACTGTACCGTAATGATTATTCAGGAGGCCATCTGGGAGTTAAACGAACTCTACTGAAGATCCGAGAACGGTTTTACTGGGTCTACTGTCGAAACGATGTCGAGGACTGGTGTCGCAAATGTACAAGTTGTGCGGCTGCAAAGGGACCTCAGACTCGTAGTAGAGGTGCATTGATGTTGTACAATGTTGGTGCACCATGGGAGAGAATAGCCATTGACGTGGCGGGGCCGTTTCCGGAAAGTGAAAGCGGTAACAAGTATTTCATGGTTGTGATGGATTACTTCACTAAGTGGCCAGAAGTCTTCGCCATTCAAAATCAAGAAGCTTCAACAGTTGCAGATAAACTAGTTCATGAAGTCTTCTGTCGTTTTGGAGTACCTTTAGAGATTCAAAACGATCAAGGAAGGAATTTTGAGTCTCAAATATTCCAGGAAACTTGCCGAGTTATGGGTACCCATAAAACAAGAACGACTTCTTATCACCCGCAATCTGATGTAATGGTAGAACGATTTAATCAGACATTGGAGAAGTGCCTAGCAAAAGTTGTAGACAATCGGCAACGAGATTGGGACAAGCACATACAACCGTTTTGTTGTCATATCGACGCGCTGTTCACGAAAGTACAGCAGTGACACCAGCTGTCGCAAACTTTGGAGGAGAATTACGGCTGCCTGCAGACCTGATCACCGGGATACCACCTGATGCTCCACGCAGTATAACCGATTATGCAAATGACTTGCGGAACAAAATGAATGACATTTATGAGCACGTCAGACAATCGGGCCAGCAAATGTCTGAAAAGATGAAAACCGGGTACGACCGCAAAATGAACAACAAAGAATTCGACGAGGGTTCATTTGTGTGGTTGCACAATCCAGTCCGCAGCAAAGGGAAATCTCCTAAGCTTCAAGCTAAATGGGACGGCCCGTACCGGATTGTGACCAAGATCAACGATGTAACCTACCGGATACAGAAAAGCGCAAGAGGGACTCCTAAGATCGTCCATGTGGATCGCCTGGCGCGTTATTATGGGGCCGATAATGCTCGGAACGAGCATGTTTATTTTTATTGTCACGAACCTCGAGCTCGTAACAATATTAACTTTGGCATCGCAATATATTTATGAAAATGTAATGTATGTACATAAAAACATAAATAGCTTTTATAAGAATAAACATGTTCATACTTTAAACACTAAGAACAAACATACTCGTAAGCTTGTAATACCAGTTACTAGACTCCACAGAATTGGTAATTCATTTATGGGGGCAACGTATACGTTTTACAACAAAATCTCAGAAAATGTACAAAATTTGTGATTAAACAAGTTTAAATGTTTTATTAAAGAAAAGTGGTACAAAAAGGGTTATTATAATATAAATTAATACATAAATGAAAATAACCCCCGGGAATGAGGTGATCGCCACCATGCTGGTTCTATAAAAATTCGTACAAAAATGTACACAATAAATTTATTGTAAATTGAAATATGTTTAAAAAAGTCCCGCTGGGTTTCATGCTGGTTCTTCCCAGGACAGAGGGTTTTTGCGAACCAGTGGTGAATAAAAAAATGACTTTCAATAAGTAGGTATTATACAATAATCTATATTAAATAAAACAATCATTCATTCATTCATTCAGTATATTCGGGAGTAAAGAAATTGTATTTAAATTAATATGTCTCTTGAGAAAGTAGATAGCCAGACTACGTGTTTTATCCAGATATTCTAATTTTACGTACCATAAGGTAAAAATAACGTTCGATGCCAAAACAAATACATTTCTCAGAAACACTGGGTTCCTCATTGTTTTTTTTCATCAGTTTCGAGAAACTGGTAAAATTCCAATCAAAACAGCAAATAAAGATTTTACTGCTGTCGCCGGGATCAAATGGGACTTGCTCCTTACAATTACATCTTAGACGCGTCTAATTCACTGAATAAACGGAGTTCGACGAACGGTAAATAGTCATATAAAATGTCATTTGCATTAAATTCTAATGTATAAAACACTATTAAACATAAATATATAAAATAAAGCTAAAATAATCACTCTTTATGAGCAGAAATGGAAATAAATGCTCGTAGCCTATTATTGTTGATGGTTCGGACGGGCCGAACTTTCGCGTGTCCGTGCCACATTTCAGCTTTGCTACACCAACGATTTGTTTTATCGTTGAACTAGATACCCCGACGTAGAATTTAACGCGGCTTCCATTTCCATTTTCCAACATAATTCCTGCCGCAAGCACAAAGAGCAATTCCAGGTAATTATTTCAGACGCCATTTTAAATGCATATCTTCTACATACTTTATTACAATTGTGTAGTTTTTATTTGAAAAAAAAAAATAAAACAAAAATGTCTATGCAAAATATTACAACTTATATCTAAGTTGTAATATTTTGTATAGACATTTTTATCTATATAAGTTACATGCCCGCTCCGATTATTTGAAGTTTGCGGAAGCATTACATATTCATACACACACATATACTACGCTATAAATTTTCACCGGCTATCTGTTAAATATCTCTATGATATTTTACAAAGAAATTAAGATTTGAATTTAAATAGTATTTACTATGTATTTCTGCAAATAACTTTACAAATATATAAAAGAACCATTAATTTATGTGCTCACAAACATTGTCCTCTCCATCTGAACAGTTTGGAATCAGCTGGAAATTCTCAATACCATTCATATCCGAATGCTTGGAGACTTTCCAGAGCATGACATTCCAAATTTTTTAGTCTCGTGTGATTGTTTTATAACTTTAAGTAATATGCCTATATTAACTAGTTAAGCGTGGAGAACGTAGTAATAGTTGAACGTGTATAGAGATACTTTGCTCGGTCCTTCCCTGTGAATCGCAATATGCTGCGTGAAACAAAGTCCCACGTTTAAGAGTTAATTCAAGCTCCAACAGAATTAGTGGAACCCTTAATTTTATCATATTAATATGTAGTAATAATTATATTAAATTCGATTTGTCTCATGTGGTGAGTGTAGGGAACCGGAGACCCTTTTTATCCTCAGAGGTGACAACGCATCTACATTTTGATTCTTTAACGAGGATAAATGTAGATGTCTATGGAGGAGGAGGGCAGGTAGCATCCTCTTAACTATTTCTGCTGCCAAACAGTACTTCATGCATTTCTGTGTATATGGTTTTCTAACTTATTCTCCTTCTCTAACTTATAACAACTCTTTGTCCACAAAATATTTTTACTTTTTTAGACATGCTTGTTTTCTCATAAAGTTTTCTTTATCTCTGAGCACGAGGTAACACTGCATAAAATGTTAGTTGAAAAATTAATTGGGCCTGGCGGAGAACGAACTTGGTTTGTTTTTCCATTGAACTCCCACAATTTGATCTATTTATGTATATTATGCTATAAATATATATTATAGGTATATAAAGTCGCCTTCACCGATTTTGACGACGGCAACTATACAAATTCATAATTCTTATCATGAGCCTTGATGTGGCTTGCTAACCTGAACTTGGTCTTCACATCTCTTTGGCATGCGTGACAGTAGAGTTAGCCAGATGAGCTATAAGTAGGAGGCGCTTATAATGTAGGAGTTCTAAGGTATCTCTTTGCACAGTTGGCGTTTTTCTTCTAAAGTTTTGAAAGGTTATTTCCCAAACGAGTTGACATTTTAAATATAATAGATAGCTCCTATCAACCATGCGTTTATCTGTCTTTTAACACGTCCTTTTAGCGAAGACGCTGAACACCGCGGGATTTTTTTACCTTCTGCTATCCTAGAGTAAATGAAAGCTAAAACTAAACGTAATTGACGGTCATTAATACGAACGTCATGCCCGCACTGATATTTTATAAATATCTACTATCTATCAATCACTATCATATGTTCAATAAAATTTGACATTTGGTTATTTTTTGGCAGCAGATCAAAGGTGATACTAAATATTATTATATATTATAAACATGAAATAATTCTCCTAATTTTAAACTGTCACACTCTTATGAATTATACGTTCCGTGCTATATTGGAATGTTAATTATGGCAGGAGACTATTAGCCAGCAACGGAACATATAACGGTAGTTATTTTAATAGATAAATTGTACTTTGTTAAATTACACGCTCAAAATGGAAATTATATTAAATTTAACCAATCGCAACTTCACCATTTCGTGTATTGACGGTGTCTATGAGTGTAGTAGTGGTGTAAAAATATCCATTATCCCATATGTGGGTGTTAAAAGTATACAAAGTGAAGCAAACCAAGAGATAAGCAGAAAGCCCCTTAATAAGTATTAGAAAATAAAAAATTACGATTTTGAGCCCGCACGCCAAGTGTCGAAACTATGGCAGATATCCTTCTTATGCGGAATTCAAGGAGAGGCCTATGTTCGGCAGTTGACTTAGATAGGCTGGTATGAATTAATAAAAAAAAACTACGACTTTAATTTCTGAGTTATTCCTTGCGCTGTTCCAAGCATCATGTTAACGCGGTAAGGTTAAGTTTCCTCGTGATATTTTCTATCACCGTCGAGCACGTCAGCATAAAATTGCAAGCAAAAACTTCATTAGTGTCGCCAGGGATCAAACTAGATATTCATAATATTGACAAACAATGTTTAGCCTCAGCGCTACTACGGATTTGCGTACTGAGTATTGATTTTACGCTTCCTTCGCAATTTATTCTAGAAGTGAAAATGAAAAACTTCTTTGAATTATTCTATTTTCAGCATGGAAGAATTTATATTTCGCTGTATTCGTCGTCAAGTTTGTTCAAAGCTGCTTGTACTCGTAAACGCGAGTATAGAATTACCTCGTAGGCATGTTGAAGTAACAGGACTAAACCGTTGCCAATTTACATAATATCTGTTTCACGCAACTGCGAAAAGAGCCTTCTTTTTTACGTTTTTGTGTTTTTTGCCAGATACGCGTCACATTTTAACCCTGTTTGTTAAATTGCTTGAAGTTTGATTAGATTATTTTATACTTTCCTTTAATATTTCCTTTATTTCATGGAAAAAATAAAATTTAGTCGAAATTTTTTTTACTAAACATTGCAGCAAAAATTTAAATGATAAAACACAAAAGCAGAGGAATTTCAAAAACAAATAAATTTAGCAAAAGATATAATTCAGACTAGCACTTCAAGGTAGCCGACACTCGTACTAATTAAAATACTTCTTACGAGCTTACAAAGCGACATTGCTACTTTAAAAAACTCTTTCGTAAATGACGTCATAGCCACATAATGAATCTGTAGAAAAGTCGGGTCTATAATTCTAATATTTTTTTGGAAAAAAAAGTCCAGGTGACTACATAAATGGCGCTGAATCCAAATTAGTGTTTTTAAGAATTTTTACATATAATTTAACAATGTTCGTCATCTATATATTGAACATACGAATAAAGCGATAGAAATGAAGCGATATTAACATCTAAACACGACATCGCTATTTCAAGATATTATTTTATATCGTAAAATAATTTCATTATGCACCGCTAGCAGCGCTGATAGCGTATTTATGACAGAAGTAGAATTTCTCATAGATTCTACATCACTTTATGCCTAATTTATGTTTATTATATATATTTTCGCGGGTTCGCTGTGCGATTGAGCCACCGCAGTCACACCTCAACTTATTGTGGCTGGGTACTAGAAGGTACAGTTTTGGTATAACAACGCCATCAACTTACTGCTAAATAAACTAATAATGAGTAACTGATAAAGTTAAACACAATTCTTTTAAATACTTATTGTAGCAGCATCAAAAAACTATCAGACTTTAATTATCCAGACTGGTGGCCACTGTCTGTATGATTTATCATTAATGAAAATTTTTGCGAAATTACTAATAAAACTGTGATAAAGACAGAAAGTCTTTATCTGAATATGTTGTATGTCTATCGGCATAGCAATATTTCACCATTTTGTTTTTGTATCAAGTCCGATATAAGTTATTGAAAATTAAATACGCTGTAAGATTTTTTCCATAGTTGATGGAATAGTTCGTTATACCGTTCACGCAATCTGTTTTTCTTTTAATTAGGTTGTAATTTTTGTGAAGTTTGAAATCATTTTAATATTTTCAGATATACCTATTAAAATTTTTGTGACAGTTCCGGTTTCATAATTCACATGAGTACCTAAATGAACAGGCTCTAGCGAAATAGTATTTACTACAAATATCAAAGAAAGCAATTTTTAAAAACACAGGTTTATTTTTATTTCAACTATGAGTTTAGCTATAGAGTATAACTATGAGCAAGCATTGGATTGATAGAATCTTGACAGTCATCTGTCAATGCCGGTAACATTGGTCGGCAAAAAAAAAATAATAAAAATCCGGGAGCAAAAAGTTTACTATGTGATTTCTATTGGCTTTGATTTGTTGAGTCCAAATCTGTTTAAAGATTTCAACTAACACCTCTAGCTTTTCAGATATTTACATTTAAATAAAATATCGGTATTGATACATATATTAAATATGTATATATTTTAGAACGAAAAAATTTACACTGATTGATGACTTTTACAACACAAATTAAAATGAAATATGAATTAAAAAATATAAAAAAAAAACACAAAAATGATAACTATTTGGTAGATTGCTTTCTTTTATACATTTTAACTGCTGTTTCTCGATTTATTTCTCAGCAAAAATCAGCTAGCATTGCTGGGGTCCACTTGCCGCTGTATCTTTTTTCCATATGTGCAATGTCTTGGTGGAATCTTTCACTATGCTCATCAGACACGGCACCAATATTTTCTGGGAAAAAATCTAAATGCGAATGCAAGAAGTGAATTTTTAAAGACATATTGCATTCAAGTTGATGATACGACGAAAGCAGTTCTTCTATCAGCTCTGTGTAATTTTCAGCCTTTTTATTGCCAAGAAAATTGTGACATACATTTTCAAAAGCTACCCATGCTCTTCTTTCTTTATCTACCAACTTTGATTTGAACAGTAGAACAGACTCAGAACACAACTAAATACATGTACATACCAACGTTCACAGATACCGCTGCCTGCAACTATAAGCAAACAATTCTAGTGCAAACAAAAAATGCTATTGCGTCGAAACTAGACGTGCTAGGTGAATTCTAACTAAATATTTGGCTTTAACGTAACTAACGTAATAACTTCCATATATACATTTTTTTGCTCTTATTTTGATGCCGACCAGTGTAATCGAACCGATTCAAATAAATTACGTAGGACGTAAGCAACCCAAAATCGATCCGTGGCGACTCCAATCATATTTTAATTGCAATTTTAAGATTACCACGTTCTCGGAGGTGAAAGAAAACTTCTCGAGGAAACCTGCAAATGTGAGAAGTCAAAAAAAAATTCGCAAATAATTTTTAAGTATGTGTGAAATCGATCATCCCGCGTTAGAGTCAACTCATTTAACTCCTTTTTGTCCTAAAACCCGCTGCAGCCTGTGCCTAGTGTGGAATGTATCTACGTTGCTACTTTTTACTTTTGAAAAGTTCATCAACTGCTAATCATAGGTCAAATATTGTTTTTCAAATAGGCCGGATATTTGCATTAGTATTAACGCTTGGCAAGCGGATTGGCAACCGCAGCTTTTTATTAATTTGCGCTGTTATCAGCAAGACGCTGCCACCCATACCCACAAGACGAAATGGGGTAGTGGTTTCTTTTCCGCCACCTCTACATGTCTAATATATTTCTACTTCCGTTTATCAATTGAGTTCCCCCCATAGATTTCCAAATAAGTTGGATATTTACCCTAGTGGATATTTACCCTAGTGGATATTTACCCTAGTGGATATTTACCCTAGTGGATATTTGCCATAGTTGCCATGTTTTGGATGTGGGTTGCCAACTGCATATTTTTATTATTTTGAGCTATGTTCAGGAAGACACTACTGCCTATCTTCTGAAAATTTTACCTTCGTTTATTAATATAAATATTCACACACCTTCACCTTCAATAGAACTACATTTATGAAATTTTGATGTCTACTCGAACATTAAAAATTATTGGCATGTGTTTTATGGTGCCAATCAATATTCAATGGGGCAATTATTAATAAAGACCATGAAATTCACCATTATTTTCTCAGATTCATCAGTTCAATCAGTTTAAAAATAACATATTTTTGATTCCAAGAAATTTTTCCTTCATAACTACACATCGGAAGACATTCCCGAAAGAAAAAAGGTGTTGCAAGACGTATGGTTTTTAATAGAAAAATGGTGACAAACGAGCAAAAATTCCACCTGGTGTTAAGTAGTTGCCGTGGCCCATAGACATCCACAACTATCCTCGATTACGAATCAAGTTGCAGATGCGTTCTCACCCGTGAGAACTAAGATGGAATGCTCAGTAGCAGGGATCTCCGGTTCTCTGCAGTCACCGTACGAACTAGTTTTGATATTATTAATACTATTGGTGATATTAATACTATTGATGATATAAATGCAATTCTGATAAACTCACTTATATGTTCATGTAGTGGATTATATTGCCAAATTTCAATAATTCCTATGTCCGATATACCAAGTGATCCAGTTTTGCTTATTTTTAGCACAAAATAGTGTTATTGATTACGAAGCCGCGGGTAAAAAGTTAGTAATGAAATAAAAATCTTATTTTATAGCATTTTAAGTAATGAAATCTCATTTAAATTTAAACGCAACTTAGTCCCTCTTATTGCGAAAAATAGTTTTTTCTCAGGCTTAAACTGGGGTAAACGGGGTCTCTTGCAATGAAGACGTCCCGTGGATTTTTTTTAAACGTTACCCCTACACTAGGATTTTCTCCTGTATCGTGGGGGCAGTTTACATACACAAAGTGCACAAGGACAAACATACAGACCCGGAACAATCATTTGTAGGCCATACAAATACTTGTTCCGTGCGGGATTCGAACCCGCAACCCCCAGCGCAGCCACTCATTGCTAAGCCACTGCACCACGGAGTCGTCAAAAATAATATATATAAATAAATATACGACTTAAAATGTAAAGTATGAAATTTGACAGCAATATTGTCATTTAATATTTCTTATTAATTCATAACAAAGAAATTTCTTTAAATTTGAGAATATCCTTATCATATAACGATACCTCACAAAATTCGAGATTTGCTATTTCATACTTTACATTTCTTTAAAAAAAAAAAACGTACTTCTTTAATGAAACATACTCTAGTTTAAATCTGAGAATAATTGTAAACTATTTGTGTTATAACTATAAGACAGTCCAAATGTTTAGCTTACTTAAAAAAGACCGTTTTTTTTTTTGTATGTACGTTACGCGATATCTTCGTCAATTGTGAACTGATTTTAATGTGTCTTTTTTAACTCAATAGATATACTTTAGAGGTAGCTCTGTATTAATTTGAAGAGAGTTTTCCACCCCTAAGAGTGGGTAAATAGGGGATGAAGTATTTGTTATAACTATTTAGTGGACATTCGAGCTTTTGATATTCCAAGTCCAATCGAGGTAGTCACGTAATTAGACTTTTAATAAAAGTAAAAGCCTAAGTACAGCTACAAAGAACAATAATAATTATCACACAATAGCTTCTGAAGTCGAACTTCTATAATAATTCTATAGACGATAACTTAGCACCGACTTCTAAAGCTATTATGTGGAGATTATTATCGCTTTTTAGTTCTTTGGGTTCGTTATCGAGTCGTAAGAATTTTTTTTGCAAGTCAAATTATAATATACTGCAATTTCTAAATGAGCAGCTAACAGCAATAACAGCATTGTAGAGGCCAGAAGAACTGGAGAAACTTATGCTAGAAATGCTAACCTCATCTCACAGGCAAGTACATCTTGTTGATTGACAAGGCACTTAGGACCAATTGGTGGCAGAAAATACATGCAGAAAGTCTGAATAGATGCTGCATCCTAAACATTTCAATCAAATATCAAATGCGCACTAAGATGGGTAATAAAAAGGGTCTCCCGTTCTCTCTTCACTCACCAAACGAAATACAGCAGCATCATGCTGCTATTTCAAATTGGTATTCTGTGAGAGCGTGTTTCTTTTTCGTTCGATACATTCGTGTAAAGCGATAATATAACGGAAGCGTGACTACCATATAAAATATGACATGCACCTAAACTATTACTACTAAAATATATTTTATAAATTTAGAGAATATTGGACATTTTTCATATCAAGATTTTTTATGGTTCATGTTTGTTAAATGTTTATATCATTTTAAATAAGTGTTATTTTATATATATATATATATATATATATATATATATATATATATATATATATATATATATATATATATATATATATATATATATATATATATATATATATATATTTATAAATATTTTTAATAATTTGTTTTTAAATTACTTTCCTGTTTTGACGGTCAAAATATTTTATTAGAGTTGTAATTCGATAAGTTTTAGT
Source organism: Parnassius smintheus behrii (assembly GCA_036936625.1). Taxonomy (NCBI): domain Eukaryota; kingdom Metazoa; phylum Arthropoda; class Insecta; order Lepidoptera; family Papilionidae; genus Parnassius; species Parnassius smintheus. Next base: position 12,952,368 of record JAUPFT010000005.1, on the reverse strand, counting down.
TTTAAATTCTTTCTAAAATATAACTTGATAATAATACTATAATTGCAATTTAATTTAGCAACCAAAAGTGGTTCATTTCTAAGAAAACTTTAGTGTAACTACAAATTGTAATATCTAGTATCAATATACATACGTATTAATATTGATGGTTAAGCTAGTTAATATCTTTTAATAATTGAAAATGCCATTTTCACGTAAATAAAACCATTATCCACTCATTTATACTAGTGTGTTGGAGTTTGACACATTGACGTGAGCCCTTTTGTAAGCTCACGTAAGTAATATTCAAGCAAAACTTTAGTCATGTTTTAAAGTAATTATAATAACTTTAAATAATTATATTTCCTACAAACAATATAATTAAATCAAACTTTGTGAGTGGGGTCATTTAGCAAATTGAAGATTATTGTGTAGCGCCCTCTGTATATTAAAATAAGGAAACCTTGTCTATCAATTTCAAGCCACAACTAAAACGTTAGATTAGTTTCAACTCACCGATAGTATAGGTGGCGCCATCTATCTGAAATGTGGCGCTTTTGCACTTCTTGAATAACTTGCCGCTGACCACTTGACGAGTGGCGCTGCCATGTGTCGCTGGATTCGCGGCGATTTCCCGCCTCACGGTGGCGCTAGTGTCGAATCTATTTCGTAGTTCTTCAAAAGTAGGTCCTGCCGACAGATCCGGCGTTCTATCACGGTAACCGCGTCGCACTTGCCCGCACTTCCGACCGCTCGGTATATTCGATTCAGCCGCTTTTTTGTCCATTTTCGTTCACTGTCTTACAACACTTACAGTTATTTTCCAGAGGATTCCAGTTTATGATCCGCAACCATAGTCGAACTATAAGAAAATATTTTGCAACATGAATACACAATAATTTGGGTTTGTTAATCATGTTGTTATCTCATAGCCAGACGTTGGAATTCGGTACATAACAAATTAAAATCAGGTATCATAAATGACGATGGAATAAATATTTGCTATACATATTTTTTTCATAAGTCATACTTCGAATATTATATGTACAAAAATTAACGTTACATCATACATCATACCTTCTATTTGTGAGCAATGGCTTCCTCCCATTTCCAAGAGTTATGGAGAAGAACGTTATTGCTCCATAGAGCAAGAGTCGGAAATTTTTATAGGTGGTAGAGCTACGCTACAGCTATCTTATAGTTGTAGCATGAATTGATCGGCTCGGCCGTGGAAGGACCACGCTCTTATAAAATACCACTGTAAAATAGCAACTTAATGTTGCTGTGTTTTGTATGGTGAGAGTAGAGAACCGGAGATCCTTTTACTGGAAGCGAGGCATTTCATATTGGTCTTTAGGGGTGATAAGGCATTCTGCATTTAGATTCTTAACTGAGGGTAGATGTAGACGTCTATGGGTCACAGGAACCACCTACCATCAGGTGGACTGTGCGCTCCTTTGTCACCCTTGTTGTTTCATAAATGCCCTTGAAATAATCATAATTATATAATAAACTTTCACGCCTGTCACCCTGAGGGGTAGGCAGAGACTACAGACTTCCATTTGGGACGATTCTGACACCCATATACCTACGCATACATGCTAGTCGGTTAAGGGTACTCCTAATTTAGCCAGTTTTCAATAAATCGCCAATTTGGTCGATAACCTTTCGTCTAGGACGTCCATTTCCGACTCTGCCGTTTACTTCTGCAACATAAATTTTCTTTATCACTGTTTCCTTAATCATTCTTTCCACGTGACCAAACCACCGAAGCATTCCTTTTTCAACCCTGGTCACAACATCATCTTGCAAACCACACTTTTCTTTTATCACACAATTTCTCACCCTGTCATTCAGATTTAGCCCTAACATACTACTTAATAACCGCATTTCTACTGCGTTCATTCTACTCTCGTATTTCTTCTGCCACACCCAACTTTCACTACCATACGTTGAAGTAGGGACCAACACAGCATTGTGAATACGTGCCTCTTTTGTCACATTCTGACTCTTCCCCCTTGAAATATTTTTTTAATTTTCCAAAAATGTATATGTACATATGTAACGACGCTGCTAGCGGTATGGTACGACATCGCAGGGTTATCTATTCTTTCCAGTCTAGTTTTTAACTTCCCGCTATGAAAGTCAATGAACAAAAAATCGGGAAATTATTGTTTTCACATCGGTTTTTAAAAATCGAGTTCTACAAGTACGTATGATAGATGATTGGAATCTATTCTGCCTATTTTTGCGATTATGTACGAATGTCTAAAAAATTTCCGTCAAATCAATAAAATATAACACAACACATCAAACTTAAATTTATAAATGATTGTACAATTAGGTGGCCTTATTATTGTATATAGCGATCTCTTCTAGGCAAACCTTTGTGAAGGACATTATTTTTATTTAAACGTGTGGAAGTGTGCATACATCACTGATAAACCTCGTACATATTACTAGTTTATATACAGTACCCGGTTGACCGAGCTTTGCTCGGTATTTTTCGCTCGATTTTTTTAATTCGTGTGTTTTGGAAATTATATTTAGATACAAATTACATACTGATGAATTATAAATAATATTTTTTGATCTTAGCGACATAACAGAAAAAACGGAACTGGTTATTTGAATAAAAAATAATGAGTGCAATTATTTTTATTTAAATTTTCGTGTTTTTAAAAAATACTAAAAAAAGGGCTCGAAAAAAATATATTTTCTCAAAAAAGAAAGAAACTTGAAAAAAAAAATAAAAAAGTCGGTCGGTCGGTCTGGGCTCGAACCGGGGTTTTACGATTTTGTGACCGCCCATTATACCAATAAGCTATTTATAATCACTACCAAACTGTCAAAATTTACCTTCTTATTCTAACTATATTGTAGCAGTTTTTAATTGCCTAAAAACACGGACAAAAAGACATTTTCTAAAAATAAATCTTAGCTAGATCGATTTATTATCCCCGAAACTCCCTGGACACTAAATTTTATGAAAATCGTTGGAGCCGTTTCCGAGATCCCGATTATATATATATATATATATATATATATATACATATATACAAGAATTGCTCGTTTAAAGGTATAGGATAATACGTTTAAGAGACAGTGCAATAATCAAATATATAATACTTATATACTTACATAAAATTAAAAGTGAAAGTTACAGCCTATATTACGTCCCGCTGCTGGGCCAGGCCTCCCCTCATTTTTGAGAGGGTTTTAGGGCAAGGAAGAGTTCACCGCGCTGCCCCAATGCGTGTTGGCAAACTTCACATGTCTTCGAAATATTTTTTTTCTTATTCCTCAGACATGCAGGTTTCCTCATGATGCTTTCATTCACCACCGAGCACGTGGTAAATATTATACATATACATATTTATAAATAATTTTGTAATACATTATAGCTTTGTACTATATCACAAACTTTATCAAGAAAAGTAGTAATGACAATAAAATTTATTTATTTTCAAACTATAAATTATCAACCTTTTATTTTTTTGTAGATTTTAGAAAATATAGAAACTTAACTAAAATAATAATATATTGTGTAAAATTGGTATTAATTGTAAATATTATAATTTTAATTATTATTTTTACAATAATTAATTATTATTTTTACAATAAAATAAGTATATTAAGTAGAACACATTTTAAAATAATAATTTTGACCATATTATTTATTTTTAAGTTATGATATGTGATGCCACCCGTGCCCCAGAAACGGAAACAAAAACTTTTTATTTTATAAAGTATACTTATTGAAGGTTACTCTTTTGTAAGAGCTACCACTAGTCCCGGGAAGAACCGGCAAGGGACTTTTTTAAAATAAAAACAAGAATAACAGCTTACAATACAATTAACAACACAAAACACATTATAAACGGCTCGGTAGCGATCATCTTATTCCCAAGGGTTGTTATCATCCATAAATTCCTTAATATTATAATAAGCCTATTTATATAAACTTTGTTTATTAAAGTTTTTGAACTTTGCGGAGGTCAAGTTTTGTATATTTTTTGGGATCATGTGATTGGTACTAGTAGCTTATATCTGTTCCTTTTATTTACGGAATGAATATCACTTATTTTATTAAAACTACTTTTATTTTTGTGTACATGTATAACATTTTCTTAAATTTATTGAGAGGCCAAGGTTAATATATTTATTTCATTTAAAAAACAATTAAGCTTTCTGACTGTTTAGATTTTAAATCATAGATAGCTTTTATGACACTCTTCTTCAAGTTTATCTCAGATCTAGTAGTATTAACATTTATTGCCTGCATATACATTAGAAAAGAAAGTAATATTTTTTTATTCAATATTGATTACAGCAGTGGTAGCCTCGCACCGGTAGGCGAAGTGTAGGGCGACCCTCACTAGGTGGAATGACGACCTGGTAAGACATGCAGGATGTCGATGGATGCAGGTGGTTCAGGACCGTGCTTTGTGGTATCCCTTGGGGGAGGCCCATGTTCAGAAGTGGACTTGTGAAGGACTAATTATGATGATGATGATGATTGATTACATGTTATTCGTATTGGAAGTCATTTTTTACATTTACCACTGGTTGGCAAGAAACTCAATGGGACTTTTTTTTTATAAACATAACTTAAAATATAATTATAATTTTTATATACGTATTCTTCTAGCCCTTATTCCATTTTATTTCTTGGTATGCAACTCGTATAAATTATCCGTTTCGTGATTAAATAAAAGCACAGAAAAATTTTACTACTCAAACAATCAACTCAATCGTTGCCCAACATTTTAGCTTAGTCTGAGATAGAAGATCTTTCCCATGCGATCAGTGCCAATAAAATATTGCCAACAGCCCAATCAAATGAAGTTGTCAGAGTAAAACATGAATGATTACAAATTTTGCTCACATAGAATTACGCTTTTGATGGTGGCGTATAGGAGGCAATAAATTTAACACGAATATCTGTTATATGTAAAAGATCACGAAAGGATTCATATTTTACTTTTATTATTTACTGTTTGTTTGTAAAACTTATTAATTTCTTAATGAGCTTGTCGGCTAACGTGGCTCATTTTAAAAAGTACGTTCTATCTGCACTTATTATTTACTGTTTGTTTCTAATATTTATTAATTTCTTAATGAGCTTGTCGGCTAACATGGCTCATTTAATGATAATAGTTATATCAGGATTTTTTCACCCATTTTAAATACATAATTCCGAGAACATTAAAATAATAAAAAATACAGTAAAATAATAAAATTGAACCCAATTGCTTAATTATAATTAAAATTGCCTACAAAAGGGATTTTATACATTCTGTTTACCGTTAGCACAGGGACTAGCTAGCTAGCCGTGTGCGGTCACCGACGTTACTGATTTGAAGTGCTGATTTATCAAGTGCTCAGCGGGTAGGAAAATACATGAAAAAACCTGCTTGCCTGAGAAACCAAAAAATATATCGTAGTCATTTGTAGTCCAAAACAGCGTCAAGAATTTTTCTCTGCCCTTAAATCCTCGCAGAAATGAGTCTGGGCCTGTTTAAATTAGTGGGACCTGTGTGGATTGTTTCATTACTTTTGATTCACTAAATAAAATCAAATGTGAACGTTTCATATAGTTACGTAACTATCCATTTTGTAGATTTTTTGAAATTTATTTTTATTATTTTAGCCGACATCAAATAATAAAACGCAATATTTTAGTCAATTGTAAATTTAATGACTTTAATAGTTATATTTATGTAATACTTTAGAGGTGCGCTTAAATAAACTTGAGGAAAATATTTTACCCCATAGGGTGAGAAAATATTAAAGGCTTTTAATATAACTGCTAGTAATACGACATTCTACTGGTTACCTTGAACTCCTTAGTCTCCTCATAAATGTCAAAGATTTTTAATAAAGTTTAATTTTCACAATTATTAATATAAAATTTCTCTCATATTGTACGAATACAAATAAAATTAAAGATCATTAAGTTATTAGTTTAACTTATATATGTCATTTATACTGTTGCTTTATTATTGTTCAGTTTTCAAGTAGTAAGGTGTAGGGACTCCATTTCTGCATGCGAGACCGACTAATTTGGTTCCACCACATTACTTATTTCTGTTGCCAACAATATCACTATCATAAAAATATTCTCACTATGTTATGGCGATAAAACTGAGTAGGTAATAAAGTAATTTATTTTCGTTCATTATGAAAGAAAGACTCAGAGAAAAATAATCAAATAAAAATATAAATGAGAATTCTAATTCATATTTTAACGAAAGTAATATTTAAAAATCTAAACAAGCTAAAAAAACAATTTAACAAATTTTCGGTATTCAGTAATAAGTCTTTGTCATTAATTACGATAATTAGTAGCTAATACCAGTGTGATCAAATTAATTTAGTATTTGTAATTAGTTTTTTTATATAATAAGAGTGACAAACGAGGACACAGCGCGTATGGTGTGGGCTATAGACATCTACACTACTTAACTAAGAATCAAAATGCAGATGCGTTGTCACCCCTGAGGTCAGAGATGGAATGCCTCGTTTCCAATGAAAAGAGTGTCCTGTTCTCTACACTCACCATACAAAACGCAGCAGCATTAAGCTGCTATATTACGCTGGTATACTTTGAGAGCGTGGTCCTACACCGGTTGAGACGACCCATTCGTGCTGCAACCACAATATAGCTGCAGCATGGGTCTACCACGGAAAAATGCATTTCCAGTAACTTAGTTCAAATTTAGGCAGGAAAATAGAATGACATTTTCTATTTCCCCTCTCAGTTACGTTTCTTCCAGTACCATATGTTATGAGCACCATTCTCGTCCAGAATATCAGTGTGAAATACCAGCTTAATGCTCAATTGTTTGGTAAGTGGCAGTTAAACTCGGATTGTCGTGGTTGACAGGATCATCGGCATTTTGATTTTTAACAGAAAATAGATTAATGTGTCCATGGATCACAGCACACATTCACCATCAGACTGTGCGCGCGTTTGTCACCTTATTTTTGTAATTAAATAAATAAAAATATTAGTTATATAAATTATTTATAAACTAATTATACATTATTAATTTTACAGCGTCATTATAACCTTTTCGGTGAAAACCACAGCGCGCCGTACGCTTGCACGCAAACAAATTAAAAGCTGTAAGCTCTTACCGGTAATGACATTTAATTTCGGGCATCTGTTACGTTAATACCCAACCAAACTGAAAAAGTTTAATATAGCAGTGCACAGAGGCGTGTCATATCCTAACACGAGTAATTCCAAAAAAGTTGTTACATAGTTTCACCTATAGTTAATAATTGTAAATAAATACCGACAAAGTTAAATACTTTAAAAATCGAAATAAAGCAAAATTCGTAGAAACTTAAACTTTTTTATATAATTTATCTTTTCTTTATTTTAATATAAGTGACAATGTTGTACTCATCAATACATGTAATATAATACAGAACAGCTTCGATGTTGTTGTGTTGTATTGACATCGCGCTGCGCCCGACCGAACGAGCTAGATATCCGAGAGAGACAACTGTAGCTCGGACTGATAATATCTCTGTATTTATAAGTTTCCTTTTCCAAAGCTGGGCCGTTTTATACATGATAGAATCATGATGCGGCTACATTTTGGTGTGACACGAATGGGTCGGCTGGAAAGGGGAAGGACCACACTCTCACAGAACACCAACGTAAAATAGCAGCTAATTGTTGCTGTATTTCGTATGGTGAGTATAGAAAACCGGAGAACCTTTTCCTCCTCAGAGGTAGTAGCGCATCTGCATTTTGATTCTAAGTCAAGGATATATGTAGTCCACACCACATCCACTTACCATCAGGCGGTCTGTGTGCTCGTTTGTCACCCTTATTCTGTTTTAAAAATCAGCATAATGATAAAAATGGCACGTATCCATCGACCATTTTCCCCGCCGAGTGCTATGTCAATATCATTCCTTACAAGCTACACATATTTCATTTATATATTCATCATTCATCATTACAGCCCTTTACAAGTCCACTGCTGAACATAGGCCTCCCCCAAGGTATGCCACAAAGCACGGTCCTGAGCCACCTGCATCCATCGACTTTCTGCATGTCTTACCAGGTCGTCACTCCATCTAGTGGGGGGTCGCCCTACACTACGTCTACCGGTACGAGGCTGCCACTCGAGAACCTTTCTTCCCCATCGGATATCGGTTCTTCGAGCTATATGGCCGGCCCATTGCCCCTTCAGCTTACTAATCCGTTGAGCTATGTCGGTCACTCTGGTTCTACTGCGGATATCCTCATTTCTAAGCTTATCACGCAGAGAAACTCCAAGCATAGCCCTCTCCATAGCTCGCTGAGCGTCTTTGAGCGTCCTCATACGGCCAGCAGTGAACGACCACGTCTCAGTTCCATATGTCATCACTGGCAACACGCACTGGTTGTACAACTTAGTTTTCAGGTTTTGAGGTATACCTGACGAGAAGATGCGTTGTAATTTCCCGAACGCTGCCCAGCCGAGTTGAAACCGTCGATTGACCTCTCGGTCGAAGTTGGGCTTACCTAGCCGGACTATTTGTCCCAGGTAAACGTACTCATCAACAACTTCGAGCTTAGTGCTCCCAACAACTACCGGCATAGGTGTGACATGGACATTAAACATGATCTTTCTTTTGTCCATGTTCATCTTAAGACCTATCCGTTGGGAAGCAATATTGAGGTCATTGAACATAGTGCTTAATTCCTCCAGCGATTCTACCATAAGTACTATATCGTCGGCAAGTCGAAGGTGAGTGATGTACTCGCCATTGATGTTAATACCGTATCCTTTCCAGTCCAGTAGCTTGAAAACGTCTTCCAATGCAGCGGTGAAGAGTTTCGGGGAAATAAAGTCACCCAGTCTTACACCTCTCTGCAGTTGGATAGGTTTCGTACTCTGGGCTTTCTCCTCAAAGTCTTCCATGAATATGTCGGCAACAATGGGAGATACAGGTGAGCCCATCGCCACACCATCTACTTGCTTGTACAAGCAACAATGGGAGATACAGGTGAGCCCATCGCCACACCATCTACTCAAGCCGCTGAAGAAGATTGGTCAGTTTTTACGATCAGTCAAGTGTAATGTCCCTCTGCAAGATGCAGGAGTGCACAAGCTTGATTGTGAATGTGGTCTCTCCTACATAGGACAAACTAAAAGATCAATAAAAACCCGCGTTAAAAAACATATAGCTGATGTGAAGAATCGAGGCTCCGGAAAGTCTGCAGTTTGTGAACACGTACAGGATCGCCTCCGTCACTACATCAGATTTGATAGACCACAAGTTACAGTCGCTAAAGAACACCTATTCCTTACAAGGATGATTCGCGAGGCTATTGATATCAAAAAACAACCTAATTTTAATAGAGAAGATGGCTGGGTGCTACCATCTGCTTGGGATCCCATAATAAATAAAATTAAATCCCAACCCAAGCATACAACTGCAAGACTTCAAGATACCATAAGTTCATACTGTATAGATCGGAACAAAAGTTAAATTTTAATCTATGGTAACCGCGGTTAACTATGACATATGGACGTTGAACATCTCAGTCCCGCCCGTGACCATGAGTGCTGTAAAGCATTCGAAACGTCGGGTATTTAAAAAGTTAAATATACGCAATAAATTCCGTAAAAACTAGTATTATTTCAATACTTGCTGTAATAGATGGCTATGATTTTAATGCCAGCAGAATTCAACAATTGTACAAAAACACAAATGTTTACTTTTCAGGGCTGAATGTAAAAATTTTATCGCATATTTCAGTATTTCACACCTAGTATGGGTAGTAAGTACGAGTAATAGCTATTAGGTAGCATGTATAATGCATGAGAAAAAAGTTTGCCGATAGCGTTATGACGTCACGTATACACGGAAGCTTTGCTACCGGTACCAAGCGCGGGACGCAGTTGGCGGAAGCAGACTGGTTGATCATCGACAAACTTTCAGAGCGAAGCTTATAGCACACACATATAACATTTCCTGGAACATCTAGGGTACTGACATCTTAGGAAATTGTAGCTGTCATAAAAATCGGTCAGAAGGTTATAATCATAATATTTCGCTATATACTCTCACATATTTTCAAACATTATAAGATAGCGGAGACTCTTCATGTAAAGGTAAAATAAATTCAATAAATGTAGTAAAAGCCCTTACATGAAAATTCAAATTTTAATTCATTTATTGGTTTGCTTATTCGGTTACAATAGATCTTAATAATTTCAACAAAAATATGGCCATAGTCTACCTTTAAGTGTGCAAATGAATTAAATACAAGATATTCTTTTAATAATTTTATTTGAAATCATTGATATTTCGTTTACATAAACTATTCTTATTTGTATTATCAACGTCATGACAATTCACAACTTAATATAATAAATGAAATATAGCGTCGTATAATTAAATAACATAGTTAAATAAAATGTTGTAGTTATTTCTATTCAATAAATATTATATTAAATTGATGTATTATAAATATTCATCAATATTATAATAAAGTTATCATTTACTACGATACATTAGCATTTACTAGGTTGTAGAGCGTTTTATTCGGCTAACTAGTCAATTTGGTACTCCCGGACTTACTCATTTTTTATCTAATTCGACCAAAAACCCTAGATGTGATATGCTGACCACATAAGGCAGAACAGCATAAACAAAATTATTATTGTTGTTTTTTTCTCGATAATGTAAACCTAAAAATAAGAAAATATTACATAATATTTCAGCCGAACACCTTGTAAGATTAAGCTCCAAATCGCGTGACTAGACCGCTGCAGGAGAATGTTAACTCAAATATAAAGCTTCCGCATTTCCAAAGACTGTCTGTTTTTCAAAGGACTTACGAAATCTCTTAAAAAGGTCACGAATAAGCAATGAGACTTTTCTGCGATACCTATTGGCTAAGGTTACGAACCAAGTCGTGGGTTTTTATTTACTATTTGAATAGTATCGTGTACCGCTCTAAACAAAATCATTTTAAGCCTACTTGGACTGGTTAACAAGAGTGGTTATGAGTAATGTTATAATAATTGCAATTTTTTTTTAATTTGAAGAAATTAGATTGCGGTCAAGGCATTTAATATACAATATCCTACTGCTATTACAATGGTAGAGAAAGTGAATACAATATTTAAGAGCTTCCTTATTAAGTATTTCTAGGTGGTGTAACTTTTTTTCTGCCTAGGAATCCGTTTGGGTAGGTTTTTACCTACTACGGCCATCAAATAGTAGTACCTGCACTGCTGTGTTCCGGTCTGAAGGACTTAGAGTGCCATCTTACTGTTCAGAGGCAACAGCTTATCAGTAGTCGTCTTTGTTTGAAGTTGGCTGAAGAAGTCACTTCCCATCATATGGAGTGAAATTCGTTCATCACTTCAGTTTTATATAAAAAAAAATAATATTGGTTTTTGTAAAAATGGTATTAAAAAAATGGAAAATCCACAAGCTCACGCCTCATAAGCGTTTCATTTAATTTTGATGAAAAAAGTCACCACAAAAAAATCGATTAAACAAAGTAAGAATCGATATAGGCTGTATGGTATTTGTCCTTTATGCATCCGGGGCTAAAAAAAGAAAATCAAATGGAAATTATTAAAAAAAACATCATTTTGTTAAACTACGTATACAAGGCTATTGATACGAAATACGAAGCCAGTTGCTGTAATTCCAAATCTAATAAAAAATCCCGGTCTCGATACGTCAATTTTTTCGGGAGTTATCATGACCACATACAAAATCAACGTACTGACATCCGGACGTTCACGTATTTTTTTCAAACCGTTTGTTTCAAACTAGCAATATAAAATAATATTTTGGAAAATATATGATAGAATATAATTAGTATTTTCTTAATATACGACTACTCTTATTATTGTAATATGGTTATGATAGAGGTATTTTTAAACCACAAAATTGCTCGACCTTGACGTGTCTGGAGTAAAGCATTACCTCAAACGCTTCGCGTTATAAGGCGTGCAAAAATTATTGGTATGTATCCTATACAAAATAGATATTGAGACTACGGAATATTTCTATTTAGTCTTCACTTCTAACCCACTCCTTAAGAAGCAATGGTATTCATCAAGAAAGTTTATTTTCGTAAAGTAATTATTGCGAGTGCGGCTTAAATTTCAAGTGAAAAATGAAACATCACATGGAAAATGAAAACCATTACTCATCTACTCATTAAATAACAATGGCCTTCACCAAGACACTAGAGTATTTAAATTTGTTCCTAAATAAATGAGTGTGAGTCTTAGACCTACAAAAAATACAGACGGAGCTGGGTGACGTGGAAATCAAAACCATGGTCGACTTCATGGGGAAAACTTTTAGGAGCTTTTAAAGAATGAAAGAAGAAAAGTGTGTGAGTGAGTGCCCGTCAAGTAGTACAAGTAGTAGTAGTAGTCAAGTAGTAGTAGTAGTGCCCGTGGTTTCGATACCATTTGAAATATATGCGTAGCGCTCGGTTTAATTTTTTTGTTTTTCTCTTCTGCTGATTTTCTTATCAGTTTATGAGTGTGTACAGGAGACAAATATATAATACAAATAATCGTTTTTTATTTGTTCACTTTATAAACAAAATTATTTTAACCAGATCAAATAAGAACGAGAAGGTTCTGTATTTGACGCGTTTGTCTTTAAATGTGTTCACCAATTTCTCAGGAATGGCTGAACCGATTTAAATTATTCATTGTAGACAAAATATATTCATAAGTTGTAAATGGAAGATTAAGATTATAATGTAACTTATAAGAGGAAATTCTAGTTTTTACTTGGAACTTATAATAATTCTTAGACCCCTCAAAAGTTTGAAATAACTGAATCGTAATATAGTAATAAAATAGCATTTAAGTCGGATGTGATTTTTATTAAAAGTTGAATTCTTTTGAAGGTAAATGTTTGTGAGTAAAGACGTTTTTAATTCGAGTTAAAGTTCTTCACTGGCAAAGATAAGCAGCGTCTCTGTTTCTGAAACTGTCAGTTACACTTTATCGTTAAACATCTATGTTAAACTCTATAGTAAAAACACAGTAACTTGGTTTAGTTAGTAGGAAATTAGCTGAACGCTGCCCAATAAATAATAATTTTCGTGCCTCATCATCACTATTATAATAGCCTATAAAAAGTCCAGTGCTAAATATAGGCCTATTACCATCAACATAAGTTGGCAACCGAAGTTTTTTTCATTAGTTATTAGAATGCTTCTCCGGTTTCATTTCCATCTTTCACTTCTTAGGACACCCACAGATTGGAAATAGGGGTAGTAGTTTCTCTTACGCCGCGACTACACGATCACATCCACACGATGAAATAAGTTTCTGCTTTACAATATTTTATATTATCATATAATTATTTACTTTATACAAGCTGGTAACCGGCGCATTACAGTCTCAGAAGAAATAAATTAAAGATTTGTGGAAATATCTTTTTAAATTTGGAAGAGTTATATCGTTTAATTAGGAATGACAATTTATTCATTAAAGTTGGATGTTTAACTTTCGAATAAATTTGGCGGTACGCTACGCGCGCCATATACTGTAAGTTAATTGTACTTTGCCAATAACCTCCGCGCAATTACAAGCGATAAGTGGACAAAGTGTTACCGCAATCTAATGAACGGTATGGCAGTGCTTAAAATACGAACAAACAAATATATACGCGGTAAATTTATACGTGGTAAAGCCATACTGTAGTTATGTTAGTAGTATAGTTCTAGCACGAATGAGTCGGTTCGACCGGGGAAGTACCACGCTCTCACCTGTGTTTCGTATGGTGAGTTTAGATAACGGAGACTCTTTTTACTGGAAATGAGGCATTCCATCTTAGTCCTAACGGATGGCAACGCATCTGTATTTTGATTCGTAATCGAAGACAGGTGTAGATGTCTATGGGCCACAGTAACCACTTACCGTCGGGTGGACTGTGTGCTCGTTTGTTACCCTATCCTATAAAAAACATTATTTTATATATTAGCTTTAAATAGTAACTATTACGTATTTTGAATCTATAAAGTAATATTTTATTTATAAAGTCATATTTTTATTTCACTTTAATTAGTGAAACAGGTGATAGAATTCCTTTCTGCCTAAGAGCCGTCAGACTAGGTTACTGACCCTTTTATTTAAATCTGCCGCCATTTAGAAGTACTTGCACTGCTGTGCTCCCGTGTGAAATGTATAAAATATAGACTAATATCATAATAACATAAGGTATTCACTCGGTGGAGAAAACGCATCTCATCTTTTCAACGACTTCATCATTTGAAGTTGGCTTTAGATGTCTATGGATTCCAGTAGTCACCTGCCACTGGGTGGACTGTAAGTTCGTTTTTTATAGGACAGAGTGACAAACGAGCAGACAGTCGACCAGATGGTAAGTAGTTGCTGTGGCCAATAAATATCTACATCTATCCTCGATTACGAATCAAAATGCAGATGTGTGTGAGACACGTGAGAACTGAGATGAAATGCCTCGTTTCCAGTGAAAGGGGGCTCCAATTCTCTACACTTACCACACAAAACACAGCAGCATTATGCTACTATTTTACGCTGGTATTCTGTGAGAGTGTGGTCCTTCCCCGGTCGAGCCGACCCATTTGTGCTACAACTATACTACTAATATAATTGCATGATGGTTCTATCACGTTTCGTTTACTACCGTCAGTTTAAAAAAAACGCAGGTTTCCTTACAATTTTCATTGCTAAGGATGCAAAATAGTACTTAAAATTACAGTTATTGGTGCTGAAATTGAATCTGAATTGTGTACGTGTGAATGAAATTTAAGTCGAGCACTTATTACTACGGTAGCTACTAAACGAGTTGCGTAAAAAAAATTGAAAATGAGGGAGAAAAATACAGGTGTTGACGACGCTCACGTTGCTTCTCGAACACCTGAAACATAAATAATATTAATCAATAAAAAATAAAATATGTAAAATATATACTCATAAAACATTGTCACTTACCTTATGTACTTGCTGTTTTTCTATAATAAATAAGTACGTGTGCATACGGGGACGGTGGCACTTACCGCGATTTTTATCAGTAGGGTGAAGGTATATTTGCAACAACGGTGTTGCACCGCTGAGTACATGATCCCGCGTTTCGAGTTAGTTGCACTAGAACATCATACGAGGTGACACCTATGTCTCCCTCCCCGCGGATGTACACGCGCTCACCAAATTTTTTTTTTGTATATTTTTCTCCCAGACGACACCAGCGGCCTACATCATCAACATAGTGGTCCTTCGGCCGAATCCTTACGTCGTCTGCAAAAAATATAATAATAATAAGTACCAGTTATGTTCCACGCGCCGGCTACGCCGCAAAAAAAGCGACGACCACGTGGCACCGCTGCAAAATCGGAGTGCAAGAACAACCAAGATGTGTTACCATCGTTCAGCTTAAAGGATGAAGTGCTGGAAAAACCTGGAAATGCGCTAAGTGCCTCTAGTAAGAGTAAAAAGTCATCAAAGACCGCAGGCACGTCGTCAAGTACGGCACGCAAACGGCAATTGGAATACGAAACCGCTAAAGCTATGGCTCTCGTGGAAATACAAGCAGCGGAAGCTGAAGTGCAAGCAGCTGAAGCTGAAGCAGAAGCCAAAGTT
Source organism: Parnassius smintheus behrii (assembly GCA_036936625.1). Taxonomy (NCBI): domain Eukaryota; kingdom Metazoa; phylum Arthropoda; class Insecta; order Lepidoptera; family Papilionidae; genus Parnassius; species Parnassius smintheus. Next base: position 12,936,763 of record JAUPFT010000005.1, on the reverse strand, counting down.
AAGAGTGCTCAGGCAGAAGCTGCCAAGCTTAAGGCAAATATTCAGTCGAAGCTGCTAAACAAACAGCTTGCAGCTGAGATGGCAGAATTGGAGTCTCATTCACGCTCTTCCCACAAGTCGGCTATGAAATCTTCGACCAGCAAAGTCGAAAATTGGCTGAATGCTCCAGGAAACCAGCATGAGGAGAACCGAGAAGAGTACTCTTGTGAAAAAATCGGCCTAGAAAAGCTGGCACATGCCTTGAATGATGCAGTAGCTGCCTCATCATATAAAATACAGAACCAGGAGCTCTTAACAAGATTAGCAACGTCTAAAGACCTGCCTTTATTTTTTGGAGATCCAATGGAGTGGTTGCAGTTTAAACAGGCGTACCAAGAATCTACCCAATTATGCAAATATAGTGACACAGAGAATTTATGGCGGCTACGTAAGTGTCTTCGTGGCGATGCTAAAGAAGCAGTGACTTCACTCTTGATTGGTGGAACTACACCCGATTTAATAATTGACACCTTAGAACTTCGATTTGGCAAACCAGAAACAATTATGAGTAAAATAGTTTTACAGCTTAAAAAACTATGTCCGTTGCCGTTAACTTATCATAATGATATCATTAATTTTGCAATAAAAATAAAGAACTATGTGGCTGCTGCCAAAGCAATGCAACAAAGTGATTATCTTCGCAGCCCGGAGTTAGCATCGATTGTCGTATCTAAGCTTCCAACTTTGCTTGTCGCAAAATGGACCGACTACGTTTATGAACAGCGAGAGTGTAATTTACCGAAGCTAGAATTGCTTAGTGATTTTTTATATGAGGAGGCCACTAAAACAGCTGCATCAGGAGTAAGTCATATTCACGCTCAATATAATTTAAAGAAGCCCGATGAACGTAAACACCGTTCACACTCGTTGTTGTACACAAATAGTAATCAATTACAAAACGCGGAAAAGTGTACATTTTGCCGAAAATGGGCTCATGGTGTCGCAGATTGTTCACGGTTTAAGCGCGCCTTACGCAAAGATCGCTGGCGATTTGTACGCGTAAATAAACTTTGCTTCAAATGTCTTGCCCCCCGCCATACGAATGGTATGTCTTGTATTGGCAGTAATTGCGACATTGACGGCTGCAATCAACCGCATCATCGCTTACTGCACTGGATTAAACCATTGGAAGAAAGCTTAAAAACTGTGGAGCGAAGTGAGGATGAGCATCCCAGCACCAATGAAACAGTGACTCATACGGTGGCATCCCACTGTCACAAGGTGCTTTTGAAAGTGGTGCCGCTCACTCTTCACGGACCGAATGGCAGTTTGCATACGCATGCACTACTGGATGATGGAGCTACCGTGACGGTGATATCCTCTGATATCGCAGATGAGCTCGGATTATACGGTGCAAACGTAATATTGCGCGCGCGCAGCGCATGGGACTCGGGCGAGCTTGTGTGTGAATCTCAAGTAGTGAGTGTTAGTGTTACCAATTCGTATAACGAAATGTTTACTTTCCGTGCGCGTAAAATTAAAGAATTAAATTTACCAACACAAAAAGTGCCGAATATGGACTTTAATAATTATGGATTGTTAAGTGAAGATCTTATGTTATGTAATTGTAACGCTAAGCCAAAATTATTAATAGGTCAGGACAACCATCATTTAATTTCTCCCATTCGTTGTGTTCGTGGTAAGCAGCGTGAGCCGTACATAACTCAAACTGCGCTTGGATGGTGTGTGCACGGATATATGGTAAGTGATGTTAATTGCACTGATCGCTTTGTCTCTTTCATTAATAGTTGCACCGAAAAAGCGGGACAGTCGCAGTGTATCTTTCACTTACACACGGTAGAATCGATTGCTAGCGATCTCTCTCTCGATAACGATAACGGTGAATGCACCTGCGCGCAGTTGCACGATGCGGTTCGTAGATCCTTCGCGTTAGAGTCTATTGGTGTAGGTTCGAAGCCGCGCCGCAACCCAGACGAAATACGCGCTTTACAAATTTTAGATGACACTGCAGAGTTAGTAAATGGTCAATGGAATGTCGGCTTACCGTGGAAATACGATGAATTACATTTACCCGACTCTTACCCTAACGCTTTTAATCGTCTAAAGTCAATAGAAAGAAAATTTTTGCTCAACAAAGAGTATGCAACTCGTTATTGTGAAAGAATGAGATACTTATTTTCTAATGGTTATGCTAGAGAACTTAATGAGACCGATGAAAACTCTAATAAACGTATAATATGGTATTTGCCGCACTTTGGTGTAGATAATCCAAATAAGAAAAAACTGCGTTTAGTTTATGACGCGGCAGCAAAGTCGAACGGTTATTCTTTAAATGATTTTCTTTTACAAGGCCCTGATTTGTTACAATCGTTATTAGGAATAATGTTACGATTTAGAGAAAACCGCGTAGGTATCATAGGGGACATAAAAGATATGTTTTTAAGGATTAATGTACGAAAAGAAGATGTTAATTCTTTGCGTTTTTTGTGGAAAGATATCTATTTAAGCAATGAAAATGAACAATTAGGCTTCGGAAGTAGTAACAAAGGTTCAAAATTACCTATACAACATCCTGTTAAGAAATATATTATGACGTCATTAATTTTTGGCGCTAACTGCTCCCCATTTATAGCACAATATATTAACCAAAATAAAAACACATTGCGCTTTCAGAATAAAATGCCGGATGCAGTTAATGCAATTAGGAAAAATCAATATATGGACGATTTTATCGATAGTTTACCAGACGTCGCTACTGCTACAAAAATGATAAAAGATGTTTCATATATTAATCAGAAAGGTGGTTTTGTGATGCGTAACTGGTTAAGTAACAAGTCAGATGTTCTTAATGATATGCCAAAAGAGACTTTAAATGACATGGCGATACGGTTTAATGTTGAATCCCAGCCGGAACGAACGCTTGGGCTTTTGTGGTTTCCCGCGAGTGATATGTTCGGGTTCGATCTTTCGTTAAAGCGTATACCGAGTGATATTTTACAACTATCACGAAAACCGACTAAGCGTGAAGTTCTTCGTATTATAATGTCTGTATATGATATTCATGGTTTTTTAGCACCTTTTACGATAAAATCCAAAATTTTAATGCGCGAAATATGGAATGTAGGTATAAAGTGGGATCAGGAAATGACAGATAGTTTATTTGTTTTATTTAAAGATTGGATTTCGCAGTTACAAGAAATGAGTTACGTTCGAATCCCGCGGTGGTATTTCTATAGCAACGATTCTGTCGGTGTGAATGAGAAGAGCGGCCACACCGTAAACGACGATGAGACGTCGTTGCAATTGCATATTTTTTGTGATGCATCTCCATGCGCATACGCATGTGTTGCTTATTGGCGTAAACAAGACAGCAACGGCGTGCAGGTGTCATTCATTGCGAGTAAAAGTCGCGTTGCGCCGTTAAAACCGTTAACTATGCCTAAACTCGAACTTCAAGGCGCGCTATTAGCATGTCGCTTGGCAGAGACTATAAAAAAGGAGCATAGAATTAAACCGTCACGTGTTTTTTATTGGACTGATTCAATGATTGTTATTTATTGGATACGTAACGAGCATAGAAATTACAAAGTTTTTATTGCAAATAGGTTAGGTGAAATTGATGAGTTAAGTAAAATTCATGAGTGGCATTATGTGCCGACAAATTTAAATATAGCCGAAGCATTAAACAAAGGAGTTTCCTGGCAGTTTATACCACCAGCCAGTCCTCATATGGGGGGAGCTTGGGAGCGTCTGATTAGAAGTGTGAAAACGGCACTGAAAGTCGTTCTTAGAGAGAGGGCTCCTCGAGAAGAAGTTTTATTAACGCTTCTCGCTGAAGTCGAAAATATAATTAATAGTAGACCGCTTACCCATGTTTCGGTGGACCCTCAAAGTAAAGAGGCATTAACTCCAAATCATTTTTTACTAGGATCTTCGTCGAACTTACCTGTACCTGGGGTCTTTGATGATGGCGACATGTATGTTAGACGACAGTGGCGTATTGCCCAACGGTTGACAGACTTATTTTGGAGCAGATGGGTAAAAGAGTTTTTGCCAGAGCTAATTCCTCGTCGTAAATGGGATAGGGAAGGTCCGCAATTAAAAGTAGGAGATCTTGTAGTAGTAGTCGATCCATCATTATTTCGAAACTGGTGGCCAATAGGTATTATTGAAAAGGTTTATCCAGGTTCAGACGGCAGAGTCAGAGTAGTTGACGTTAGGACTAAGTCAGGAGTGATGAAGCGATCAGCTGCTCGCGTGGCCTTTCTCCAGCTTGATGATGAGTGTCGGCGAACCGACACTTGGGGGGAGGATGTTGACGACGCTCACGTTGCTTCTCGAACACCTGAAACATAAATAATATTAATCAATAAAAAATAAAATATGTAAAATATATACTCATAAAACATTGTCACTTACCTTATGTACTTGCTGTTTTTCTATAATAAATAAGTACGTGTGCATACGGGGACGGTGGCACTTACCGCGATTTTTATCAGTAGGGTGAAGGTATATTTGCAACAACGGTGTTGCACCGCTGAGTACATGATCCCGCGTTTCGAGTTAGTTGCACTAGAACATCATACGAGGTGACACCTATGTCTCCCTCCCCGCGGATGTACACGCGCTCACCAAATTTTTTTTTTGTATATTTTTCTCCCAGACGACACCAGCGGCCTACATCATCAACAACAGGGCTGAATTTTTTTTTGTAATCTTTAATTTTTCTGTGAACATTCTATGGACAATGTTATTCTGTCAATATGTTATAAATAAACATTTATTAATAAAGTTACTTAAGAAAATATCCGAGTGAGGATTAAGAAATTTCTGGATTTACTACCTATGACATAAAGCCACTTACTTACTAATTATTAGTCAGTATTAATACTACTAAGGCGATGATATCCATGTCTTAAAGAACCTGAATTAATTTAAAAAAATTAGGTTGTATTTTGTTCAGAAGTGATTAACAATTTATAGAGTTCTAAATATTTTAAACGCAAACACTAAGCCAGAGATAAACTGGATTAAGACTAATTTGTTGATATCCCTATTTTTTCTAGTTAGTTTGTGGAACAGGCATTTGTAAGTAAGAAATTTAAAGCTCCTCATTACAGCTGACAGCTTACAGTTAAATGTATTCGCGTAGCAGCGGTGGCGGAGTCGCTTGGGCGGGTTCGCTGGGGAGGATTTAATTTTGATTCCGACAACACTTTGTGCAAGAGAATTAAAAATAAATTGCTGGGTCTAAACGGAAATTAACGAGCGCCAGCAAGCGCTGAAATGCTTAAATGATATTTAGAAAAATATATGTTGGCATAATTCTTAAAACGCTTATTTTAAGTTTATAAATGATTTTGAGGCAAATGCAGGAGAATTTTGTTGTTTTTTTATAGAATAAGGATGAAAAACGGGTACATAGTCCACCAAATGATAAGAGGAGACTGTGCCCCAATAACATCTAAATCCATATTCATTTAAGAATCAAAATGCAGATGGGTTGTCATCTCTAAAGACTAAGATGGTATAAGGATCTTCGATATACTCACCATACGAAACACAACAGCATTCAAGCTACTATTTTACGCTGGTATTCTATGAAATCATGGTCCTTTATCCGGTAGTGTGGAAACATTTGTGCTTCAAACATAGGCATTATGCCAGTGAGATAAAAGTGACCTATCTATTGTGGAAGAAATAATTCTACAAGCAAGTAGATGGTGTAGCGATGGGCTTACTTGTATCTCCCATTGTCGTTGACATATTGATGGAGAACTTTGAGAAGAAAGCCCTTCTTACTTCACCTGTAAATCCAAGGTTCTACAAGCGATACGTAGACGATTCTTTCAAAATTTTACCACCAAACAAAGTAACTATATTTTTAGGACATTTTAACTCAATAAACGCAAAAATACACTTTACTATGAAGTTAGATGAAAATAATTCCTTGAACATTTTAGAAGTGTTAGTCATTCAAAATCCTAACGACAACTGAATATATCAATTTAAATTCACCGTTTATAGTATACTAATCGATATATTATAGACGGTGAATCTCACCATCATCCTTCTCAGTTAGCTAACGTGGGCAAATCTTTGTTACAAAGGGATGTGTGACAGTAAGCACCTGGTAATTGAACTTCAACCCGTTAAGCAGGTATTGCAAGACAACAAGCTTCGAGTCCCGCGCCTAAGTGACATTGACGGAGTGAAATTTATCACAGTCGAGCGTGTGCCTGTTGTACTACAGTCAGATAAGTCACTTAATGGCTAAATCTTGAAGCGAGCTTCTATTAGAATATTCTTTCTACAAGCATTCTACAAGCCACCGAAGAAGCTTATTCAGTTCTCACCACCTGTCAAGTGTTATATCCCTCTATTATATGCAGGAATGTACAAGATTTTTTGTGAAAGTGGCCTCTCTTATATAGGGAAAACAAAAAGATCAATAAAACCAGTAAAAAGAACGTATAGACTTAAAACACTAACGCTCCAGGAAGTCAGCAAATTGTCACTATATCTTTAACTACCTCCCGCCAATACATCGGCTTTGATAGACCTCAATACTCACGTAAGAACATCGGTTCCTACTAAGGATATAGAAAGTGAGGCTTTTGAAATAAAAAAAAACATCCAAATTTAGAGAAGGAAGCCAGGTACTGCCAACTGCTTGGAATCTTGTAATTTATAAAATAAAAACTAAACCCAAACAAACCACTGCAAAACCTCCAGACACAGGATGCTCGTTCCGCGTGTATCGAATCAAAAATAATAATTAAAAAGCTGAAAGTACTCCAATTTAACTTTGCAGTTTCGGTTTATAGTTTGGTTATTGATAATTAAGTCCTCGATTAAATGTGTTTTGCTTCCTTCTATATTCTATGTATATTTTACTTTTTATATGCATATGTTTTAATTTAGATTTCCGGCATATATAAAAGGAACAGCCATTTTTTTTACGTGATAGAGTCAGCTCGACCGGGGAAGGACCATGATCTCACAACATACCAGAGAAAAATAGCAGCTTAATACTGCTGTGCTTCCTATGATGAGTGTAGAGAATCGGAGAGCCTTTTTACTAGAGAATAGATGTAGATATAGATGTCTATGGGCCACAGCATCTACTCACAATCAGGTGGACTGTGTGCTCAAATGTCATCTTTATTATATAAAAACAGACGTTAAGGCGGAGAGAAGAGAGGTAGCCAAGAAGGTTATTTGTAAAAAGCATTTACTGTTAACAGGTTTTTTGAATATTATACTAATGAACTAATTCACATTTAAAATAATGTAACAGCTTATTATACTAAATAATAAATAATAAAAGCTTGTAAATGTGAATTTCTCAACCAGATATAAAAATATTAAGACACTCTTAAAAAGAAAAGTCGCTTACAAAGAGACAAAGAAAAAAAGCGGCCCATTTACGTTTGCTTAGTGAAAATTGAGACTAATAGGTGTTTAAGGGCTTTAGTTTTCTTTTACTCAATTTGAAGAATAATGATATATTATTTTCTTTACAACAAAAATATGACATATCTTTTAACATAGAAGATTATGTAAACACGTAGTATAATTGTAATTAATAATGCAGCAGAATATTTCTTTTAATGAATATGATCGAATGGTATCTATAATATTGTTGCGTGCCATAATTGTCTGGTACATGGCCACTAGCGCCATCTACTATCGAGTAGCAAAACTAGGAAAGCTTTCTAGAAAATTTCTTACTAGAACTTACTACACCTTCGAACATTCTAGATGTTTTAGTATAAAGGGCCCCAATATATGGCCGGTGTCGACCGCAACCCAAGTCAGTATTGAATTGACAAAACAAGCGAATCTTTTGGAGCGATATAACTGTGAACTAAAGTGATTAGTGTGATTTATTATTAGTGTATTTTAGGTTGTAATTGGTGTTCGATAATTAAAGTGTCAGTTTTGGTAATTCAATACGATAGATTACTTCACTAAGTGGCCAGAAGTCTTCGCCATTCCAAATCAAGAAGCTTCAACAGTTGCAGATAAACTAGTTCATGAAGTCTTCTGTCCTTTTGGAGTAAGTACCTTTAGAGATTCACAGCGATCAAGGAAAAAATATTGAGTCTTAAATATTCCAGGAAACTTGCCGAGTTATGGGTATTCATAAAACAGAGCAACTTCTTATAACCCACTATCTGATGAAATGATAGAACGATTTAATCAAACATTGGAGTTGTACCAAGCAAAAGTTGTTGAAAATCGGCAACGAGATTGGGACAAGCACATACAACCGTTTTTGTTGTCATATCGAAGCGTTATTCACGAAGGTACATCAGTGACACCAGCTTTCGCAAACTTTGGAAGAGAATTACGGCTGCCTGCAGACCTAATCACTGGAATACCACCTGATGCCCCACGCAGTATAACCGATTATGCAAATGATTTACGGAACTGAGCACGTCAGACAATCGGGCCAGCAAATGTCCGAAAAGGTGAAAACCCTGTATGACCGCAAAGTGAACATAAAAGTTTCTACGAAGGTTCACTAGTGTGGTTGCACGAACCAGTCCCCAGCAAAAGGAAATATACTAAGTTTCAAGCTAAATGGGACGGACCGTAAGGGATTGTGACATGGTTCAATGACGTAACTTTCCGGATACAGAAAGGTGCTCTTAAGATCGTCCATGTGGATCGACTGGCATGTTATTATGGGGCCGGTAATGCTCGATAAGCATGTCTTAGGAGGAGGCAGTGTTGCGTACCGTAATTAATGTCTAGTACATGGCACTAGTGCCATCTAGTACCGAGTAGCGGAACTAGGAGAGCTTTCTAGAAAATTCCATACTAGAACTTTCTACACCTAGTCAGTCGGGCCGGTATGTACTCGAAAATTCTAGATGTTTCAGTAGAAGAGGCCCCGAGTCCGATTGAACTGGCAATTCACGCGAATACTTAGATATAACTGCGAACTAAAGTGATCATCGTAGTGTGTTTTAAGTTTAATTGGTGTTCGATTAAAGTGTCAATTTTGTTAATTCAATCGGCAGTTTTTATTGTACCCCAAGCTAGAACAATATCGCCTTTATGTCCCGCAATGTTCTACATATGACGGTATATGACTATCTCAAAGTTGTACATATGACGGAATTAATGGCATAGGCTAGGGGATTCTCTGCCAGTCAACCAGACATCATCAAACAGTTGTAAACCTTTAACGACGATGCCCCATCACTTGGCTTCGTCGTTAAAGGTTTACAACTGTCATTCAATGTGTCAAATCAATGGAAGAAATTATATCTTTCTTGTTGACTTAAATGACATCGAAATTCATTAAAAATCATTGTACGAAAATTTTCTGGCGTTAACTTTATGCTGACGTGACACAGACAATTTTCAAATTGCCGTCAAATCGTAAACAAATGACAAATAAAAAAAAATACATACACAATAATATTGGCAAAGAGTTCTATTTTCTAAATTTGATCATATTTTTTTATTAAATCGTTTAAAAGTGGCCAGTTTTAAAAACTTTCAGTGTCGCCCTCGTAATGTCGCCTTGAGGGACGCCAGTAGACACATCAAACCAACCAAAAAAAAAACTTTATACTTCAAACAATAAACTCAATAGTTGCCCAACATTTTAGCTTAGCCTTTTTTATTAAGGAGAAGGGTGACAAACGAGCACTCAGTAAACCTGATGGTTAGTGGTTACTGTGGCATCTATCGTGTGTACATCTATCCTTGATTACGAATTAAAATACAAATTCGTTGTCACCCGTGAGGACTTAGATGGAATGCCTCCTTTCCTGTAAAAGGGGTCTCCGGTTCTCTACACTCAACATACGAAACACAGTATCGTTAAGCTGCTGTTTTACCCCCGTTTTTAGCGTTGTCCTTCCCCGGTTGACCGACGCATTCGTGCTACAATTGTACTATTAATATAGCTGCAGTACGGCTCTACCACGTATTCATTAATATGTATATAAATACACAAAAATCGTAAAAACTGTAAAACTAGTAAACTATAAATTGCTTTAAAATATCAATAAAACTAATTTAGCAATTCTGAGAAATGAGCACATTATGTTACGCCTATTATTATCTAAATTATATCTCAAATAAATTTTAGCGAATATCTACGTTTAAATTTCACTGGAAAACCATGAATTAATTTGACAATGAACAGTCAGTATTAATTGGAGAGTTTGAATTTCCTCCTATCCTATCCACTTGGCTCGTTAAGTCATACTCAAAGTCGATTTAGGAAATAATTTAATAACACTATAGTTACCGAATATGATTTTGTGCCTTAGAAACATCTTAACAACGAATTTTATAAGTATGTTCAAAATCTTTAGGGATGTGTTTGAATGTAGTATACAATCAAACAATTTAACGAATTTGATTTTTGTAGTAGCGTATTAAGGTAAAATAATTACATATTTCAGTGACCTTAACATCGGTAATTTGTTTTAAAATAAAATATATTAAAGATTAATACGAGAAAATAGTCGTAAAAACTCATAAACAATATTTATAGCTCTTTTATTTAATCGTACACGTGTTATTAATGTCCTGGTAAACATGTGACCTTTTAGTTCTTTTGTTTTGTTATTTTATCTTTATTGTAAATCATAAAAAAAGATCTTGCAGATAACCGAGGGGTGGACAGTATTACTAGAGGAATGGAAGGCTTGCGTTAATCCTACCAGTCTCTTCATCTCATCTTAAACTCGCATATAGGTTCATGTTCAACAGTGTCCCCCAGACAGAGTAAAAATGCATCTGCAACATTTTCGTTGATGTTGATGTTTACAACATCGTGAACGGCTTTTGTATCTATTTTACTAATCGTAAAAAATGTCATTAATTAACGGCTATTCGATTACATACACAAGTAATTTTCTAATTTGATTTAAACACCCTTGATGAAATGAAGTATTGAGCTTCTTTACGCCACTCAACCAACGGTTAAATTTATTTACTAGAGTACGTTTGAAGTAAAAATTGAAAAGGTTCGAAAAAGTAAAAAAATAATTAATTGCTTTCCAGTTGGTTGATCGAGTAAATAAATACAATACCGATTGGCTTCGTGTTGTCCAAGCGATATAAATGATGGACTTCGCCGAATTTAAATTACTTTTACATAAATATTCAATTTACTCAGTTGATAATGTTATTTCTGTTTTACAGGAATTTATTTTTTATAATAAAAAGATACTAAGGTAAACGAAAATATGAGTGTTATCAGGTTGGTTCAAAGTAAAATAATTACAACAATGTAGCTATAATTTCTTGATATGTATCGTCCTTTTGTTTCAAGATTTATTAATTATGACGATGAATTGAATTACGAGATTCAAAATCAGGAAAATTCAATTCATGAATTTGTAAAGTTAAACGAGGAGTTCTGAGTAGACCTATTCTATAGTCAAATATAATATCGATATCGGAGAATGATATTGAAATATAATACTATCGATTTCCAAATATCAAATTTGTTTAATCAAGACCAAACGGGTAATACTTCCGAAAGGAGTGTCTAAGAGTACCCCCGAAATTTATCATTACTTTTGGTAATGTTATTGGCAAAGTACCAACTTTTTTTTTTACGAAAACAATGTTAACATTCTGTTGTCAGTGTTAGCAGGGTAACCCGCTAGGTTCTGCTGTTTTCAGTTTAGGAATTCAACCTTTCCTATTTTTCCAGAAATAAAAAGTGTTTTTAAAATATGTTATTAAATTGTATATCTTAAACCCCCATTTTGCAAGAGCAATATGGTAGGGTATAATAGGGTAGGTATTTAAGATATAGTAAGAACTATCTTAAAATATTGTCTTTTTGTACCTAAATGTACGTACAAACTTACTCCGCTCAAATTTAGTCCGGGAAAGAAATTCATAATATCCTGAAAATAGCTATAGAAAAATCTTAAATTTTATCTTAATATACAATAGTCTGGACTCAAGCTACTCTACATAAAAATTGAAGAGGTTGTAAGATATCGAGAGGTGGCTACATTGAGGAAGTTGCGCAAGTATGAGTATCTGAAAAAATACAGTATTTTTGAAAGAAAGAGCCGTGGTAGCTCAGATGGTTAACGCTCGCTGTAAATATAACAAAACGCGAGTAACCCAGGTTCGATCCCCGCCGGCACCAATGAAATTGTCAATTGCAATTTTAAGTGCTGATTTACCACCTGCTCGGCGGTGAAGGAAAACATCGTGAGGAAACCTGTATGTCCGAAGAATAAGAAAAAAAATATTTCGAAGACACGTGAAGTTCTCCAACACGCATAGGGGCAGCACGGCGGACACTTCCTTGCCCTAAAACCCTCTCAGAAATTAAGGGACTCCTGTGCCCAGCAGTGGGACGTATATAGGCTGTAACTTTATGCTGCAGAGACTACTAGTAGACTACTAGTAGGTAGTACTATAATATTTCAAGGTTTCAGTTTCAGTCTTTTATCATAAAAACACAACAAAAAATAATGAAAATTTACTGTATCCTATACCTTTAAACGAGCAACTCTTGTATATATTATATAATATATATAATCGGAATCTCGGAAACGGCTTCAACGATTTTCATAAAATTTAGTGTCCAGGGAGTTTCAAGGGCAATAAATTGATCTAGCTAGGATTTATTTTTAGAAAATGTCCTTTTATCCGTGTTTTCAGGTAATAAAGAAACTGCTACAATATAAGAAGGTAAATTTTTACTGACTACTAACGATCGTAATAGCTCAGGTGGGATGACGGTCGGGCGTGATATCGGAGTTCCGTGGTTCGCGTCCCGTCTTGGGTCCGAATTTTTCCTTTTTTTTTTTCAAATTCCCTTCTTTTGTGAGAAAATCTATTATTTCGAGCCCTTTTTTATTAATTTCATTAGCACTCATGATTTTCATTCAAATAACCAGTTCAGTTTTTTCTATTATGTCAATAAGATCAAAAAATATTATTCATGTAATTTGTATCTAAATGTAAGTTAAAAAAAACCGAGCAAAGCTCGGTCATCCGGGTACTGATGGTAATATTAGAAAATAACCCATATTGTTTCGTGGGTGTCTTAAGAGGTAACAGAGGTAAACAAACATAAAGGGAGATGACAGTAGCGCCTCTTGATAACGACTAGAAAATGAAAAAAGTGTGGTTGCCAATCCGCTTAAAAAGCGTGGCAACTATGGCAAATATCACCCTTACGATGGAGGCTTATATTCAACAGTGGATTTTGATAGGCTGTCATTATGATCGATTTTTTTATGGTTTGTAAATAAATTATTATTCAAACGTATAGCCCATAAGTAATATTCATGATTTCCACAGAATTGCCTCCTCGTGGCTTTTGTGTTCGAAACAATCAGCATAAATATTCTCAAAACAGCTTCGTTTGGAATGGGTTAAATAGCGATGTGATCATTTTGTTTCATATCTGGATTTGAAGTTAGAAACTGCAACTCAATAGTAATGAATTCTGAGCATTTGACCACGTGGACATTCATTATAAAACGCTCATGTGAGAATAATACCATGGAACAGTACATAAGCAAAATAAAATTTTAATCTTAAATACCTTAGTGTTAAGGTTTCACTTTTATACTTCACCAATTTAATATTTTCAATATAATACGTGGATATGTAAATGAAACTATAGCTTAAATAAAATAATGAGAAATGAACCACTTTATAATTTAATAAACATGCTTGCTTTTGATTAAAACTACTTTTACGGATTTTATCGCGTTTTATTTATATTAATTTTAATACCCGACGTTTTGGGTGCTTTCCAGCACCCATGGTCACGGGGGACTGAGGTGACTGACGTCCCGATGTCAAAGTTAACCCGGAGTACCTTCAGCTTTTTAGTTATTGTCTTCGGTCCGATCTACGCAGAATGAACTAACTGTGTTTTGAAGTCTTGCAGTGGTATGCTTGGGTTTAGTTTCAATTTTATTAATTATAGGAGCCCAAGCAGGTGGTAGTACCCAGCCTCCTTCTTTATTGAAAGTAGGATGTTTTTTAATTTCAATAGCCTCACGTATCATCCTTGGTAGGAATCCATGTTCTTTCGCGAGGATTTGTGGTCTATCAAATCTGATATAATGGTTGGGGCCATCTAGGATATGATCGCAAACTGCAGACTTCCCAGAACGTTGATGCTTCACGTCAGCTATGTGTTCTTTTACGCGGGTTCTAATAGATCTCTTTGTTTGCCCTATATATGAGAGACCACAATCACAATCAAGCTTGTACACTCCTGCATCTTGTAGAGGAATATGACACTTGATGGATGGTAAGAACTGACTAAATCTTCTTCGGCGGCTAAAAAAAAAGACGTGTGGCACTCGGGGACTGCCGCGGTAAAGCTATTGCATAGCATTTTTTATCAACTTGAAACAAACAGAAAAATGATCAAATTTTTGATCGAGTTCCTAACCAGTACACAAACAAAAATGGCGAAACGTCATTTTCAATTTTTTTCCCATATAGTTATTTGTTACAGAGTACACAGATAAAATTCACTCTCATAGATGACAAATTTCAAACACCACAATCTCTAATTTGTTACTCTGCTATTGTTACGGCCTTTAGTTACCCGGGCAAAGGTCGTAGAACCCGGGCCCACCAGGGGTTCAACTCGACGAGTAACAGGAGGTCGGCCTAAATGGCTTGTGGAATATGAGACAATAGCGGTTAAAAAGGAACCAAACAAGACTTACCTATTTCGTCGACGTAGGGTCAAACCTAGGAAGATTCAGGTGTAAGTATATGTGTGTGATAGTGTTATGCTCAGTACGTGTTATATTATGTAACCTGACTTCCCGCTGGTTGCCGAACAGCAGATCCCAAGGCTTCACCTCTATTCCAGTATGGGATCCATCGAAGGGGCAAGCCGTCACAGAAACTTCAGAGTCTAGGAAATTACGCTCGTTTATCACTCATTAATTATAGTTAAGTCAATTGTCATTAGGTTAATCCAATCAAATTCAACCAGATTTAACCGAACCCGCGTTATAACGAACTCACTATTTGTGAAAAATACTGTATCACCGGACCGCGTCGCAAAAAACTCAGGTTCGCGCAGTACATACGTCAGGGCGGCCGTACGGCAATTATATTAACAAGACGCGCAACTACTCAGTTCCACGCTCCACGGCAAGATTTGTCACTTATTATTTATTGTCCAATTAATTGCCTTTAAATTCAAATGGCACGCTCTATTATGATCAATAAACGATAATCGCGTATAGTGAATTTCGAGGTAAATTATTATATGTAAACGTTTTTGAATCGTCGTAATGAAACATATTTCCTAAAGAAAATATCTTCACAATTAATTTGATGTAAAATAACATTAGAAATAACGTATAAAAATAGAAAAATTATCAAATTTTTAATCGAGTTCCTAACCAGTACACAAACAAAAATGGCGAAATATCATTTTCAGATTTTTTTCTATATTCTATATAGTTATTTGTTACAGAGTACACAGATAAAATTCACTCTCACAGATGACAAATTTCAAACACCACAATCTCTAATTTTTTACTCTGCTATCTTCAGCTCTGTACACGAACGGAACGATGTCGTTGAGAGCCGTGGTAGCTCACATGGTTAGCGCTCGTTATAGGTATCACAGTACGGGAGCAACCCGGGTTCGATCACCACTGGCACCAATGAAATTGTTGCGTGCTGATTTAGCTATCAGTTGGAAAGTCTGTTTTTCTGGGCCGTTTTGTTTTGTTACACTGACATCTCGCAAGTCACCTAGGGACCTAGGAGGTTGTCGGTTGCTTATTTTTTATTTTTCTTTAAAATTTTCGTCGGTAAAATAACATATTTATAAAAGTAAAAAAAGTAAAGTTACAGCCTATATACGTCCCACTGCTGGGCACAGGCCTCCTCTAATTTCTGAGAAGGTTTTAAGGCAAGGAAATGTCCGCCACGCTGCCTCAATGCGTGTTGACGAACTTCACATTTCTTCGAAATATATATTTTTTAATTTCTCAGACATGCGCTACCAGCATGCGACGACGCCGCCCACGCCTTGCCGCCACTTGCGTTTGCCGCGCTTTGTCTCGTCACAGAGTGGCGAAATTACAGTAATATGGGTATTTTATAAACAGCACCTGTCTAATATTATGAAATATGTAGATAAAACTTAAAACTTACCTTGATAAATGTATACCCTTTTGTTTGTAATATTTTGTTAGACCTTTCTTCAATCGTTTCTGCTTATTCCCCATGTTTTACAAACTAAACTTAAACATTAATAAAACTGTACAATTAATATAACTATAAAACACTACTATTAAACAAGAATCAGAAAAAACCTACTCCACTATTAACAAAATTAAATTTTTGCAGTAATATTTTACGATTTTATTTCGTAGTGCTGAGCTCTCGCAACGCGGCGTACGTCCACCTAGCAACACGATGCGCCCCGCACTGAATTCGTGGACGAATGCGGGGGTGATATAGACGCAGTATTTAATCGGGACGCATTTTTAATTTATTATCATAAAAATAATACATATTTCTAAAAAGTAACCAAACCAAATTATTTTATTTTGTATTGCAAAGCAGTAGATATTTTTTTATATTCCTTTGATAAACAATGAAGGAGTAAAGTGGTTTCATCTCAACGATTTGGAGGTGATTTGGGTATTTTTTATTTATTATGTGACACCGATAGAAAAATTATGGCTAAACCAAATTACGTATCAGATCATGTAGATTACTAGCTTTTTTTTTCATATGTAATTTCTCTGTAAGTGTCGACGAAAAGTTGGTTCATCTGCACACTTTTTTCAAGCTTTTTGCGATAGAGCAGCCTTAATAATAAACGCACTTTGTTAATTCATATTCAAAATTTCAAAACTCTTCGACAAAGACAACAAAGACTGAGGAAAAGAAACGACGTTAGACCATCGTTAGACAATGCACGGCCTTCAAGCCACACCTCCGTGACCGTCGGAGAGCGTGAGGTTTGTTCGTTACGAAATTTCTGGATTTTCCCGCACTCAAGGCCCGCGATAGAAGCTATGCAATAGCTTAATAAAACGCGATAAAATCCGTAAAAGTAGTTTTAATCAATGTATAGTGTTCGCGTAAATATAAGAAATCATTATGCTTGCTTTTGCTATTTTTTTAATATACAGTGCTAAATTACAGTCTACTTGATAGTGAGGTGCTACTTCAGTTGACACTTGCGGCCAACTTCAAACAAAGAAGGCTGCTGGTGCCTTGTCACCTCTGGGGATTAAGATGTAATGCCTCACAGCCTGCAATTATACTGGCTCCCTATACCCCTCTGACAGAATTTGGCGGTAGAAACAGATTAGACCTACCTAGGAGACTATCTAGAAGTCCTACCACCTAGAATAACGACCTAGTATTACGAAATAAGGGATATTAATGTTTAGTTTACTCGGTAAATTGAAATGTCGCATCTGAACAAATTAATATTTTATTAATATATATATATATATATATATATATATATATATATATATATATATATATATATATATATATATATTTAAACTCTTCCCTTTTTTAATAATTCTAAGCCATACGTGCTGATGTAGTCTAAAATGATGAACCCCACAGACTTGGCAAAAGATTATTCACTCTTGACTAGAAGACACCCACACTTTAATCAGATGGAAAGACAGATGCTGCCAACTTATTCCAGCAAATTTTACCTTATTTACGTAAATTGTCAAGCTTGGTTGCTGGATTAATGATCGCAGGAACAGAAGTCTGCTTTCTGTCAACTATTGGAAGCCGCAAGTTCTTTGTAACATCAATTTCTTACAGTCACCTCTCACTATACCTACAGGACCAAATGGGATAATATTGTCTTACGCCCCACCTCAAGTCAGCATTTAATAATTATATATTGGATTAAGTGCATTTATTGGAGAATGTGTAATCATAGGCCCCAATCTACCATATATCTTCGTTTGAGAATAAAACAGTAGATGCATCTTCACTCCTGAATAAGATAAAACGCTTCGTTAGCCGAAAAAAAAGCGTCTACGGTTCCCTTCACTAAGGCTGCTATTTTACGCTGATATTTTGTAAGAGCGAGATCAATTCCGTCGAGATGACCCATTCATGCTGGAACCTTGTTAAAGCTATTATGTGACTCTACAACGTGCCAAACATACATTACGAATCTTGTTTTGTATTTGTATGACTAATTTCGTTTAGAAATTTACTTATCTATGTTGACTTTAATAAAGTTTTATGAACGAACCATTTATCTTGAAGCGCGAACAGCTCTACGTTTAAGGGCGTCGTCACTGTGAGCTAAATTCAGGATAACGAGCAGTAGCGACACAAAATTTATTGATCTTGAGCTTATATGTTGTAGAAAGGGCGATAACGGTATTAAAATGCATGTGGTATGTTTGTGGTAATATGAGCATTTTATGACGTAATCGGTATTGACAGCTTTTTGAGCGATATGCACTTTTTCAGTACCTTAATAGTAAAAGGAGGCTTAATGAACGTAGGACTGGTGCCGATAGGCTTTGGGTGTGGCATTTTTAGATATAATATTTTCTGCCACAAATAAGTAATCAAATCCTCGTCTATCAGCCAACAGGGACCAGTTCAGGTTGACATTCGAAGGAAGTGGTACCTTATTCTCTTCTTCACAAAATACATCTGAAATTTTAGACATACTTTTTTATTTCTATATTAAATAAATTGTATGTTGTCAGCTTTACTGTTCTTAATGAGACAATTTAAGTGTTTGTCACACTGAACACCGAAAACTAATTGCTTCCTACTGTATTATTTAATGCTAGGTTAACTTTGAAAACGTTACACAATTCTGGAGTGAATTTCATATTGTACTCTGTTAAACCTTCTGCAATAATTAATTATTTGACTTTATATGTCTTTCAGTATCATTTTTGAGCTTTGATATTAAATCAAATGTACTATTGTTTAAAAGTCATATTTATTTTTTAATAAGGATACGTGGCTTGAGAAAATTAACTACTAGATGCCGCCGTAGAGTATGTAGAGGCTGGTCTACTCAGGTCTGCTATGCACTGATGAGCTCCATCTGACTGATGAGATCTATGTGTGAAATCTTTCTTCAGCAGTAGACTTTTGACAAGCTGTAATGAACAAACGTCAAATATAAAGTGCGTAAAACTGCCTAACTTAATTTGTCCCTTGCCCACGATCGGATAATCTAATTAATTATCGATGTTTATTCACCCCTACATACCACGCATTTGAATTAAACAATTTGCATCATTTTTGGTGATGATCTGGAAAGAAATGCAGGTATTCGAAGTATGCTGTCTAAAGTATGGTGGCTGGGTCGTGTTTTGTGACATTTATTAGGGAATGTTTAGCAACAGGCTAACATTTTGTAAGATGTAATCTTCACGTTAGTTTTCATGATCATCGAACAGGCAGTGATATTATTACTTAATACTCAATAAAAAATTTATTTGTGTCAGCACCGAGATTTGAGCTTTTTTTCTTTAAAATTTAAGGCGGTTTTGTTTTAAATAACTGCAGGTATTATTATTGAGGTGAGAATTTTATTTACTGTCTATACAGCTCTATACTTGACTCGGCTATTCAACTGTCAGACCGAAGCCAACAATAGGCCTATCACCTATGTCAGATAGCTTTGATGCCGTTTTCAACACAATAATATAATATTATCATGTGTTTTGAAGGTTCAGGTTGAAACCGTTTGTTACATAAAAAGGTAAGAAACGATAATTTATTTTTTGTTTTGAATTTTTATACAAAAGCTATTTTATATTTATGAATAATTTTATTTATTGTCAATTTATGAATACGTATAATTAACCTAAATCCTTCTTAAAATGTTATTAGCCTAATTTCATTTACAGAATAACAGGAACTTGTTATTTTTAAACCTCAAGTAACAGTTTTTAATATCCGTGTCAGAAAAAGCTTTTTTATTGATTATAGTGATACTGATTATAGTGTGGGTGTATATATATATATATATATATATATATATATATATATATATATATATATATATATATATACACCCACACTATAATCAGTATCACTATATAGTGTGGGTGTGTATATATATATATATATATATATATATACACCCACACTATAATCAGTATCACTATAATCAATAAAAAAGCTATTTCTGACACGGATATTAAAAACTGTTACTTGAGGTTTAAAAAGTATATATATATTTTTTTATAATGTATATATATATATATATATATATATATATATATATATATACATATATTGACATACCTTTATACTATGTACATACGTATGACATGGATGATTTCCTAGTTTAAAGCATTTACGAGACATAATATTCCTCGTAAATAAAAAACCACAAGACGTAAATAATATATTAATATTACTTTAACAAACTAATCACCAATGTATTCTATAATAATAAGCTTGTACACAACTAACCTAAATTGGTGTTAAGCAACGATTGGTGAATACAGCTGTCTGGAATTACTCCGAAAATTCAAGTCTTGCGGCCGGTTGCTCGTTTCAAGTTTTACCGTATGAGGGAAAGTTTAGCTAGAGTTCAGGAATTCTAAAATTGTTATTATTCTATCGTTCTATTTGCATTTATTGTTTAACTTCATCGTTGTAGTGATCAGTGCAGGTAACAAAACATTGTGCGGCTTCTAATGAGAAGTGGATTGTTATCGCTTATAAGAACGAGAAATGGAACATCAGTCTTTTCCCGGCGATTAAAATATAGTTTTCATCTTCGTCAATATTACGTATATTCAATGATTTTTTTGAATATTTCATGTATGCGCATATTTTTTTCGAGCATATACTATATAAGAAGTATCAATTCTCGCTAGTCTAAATCGTGTCTAAAATAAGATATTTGTTTAACCTCAGGTGGACTGTGTGCTCGTTTGTCACCCTTACTCTACAAAAAGGTTTTTTTTTTGAAGTAAACGTAATGAAAAATAAACATGTACTTTCTTTCTTACTTCAAGTAACTTTTTGCAACTTGAGGTTTTTGAGTTTGGGAACGCAATAAGGTTTTTTTAACAAGTAGAGTGTCTGTCCAACACGGGATTAGGACATGCCACGTTTGTAGACCACTCAGAACCATAGATAAAAGTACTCAGAACAATTCTTTTTTGAATGTTATTTATAAGAATTATAGCACTAAAATTCTAAAAAATTTATTAGGATTAGTCTCTATATTAAATTAAGAGAATTTACTTCAAATTGTGACCTTTCTCCATTACGCTACCTTACTATTAGAACTATGTCGGCTTCGAAGGTACTTGACAAACATTGTAGATGGCGCTTTTACAGATTTTTTAATTTATATGATTTGTTTTACCAGATTTCTACCCTAAAGTTGCCAGTTTGTTTGAAACCCTCTAAAATAGAAGTATTCACCTATTGATTTTGTATGTATCCATTGATTTTAAATTTCTATGTTATTTTTTCTGTAAATAATATTCTGTAACAGCGCTATTTACACAATTTGTTAAGTAGTACATCAACCTGCAAAGCCACCGTAGTTCTCCGCGAATTTAATAAAATCGTACTGTTATTAATACCGCGTAGGTTCCATAGACAAGTTGACATGACCTGGTTTTGAGAATCAGAAAAAATATTATTGACCTTGGCTTGACCACAGATGTGGAGTTCCACAGGAGTTCGTCCGATACAATGGAATATAACGGAATATGAGAAGTTAAGAATTTCAGTTTCAGTCGGAGAAAATACTTGAGTTCCATAACAATAAAATGCATGTGCTAGTGCAAGAGCAAGAAGTATTACTTCGCGTTTTCGTCTTTCAAGTTCGTGGCTTCATCACGTATAATTTGGCTAGATTAGTGAAGGACTTTGCTCGCACAAACTACCGGTGTAAAATGACAGTATAATGCGTGCCCACTTGTCAACGACGAACCTTAGGCTACCTTACCTTACGAAGGGCATTACGACGAAGGTACAATTAATTATCTATCGAGAATAAATGTACTCTCCTAAGGGTCATAGTATCCGTTT
Source organism: Parnassius smintheus behrii (assembly GCA_036936625.1). Lineage (NCBI taxonomy): Eukaryota > Metazoa > Arthropoda > Insecta > Lepidoptera > Papilionidae > Parnassius > Parnassius smintheus. The sequence continues at coordinate 12,914,731 of JAUPFT010000005.1, read as the reverse complement.
ACCATAAGATGGCTTCTGTGCTCATGTGTTAAATAAAAGCCATGTGTTAAATATACACGTGACAAAATAATGTTTAGTTCAATTTAAAAATCGTATCACTTTCTTTTCATCACTAAGTAATGCGTTAAAATGTTCAAATACTAACTACCCTTGCTCCATTACTCATTTCTTTAATTCGTATATGAAAAGCCGCTTTTGAAGGATCATCGTGTATATCAAGGTGACGAAGGGTACGCGTTATCAAAATCCGGCGTATTTCGGTTTTAAATATCGTTAAGATTATATGCACGATTTTATGAATTCTTGCCATAAGTGTGTGTGATATGAGTACATATTGCGTAAATCTATCTCAATTAAACGCTGTATAAAAATCAAAACTAATAAATTACTAATTATCCAATATAAACAAATATAACAAATTGGTACCAGTGTGCAACCAGCGTCATTGTCCTCAATGGAGATGTGAATTTAATAAAAATCTAGAGAGGTGTGCAAAACACATACAAAATGCTTGCTTACATTATTGTATGATTATAAAGCTTATTTAATGTTAGCGCTACGGTTATAGCTTATTAAAGTCCACTGCTGAATATAGGCCTCCCCTTTATATTTTTTTTTTATAGGACAGGGTGACAAACGAGCACACAGTCCACCTGATGTTAAGTGGTTGCTGTGGCCCATAGACATCTACATCTATCCTCGATTACGAATCAAAATGCAGATGCGTTGTCACCCGTGAGGACTAAGATGGAATGCCTCGTTTCCAGTAAAAAGGGTCTATTCTATCTATGAGGTATATTGTCTCATAGGGGAGATTTTTGTCTTAGTTTCTATGCTTGGCAAAAGGTTTGACAACAGCTGTTATTTTTATTTTAGTCGTTATTAACAAGCATTAGTAGTAGAGTAGTATTATTATAAGGAAGACACTGCTGCCCATATCCTGATTTGTTTTCCCTCCGTCGTCTCTTACGACACCCACGGGATGATTTAGGATAGTGGATATTCTTTCACCGCCACTACACGGTAAAATGTATCAACTGCGTATAATGTACGTAAGCGAACATTCTCCTTATCATTTCATTTTAAACTGATATATGGACCATAGTAAAATAAATCATTAAAATATCAAAACCCCGATTGCAAAAAAGAAAGTTTAGAAATAATGCCCTAAAAATACGGAAACAAGATTGAGAATAGAAAACAAATTTTTAAATAAACTATAAACAAAATGAACTGCACTTTGGTTTAACAGGCGACAGAATTACAAATCATAAACCGAAAGAAAATGGGTATTTAACTAAAGCTTTCAGCTCATAGTATAGTCTGTTGCACCGAAGTAAAATTTAATTTGTTTATAGTTTATTTTAACCGCAGGAATTTTTGGTGGATTATTTATAAATTGTCTATTTTGCAGTATAGTTTTTGATTTTTTTAATTATTTATTTTATCTTAGATCTTTTAGTGTCCCGATATACTCTTATGAACTAAATTTCATACGTACAAGGTCCGACACAAATATGTTTGTTTTTTTACCCTGTCAAAAACTTTTTGAACCAATTTATTATCACTAATAAAATTTGAACATGTAACTTAAATATATTTTCGTATTCCTCCTTTTAATTTACTTTATTTTGATACCCTACTCGATAGGTTTAGCTATTTTTTTAAATAATTACTGTCTTCTCGCCAACATTCCGTCTTTTTTCCCTAAATAGCTATCTAAAAGTACTTGGGTTTTTAAGACGAATATAACGATACCGTAACTGTCGAAATTCATCCAGCCGTTTGGAAGATACGAGGTAATTAAAAAATACAAACACATACAAGATACGTTCGAAAAACATAACCCTTCCTCGACAATCGGGTAAAAGATAATATGTCAGTATCAGATATATCACGCAGCGCTTCTCTTTCGAATTGAAACTAGAGCAATGTGGGTTATGAAATGGCGATGGGGTGGCGCATCCATTATTATAGAAACGCGAAACGTTGCTACAAGGCTGCTTTGTTCTAAGTACTGGCGCATCACTTTTGATGAAATTTGTTACGCTTTTTATAATGTTTTGTTTTAACTTTTTGATGTATAGACCTGGCATATTTTTATACAAAAATAACACAGCAGCATAGTACTTCATATCGTGAGTGAAGAAAACTGACGAATATTTTTACCGGTTCCGAGGCACTCCATTATAGCCCTCAAGGGTGGCCATGCAAATGACCTTGAAATTCCGTGCTACTTAGTCTAAATACTTAATAAACGTTAACGTAACGTACTAAATAAACAATAATATTGTAACTGTGTGTGTAAATGTTTGTTTTATTCAAGAATATTGTAAGTTCATTTGTTACATTTTATTCGAGGACTTCCCCCATTACGTTTGCCTGAGCGCAGTTTCCTCTCCATGATGCCCTTACATAATGAAAGTCGAACATTTAAAATTTACGGTTTTAATTAAACTTTTGCCTTGAAAAAATCTATTAAGGCGGTACTAATTACGTTTCTGGAGCATTTTTCATGTAATTTTTCCGAGTCATTTACTCGACAACCGCCATCCATCAATTTGTAGTTGACAGCAGAAGTCTTCTATTCGCGGAATCCAAAATGTCTAGCCTTTTATTTAAGAAAAAGAAATTGTGGTGACGGTGTAAATTTATACTAAAAAATAGATTACTGAGTGCTTTATCATATTAATATTTTACCATCACCATCACATATCAACATAGTCCTCCCTATAGATTGCCTCGTAGGCCGAATAATTGCCACAGTTGCCACGTTTGACAAATGGGTTGGCTAACGGATTTTTTTATATAGCTTTTATCAGAAAAATGCTGCTGCCAATCCCCTGTATAAGTTTCCCTTTAATGCTTCTTACGACTCCCACAGTATAATATGGCATACAGAATAATTTTATACCACTACCGAGTTAAATAATTATCTTAAAAACGGTAAAAGTTGTTAAAAATTAGGAGTAGTTATATCCAATAGTGTGATGTTTAAAGGTTTAATATTATTTCATAGTAATAAATAAGTACGATGTTAAGGTGCGATGCAGGTGGATTAATTATTAACAATATGCGAAATGCTGAGGGCTACGTTATGGCGCTATGTCCACCACCCCCATATCATTTCGTGGGTATCGTAAGAGATGATCGTGATGAAATAGCAAATGAGCAACAGCATCTTCCTCATATCATCAATTACAACTAAAAAGAATAAGAGACTGCTTTTGTCAAATATGGCAAATTTTAAGGAGACAGTGAACTTTGCGAGTGATTAAGATGATGACGGTTGCATGTACGTACTCGTATGAGTTCCCAACACCGGGCCATTAAGCCTCATTTGCATTCAGCCCCTGCCACTGCTCCTCGCGCTGCCGGCAATACTTCTCTAAGTACTACCGTAGCAGGATTGCGGGAAGTGTGTATTTACACTCTGCCCTACCACTCACATCACTTTCGGCTTTCGACTATGGCAGACGTCGAAATAATTACAGCGTCCGCGCTGTGTCTTCTTGCAATACAAAATTATGTTAATAATTTAAAAAGATATCAAGTTTAAAAGAAGATAGATAGATAGATAGAAAATTTATTTGCCTAAAAACATGGTACATAAGATGATCAATGACGTGGAACTGACATATTTTGCCATAATTGACATGCAAAAATGATATGAAATACAACTAATTACACAAACCCAATGTTACATTTTAAAATTATTGCATTGCTTCAAAGTTAGGTACAAACATTCTTTTTGAGTTCAAATATTATGTACAATTAAATACTTATACAGATCCTCTCTATTTGAATTCTTATACAGTAAATTGTTCATAAATTATTAATTGAATTATTATGTTATTGTTACATAAATAATATTAAATGTTATATGATATTAGTTAAGCTATTATTATTTTAGTAATTACATTACAGTATAAATTAATTCATAATTTTAATTACAATAAAATTATAATTTAAAAATCTCAGGCTATTATGCAAATATTACGATTTAACTTATTTTACATTTTAATAAATAAATAATCAATATGAGTTACTAATCGTTTTTAGAAATAAAATGCCAATGTTCATTAATTCCTTAAACTAAATTTTATATTAATATAATAAATTTGACGAATTTATAACTAATTATGTACATAGGTACTATGTTATCTCAAAAAGAAAATTCGTATTCGTATATTCGTATATATTGTATTCGTAGAAGTATAGTTTTTTCTGATTCCAGCAGTTCTAAAAATGTCATTGTATTTTCATTATTCCACTAGAAAGGTATTTTGGTAGATCGTACTTATTTAATAACAAGACGGCACGCACATCCGTTCATCCAGGCGCTTGGCGCGAAGTGAGCGATAGAGCTGAATGTGAACACTCACTGCCGCTCGCACTGCCCGACCTTTGACTTCCACACGAAAAACCGACATTTGAGGGAGCGTAGGACAGTGGCAGCGACAGCGGCAGTGTCAGCGCAAGTAGCCTGTTTACATATTGCCCTGCCCACTGCCCTGCTCACTTCCCTGCCCAACAGGGCTGAATGTAAATGGGGCATTAGATAGAAATTTAAAAAACAAAACAATGTTTGAAAGATAACCTTAAAAGCGTTCGTGTAATATTGTATAAACGTAATACTTTAACACAGTTGCCTCTTTAAAATTATTTGAGTCCACTTTTCCCAAATTTCTTTACGTTAAAGTTTTATGAATTGAGGATCGCTATATAATAATTCTGTCGAAATAGCATAAAAGACTTTCATTTTTTATTCCTTCATTTTCATTAGAGCTTCAAAATCCACTGCTGGATACGGGACAATTACCATGTGAAGATGAATTTTACGGAAGTTTACGTGGTAGAGCCATGCTGTAGCAGGTTGTAGCACGGATGGGGGAACACACTCTCACAGAGTATAAACATAGAAAACGCTGTTAACGCTGCTGTGTTTTATGGTGAGCCATTTTAGTGGCAACAAGGCATTCCATATCAGCCCTCAAGGTTGGCAACGCATCTGCCTTTTGATTCTTAATCGAGGATAGATTTAGATGTCTATAGTATGTTCGCTTGTCATCTATTCTATTGCTTTTCGCCTGACAGCCGGATTGGCGATTGCAGTACTGTAGATGTCTCAGGCCCCTGAAGTGTCTGGGAATTTTTACGCCTAGCATAATCGATACTATTATAAACTTATATTTGTTATCGATGCCTCTTACGACACCCTTGGGAGGAAAAGGAGTGATGGATTGTAAAATGCCGCCACCACACCGCCCCTCTTCTAGAAAAAACACACAAGAATTTTACTTTATTATCAAGTACTTTATTATTACTTTATTATCAATGTGGTTTTATTTATACATTTGTATAAAAATAAACTTTTAATGATATTAATTGACATTAAAAGATCCGGTATGAATTCATGCCTAGAAAATAAAACCGAATAAGGTCGAGTAATAGACAATCAATGGGGAAGAAAGGTTATTGAGTGGCAGCCTCGTAAAGGTAGGCGAAGTGTAGGATGGTCGCACACTAAATGTACCTAGTAAGACATGCAGGAAGTCGATAGATGCAGGTGGCTTAGGACTATGCATTGCAACATTGCGTGGGGGAGGCTTATGTTCAGCAGTGAACTTATGAAAGGCTGTTATGATGATGATGATGAAGGTTGAGTATGATTCGCGCCCTAAGGGTTCCCTATAAACTTGGGTAAGTACCTATACCAACAAAGTAATCATGCCGTTAATTCATAAATAGAAGTAAATGCTCAAATTATTTACGTGTAAAAAAGACATTTATAAATACAACTAGCTTTTTCCCCGCGGCTTCTCTCGCTTGGGCTTGAATTCAGAAACATCGATAATACAAATAGTATCATACTACTACTAAAATTAGCAAAACTAGATTACCTGTAAAGACGTGTCGGTACCTGTGTCTATATTGGCAATATTATAGGCTACAGAAACACATAAATTAGTTTATCAGAATCGCATAAGTATCATACGTCAAGTAACACTTTTTATATCGGGCACGTCTTCAGATGTGCCTTTATTTACGGAAAATTTTCCTGGAATCGGAAATGCGTTATTTACATAATATTCATTATTAAAGTTGATATATTCTTGATAAAATAAGGTTTAATTTCATGGTCTTTATTGATATTGGTCCCATTGAATAATGATTAGCACCACATGCCAGTATTTTTTTTACGTTCGAATAGACTTCAAAACTTCATAAATGTAGTTCTATTCACGGAGAACGTGTAAGAAGAACTAAATCCATAAACAGGAGTAGAAATCGAGATAAGATGGCCTCAGTGTCTTCCCGAATATAACTCAAAATATTAAAAATATGCAGTTGGCAACTTGCCGTATAGTGGCGGCTAAGAATATCCACTACCCATATCTTCTCGTGAGTGTCGTAAAAGGCGACGGAGGGAAAGGACAGGAGATGGGCAGCATCCTGATAGCAGCACCTGTACAAAAAAACTATGGTTGCTAGCCCGCTTGCCAAGCGTGGCAATGAACAATTACATAAATAGACAGCTGCCAGTCCCCGGCAGCCTCACTAATCCTGACTATGGTGGCAACCATGGTAACGGCGAGGCAGGGGATACTAAGAATCTCCGGCTGAGATTCGGCTGCCACCTACGATGACTCAACCTGGCAACATATAGCGCACGCACCCCGAGGACTGACGAGAAGATCCTGGAGCTGGAAGAAGAGATAGACAAGTTGCGCTGGAATATAATAGGATTATCCGAGGCCCGAAGAGACGGGGAGGACACGGTGATTCTTGAATCCGGCAACTTGTTTTATAACCGGGAGGCCAACCATCTGTCCCAAGGAGGTGTTGGATTTATCGTCCACAAGTCTCTTATTAACAACGTTGTAAGGATTGGGAGTGTGTTGAAGAGGGTTGCGTACCTTATACTCAGAATCACCAAACGGTATTCGCTGACGGTCATACAGGTTTACGCATCAAAGTCGGAATATCACGATGAGGAGGTGGAGGAAATGTATGAGGATATTTCCAAAGCCGTTCATTCCTCCGAAACCCACTACACAGTGTTGATGAGAGACTTCAACGCAAAACTAGGCACAAGAGAAAACGGTGAGCTGAAGTTAGGGAAATTTGGAGTAGGGCAACGGAACCGAAGGGGCCAGCAGCTGGCTGACTTTATGGAGAAAAAGGGACTCTTTATGATGAACTCTTTCTTCCAGAAGCGGCCCCGCAGGAAGTGGACCTGGTCGAGCCCCGACGGTTCGACAAAAAATGAGATTGACTTCATTATGACGACCAGACGCCAATTGTTCAGTGATGTCTCAGTGATCGCAAGGGTGAAAACTGCCAGGGATCACCGAACGGTTAAAGGCAAACTGAGCCTAAACGTTAAGTTGGAGAGGTCTCGTGTAATGAAGTCTACGCTCCGTCCCCCTCGTGCTCTAATCCAGAATCCCGAAACCTTTCAGCTCGAGTTACAGAACCGCTTTCAGTGCCTAGAAGATTGTAATGCAGTGGACGATATGAATGACAAGCTCGTGGAAACTGTCAATGCGGTAGGAGCTAAGTTCTGCAAGACCCGCCGTAGAAAAACACAAAAACCTGATAACCTATGGAACTGAGACGTGGTCCTTCACTGCTAGCCGGATGAGGACGCTCAAGGTCGCTCAGCGAGCTAAGGAGAGGGCTATGCTCTGGGTTTCTCTGCGACATAAACTCAGAAATGAGGATATCGGCAGTAAAACTAGAGTGACAGACATAGCCCAACGGATTAGTAAGCTGAAGTGGCAATGGAAAAAAGGTTTTCGAGTGGCAGTCTCGTACCGGTATGCGTGGTGTAGGGCGACCCCCCACTAGATGGAGTGACGACCTGGTAAGACATGCAGGAAGTCGATGAATGCAGGTGGATCAGGACCGTGCTTTGTGGCATTACTTGGGGGAGGCCTATGTTCAGTAGTGGACTTTTGAAGGGCTGTAATGATGATGATGATGATGATAAGTTGGCAACTCGCATGCCAAGCATGGATGCTATGGCAAACATTCAACTCTATTAACTTTATTAACTATTGGAAATCCAATTGATGAACGGAAGTAGAAATAATATATTGGCCATGTAGAGGTGGCGAAAAAGAAACCATTACCCCATTTCATCTCGTGGGTTTCTTAAGAGGCAACATTGGGAAACGGAAACAGGAGATGGGTAGCATCTTGTTGATAACAGCTCAAAGTAATAAAGAGGTTGCGGTTGCCAACCCGCTTGCCAAGCGTGAATACTGCAAATACCTGGTCTATTTGTCATACAATGGGGGAAGCCTATGATTAGCAGTGGAAAGCATTATTAAAAATAAAAAATAGCAGCCTAATTACATCCTACTACTGGGCACAGGCCACTGTAATTTTTAGGTCAAAAAGGAGTTGATTAAGTTGAATCCAACGCTGGATGACCGATTTCACATTCCTATACCTAAAAATGATTTCCGAACATTGAGTTACAATACCTATAGAGTCACAAACAGACAAATAAAATGTCCGCGCCAAAACTCGGCGCACGCTGCGAAGTGCGCAGAGTTTTTGTTTAGTTGTAAGGCGACCACAATCCTCGTACAACGTCCGCGATGCCAAAGTGTTCGGTGATTTCCTGCCCAAATAACAGCAGACACGTGCGAAAAAAGGATGGTGTTTCATATTTTAGGTAAGTATCATACCAAATTTACGTATTTATGTATCCACAGTGCATGTTTTCATTTAAATTTCAATAATTTTCATTTTATTAGCAAACTAAATCACTCACCGCCGACCGCGCGGCGCCGCGATAACGTGCCCTTGAGTGAATGATGATGACATTGCATACGAGCGACTTTGAACATTGTACAAGCAGGTTAACGTCTAAATTCGAGCAAATGTCATTTTGAACTATATAATATCAAAATATATAGGTATATGGAACGGCGCTCGGACATTTTTTGAGTATTGTCAGTTAGAGATTGTGACTCTATAGGTATTGTAACTCAATGTTTCCGAAATATTTTTTAACATCTCATATATGCAGATTTCCTGCGATATTTTTCTTCACTACCGATAACGTCGATCGAAACTTCAAATTGCAGTTAAAATATGAGAGGAGTCGGCGCGGATCTAATGTTTGTTGCTTACGTACCAACTATAAAATTTACGTTTTGATCGGTTTGATTCCAGGCATATACAGGTTGACTTTCAAGATTCTATTAATGCAGTTTCTACTCATAGTTAAAATTAAAATAAACCTGTATTTAAAATTTGCTTTTTTGATATTTATAGTACTTTTTACACAAGAACCTCTTCGTTGTATCATGTGGCCTGTGGCAACAAGGACTGTCACAAAAATTTTAATAGTTATGTCTGGAAATATGAAACCTACAAACTGCTTTATAAATCTTATTAAAAGTAAAAAAGGTTGCATCAATGGTATCACGAACTATTCCAACAATTATGCATAAAAATCTCATAGTGCATCTAATTTTCAATTATTTATATCGGACTTGATACAGAAAGAAATTTGTTAAATATTTCTATGCCGATAGGCACACAACATATTGAAATTAAAGACCTTCTCTCTAAATCAAAGTTTTGTGTACACAGTTTTGTTAGTAATTTTGCTAAAATTGAAAATTATGATAAAATGTGTGTGTGTGTGTGTGTGTGTGTGTGTGTGTGTGTGCCACAGGTCACAGGTCTATACTAGTCTTATAATTTTTGATGCTGCAACAATAAATACATATTTAATAGAGTTGTGTTAAGTTTGATCATTTATGTCCTTATTATTAGGTTATTTAGGAGTAAGTAGATGGCTTAAACTTTACTAACTGGTACTCAGACTCAATAAGTTGAGGTGCGAATGGAGTGGCTCAATCGCACAACAAAGTCGCTAACATTTATATAATACATAAATTTGGCATAAAGTGATCTAGAAATAAATATAAAAATTCTGCTTTTATCAAATGTACGCAAACAGCGCCGCTAGCGGTGTGTAATTAAATGATTTTACAATTTAACAATAACATCTAGAAATAGCAATGTCGTGTTTAGTTCTTAATATCGCCAAACAATCTATATTTTAACAAACAAACTAATTATTAATAAATAAAATTAAAATATATTTAACAAACACTATTAAAATTTATGAAATACCGCCACTTCACTTTCAACAATCGATTAATTTATGATATTATAAATTCTTAGATTAGACCAACACATAATATATACTCTTTTTATTTAAACTATAAGGATAATAAGAGTTTTGTACATACTAATTGCAATTTTTATCAGTTTATTTAAAGGTAACAAAACTAATACCTACTAATACTTTTTATAGATTAGAAATTAAACTTAGAAACATCCTTAATTTTATGATTTTCGATAGATGTCATTACTACTTACATTATCTATTTAAGTAGTAATTATTTGTTAATCTTATATAAAAATTTATATCTACTAAACTGAAATAACAAAAACTAAAAAATGTTCATAAAAATTTTCAAATCAATTATGAATTTATTTAAATAACTTTATAAATGCAAATGAGGCAAATCACTACTTTTTGTATTTTACCTAAGACCGCACTGTCTTGAAAAAGTGAATACAACAATAATATCGTAGATTGTCGGAGTAGTTCAATTTATTACACAACGGTTAAAAATAATTTTGGGCTTTATTTATAAATATTTTATTTATTTTAATAAAATTCATCAAACGTATCAAATAGAAATTATCATCTAAAGGAAGGAAAGTACTTTACCCTCCATTTTTGAAGTCCCGTTGTAGTGTAGCGCTCCCACGTTAATATACTTTAGTGTTAAGGTAGAATAATGAGGCAGTCTAATTAAAGTTTTAGTGCCAACCACACGTCTCCTTCATTGACACCTTTCCTATAGGAAAGGTGTCAATGAAGTGTAAAATATTACAATCAATGTAGTGTAAAATATTACAAATGAATGTAATATATTACATGACGACCCATCTGGCAGGGTCGTCATGTAATACATTACATGACGACCCTGCCAGACGGTGCGCTGCAACAATGCATGCGCACCGCCGGGCCAAGTTAAAAGGTGGGAAAAAAACTTAATTAAATAATGAAGATAAAAAAATATATACGGAATGGATGAAATACAAGATTTGACAATAATAAATAAGCCTCCGTGACTGAAATTCGGTCTGGAGGACATTACATACATTACGTCAAGGCACTCGGACCACGCTTAGCCCAAATATATAGGTATAAATGGAAATTTGTGAAACAAGTGATGGGTGGAAAGCCCATTGGACACACAATCACAAACCAAATATCAATAACATGCTAGATATTCGTTCCACGATTGAAAAGTAGTTGTATTCTAACGGGCATCACCCAGAAGGATGTGAAAATCGAGCCAAAAAGAATAAAAAAGAATTTGAGAGGTAAATTCGCACCTGTGTGATTTTTAATTCCATTTAAAACTTTAATAATATGAGAATTTTTAATGTTGTTTTTGCTTTTAAAAAAAGTTATGCTTAAAATTTTCTGTATTTAAAATATGATTAAATTGAAAGTATTTATCAGATATTTCACGATTTAATTGTTTCTTTTAAATATTTATATTACTGAAAAAATAAGCACAATGCAATAATTATAAATTAACCAATAATCTAGCACTTGATTTTATATTCAATTTTATTCAGTTATAGTTTTATATTATTTTTATTACTGTGTCCTGCAAAACATGAATGAAATAATATGAAGATTACATTGTTACATATTTACATTTACAATTGTTTATCATTAATTAATTTTTCATATTTTGTAGTTAACATATCACTGATGATACGTTTCGTGTGTGTTTTTTATGTAGTAAATTTTATTTAAATGTACACAATTTTGAAAAGAGTTATAACCGATTTGCTATTATTGTTTTTTTTTTCTTTTCTAAAGGCATTAAATCATTAATTTATATAATAACCTACCTAAAATATTAAAAATTGTTCTTTATATTGTTTAAATAAATTAATCTATCGTTGTGTGAAGTTTATAGCAGTTATAATGATTTTTTTAAAAAGCATTTTTTATAGCAAAAGTATTTAAAAAAATAAAAATCTAATGCATTTTGTGATGTATGTAAAAGTAACATAAATATTAAAAATGTAACTGTTTCTAAACTTCTGTGTAAATTAAGGAAATATCTAAAACTATCGTTTTAAGGTACATTTTACTTGTATTCACATTATAAAATATTGTAAAATTTATCCTGAAATCAGGCGTGAATCACACCGTGTCATCCTAGTCCGATATAATTACAAACGATGCCTTATACTTACTTTGGAATTTAAAACAAACTTGTCTCCAATTATTTGCGGTGTTAAGTTTACAAATTGAATTTTGATCTGTGTGTTGCTATATTAATTATAATGATTACGTTGCTTAACATTGACTTCTTTGTTCTGTTTATCTTAATGTGAAATGTAATAATTTATTTTCGGTTTTATATTGTTTGAATACTTAAATCATAAGCTTTTAACTATTATAATTTATTATTTTCTTGAAAAACAGTACTAATTTGAGTAGATTATGAAAGTATTTCCTTCGGATAATACGATTTTGAAACTCACTACATATATAATGTTTTACACAACTAATTGATTTAAAGTTTGTTGTTCCAATATTGTGAACCTCAATCCCTGACTGACACTGTAACTAAATATTATACGAGATTATTTTATGATATAAAGTAAAAGATGTGATTAAATGTATGGTTAAGTTACGGAATACATAATTATAAATGAAAATTTTGATAATGTATAGTTGCGAGAGTAAGATAAAGAAAATTATCGGAGGTTAGTATATCCACATACAATCAGCCTGATCAGCTGAGAGTTTGGAAAACCTAATAGCCGATAAATTTTTTAAGGTTGTTCGGACACGATTAAATGCAGAATAAGTTTTAATGTATTTTAATGATGGAAATGAAAATTTATTACGAATTGTATAGGAATATTGTCCACTATCTTGATCATGTATGTACGCGAGCCGTGTACGTGAAAGTTATGGTACAATTAAATAATGAATTACATGAGCTGAAATGTAATGAAGTGAATTAAATGATATTGGTAATTTTCTTAATCACGTATATACGCGAGCCGTGCACATGAAAGAAATGACATACATGTGTAATGAATAGCTGAAGTACTACTTATGGATAAAATAGGAAAATAAATAAGTAATGGTTAACTAAGAATGAAGTAAATATATGAAAAAAAAAAGAATAAAATATAATATTGAAATGTGAAAGATTATGAAGATTAAGAGAATGTTATATAATACTAGCTACTAGCTAGGTAGACGTTGTTCTGCTCTTTTCGACGACCCTTTGTCATAGCCTATTAAAATCCTTAAATTTGCAAAAAATATGTAAGTCACTCATGGTCAAAAAAAAACCTATCCAATCTCTCAAGCTGGAGCAAACTGCGCACGGTGTGCGAATTTTATTAAAATCGGTTGAGTAGTTTAGGAGCCCATCGCGGACAAACTACGTGACACGTAATTTATATATATTATCATTATTGTCCTGACTAGATAAATCGTAGGCATAATAACAAAATGATTAAGGATACGAATAAATAATATTGTAAATTTTCGTGAAAATCAAAACATAATTTTATGTTACACATAATTATGCCTGATTATGTCAATTATACTTCTGTGACTATGCCTTTTTGTGTGATATATATGTATATATATATATATATATATATATATATATATATATATATATATATATATATATATATATATATATATATATATATGTCTTAGATTATAGTTCTCATAATGATATTAACCTTTTTTAGAATAATCTTAAGGATCTATTTTAAGAATTGATAAAATAAATATAGACAGCATATTTTTTTCATTCCTTTGTCGGTGGGAGGTGTAGTGTAGTTGCTCCCACGTTAATATACTTTAGTGTTAAGGTAGAATAATGAGGCAGTCTAATTAAAGTTTTAGTACCAACCACACGTCTCCTTCATTGACACCTTTCCTATATTACACCGTGATGGGATAAAAAGTAGCACATAAGTAGCCTCGGGTCTCTAACTACCTATATACAAAATTTCATGTAAATCTGTTCATTAGTTTTGCGTGAAACTTTAACACACAGATAGACAGACAGACTGACGGAAAGAAAGATGGACAGACAGACAGACTGACAAAAATTCTAAAAAACACTACTTTGGCTTCAGTGCCCTTTATTTAATCCCCTGGACTTGTTTTTTTCCAGAAAACATTAGAATTACAGACACGAATTTTCTACAAATTTATTACGTGTATAGATTACAGTACTATGTTTTTCTGAAAGACATCGATTTGTAGCGATAAGACCGCCTGTTTTTTTAAATCTTTTTTGCGGTGTTTGATAAATTATATATAATGATAATAATAATAAATAGTTTGGAAAAACTAAACGTTCACGCCTCATATGTAAGCGTCTTTATTTTTTTATTCAGCTAAATTTCATTTAATATGAATGAGAAAAAATATTTTAAACGTCTATGAGTCCGATAACAACTAGCGGGAGTGTCCTGAGGATAAATGGAAACTTATTCAGAAAGATTTACTTAATTTCGTTGGGTATATTTTTCTGAAACGTGAAGACAGTGTAGAACGTGTACACAGACTAACTGACTGCCGTACTAATAATTTTTTAACTATATTTTTGTAAATATAATTAAACAAATAAATGAAAAAACGCTGACTTTATAATCAATATATATCTAGTTTTCAAAACATCCTTTTTTTAATATCTAAATTAAGACATACTAACAATTTTATATTGCAAAATCGTCGCATAGCGGCATGTCTAGAATAGACCAAAAAAAAAAAACTTTCGCATATACCATGGGGAGTGCTCTGTGGAATTGTTCGGATTAATCCCAACTGCCAAATTTCGTGAACGCACTACGCGGCAAACGTCCCGTTACCATCCACACCATCTGGATGCTTTGCGGTCCACCACTGTACGTTTCACGGATTCGAACCCGCGAACCCCAGCACAGCAACTCATCGCTAAGCCACTGCGCCACGGAGTTGTTTAGTTTATAATTTTTGTACAATCTTATGCTGGGGCCACACTAACGAGAAATGCTGTTAATGCTTTGATGGACGTTGAATGTAAGTGTGGCCACGACTTAACGCGTTAATTTGACAATAACAGTAACAATTCCGTTTGCCGTTTGGCGATAACTTGAATAGCGCTGCATCAAAGGGATTAACGTACGAAATAACACGTTGAAGCGGCCACACTACGTTTGTCTGACTGTGCACGATGAGCGCAACAAGGTCGCACGATATTATTCCGCTCCATCATAGCCATACGCTATGATGGAGCGGAATAATAAAAAAGTTATTACGTTCCTTAAGATTCTGCAAACAGAGCCCTATTTGTAGGATCCAAGACTCAAAAGTTTTAAGAATCGTACAGTGCGAAATGATACTTTGCGACGAATTATCCAATTATTATATTTTCATAAAACTATCGAAGGGCGAAGTAAAACCTAATGGGTTTTTATAGAACCATTTTTAACAAATATAAAAAGCCAACTTTAGCGCCGTCCAATGACATTTAAATTTAATGACGTGGAGCGTTCAAGTGTAGTCAACTTATCTATCGCCTTAAAAATAGTTAAATAGTAAGTATAAGTTAAATATAAGGCATTGACGGTTCCCTTTAGTGTAGCACCAGCGTAAGCGTGTTCTCTCGATGCTCGACGCAGGGGCGGGGCGATAATACCATGGTCGCGCGGTGAGTTAAGCGTTAAAATATGAATATTCGACAGTCCATATTTCTTTCAATAAAAAGTTAAAATTTTTTATTTTGTCTCGTAAATCATTTAATCTACTACTACCCAATCTTTTGTATTTTATTTTATTCTATTAATTTTACCAGTTTATTTATTTGCTTATTATCTCAAAAATCTATCTATATCTCTGTGGTATTAAAATTACTATTATCTACGAAATTTGACTTGACATGACCGTCGATGGATTTTTGCTTTTGTTTTATCGCTTAAGCAATGGTTTGAAGTGGATTTTGATTTGTAAAAGTGATGCAATTTTGTGATTTAAGTGTCTGCGCGTGTAAACTTTTAGAGAAAGTGACGAAATAAGTGCTTCGATATTAATATAAACCTCAAGTTATTTTGATTGGTTAAGCGTCTTATGAACTTAAGTTACTGTCGCCATCGACTGTCTGCTAGGTTGACAGTTTACTCCGTTTCTATCTAAATAGTTGTTAAATATTTGATTTCTTCAGCTCCATCTGTAGCACTTGTGCTTTTAAACATATTTAACAGCAGAACATAATATAAAAAACGAGTATTTTTGTAAACTCTTACGGAAAAATATTGGTACACATAATCATCTTATTGAAATTAAACAGTAGTTAATAGGAACTATAATCTAACATTTTCATACATTTATAATCTAATTTGCTTAATAAATATAATAAATGAACTAAACTAAAATAACTTACGGTTGTTTATTCTTTTTAAATTAAACCGATATATCGATATTTTTTCTTTATTTGTACATATATATATATATATATATATATATATATATATATATATATATATATATATATATATATATATATATATATGATATATCAAAAATACGATATTTAAATAAATATCACAGTCCTGGTTTGGACTGATCGGTTGTAATGA
Source organism: Parnassius smintheus behrii (assembly GCA_036936625.1). NCBI lineage: Eukaryota > Metazoa > Arthropoda > Insecta > Lepidoptera > Papilionidae > Parnassius > Parnassius smintheus. The sequence goes on along the minus strand of JAUPFT010000005.1, from coordinate 12,897,997 downwards.
TCAGTTAAACTGTGTGTGTGGAAATTTTAGTTCAGTGAAAAATCAGTTCGACTGATGACTTTAACTGACCGTGTGTGGCCACCATTAGTATATTTTAATTTCGATGCCTCTGTCCGTTTTATAGAAAAAGGTTCTAAATGAAATTGTTCTGACTAAGAGTGGCCGCCAAATTTCACCATCGCACATCGCGACAAAATAAGCGATACCATTAGTGCGATTTAGCAGTTTTCTTCCTCGCACAACTTCTTTATGGAATTGTCAAGCGATTTTTCCAGACCACTCGTTAGTTTCCTTTGACAAAAGTGCTTACTCTGTTTTAAAAGGCTCTTGCAATTGTTTATGGGTGGTTGTTACTTTAAAATTGGGTGAACCACATGCTCGTTGCTCCCCCCTCCCCCGTTATATAAAAAATATACATTATCTATTTATGATGTGGATAGTATGCTCAATATAATACAGCTAGAATAATGTATAACTTCCTGCAAAACAGCGTTATCATATGTATTGAAAATCCTGTTGAGCAAGATGAAAAAAATCACCAGATGGAAAATCGGGGAATAATATAATAAATTAAATTACTACAATGAATAGAAATATAAACTTTTACTAGACTACAATAGTGACAAACCATTTAACATTTTGTTGAGAAGTTGACGCATAATTATTTCGTGTCTTTAACAAAAAATAAACTAGACTTTGATGAATTTTAGTTATGAACTTTTCATTTTTTTTTTATAGGAAAAGAGTGACAAGCGAGCACACAGTCCACCTGATGGTAAGTGGTTGCTGTGGCCCATAGACATATCTATCTTCGTTTGTGAATCAAAATGAAAATGCGTTGTCAGCCTTGAGGACTAAGATGGAATGCCTCTTTTCCAGTAAAAAGGGTCTCCGGTTCTCTACACTCACCATACGAAACACAGCAGTATTAAGCTGCTATTTGACGCTGGTATTCTGTGAGAGCGTGGTCCTTCCCCGGTCGAGTCGACCCTTTCGTGCTACAACTATACAATTAATATAGCTGCAGCATGGCTCTACCACGTAAAAATCATTTAATTCATAAGGGTATATTTTTGAATAAAGTTAACATTTATGTTTTCGTACATATAAATATTTTTGTGTTTAACCAGTCTTCACTGACCATTCTGAATTTATTGCAAAAACTTAAATAAAATGTTAAAAATAAAGTTTTTCGTTGTGTCTTCTTCGTCAATCCATTTTATTTATAATATTTTTTACATTAAAATTATCAAACTTCTGTAGTATATTTTAAAGGAGTAATTTTCGTATGAACGCGTTTTTTAAATATTCCGCTACAAAATAAGGTGCGCGTCTTGTAGACCGTGTAATTAAAATCAATTTGCGTTGGGCCTCTGTCATTTTTCATTTCTCCTGGTTTTGAATTTCTCTACTAAGACAGTAATATTAATTTTTGTAATATTAATACACATTATTTTCGATAAAAGATTTAAAAGCTCGATGAAGTGATGATTAAGTGTCGTGGCGATGTACCAGGCGGTCCCATAATGAACTGGCCTGATATAGTTCAACGCGACATGTCGCTACATGTTGTGTTGCATTAAATAGTACCTTTATCGTGCACTTAATATAAGAAACATGCATCGACATGAAATGCTTAGTCTTAGTTTAACAGGCATTTGAATAACGAGAGTCGCGTATTTTTTCAAAATGTCGAAAACTGAGTATCGAAGTGTCATAAAGTTTCTGATTAAAGAAGGTTTATCCCCTGCCCAAATAAAAGAACGATTGGATGGCGTGTATAAGGAGTCTGCCCCCTCCTATAGCACAGTGAAAAAATGGGTGAAAGAGTTTCGCCTCGGGAGAGAAACCGTCGAAGACTTTGGCCACGACGGTCGACCTGTGGAAGTGCTCACTCCCGAAACGATTGCTCTTATCGAAGAGGAGGTTCTGAGTGACCGCCGTTTGAAGATTAGAGAAATTGCAGCAAGGCTTGGGCTCTCTAAGAGTAACGTTCATCGCGAGATCCATGAACATCTTCACATGAAAAAAGTGAGTGCAAGATAGGTGCCGAAACTTCTTTCAGTGGTACAGAGACAGGAAAGAGTGCGCTGCGCTTCGGAGTATTTGGATCTTTGTGGCGAAAATCCAAAGACTGTGATCGAGCGGCTAGTGACTGGTGATGAAACTATGATCTTGTATTATGATCCACAAAGCAAGCGCGAGTCAATGGAATGGCGTTATAAGGGTGAAAAGCCCCCTAGAAAGGCAAAGGTGCAACAATCGACTAAAAAACTGATGTGCACAATATTTTGGGATTTTCAAGGCATTTTGATGGTGGATTTTAAAGAACGTAATACAGTCGTGAACGGCGAATCTTATGCTTCTTTAATATATAAATTACGAGACAAGATAAAGGAAAACCGAAGAGGCAAGCTGTCTAAAGGTGTCCTGTTGCTCCATGACAACGCCCCTGTTCATACCGCTGGTGTTTCGAAGGATGCAGTTCGTCAATGCGGGTTCACAGAAGTTCAACATCCACCTTACAGTCCAGACATGGCCCCGTCCGACTATTATTTATTTCCAAATTTAAAGCGGGACTTAAGAGGAAGAAAATTTTCAAGCGATGAAGAGTTGCAGGCGGCCGTCTTCAGTCATTTTGAGGATAAAAAATGTTATTATTTTTATAAAGGTTTAGAGATGTTGATTCACAGACGTCACAACTGTGTTAGTATTTATGGTAATTATATTGAAAAATAAAATTGGTTTCGTTTCATTTCCTTCATTGGTTCATAGTTAGGCCAATTCATTATGGGACCGCCTACGTACAAACCTCTATCATTATCATTCATAATCATTACATCCCATTGAAGTCTACATACATTATATGAGACATAGATTGTATCATAGGGCAATATTTGACGTAGTTGCCACACTTGGCAAGCGAGTTGGCAGCCCAAGTTTTTTTTATTATTTTGAATTGTTAACTTGAAAAATCAGGCCCATCTCCTGTTTCATTTTCTCTTCATTTTTACGCGGTAGAGCCATGCTGCAGTTATATTAGTAGTATAGTTGTAGCACGAATGGGTCGGCTCGACTGGGGAAGGACCACGCTCTCACAGAATACCAGCGTGAAATAGTAGCTTAATGCTGCTGTATTTCGTATGGTGAGTGTAGAGAACCGGAGACCCTTTTTACTGGAAATGAGGCATTCCATCTCAGTCCTCACGGGTGACAACGCATCTGCATTTTGATTTGTAATGGAAGATAGATGTAGATGTCTATGGGCCGCAGCAACCACTTACCATCAGGTGGACTGTGTGCTCGTTTGTCAGCCTATTCTATAAAAAACAAAAAAAAAAAAACAAAAAAAAACATCATCTCATTACTATATTATCTACGACATTCCCGGTAGGATATGGGGTACAGCATGGTTGCCAAGAATTAAACCCTATAATCATTTTAAAATAAAACAGTAACATTTTATCTGTCCTCTAATTCACTTTACACTTTCACAATTACACTTGTGGCGGGATGGTTTTTTTAAATATTATTAATTAATGATGATTTCATTATTCATTAATATTATTAAAAAACCTTAACTATATAATTAGCTTGCACAGCATTTTACTCTAATTAATTAATTAAATTCGTGTAATTAAAATATTCTGTTACTAACGCCACCCTTGAAGCCTACATTTAATCTCACCTTTTAATGACCTACTTTGACATTCCACAGAGAGTTTTTTCAACAGCTTTTGAATTTTTATCAAAGGTCATGACATGAATTACTAAAACTTTTCATTTATTTAACAATTAATGTAGACACGACTGCCTCGTTTGTCTAGTGCTTGTAAACAAGATCGCTGATCATGAGGTAAAGGATTCGAATTCCAGGTCAGGCCCATTTTTTTCTGGGGACCATTTATTGGGTTTTTCTGTCTAAAAATTCTCAACAGCAGCCTAGAGTTAGTGGTGTTTCAACCATGTGCCTCGGAAAGCACGTAAAGCCGTTGATCCTGCTCCGGTCGAGTCGAATTACCGTTTCATCGGACTATGTGAGTGAGATAATAGAGAGTGCACCTGTGCTTCCGCTTACACTTTGGCACTATAATCCTGTCCTGCACAGAAAAAGAGATAATTGTACAAGTGCACTGCAAGTGAAGTACATTTCAAAATTTAGCCCCCCACTAGATGGAGCGGCGACCTGGTAAGACATGCAGGAAGTCGATGGATGCAGGTGGCTCAGGACCCTGCGCTGTCCTTCCGCGGTAAAGCCGACCTATTCATGCTACAACAAATTGTACTTACATAATATTATAATCTTTTTTGTGTTTTGTCAACTGTATATTTGTTTGTGGTGTACAATAAAAGTATATTCATTCATTCATTCATTCATTCATTCATATTCATACAGTAGTTTTCATAATATAGCTGCAGCTTGGCGCTACCAATTGTTTCAAAATATTTATGCCTGATAGCGCATTACAAAAATGATTGAGGCCTCTATTCGTAACATGGCTCATATACGAGTATACATTTACATAGTTATTATTTAATATATAATTACAATTTGGCTGCCTGGAAGAGATCGCTATGTAGCGATAAGGCCGCCAAATTGTACTTACATAATATTATAATCTTTTTTGTGTTTTGTTAACTGTATATTTGTTTGTGGTGTACAATAAAAGTATATTCATTCATTCATTCATTCATTCATTCATATTCATACAGTAGTTTTCATACCACAAATTTTTTTGACAGTCAATATCCAACAACAGCACTAAATCCCATTAGGATTATCAATCCATGTTAAGTAAGTAGAAAAGAGGTTTTCTCTTTTACTGGTTACGACGCATGCCTTCTTAGTTCTTAGAGGTGACAATGAATTCACGTGACCCACAGCATTCACTTACAATCAGATGGACTGTGTGCATCTTTGTTACTCCTATTAAAAACATACGAACACGTAATACTTTTACATATTTTTGATTAAAGCTTTTAATGGAAAATCGGTAAAAAATTAAAAGTTAGTAAAAGCCTTTTTAAATATATTAGTAATTGTTACATCCAAACCTTACTTTAGAATTGACTAAATGATCCCGCTTTGATAAAGATGAAATAGCCTTTCTGAAAATCAGGTTTAATCCAATTATAAATATTAGTTCCTTTAAAATTTTGCATTCAAACTTTATCAATTTAAAGTTATTTGTTGAGCAAATTGGCTTTCCTAGAACAAAATGAATAATCCACCGTTTCTCTTGGTACTGCTAGTAAAAGTTTTTTTATACTGCATCCTATTCCAAACCAAAAAAGCTACAGATTTATTAACCGCTTGGATTTAGAGGGAAACCCCAGGCTTTTTATTGTAAAGAATTTCTCATCACCTTTAAACTTAAAATTCGGAATATTGTAGCGGATACAGTGCTGCTTGGCGACTGAAATAATTAAGAAGATGCTACATATTGAGATGGATTCCTATGCCAAAAAGATGGTCCCTTGTTTTCCTTTTTTCTTTTATTTTCTAAGAAAAAAATGATTTTGTAACCTGCTTATTCCTCCAGAAAGTTGCTTATTATGAATGTAGGAAATGTAGTAAACCTACCATTAACCACTTATATTTAGCTAGAAATATTTAATTAAATTTCTTTTGGAGTTAAATTCGTTTATAAAGCAATTAAAATATTTTTGTTTCAATAATTACTATGTAGGTATCCAAAGTTCGAAGCAATCAGAGAAATTTTTCCTTTGTTTGAATAATAAGAATGGTAGTAAGAGAATTCCTGAAGCATATTTAGTGTAGTAAATTTTGAAAATTTTTAATTTACACTTGCAAGTTTTGCCATTTCACTTCTATTTGTGATTCGCATTGGTATATACTTATATTTTAATTTATTCACTATAATACGGTACGTTTGGTTTTACAGCGAATAAATTAATAAGATATAAGTGAAACAAGTAGAAGTCCAAGCCACATCGCAAATTCAAAAATCTTAGAACATTATAAACAAAATGCAAACCACAACACAATCGACATATTATTTCACAATATTTTCTTAAATTTCGTGGTGTACGCCTTCACTGCCGAGAAAAGGGTAAACCAGCACTTAAAACTGCTATAAACAATTTGGTTTTTGCCGGATGGGTTCGAACCCGGGCTTCTTGTGTACTATGAAATTTATAGCAAACACTTAGTTATAGTAGAGTAAATTGTGTGGAAATAAAATAAAAATTGTTCATTCTTATTAAGGGTCATTATTAAATTAATCAACTAAAACAACTTGTTTGTTGAAACAAACAATTAATAGCTTGAGCAATTAAAATAGGCACGCAAACTTAACAAATAAATATTTTTATAACACAATGAAATAGCGTTATGAAAAAAACTTGCCAGTATGAAAAAAAAAAAAACAGAATCACTAAAAAACCTCCGGGACTTTTATTGGAGACGGAGATTTAAAGTAACAATTTACTGGATTAGCAGTATACATAAATTTATACACTTAAATCATTTTCAAAGCAGTTTAGTTCCGATCACCGTATTATAAAGGGTTTGTATTTGACATGTTTCACTTTAAAAGTGGTAGAGCCATGCTGCAGTTATATTAGTAGCACGTATGGGTCGGCTTGGCCGGGGAGGGACCACGCTCTCACAGAATACCAGCGTAAAATAGTAGCTTAATGCTGCTAATGGTGAGTGTAGAGAACCAGAGACTCTTTTTACTGGAAACGAGGCATTCCATCTTAATCCTCACGGGTGACAACGCATCTGCATTTTGATTTGTAATCGAGGATAGAAATGTAGATGTCTATGGGCCTCAGCAACCACTTACCATCAGGTGGACTGTGTGTTCGTTTGTAACCCTATCCCATTAAAAAAAACACGTATTATTACACTAGTATCGCGTCTGGTTAAAATTAAAATGTTTTATATAGGTAATGTAAATTCATCATTCATTTATGCAATTAAAATTTTGCTTGAATGTATACGATTATTTATTTCATATTTTATTTTTTGAAGGAAACAAACCAGGGTATGATTAGTAGTGTCTTCCCAATAACAACTAAAAATAAAAACTGCGGTTGGCAACCTGCCTGCCAAGAATGACAGCTATCGCAAATATATATGACATAATCAGAAGATTGCCACACTGGGCAGTGAGGCAATCTTCCGATTGCAGATTAGCTCTCGGTGTTTGCCTTCACCGCCGATAAAGTCATGAATAGGCACTTAAAACAGCGTTAAACAACTTTGATTTTGCTGGTGGGTATTGAATTGAACCAGAGTTTCTTGCGTAATATGAAATTTACAGCGAGCACTTAGTTATAATAAAGTTAACTGTGTAAAAATAAAATAAAATAGTTCATTTTGATTAGGGTGTTATTTAATTATTCAACCCAAACAACTTGTTTGTTGAAACAAACAACTAACCACTAGATCAATTATATTACGCACGCAAACAAATTAAATAAATAATTTTAAACGCAATACTCGAAATATTCTATCTATTTGAGTAATTTAACTAAACGACTTCAGAAAAAGACTTTTTCAAATAAAACTAGTTTTTACGGATTGCATTGCGTATATTAACTTTTATATATTCCCGAAGCTTGGAGAACTTTAGAGCACCCATGGTCACGGGGGGACTGAGGTGTTCAACGTCCAGATGTCATAGTTAACCGCGGTTACCCACAGATTAAAATTTTCTTTTGACGACGAAATGACGTTTAGCTGCTTAAATTGGACCTACTGAATTGAATAATTACATAAACAGACAAGTTCACATTTTCATTTTAGGCTCGCGCTGAAAAACACACACATATTTACTAAAGCTAAAAAAAGCCGAAAATTATTAATTTTACCGAAAACTACCGAAAACTGATAAAGATAACAAAACTCGATCGGACTCTTCTTGTTATTAAAAAAAATATATTTTTAATTTATAGTTAAAGCAAAAACTAATAAAAATTATAAAAGAATTGTTTATAAGACCTAGAAGTATTATACAAGAAATAAAGCCCTGTTTTCAAAATGTGCAGATTTTGATTCTTTTTACTTAAGGCTTAAGTCACCTTTAAGTAAATCCTTAAGTTGGCTTTAACTAAGTTTCAAAAGTTAATTTTTAATGTAAGCGATTCAAGAAGAGGTGGTGGTAAATTACTTCTTATTCTCATCACCATCGTTGTTATTGTCTTTTACAGGCTTTTTTGGCTTCTCTCAAAAATGCCACCAAAATCTCTACTAACAACAATATTTACTCAATAAATTTGAGTATCCTTACCAGCATCTGTAAAAACTTAATCCAATATATAATGGTCTACATAAAGGGTCAAGTTACTATTGTATCAATATTTTAAATAAATTCTAATTTTCTTTTAATTTTTATTAATTTTATATATGTTTTAACAGTTATTGTTACCTGTAAGGTTACAGATACAAATAGGTAATAAATAATTACTGATAAAATAGACTATGGTGAAAAATTTTTTCCTCAATATTCACTCGTTTATTGTAAAAATGGTATGAATCGTAAAACATGTTGTAACATACTCCAAATGAAAGCATTGCGTGACGAGCACGTATAAAAGTTAACCGTTTCGTGTTCTAGTGGTATAGACCACAAATCTATTAATTTTATGTAGTTTTATCTCTTTTGATATTAGAAATAACTTCCAAAATGTAACTTTAACTATTTACTTTGAGTCAATTTATTTGTCTGATTGAAAAAAAAACCTAGAAAATTAGTGTGGTTGCCTAAGCAATTTTAATTATTGAGTAAAATTTTGAGGGAGCAAATTTCCTCTGAAGGAAAAACTTTACAATGTGCAAGCTAGTGGAGATTGTTAGTTGCAATTTTAAATGGAGATTCGCTACGTACTCGGCAGCGAGAGAAAACACTGTATTCGAGAAATAAAAAAAAAACGAGGACATGCGAAATCTGCCAACACGCTTGTATGTACTAAAACTCCATATCTCAATGGCATGAAATCTTTTGTATCTTTTCGAGCTATTCTCTACATGTAACATCCGTACATAATATTATGATATAAAAATATTTTAACGTATATTAATATTATTCTTCCTAAATTATTTTTAATTAATAATTTACGGTAGTTTAAATATGTTTTCCGTAAATACTATTGTTAATTTTTTATCATTGATGTATGCATTAAGTATGCGTTTGCTGTGTAGTGGCACCGTGATTCCTCCATATCACAAAGAAGCGACGAAGGGAATCTTAAACAGGAGTTGGTCAGCTGCATCCCCTCTATGACGCAATCTACGAAGGATACCCATCGTCACCAACGGACTTAGATGGACTACAATGATAACGATTATGTGCTTCAATTATTTTAAATGGTATTGAAAAGTTGGAAGATCGCTATAATCGGTGTATCGCCCTCGATGACAACTATGTTGAATAATAAAATCGAAATTTGCCAAAAAAATGTGTTTTTCTATAAAACGATACGAACTTTTCAGCCCAACCAATATATTCGGTATAAATATGTGGCGACATGGGTAGTCTATTGTTATTTATTTTTAAATGAAAATTCATAAATGTTTTCTCCATTACACCAAAAGATTAGTAACGATAGTTCCTCGTTTTATTTTATTGTTTTAATTTATATTTGTATTTGCATTTATGAATGTAGGTACTAATATTATATATTTCTAAATACTTTGGTTTAATCTTATTATTATTTTAAGTACACACTTACATAATATTTAAAATTAATTGAAATGTTGGGTTTCGAAGTATATATACCTCGTGTATTGTAAGTTTTGAGAAGAATAAAAACAAATATTACTATGTATTAAATAAAATTTAATTCTGCTGCTGTCAGAATTGAGCTCTTATTTTACGCTGGTAATCTGTGAGAGCGTTGTCCTTCCCCGGTCGTTCTGACCCATTCGTGCTATAACCATAATAAAGCTGGAGCGTGGCCAGGTTTAAAAGATATTTGCCATAGTTGCCTTGCTTGGCAGGTTGGTTTGTAACTGCAGTTTGTTTGCTATTTTGAGGTGTTATCAGGAAGTTGCTACTGCCCACTCCTACTTGATAACCCTCTGTAGCCTCTTACGTGGTAGCTGATATTCTTATACAGCATCTATATTAGAATAAAATGTAAGTTATTAGGTAAGGTACCTTTTCGACCACACTGCGTTGAGTATTAGAAATCCGATATCGAAGCCAATATTCGTTGACGAAAATAGTATTTTTTGCTATAAATATAATATTATGCTATTTAAAGCCATAGTCGACAGCTTAGACTTTTATAATAACCATGTTACAATGTGCCGCACAGCAAAATCTATTTTACCACTTATTAACGTAGGTGTTGTAAAAAGTAAGTATTAGGAATGCCTTCATTCTATTTGACGATACAGAGTACGTTTCGCTGCTATCATCAAATTATAGGTACCCAAAAATATTAGATGTAAAATACTCAGACCAATGATGTAAAGCCGTTGCTTAGCATTGTTGGTCTGAGTATTTTCCCTTATTTGAAATATGACCCATTTGATGTTTGACGTAAGGTTCCTTATTTGAAATATGACCCGTTTGAAACTTCAAACGGGTAAGGGACCTCGTTTTGAAACGAATGTACTACAGATTTGAAAAAAATATATTTACGATAAGAGGATTTTGGTTTTCTTAAGTAAAAGAGAAACAATCTGAATACCAAGTATGAAGAATATGGCGAATATATTGCGAAGGCCTTCAATCGGGTTTGGCACAAAGCGCTTCAGTCATTCATATCATCCACTGCATTGCAATCTTCTAGGCACTGAAAGTGGTTACGTAACTTGAGCTGAAAGGTTTCGGGATTCTGGATTAGAGCACGAGGGGGACGGAGCGTTGACTTCATTAGACGAGACTTCTCCAACTTAACGTTTAGGTTCAGTGTTCTCTAACCATTCGGTGATCGCTACCAGTTTTCACCCTTGCGATCACTGAGACATCACTGAACAGTTGGCATCTGGTCGTTATAATGAAGTCGATCTCGTTTTTTGTCGAACCGTTGGGGCTCGACCAGGTCCACTTTTTGTGGGGCCGCTTCTGGAAGAAAGAGTGCATCATAAAAAGTCCCTCTTTCTCCATGAAGTCGGCCAGCTGCTGGCCCCTTGGGTTCCGTTGCCCTATCCCAAATTTCCCTACCTTCAGCTCACCGATCTTTCTTGTGCCCAGTTTTGCGTTGAAGTCTCCCATTAACACCGTATAGTGAGTTTCGAAGGAATGCACGGCTCTAGAAATGTCCTCATATATTTCCTCCACCTCCTCATCAGAATGTTCCGACGTTGGCCCGTAAACCTGTATGACCTTCAGCGAATACCCTTTGGTAATTCTGAGTATAAGGTAAGCAACCCTCGTCAATACACTCCCAATCTTTAAAACGTTGTTAACGAGAGACTTGTGGACGATAAATCCAACACCTCCTTGGGAAAGATGGTCGCCCTCCCGGTGATAGAACAAGTTGCCAGATTCGAGAATCACCGTGTCCCGAAGAGAGGGGGACCTCTCTTCGGACCTCGGATAATCCTATAATATTCCAGCGCAACTTATCTATCTCTTATTCCAGCTCCAGGATCGTCTCGTCAGTCCTCAGGGTGCGTGCGTTAAATGTTGCCAGGTCGATTCGTCGTAGGTAGCAACCGAACTTGCACCGGAGATTCTTAGCACCCCTGCCCGGCCGTTACCATGGTCACCACCGTAGCCACGAATAGCGGGCTGCCGGGGACTGGGGGCCGTCTATTTGTGTAATTATTCATCGGAAGTATATTGCCATAGTTTCCACGCTTGGCGAGGGGGTTGGCAACCGCAGTTTTTTGTTGTACAGTTACCGTTATCAGGAAGATGCTGCTGCCCATCTCCTGCCTGTTTCCCTCTGTCGCCTTTTACGACACCCACGGGAAGATATGGGGTAGTGGATATTCTTAACCGCCACTACACGGCAGTATATATATTAGCACTACACCTGTAGAATTGTAAAATAGCATCATCATAAGTTGCCCTTAATACTGAAACGAAGTTTTGCGGGCACTTTTTGCGTACCTAGTATATTAAAAAAGATTCCAATTTTAGTACTGCTCACTATAGAAAAAATAACTGTTCCACATCAAGTGAATATCATAATATTACAACAAAAGGGTTATACCCCGGAAATGGGCACATTCATCTTACGAGATTTATCCTTACAGAGTTTTCGTTTAGAGTTCGCGATTGGTAAATGATTTTATGTAATTCAATTTATAAACCCCTTTCGTGTCATTTAAGTTAAAACTCTTTATTAGTATTATTTAATATTTTACAATAAAATCAATAAACTTAATCATCATAATAAGTATAAGAAAAAACTCTAAGAATTTTGACTCTGTGACATTAAATAGCTATTTTCATTTCTTGTGTTTACTTGCCAAACGAGAATAAAGAGATACAGACACAGAAAAATAAAGCGAGTTCTTGCCAAATGAAACTATTTCAGCCTACTTTAAAACACGCAGTTTTAAATTCATATTGTGAAAAAAATTATAAATAATTTACAGAAAGTATAAACATTCTGTAAATTATTTATAATTTTTTTCCTTGAGACATTGATTTGCAACGTTCAGTTTCCTGCAAAATCCAGTTCCCGAAGGCCTAAGTTATTATTTTTTAAAGAATAAGGGTGATGGTAAACGGATGCTGTGGCTCATAGACATCTACATTTATCTTTAATTAAAAATCACGAGATGAAATGCCTCGTTTCCAGTAAAAATGATCTCCGGTTCTCTACACTCACCATACGACACAGCAGCATTAAGCTGCCATTTTACGCTGGTATTCTGTGAGAGCGTGGTCCTACCACGGTCAAGCCAATCCATTCATGCTGCAACCACAATATAGCTTCAGAAAGGCTCTACCACGTAAAAATAAATACAATAACTTTGGATCACAAAAATACTAGTATTGAGCAATATAACTGAATCAGTTTACATCATATACATGAATCAGGTTACATATCATGCAAACTAGCTTAAAATTCATTGCAATAAAATTTGAGAGAGTTATAGCAAAATAGGTAAGTGGAATTTGGTTATTTATAATATTTTACACTACGATATGATTTTCGTATGGTGGCGGCGAATAGGCAAGATAAACGAAACCACAGTCCACCCCATGTAAGTGGCTACTACAGCCCACGGGCAAATGTAACCAACTTGAAGGAAACACAGCCTAATTATGATGGTGTTCTGTTCTCTTTAGTTCAGAACACAGAAGTGCAAAAACTGCTGATTAGCGGTAAAAATAGATAAAAGGGTGATACCTGACCTGATAGAATTTAAAGCAGAAAAAAAACCATTTAGTAATCCTTCTATCCATGACGTCTAGATTCGGACGTCTTTTTCTAAATTTCGTCGGCACTGTGCTCGGTAACGGTCTTAAGGATCAAATTTTACTGCAACCATGTGTGGATTTACTACTGAAGAATTAGTACTTATCTTTTTTTTTAAGAATAAGTATGAAAACGAGCAAATAGTCCACTTGATGGTTAGTGGATGTTATGGCCCATAGACATCTACATATATCATCTATCGTAGTTGCTTGAGCCTTTTAACAGCCTTTTTATCAACGTATATGAAAACACTCAAAACGAAATTCAGATAAAATATATGTCTACCTTAACGTTTATTTTACGCGAGAAGCTCGTTACTCGATGTTTTGTTTCAAACCATGTGTTTCACTTACTTTGCTCCAGTTGTTGTTGATAGACTTTCTGTGTCTTATTTCTGTTTTATTTCTTATATATATTTTTTTCTTGATACGCTAAAATTTAGAACGTAAATTGAAGTACAACTTCAAATAATAGCATTTCTAATATATAAAGTATACAACAGGAGAAAGTCACGTAATGCAGAGCAGTAACAGTAAAGAATTTCATAAACGCTCTCCGCGCCGCTCATAAACATTATTTCAGCAATTATTTTAGTTGCTCCTTCCCGGATTCCTGCAAAGAGGCAGACATCATAAGAATCCCGAAACCGGGGAAACCGTACAACTTAGCCTCCAGCTATAGACCTCTTAGTGTCCTCATCTCATTACGTAAAGTTTTGTAGCGACTCATATTGAATCGCCTACGAAAATACGTCTTCGCTTATAAGCTTCTTCCCGACGATCAGATTGGCATTAGAACCGAACACTCGTGCACAAATCAGATCCACCGCATAACAGAATACATTCTGAAAGGCTTTTCCCCCACTAGCAATCGCAAAATCCTCAACACTGCTGCCCTCTTTTTGATGCTATAAAGCATTTGAAAAAGTTTGGCACGGCGGCTTGTTTCAGAAGACATATAAACTAAACGTGCCTAATATGTTCACTCACATCGTTAGAGCCACCCTTTGTGCTCGCTCCTCCAGGCACCTGCTAAGGGCTAGAGTACTAAAGGGCTCCATCCTCTCTTCACTGTTTTTCACACTATTCACAAGTGACGTCCCGAAAGACCTAGTAGGTAATACTGCTTACTTCGATGACAACACGGCACTCTTCGTTGCCCACTACTATAAAAAATGTCTCAACATTATACATGGCGATAAAGAGCCGCCGATCACTTAGGCGAATGTTTTCGGTTATAGAAAATGAATGTGAATACTGAGCAAAGTGTAGCAATATACTTTCAAAAGAACTCACTCGTTGCCGGAATATGAAGTAACGTTTTATTTAAACCCCTAGTTCCTCTCGACTCGGACGATCCAAATGTCATTAGCCCATCATACACCCACCTTAGACACTCACCTAGTGTCACAAACACTACCTAACGGATGGAACTAACTAACGGATGGAACGCAGCACGTCCTCTTACGGTTGCGCCTCGCATCCCTCTACACATCGCACACACCGTACACTGACATGTCTGGGCGCTTTTCAACGCCCAGAATACCGAAGGAAAAGAGTGAGCCGTCAGAGCTGGGGCCCGCCACCTTGTTCCGACGGTGGTTAAATAACTCAACTGTGTCACGAAATTTCACATTAAGTGAAAAATGTAACGAAAGTAACGTTGTACTAAAATAAATAATCTTACCCACTTTTTTAGCATTGAACCATTAAAGCTGTATAAGCCAAAAGGCTAATAGCACTACAATCACAAAATAAAGAAGATTTCCAAAAGAAGAAGGAAGGCGCTTTTCAACGCCCAAAACACCGAAGGAAACAAGTGAACCGTTAGAGCTGGGGCCCGCCACCTTATTCCGTCGGTGGTTAAATAACTCAACTATATCACAAAATTTCACGTAGTAAGTTAAAAACGTAACGTAAGTAACGTTGCACTAAAATAAATAATCTTCACCCACTTTTTTAGCCTTGAACCATTAAAGCTGTTTAACCTAAAAGACTAATAGCACTAAAATCACAAAACAAAGATGATTTCCAAATGAAAAAGGAAGAGTGTATATGAATAGTGAGGGAAAGATTTTCATAAGGCAGGAGGCAACGATTATAGGAAAGTGAAGTTATGTACTGCAAATATTCTTATATCTAATGACATTTAGAATGATTAAACAGCACGTTTTACAAAGCAGAGGGAATGAGTGGAGAACCGGGAGTTGTTTACGAAATTCGGATACGTGATTATAATATTTGCGGAGCCCAAATATAAATATAATGAACAAATCGGTAATGATATAAAAACTCAAGCATACTAAACTACTGCTCGCTAATACCAAGAATCAAATATGTGTATGGTCAAGAAGCAAAAGCAGAAGGAGAAACTGATCAAGCGCAACTTAAGTTTTTAGAATTAAGTTTTTAGAGCAAGTTTTTCAACGATGTTTTCATTTTCTTTTTGACTGATATAATTACAGATGTGCCGACATCATAAATCAAACATAAGTGGCTTGAGCATTACGAAATTAAAACTAACGCTCTGTCCTCCACGATAAATGGAATCTTTAAATAATACTCATATTGTCTAAGAGATGTGGAGCATTTACGTTCTTCGAAGAGGTCGTAAAATAAAGTTATAAATAGCACTATTAATTCCAAAACCATTCGATTCACACACTTTAAGTTTCATTGCTGACTAAGGATTAAATTTACATATAAATAAGTTATAAGCTAACTCTATATTTATAGTTTTTTTATAAACATAAATATAATCAATTTCTTATTTGTATTCGTAAAATTATCGCATAGATTTTTTATGGAATAGAGGTGACAAACAGGCACACAGTGCACCTTTGTAAGTGAATGCTGTGATAAACACCTACATCTATTGCTCGATTAAAAATTAAAATAGCGAATGGTCTGATCCTAATCATTTGGTCGTCAAGATTTTTGCTCAACATTGTGCAGGGTGGCTGATTTCTGCTAGCGAGGTCTAATTTTGTCGATTCGCCTCGCTGGTTTTATATTTTCTATAACACTGTATTTCATAGGGGCCGTAATATTTTCATTAAGTACATTCTCTCAATGTAATGTAATTTTCAACACTAAGAAAGTATATACGTGGTTAGTTTGTGATTTAAAAACTTACCTACCTACTTTACCTATTAGTTAAGGAGTGATTTGTTTACATTGTAGTCAATCGAACCGCTTTTTTGTCCTTGATTTGTACTTATATCTCTATTTATTCTATCTTTAACAGCATCGTCTTGTATAGGATGCAATAGGGTATTTCATTTGTATTATGGGTATTATATTGAATCCATCAATATATATTAAAGAACTTGCAACGTTTTTATACTTTTTATCATTATGTAACACTGCACTATTATAACATAGAATATCGATAAAAACTACTAGGCAGTTGCAGTTTGAGGTTATAATGAGTTTGTCGTTTGATTGTTAATTTCTCAGCATTCCCGTTAGTTGGGATAAAATTAATATCACTAGTGTAATCTAGAGATGTAAAGTAAGAAGTTAAAAATTAAAAAAAAAGTAAAATCGACATACATCTTTCATTCACATTCATTATTAAGTTACGCCACAATAATAAAGAAGACTGATATATTCAATTTTATGGTTATTTCATTAGAATTTGAGAATATTTTATGGTAAATAATGAAAATCATTGTTTTACTTTAATAAAATGTCATGTTATACTAAGACTAAAAAATTAAGGGTGTCCGACCTTTTTATCAGTGTCCGGCTAAGCTAGTTGGTCTGTCCGGCTTTTTGGTCTTAAGACCTGGCAACCCTAGCCGTGGCGCTGAGTAGAGCTTCGTCAACTACGCCCGCAATTTTTAATCGTTGGAAATATTTACTTTAGTACAGTATATTTCAATAAGTATAAAGTTCGCACACTATTATTATGCTAAATAGTTAACTCATTATAGTTATTTTCATTGTAGCTGAGCTTTCTTACCAGTCCGAATGGGGAAAAATAAATACAAGTATCAATGTATCATTTAACGTAAAAAAAAGAAATATCCTATCACTGGAGAAAAAATAATGGAGAATAAAAATGTCTGCATGCTTGCCATGTGGACTGGTCCAGATTATGCAGTAAAAGTACTAAAAATCTACAAAGACGACACATTTTGGATTTTAAATATGTTAGCCAAGTTACAAGCGTTTTATAGTAAGTGTATACTGCCAGAAATTATTGACTCGAGTTAAGCTGGGTCAATGGCGTTGCGGTAAATATTTTTATAATAAAAATATGGCAATTGACTGTAAGTACCGATTAAAAAATATAAGTTACAGTTGTTATTTTATTTATTTAAACAGGTTGCAACCCTACCGTTAATTTATTTATGCCACTATGCTACCGTTAGTAGATATAATCGATTCTCAACCAACATCGGTTAACATTCGATTAATGTGAAACAAGGAAAATATTTATGTGTACTTATTTCAAAACTAAGGTTCATAAATAATGAAAAATATATCAAACAAATTATAATAAATTAATTAGATAACAAAAAAATGACACACCAAAAATTTTCCATCCACTGAACTCCATCCTAAGAAAACTTGTATAATGGAAGATCAATAACGTTTAGTCGCTATAATCACAGTATCATCACAGTATAATAAAAATATAGACTGTGGTATCATAGTGCGAGCTAATAACTAGATATAAAATAAAGTGTCGCTTGCGCGGGTCGTCGCCCGCTCGGAGCGTAAATACCTAAATTTGCGAAACGCCGAAATTTAAGAGGGGTCAAACATATACATGGCTTGGTGATTAACTGGGATAACACCCTCCCATGATTCTTTGTAATCAAAATATGATGTTGATCATAAATGTAAAAAATATTAAAAATTGATTAAAATAGATGCCATTACTAGTTTATTCCATAGGGCACACTGTTTATCTTGCCACTTAGATGCACTCGCTTCCACGACTTACGCCAACTTGTCAAATTTATGTAAACATGCCATCGTAATGTCAGTTTAAAGCATCCGCAAGTGTTTTATTACGTGTTTAAAGTAACATCTCTGAAATGTGAAAAACTAGTTTACATTTACTACATTACATTTGCTAAAATAAATCTGTTGTGTGCTAATTTAAATTAAAATGGTTCCACTAGCAATATCTTTGTGAGTAACTAGTATTTTTGTGAGTTTCCAAGTCTCTTATTTTCAAATATCAAACGTTACCCAATTGAATCCAGATAAGCTCTAAACCAACCAAATGACTAAAAGCATTCAGATGTATTTTCATAAGTATACGATGTTGAATAAGAAAAGTATACAAATGACTCTAAGAAAAATATACTTATGTATTTGGCATTACTATAGAATAGTGTTCTATGCACGGTAGTAATATATAGGAGAAACATACTTCTATCCATTTTTAAACTTATTGACTTATTAGGTACTTACCCCTATACCGTTGCCAAATGCGAATAAGAAAATCGTCGAATAAAAATATGGCTAATATAAGTAATGCTTAAGTTTTGTAGTAGTACTTGTTTGGAATGACTAATTACTTTACTTATCAAATTAAAATCAAATGAACAACAACAGTAAATTTCATACGCAGATTATGTCAAGTGGTATTGAAGCTTAAATTGATAGTTTTCATTGCTATTTAACCTTTAATCGATAATTGAAAGAATATATTTTTAAAACATTTCTGTCGAATATTTGAAAATATACCAAATGCGATAAATTAGAACAAAGGGACAGAACGGAATTATAAGGATTTCTTGTAAGAACACCGAATTGGCAAATTTATTTTCTTCCCCCAATAAGCGTAAGGCGGTGAAGCGCAATATTTTCTCAAAAGACCGCTTGTGAGCTGTTTCATGCCAGCTGCCAAAGCGCCAGGAGCGATTAAACTAAATTATTAACCGATTGTCAGAATAATACAATTGTAGGAAGAATGGCAATGAATTGAGAGGCCTTGTAATAACTAAATACACTTGCAAGGGTAATAGTGGCTAGATCAACCAATCCTGTTTGGACCTAAAGACTTCTGGTTGTAAAAGAATCTTCTTAAAAATGGAATATGTTCTAATTTTTGCCCTCGAAATGTCGACTTAATGTACAGAATTTTAAACGTTGCCGAGAAACTTATGTTTTTTTTATATTAAATTTTCTTTGATTAATTTTGATGTATGCCAAAAACAGCCTCGAAGATATTTATTCTTCTTATATTCCTCAAGAGAAAACCGTTTGAGAGAACAACTGACAAAGTTTCTGCAGATGATGTTCAGTTTATTGTGAGATAAAGCTTTACAGATGACTGCTATAATTTGGCAAGGTCTTATGCAATATTATACTCGTATTGCTTGAGACAAACGATTGTTGAGTGGATTTATTGATCAATTAATAAAATTCATAATTTTGTAATACTCGTAATTATCAGCAAAGTTTAAAAATCAACGTTAGAATTATTTTGTCATCGTCATTACAGCCTACTATTAGTTCACGTCTGAGTCAAGGCCCCCACCAAAAATTGCCTCTTAAAGAAAAAAAACTTTAGAGTATCAGGAAGTTTCTTCTGCTCGTCTTCAGTTTTATTTCTATCTGTCAACTTTTAGAACACCCACGGGATGATTTGGGGTGATGGATATTCTTACACCGCCTCTTCACTCAAATAGAATGACTACAGAGGTTAGTTTTTGACCTTTAATTGTCCTATGTGATGTCGCAAAGAGGAAGTGCTTTTTAGTATCAGAGCCAAGTAAAGTAAAGTAAAGTTACAGCCTATATATGTCCCACTGCTGGGCACAGGCCTCCTCTTAATTCTGAGAGGGTTTTAGGGCAAGGAAGTGTCCACCGCACTGCCCCAATGCGTGTTGGCGAACTTCACAAGTCTTTGAAATATTTTTTTTCTTATTCCTGAGACATGCAGGTTTCCTCACGATTTTTCTTTCCGCCGAGCACGTGGTAAATCAGAACTTAAAATTGCAATTAACAATTTCATTGGTGCCGGCGGCGATCGAATCCGGGTTACTCGCGTTCTGTTATATTTACAGCGAGCGTTAACCATCTGTAGCTCAGATCACGAGCCAAGGTCTAAGACAAAATTTGATGGCGCAAATAGTAATATTTTGCCGTAAATGTGAAACTAGGCTATTTGAACCCAGGGCCTACAACTTAGACTTTTATAATAGCCATGTTTCCGTGCATCGCACAAGGTAGTTCATATATAGTAGTACCGTGGGTACCGCAAAAAACAACTATAGAAAAGACGAAAAGACCTAAAAGAACTCATTGTTTTTGGTGATAGCGTAAGTAATACTTAAATCGGTGACGCAAAGCATCATGAAATGGGTCATATTTCCAATAAGTAATCTCATTACATAACATTAGCAGACTGAAACAAATTAATAAATAAAGTTTCATTTTTTTTTTGTTTTTGGAGAGATGATGATGTTGGTTATGTCTTGCAAGTGTGGCAAACGTGACAAATCGTCTCTTATTTGGGATAGACCTGTCAATATAACATTATTTTACTCTTCGATAAAGAAGGTCATCCCTACATTATTGAAGTTGCTCTGTATTATCCTACGCCTTTAAACGAGCAATTCTTGTGTATATATATATACATATATATACATATATATATATATATATATATATATATATATATATATATATATATATATATAATCGGAATCTCGGAAACGGCTCCAACGATTTTCATAAAATTTTGTGTCCAGGGAGTTTCGGGGGCAATAAATCGATCTAGCTAGGATTTATTTTTAGAAAATGTCCTTTTGTCCGTGTTTTCAGGCAATAAAAAAACTACAAGAAAGTAAATTTTGACAGACTACTAACGATCGTAATAGCTCAGGTGGGATGTCGGTCGGGCGTGATATCGGAGTTTCGTGGTTCGCGTCCCGTCTTGGGTCCGACTTTTTTTCCTTTTTTTTCAAATTCCTTTCTTTTGTGAGAAAATCTATTATTTCGAGCCCTTTTTTAGTAATTTTTAAAAATACGAAAAATTTTAATTAAACTAATTGCACTCATGATTTTCATTCAAATAACCAGTTCAGTTTTTTCTATTATGTCAATAAGATCAAAAAATATTATTCATGTAATTTGTATCTAAATGTAACCTAAAAAATAACCGAGCAAAGCTCGGTCATCCGGGTACTTTTAATTATATACATAAAAAACATTCCAGTAATATTTTGTATATAATAAATGAAAACACGCTCGTATATATTTTATATCGTATATATTTTATCGTAAATAACGAAATACAATTAACATCATATCTTTGAAACATTTTAATACTGATATTTAATGATAGTCCGGAAACCACATGAGGATGCAATTGCCAATATTGCGACATGATTTGGAAAAATCTTTCGAATCTGATTATTGCGACTTGTTTCGAGTGATTTATGCAAAAAAACAAACATTTTATTTTTTTGTCATTAAAATAAAGCGACACTCAACGTTATTGCTGCTTTGATTTGCGACCCAGCTGTTTTTCTTGTTAACAAGTAATGTAAATACATGGTATGTAATTAGAAAAACATTGTTATGGATTTATGTAATAAACAGAGAGTAGACGTGTGCTTAGTTTTAATTAACTTGGGATTATTTAGAGACACAATATTAATATAGAAACAACCAACCGTTTTGTCTAATTAAAGTAATACACAATTATATTTTTCCATGAAAACCTCAAAAAATTGCTATTATATTATATTAATGCTTTTTTCTTATAGGAGAGGAGGCAAACGAGCATACTGCTCACCTGATGGTAAGTGATTACCGCTGTCCATGAACAACTGCAACACCAGAGGAATTGCAGAGGCGTTGCTGGCCTTTTAAAAAGGAATAGGCTCTTTTCTTGAAGGTCCCCAAGTCGCACCAGTGCGGAAAAATCTCTGGTGGTAGTTGAATCCACAAGCAAGTTGTGCGAGGAAGAAAACTTCTTTTAAATCGCACAATGGTGGACCACTAGTCATCCACATGGTAAGGATGGTATCGCGAGATTTGTCGCGATGTGCGATGGTAAAATTGTGCGGTAGGAATCAGTCCGAACAATTACTCAGAGCACTCACCGCGGTAGATGCGATAAAATCCGCAAAGAGATGCAATATCTCTTTGCAGTGCCAGTGAGTCAGGCCGATCGGAAACAGCTCGGTCGCCGACGATTTGAACTGCTCTGCGCTGGATACGATCAAATGAAAAGAGCTGGCAATGGGCAGCCCTAACCCAGAGATGGGAACAGTATACCATGTGCGGCCGAACATGCGCCTTGTAAAGTTGCAGGCGGTAAGCCCGCATGAAATACTGCCCCGCTCTGCCCAGCACGCCAAGCTTTTTAGAGGTTAATTTGGCCTTCTCTTCCAAGTGACCACGAAACTGCACATCACTCGATATGTCGACGCCGATACTGGCCGATGCAACAAGGGGAGTGCTTTGAAACTGAGGAGATACGACAAAGTGGTTCGCGGTAGCGGTAAATGCGCAAACTTGTGTCTTATGGGGATTAAAATGAACTAGATTAGGTCGCCCCTTGTCCGAGATTTTGTTCAACAAAGTTTCGACTTCAGACACAAGTCTGTCCTGGTAGTTGGCAACACTTTTCCGAGAAATATTGGTACCAGCCGTACTATTATATAAAGTATAAAGCATCACCAGTGCTGTCGTCTGCATAGCAATGCACTTTACCATTGTCCTTGATTGCAGAAGAAACAGCGTTCGTGATAGCACGCTGCCTTGTGGAACACCAGCGTTAATGGGCTTATAATCGGTGCATACACCGTCTACTACGACCTTGATGCTCCGATCAGCAAGAAAACTGGTGATCCAATTGCACAATTTCTTGTGTTAAGTAACGTATATATTTTGTATTGCTAAGGAGCGTTAAATTTATTCAAAGGGTTGTAATACAATTTAAACAAATTAAATACTACAGTTACTTAAATAAAATTGATCAGTTGTTTCACTTTTGTATTTAGTCAGGTAATAATTTATTTGATAGATAACTTTTAACTGACTTAAACGGAATGAAACTATGTTGAACTTTTAACTGATTAATCAATTTTTAGTAAAAATGAATTTCATTTTGTGTTTTATAGTATAATTAATACTGTGGTATGTTATGTAAAATAAATATCTAGTATTTAAGCACCATGCATAGTAAGAAACCACGATGGTGATGGTGGTGGCTTTTCTATCATAGCACTAAAACCACAGAATAGTGATGTAAAATAGCATCATCAGTAACTCAACCCACACTAACCTACCTGTCCAGCGTTGTGAATATTATTATTATTCTTTCTCTCCTCCAATATTAAAAAGGCTTTAAGAAAAATTAAAAATACAACAGGAACATTTTTTGTCCGCCAATTCCTATTTTTCTGTATATTTCTCTCTGAAAAAGGCAAAAACTTGGGAAATCATTAAATAACTGTTTAAAGGGGCAACCGATAAGTAATTACTGCTTGCCTGAAGCATCATTCAGTTATATTATGAATAAAATTTTAATTAGTAAATTTAGCTGTAATATTATATTAATAATTTTTTTTGGGAGAAGAGGCAATATGAACAACAATCAATTATTAAAATATGTTGAATATCTTAATAACTTAAATGTGCAAAAAGTTATCTTGTTTACATTACCTTACATAGAGGGGTGGCCACAGGAAAATAAACTAAGATATAATTTTATATTTAATAATGAATAATTTGACATTAATAATACTTTAAATTTGACATTTAATTTCAAGAAATATAATGATAAATATCATTTGATGGATATTGTTACGAGCTTAAAGTTCGTGACAATAAAAAATGCCAATTGAATTACCAAACTTGAAACTTAAATTACTGAACACCAATTAAAACTTAAAACACACTTATAATTTATCGCACTTAACACTAGTTCACTTTATTTCGCTAGATAGTCTTCGCTTGTATTGCCAATTCAATAATGCTTTGGTCGCGGCATTTAACGACTTTATATAGGCCTTTTCCACTGAAACATCTAGAATGTTCCAGCAAATACCAATCCCAACCGACTAGATGTAGAAAATCTGAGTGTGGACTTTTTTAGAAAGCTTAAATCTTCTATTCGATACTAGATGGCGCTGTTTGTAGAAAGTTCAGTCATGGAATTTTTTAGAAAGCTCTCCTCGCTCTGATCCCCGACACTAGATGGCGCTAGGTGTATCAATTATGGCTTGCAACACTGCCCCCTCCTAAGACATGCTCGTCCCGAGCATTATTTGCTCCATAGTAACGTGCCAGTCGATCCACATGGACGATCTTAGAAGTACCTCTTGCACCTTTCGTATCCGGTAGGTTACGTCGTTGATCCTGGTCATAATCCGGTACGGGCCGTCCCATTTAACTTGAAGCTTAGGAGATTTCCCTTTGCTGCGGACTGGATTGTGCAACCACACAAGTGAACCTTCGTCAAACCCCTTGTTGTTCATTTTGCGGTCATACTGGGTTTTCATCTTTTCAGACTTTTGCTGGCTTTTTATTAATTTTGTTCCGCATGTCATTTGCATAATCGGTTATACTGCGTGGGGCATCAGGTGGTATTCCGGTGATCAGTTCTGCCGGTAGCCATAATTCTCTTCCAAAGTTTGCGAAAGCTGGTGTCACTGATGTACTTTCGTGAATAGCGCTTCGATATGATAACAAAAACGGTTGTATGTGCTTTTCCCAATCTCGTTACCGCGTTTCCACAACCTTTGCTAGGTACCTCTCCAATGACTGATTGAATCGTTCTACTATTCCATCAGATTTCGGGTGGTAAGGAGTTGTTCTTGTTTTATGAGTACCCAAAACTCGGCAAGTTTCCGGGAATATTTGAGACTCAAAACTCCTTCCTTGATCACTGTGAATCTCTAAAGGTACTCCAAAACGACAGAAGACTTCATGAACTAGTTTATCTGCAATTTTTAGAACTTGTTGATTTGGAATGGCAAAGACTTCTGGCCACTTGGTGAAACAATCCATCACAACCATGAAATACTTGTTACCACTTTCACTTTCCGGAAACGGCCCGCCACGTCAATGGCTATTCTCTTTCACGGTGCACCAACAATGTACAACTTCAGTGCACCTCTACAACTAGCCTGCGGTCACTTTACAGCTGCACAACTTGTACATTTGCGACACCAGTCCTCGAAATCATTTCGACAGTGGCCATAGTAAAACCGTTCTCGAATCTGATCTGATCCTGAACAATTATTATGATAAAATTGTAGAACATCCGGTGCTTTAGCTTTAGGGACAACCATTTGCAAATGACAGCTGTCTCCTGACTATTTTCCCATTTACGGCACAGAACTTTATCCTGAAGCAGCAAGCTGTCCCATTTGGCCCAATAGCTTTTAGTGGTCGAACTCATCGCTGAGACGTCGCTCCACTTGAGCTTGGGAGTACTGGCCTTTATCCATTCCAGAATGGGCTTGATTTCCAGATCAACCATTTTCCCCTGATTATGTTGGTTTTCTACAAATAACACAATGTCATCTGCAAATCTGAGATGATTAAATTTTTATCCATATATGCGTAAGCCATACAGATCCCAGTACAACTTTCAGAATATATCTTTCAGTAACACAGAGAACAACTTCAGAGATAATGGATCACCATGTCTGACTAATATTTTTATCTTAAACACGTTCCCTAGCATTTACAGTTGAATTCTTGCCTTTCTGTGCAAATATATTACGTTTTGATCGATCGTGATCTATGACGAACGGATATCATGCTCCTTTAGACTTTTCCATATGGATTCTTGACTGGTACTGTTGAAGGCCTTGGTGTAGTCGATAAAGGCCATGTACAGAGGTTTGTTGTACTTCTTGTACTTTTCTGTTTATCTGTATGTTAATGATATATTGTTGAAACTTTTTTCTAAAGTCGACCGCTTCCATAGGTTAGTTTTCATCCAATGTTGTGCTTTATCTAGGATGACCTTGGAGAAGGCTTTATAGATATTCAACATCAAATTCACTGATCTGTTGTTTTCTATGTCTTCTTTTGGACCTTTTTTGTGTATTAGAATTATATGTGACGTTGCGCATTGTTTTGAAATCAATTGCTGTGAGTAAAAAGTCGTTGACAATTTTAGTCACAAATAATTTTAGTAACTCATTAGTGATTTTATCGGGGCCTGGCGATTTGTCTGGATTTTAGCTAAGTAATGTTAGTCTAACTTCACTTGGCAAGATTTCAGGTACAGAGTTTGATGCTGAAGTAGAAATTATTGAGTTTGTGTATCTACTTTGATTTACAAATAAAAGTTTTGATGGAAAAATCTAAATCGCATTTGTGGACCATCAATCATTCTGATGGCACACAATGGTAAAATTGAGTGACTGCAACTAGTTCGAAAAATTCCTCGGAGCACTACCCGTGGTAGTGGCGATAAAATACGCAAAGAGATGCAACATCTCTTTGTATTGCCAGTGAGTCAGGCTGATCGGAAAGAGCTCGGTCGCGGAGCAGGTTCGCCTTTGTTGAATATAACATAACTAGACGATATTCTATTGATTATCCTGCCCTTCGCATTTCAGTAATACTTAATATATTCTGGTTGAGGTTCTTCGATAATTCTTCTAGTTCTATTAAAGATTCTGATGTTCTCAAAGTTCTAGCATTGTAGTGTCTAGCAATGTATATTTTGGTGTCTTGGTAGAGAGAGAATAATTGGATTTTATTGTTTAAGTTGTGAAGTATTTTGTTGTGGTTAAATTATGTGTTGCCGTTGATTCTTTGTTATTGTCAATTGTAATTCTGCGTTTCTTAATGAATATGTATTAGTTTTTTAATGATAGTGCCACGCTGCAGCTATGTTATGGTTGCATCATAAATGAATCGGCTTAACCGGGGAAAGACCATGCTCTCACTATATACCAGCGCAAAACATAAGCTTAATTCTGCTTTATTTCATATGGTAAGTACCGGATACCTTTTTATTGGAAACGAATCATTCCATCGTAGTCCTCAGGGATCACAACGGCATTTTCATACTTACTTGAAGATAAATAATTGTAGATGTTTATGGTCCACAGCATCCACTTACCGTCAGGCAGACTGTGTGCTCGTTTTTCACCCCATTCTTTAAAAATAGATGTTCTTGATTGTGTTTTTATCTGGGAAGGCGTGTGATGGCTTTCGTAGGTATTGAAAGGTCTTATGCAACTTCTAATTGGTTGGATTTTGGTTGCCAGTTATATTTTTTGTAATTACTGTCTGCAAGTTTAATTGTGCAGTCATTTTAGCTAAGAACAGTGATGTCTCAGATGATGGTTACATATCAAGTGATTACTTTGTAATTATTGTAGCGTGGAATGAAACCAAACTTGTACTAGTTTCTGATCATAACTTTTGTTTTTCAACGATGGCAGCAGTTTGACAGATGACTACAGACAATTTGCTTGCTTTTACTGATGACTTGACAATCTTAAAGATAAGCAGTGTTAACAGGATTTTTAACGCTATTCATTACTTTTAGACGTATTTTTATGTTCACTGCAAAGTATAACGCTGCACACATGTTTTAAAAATGTTCACAATAGCACTATTGTAAAGAGTGATTATTATTTTTCATTGTTTTTTTACTTTATAAGTGGAAACATTTAACAAGGTCTCGACGTATTATAAAAAGAATTCAAATATAAAAAAATAATAAATGTTTGCTATAACAAACGCATTAATGATCTACATGTATAACATTGCTGTTTGTAGTAGCGGCGTAAGAGAATCCACTAACCCAAAACATTCTATGGGTGCCTTAAAAGCGATAGAGACAAACTGAACCAAGGGATGGGCAGCAAGATCTTCTAGATAACAACTCAATAAAAATAAAAATCTGTGGTAATCAACCACCATGACAAGCATATCAATTTGGTGTCAAATGGGGTAAATGCACCCTCTATGAGGGCATTTATACGTCCAGCAGTGCTCTTACTTAAGTTAAAGTGAAAATTACAGTTTATATACTTCTCACTGCTGGGCATAGGCTAGTTTTCATTTCTAAGAATGTTTTAGAGCAAGGAAATGTCCACTGCGCTGCTCCAATGTGTGTTGGTTAACTTCACTTGTCTTTGAAATATTTTTTTTATTTTTTCTTTTATCACGATGTTTTCCTTCACCGTCGAGTACGTGGTAAATTAGAGTTAGAAGTTGCAATTAACGATTTCATTAGTGCCAGCGGGGATCGAACCGTTAACCGAAAAATTTAAAGTGAGGGGCTGTAATTAATTAAAAAGGTAGTCACTTCAGAAGTTTTGAATGCATACATTTTCATGTCGGTAGAACTTCAGCACATGCCCCATACTATTTTATTTTGCAAGTAAGCATGAACCATTAACTTATGAGCAATCGATTGACATAAACATTAACAACTAATTACTTAAATTTACGCGAACACTACACATTGAATAAAAATATTTATAGGGTATATATATATATATATATATATATATATATATATATATATATATATATATAGCACCCATGGCCATAGGGGACTGAGATGTTTTACGTCCTAATGTCATAGTTATCCCAGCTACCTTCAGTTTTTGAATATTAATTTTTGGTCCGACCTACGCAGAACGAGCTTACATTACCTTGAAGTCTTGCAGTGATATGCTTGTGTTTGGATTTATTTTGTTAATTACGGATCTCATGGCGATGGCAGCACCCATATATCTTCTCTATTGAAATAAGAACTTTTTTTAATTTCGATAGCCTCAAGTATCATTCTTGGTAGGAATTGGTGTTCTTTTGTGGGGATTTGTGATTAAACAACTGCACACCGCTCCGGGACGCTCCATTTTATATAATGTTAAAGTAGTTTCAGCTTCAACTTTCAGCTTCCCAAAAAAACCAGTTTCAAAGGCTTAAGTTATAGGTCCATAAATTTCGATCATCCATACCTGAATTGAATATTATGCCTGAATCATCAGTTTACATCCATTATACAAACTAGCTGAAAATTCATTGTAATTAAAAATAAAAGTACCTAGGTCATTAATAGGTCCTTACATATGAAATTGGTACCCGTCGGCACCAATGAAATTGTTAATTGCAATTTAAAGTGCTGATTTACCACGTGCTCGGCGGTGAAGGAAAACATCGTGAGAAAACCTGCATGCCTGAGGAATAGGAAAAAAAATTTCGAAGACATGTCATCATCATCATCATTACAGCCCTTCACAAGTACACTGCTGAACATAGGCCTCCCCCAAGTAATGCCACAAAGCATGGTCCTGAGCCACCTGCATCCATCGACATCCTGCATGTCTTACCAGGTCGTCACTCCATCTAGTGGGGGGTTGCCCTACACTACGCCTACCGGTACGAGGCTGCCACTCGAGAACCTTTCTTCCCCATCGGTTATCGGTTCTTCGAGCTATATGGCCGGCCCATTGCCACTTCAGCTTACTAATCCGTCGGGCTATGTCGGTCACTCTGGTTTTACTGCGGATATCCTCATTTCTGAGTCTATCACGCAGTGAAACTCCGAGCATAGCCCTCTCCATAGCTCGCTGAGCGACCTTGAGCGTCCTCATACGGCCAGCAGTGAAGGACCACGTCTCAGATCCGTAAGTCATCACTGGCAACACGCACTGGTTATACACTTTAGTTTTCAGAGATTGAGCTATAATTGACGAAAAGATGTGTCGTAATTTCCCGAACGCTGCCCAGCCGAGTTGAATCCGTCGATTGACCTCTCGGTCGAAGTTGGAATTACCTATTCGGACTATTTGTCCCAGATAAACATACTCGTCAACAACTTCGAGCATAGTGCTCCCAACAACTACCAGCATAGGTGTGACATGGACATTAAACATGATCTTTGTTTTGTCCATGTTTATCTTAAGACCTATCCGTTGGGAGACACCATTGAGGTCATTGAGCATAGTGCTAAGGTCCTCCAGCGATTCTGCCATAAGGACTATATCGTCGGCAAATCGAAGGCGAGTGATGTACTCGCCATTGATGTTAATACCGTATCCTTACCAGTCCAGTAGCTTGAAAACGTCTTCCAACGCAGCGGTGAATAGTTTCGGGGATATAAAATCACCCTGTCTTACACCTCTTTACAGTTGGATAGGTTTCGAACTCTGGTTCCGTACTCGGATAGCCATCGTAGCCCTACTGTACAAACGCTTCAGCACTTCGATATACCGACAGTCAACTTGGCACCGCTGAAGGGACTGTAGCACCGCCCAAATTTTGACAGAATCAAAGGCTTTCTCATAGTCCACATATGCCAGGCAAAGTGGCAGATTGTACTCTTCAGTCTTCTGTACAATCTGCCGCAGGGTATGTATATGGTCTATGGTACTGAAGCTTTTTCGGAAACCGGCTTGTTCAGGAGGCTGAAAGTCGTCGAGTCTGCGTACGAGACGATTCGTAATGACTCTCGAAAACAGCACGTAGACGCAGTAGACGAAGATATGTGAAGTTCGCCAACACGCACTGGGGCAGCGCGGTGGACAGGCGGACTCCGCATCACTTCCGCCTCCGTAAAAGGCCTCCAGAAGATCAATACCCAAGGTAATGCATCTTCTTTCTTTACTGGAGTGAGCTGTTCTCATTTGTTGCCTTTTTTCCTACAACAGCTCACGCTCCTACCTTTACCAGCTGATATAGTGAAATAGGTCCTAGCAAGTGTATTGCCCAAAACCCAGCCACGTGTCACTTCGCCATCTTATATCGGTTATAGAGAACCACGCATTCAGTCCACGTATAGTAAAATCGCGCATAATTGATTTGGCTCGACCCGGAAATCGAACCCGGGACCTTAGCTCCGCCACTCACTGATTCCTTCATGCAGGATTCGAAGGGGCAGCCCGTGGCCGCACCGTTTTCTGGCTCTTCAACCCAAATTAGAATCGGGACATTTGGCCGTCACCATAACGTTTAATTATACTAATTCTTTAAACTTCTAGTCAGGAACACAGCAGTGCCAGCACTGTTGTTTATCAGCCAAAATGGATAAGAGGGCGGAACCTAACCAGACGGACTTCTAGGCAGAAAAGTACCATCTAGTAATCCTCCTATCTGTGTCGTAATATAATCTAGTTTCGACGTCCTTTTCAAAATCCTGTCTGCACTTTGCTCAGTAACGGTTTTAAAGGTCACATTTAATTACAACTGTTTATTTTTGGCTTTACTACTTACTTTATTTTAAAGATGTGATAGTAAGTGGATACTATGGCCCATGGATATCTACATCAATCGTCGGTTAAAAATCAAAGTACAGATGAGTTACTACCCCTGAGGACTAAGGTGAAAGGCCTTTTTATCAATAAAAAACGGTCTCAGCTTCTATACACTCACTGTGCGAAACATAACAGCATTATTCCGCTGTATTATTAGCTACAGCGTGACGGTAATCGTAATACCTACTTATGTCAATACAAGATACTAACTTGAAACGGTATTGTTGTTGCTTGAGCATTGAAGATCATTTATTCAGCATTTTGATCAACGTATATGAAAACACCCAATACGAAACTCACGTAAAATATGTCTCCACGAACGTTTATTTTACGGGAGAAACTCGTTACTCAATGTTTTGTTGTTAATCAATGTTATGTTTTAAATCGTATATTTAGCTTACTTCGTTCCAGTTCTCTTTGACAGACTTTCTGTGTTTTTAAAATATGTTTTATTTCTCAGATAAGTTTTATTAATGTTTTACTTATTTTTGATAGTACAGCTTCCATTCGGTCTGGATTCGCAAATTAACGAAATTATATTTTTTACAGTTTTAACTTGCTCAAGGGACCTTCCCAAAATTCGTCGCCAGTTTTTTGACGGTGAGTATAGTCAAGTTCATATGTATATGTATATGCTTTTAGTGTATTAAATACATATCTCCATTTGCATGTTTATATTAAAGAGAAATGAATGTATTTCAATTATAACCAATTATAAATAAATTATATTTATCAATTTTAGTCCGAGAGCACTTTAATTAACTATAAGTGACAACTTTAAGTTAACTCTACATTTTTAGTTTTTTATATAAATATAATCAATGTCTTATTTTCATTTGTAAAATGATCACATAGATTAGATCAGGAATAGAGCTGACAAGCGAGCACCTGATTGGAAGTGGATGCTCTGGCCTATAGACACCTAAATCTACACTTAAAATCATTATTGACCCGACCCTAATCGCTTGATCGTCAAGATATTTGTTCAAAACGTTGCAGGGTGATGATTTCAAATTCCTGCCAGCGAGGTCTAATTTTGTCAATTCGCCTCGCTTGTTTTATATTTTCTATAATATTGTTTTTCACAGCTGTCGTAATATTTCATAAAGTATATTCTCACGATGTAATGACATTTTGAACGCTAAAAAAGCATAGAAGCGGTTAGGTTGTGATTAAAAACTTATTTACTGGTGGATTTTTTCACGTTGACAAATCGAATCGCTTATTTTGTTCTTGATTTGCACTTACGTCCTTATACTAATTCAATTATATATATATATATATATATATATATATATATATATATATATATATATATATATATATATATATATATATATATATATATATATATAAATTAATAGGGTGTTAGTGTAAACACCGTTATCCTTGAAACCAGTGGTTTGGTTTCACTTATAAAACGTAAATTCAATGAAAAATAACAACATTTTTTTAGTAAAATCTCAATTTTTCCTTAATTCCTCAATTTTTGCCTGTCCTAAGCAAGGACGAAAGTATGAAGGAAAAGTTACATCACGAGATAGCGTCTTAGGAATAATTTGTTTTATTATTAATACATAATAATTTTTTTATTGATTAAGTATCTTATTAACCGATGAAAAGTAATTCCTTGGTTTTTACTGACATTTCTTGAATTATTTGTGCAATATCTAAGTACACACGACGGCATATTTTTATCAAGAGATTTTTTTCAAATCAACACAACACGTGACAACTCTACAAGCGCCTAGCGAATGACTGATTAAAGTGCGGTGTATGCACCGCAGTTGAGTGGAACAGAGTAGCTGAATGCAGTGTCGCCTCTAGTACGTAGTACATAATAGCTCAATGCTTAAACATAATATTATGTTTTTAAACTACCAATGTATATAAGCCAATAATTTACATGTCTTTGTTTTTAACTGGTGTTATTCCAGTTCCAGTGTAATTCCTTTCCATGCTTCTTTGTCATCAAAATATTCATTTAAACTATAGTAACCTTCTACTTAAAAAACGGAATTCTAGACTACAAGAAAAATAAAAAAAATTAGCATTTTTGAAGCGTATGTCTGCTCACAATGATTTTCCAGAATATTCATGTTGATCATAAATGTTAAAAATAAAATAAGGTGCTAGTCATGCTGACGCAAGTAAATTTTGGTTCCGCTTCGAAGATTATGTCAAATGTTTTTTTAAACTTAATTGATAGTTATTATTGCATTTTAACCTTAAATTCGCCAATGAAAAGAATATACTTTTAAAATTTGAAACATTTCTGTTGAATACTTGAAAATATAATAAGTTAGAACAAAACGACATAACCAATTTATAAGGGTTCCATGTAACAACACTAACACGGATAATTTATTTTTCCACCAAACGTAAGGCGGTAAAGCGTAACATTTTATCTAAAGAGGTCTTGGTTGTTAAAGAACCTTGTTAGAATTGAACTATATTTAAATTTGCGGCATTCGAAATATTGATTTCATGTACAGAACTTTAGTTATCGCCGAGAATGTTCAAGTTTTTGTATTTTTAATTAATTGAATAAATTTAATGTAATGTTATATACGTGTATATGACATAATTCTATTTCGTATTACGGGTTTTCGATATTTTTTATATGTTTTCTAGGATTTTCTCAAGGACAAATATCCAGACCCGTAACAACTATTTATAAGCTTTAGCTAAGATTCGAACCTGCGGCCCTCAGCGCTCCAACTCATTGCCAAACCATTGCGGAGTCAATTTTGTTATTGAGTTAAAAATGCCTCAAAAATATTGATTTACTCAAAAGAAAACTGCAAGTACTATTTATCTGCGAGAGATCGAAAACTGCCTACAGATAATGACGTTCGGTTTATTGTAAGTCAAAGCTTTATAGATGATTGTTATAAATACGCGAGGTATTGTTGATTTATGTTTGTCAAATAAAATAATGATAATATCCTCGTAATTATCAGTGTTAGAAATAATTCATCATCATTATTAGAGTGTATCATAAGTTCAATACTGAGTATTTCCCTCTGTCACCTCTTACTCACGGGGTGATATGTGGATTACACCGCCATTTCGCTTAAATACAAATAATACAAAGGTAAGTTTTCAACCTTTAATTGTCTTATGTGATGTTGCAAAGAGGAGGTACTTTTTAAAATATCAGAGACACGAGTGGTTAAGTCGCAAATAATAATGTTTTGCTATAAATGTAATAACTAGGTTTTTAAACCCAGGGCCTATAACTTAAAGACTGCTATATGGAATAAGGGTGACGACAAGTACACAGTCCACCTGATGGTAAGTAGATCCTGTGGCCCGTAGAAACCCACACCTATCCTCTATAAATAATAAAACTGCAGAAGCGTTGTCACTTCTTAGGACTGACATAGAATGCCTTGCTTTCCGTAAACGGTATCTTCGGTTCTCTACACTCACCATACGAAACACAGCAGCATTAAGTCGCCGTTTTACGCTGGTATTTCTTGAGACTCATCTGTATTATAATTACAATATAACACAGCCTGCAGCCTAGCTCTACCACGATAAAAATGTAAGTTGTAATTTTATAATAACCTTGTTGTTTTGAGTCGCATAGGAGAATTCACTATCTAACTACCCTATTTTGTACCATAGTTATCATAAAAAGTAACCACAGGAAAGACGGAGAGATCTGAAAAACCTCATTATATTTGATGATAGGAAACGTTCTTACAAATACCAATTGTAAAATACTCACCGTCAAACAAGCCATATTTATAGTAAAGATCCTCATTTCGAAATGAATACATACAAATACATTTGATTGAATTTTTTTTATTAAAAACAAAAAAATTGTTTTTTCTACGCCTATAAGAGTTAATCTGCCACCGAAATGGTAATTACTCCCTTCTTTGAGAGTGACCCACGTCCAGGTGAGGATAATACATTACTTTCTGATAAAGAAGGTCATCACGAGGTTGATGAAATTGTTCAGTAGTATTTGACTACTATGATACATACGCCACCGTCAGTGCTACACAGTTTCTAAATTTTTATTTACATAAATGACAATACGCTCATATAAAATTATAGAATTAAAAATGTGATTTGCATCATATCTTCGGAACATGTGTTTTACCTATATTTTAGGATAGAGCGATATAGTCCGGAAACCGCATGAGGATGCAATTTCCAATATTGCGTGAGCGTGTGGAACTTCGTGTTCAACTGTGATTATTGCGAGTTGTTTCGAGTGATATTTGCGAAAAACTAACAAATATTTTACTTATACTTTATGTCATAAGAATAAAGTGATACTCGATATTACTGCTGCTTTGATTTAAGACCCAGCTGTTCTTTTTTAGTTAACATTACGGTATGTAATTGGAAAAACATTATTAAAGACGTATGAAGTAAACAAAGAGAATAGAACGAACCTTAGCAAATTGGTATCTTAAACTAGTGTGACATGTTCATTTTATTTACTAAAGAAGATTGATTCAATTCTTATAAAAAGGCGTTCCATAGTCTTAACTACTTAGCGATCAACCAGCGCTGAGTCTATTTCACGATGGTAGTGTATCTTTTCTTGTACAGTGGTCTTGGGATAGTGGTGACGGAGATAGTGCGCGCAATTAAGGATGTAAGAGGGGTTCTTCAAACTAGGTAAGACAAATTATGATATATTAGTACGCTGCTAATTAAAACTAATTATTTTTAACATCTTTAAAAATGTTCCTATTTTGCCTATTAGAATATAATATAACGTAATAAATAGTGTTATATGTTTTGTATTGTAAATAATTGTGATATAAGCCACTGCTAATTATGGAATCACGCTCTGGTGATTGGTACGCTGCTAATTAAAACTAAGGCTAAACTTTCCAATATGGACCATCGATTTCAAAGCCCATATTTTTTTTGTAGATAGTACTCACTAAAAGAAAGCGTTTTGCAAAGTTTTAGGTTGCGGAAACTTACGGTTCATGAGATATATTTTTTTAAACTTTTCATACAAATTGGTAAATAACACGCAATTACAAAATAAATTTGACAAATGATTGATGTTAAACGTCAGTTAGTGACGGGTTCCGAATATTTTGAAAGTATCGATACCTACTCTATACCAAGTATCGTATCAAAAGTATCAATACTACTTGGTATCGAGTACATTTCGTTAATTTTGGAGACGAAAAATTATGACAAAACAATTAGATGCATAGGAAGAGCTGATAAGTGCAATTATATATGTATATAAAGTAGAATAAAGTTTACTCTATTTAAGTTCCACCTTGGTACTTGTATTTCATTGTTTGCAACTTGTTTGTATTTCTTAATTAGTACAGCTTTTGTACTTTTATTTTATTGTTTGCCACTTTCTGTATTATCTAATTCTTACTACAATAAAGTGTTTACTTACTTATTGACTTACTTATTTAATATTCAAAAAGTACCCAGAACCGAATCAGAGCACCCCACTATCCACGTGGTCTTGTCTGCTCTACCCCTAGAGTGTATATAAGAGCCCGGAGGCGCGGAGGGAGAGCAGTGCCCGCCCGCCGTAGGGAAGCGCAGACACCGAGATCGCCGTAGCGAAGGCGAGCCCAGGTGCCTGTGCTTCCCTACGCTAGGGCGGAGGCACTGCTCATCCCGCAGCGCCGCAGCTGCCACGGAGCGCCGGAGCACAACTTCCCGGCTTCTTACCCCCCTAGTCTCCAAAATTAACGAAATGTACTCGATACCAAGTAGTATTGATACT
Source organism: Parnassius smintheus behrii (assembly GCA_036936625.1). NCBI lineage: Eukaryota > Metazoa > Arthropoda > Insecta > Lepidoptera > Papilionidae > Parnassius > Parnassius smintheus. The sequence continues at coordinate 12,860,678 of JAUPFT010000005.1, read as the reverse complement.
TTTGATACGATACTTGGTATCGAGTACGTATCGATACTTTCAAAATATTCGGAACCCTACACTAATTTACGTTTGACATCAATGATTTGTCAAATTCATTTTGTAATTGGTGTAATTGCGTGTTATTTGCCAATTTGTATGAAAAGTTTAAAAAAAAAATATCTCATGAACCGTAAGTTTCCGCAACCTAAAACTTTGCAAAACGCTTTCTTTTAGTGAGTACTATCTACAAAAAAAAATATAGGCTTTGAAATCGATGGTCCATATTGGAAAGTTTAACCAAAACGAATTCATTTTAACATCTTTAAAAGTGTTCCTATTTGGCATATTAAAATAAAATATAACGTAATAAATAGCGTAATATATTTTGTATTGTAAATATTTGTGATATAAGCACACTGCTTATTAAGGAATCACGCTCTGGTGGCTTATATATTATGTATTTATCATTGGCTGGAGTTTGTAATCACTCTCGTATAGTGGTTATAAGGAGCAGCATCATCCGTAGCTCAGCCTACATCGACCTAACCTGGCCAGCATTGTGTATATTATTATTCAGTCTCTCCTCCTAACATGAAAAGGCTTTAAAATAAATTAAAAATATAACGAGAAAATTCGTGTTTTGTAATGCTCTGCCGAAACTGATTATGAAGCTTTTATTCAGCCATGGAAAGCAAGTAAGCTTATCTGTTATACCATTTCAATTACTGTTTTTTTTTTTTCACATCTAAAACGCAATGTTTCTAACAATAAAAATGGACTATCGGTTTTGTTTTATAATAAAATAACTTATTTTTCGTTTTCTTTTTATGTATCTTAATTTATTAAAAAAGATTTATATTTCAGTACTGCTCGTCAAATAACAAATGACTATCCAATATCAAATGAACATCATAATTTACAGCAAAAGGGACCCCGGAAATAGGCACATACATCTTTAAAAGAGTTTTACTTTCAACATTTTCGTTTAGTGTTGGGGATTGATAAATGTTTTTATGTAATTCAACTTATAAGCTCTTTTGTATCATTTAATTTAAAACTGTTCATAATTTTCTAAAAAAGATCATAAAAGTCCAATCATATTAAAATCCTCACCAAGTGAAAACTCTATGGAAGAGGCTTATGTCCGACATTGAACTTGGAACGAGTTGTAATGTATTAAAAAATAAGCACTTCAGAAGTTTTGAATGCATAAATGTTAATGGAATCGGAAACTTCAGCACTTGCTATTTTTTTGCGGGTAAGCATTCATATTTAATTTATAAGCAATAGATTGATATCAACTTTAACTACATTACAATCTGTAATTTATGACCAATGGTCATAATTTGGAAACATCAGTCAGCTGTGATTATATGTTCAGCTTCCCGCTAACACTAATTTTCGAAAACCTAAGTAATATTATTGGTCATTAAATTTAAACCAGCCACACTAGAATTGACCATTCTAGTGTGTAAATCTGTTTACATCCATCATGCAAACTAACTTAAAATTCTTCGCAATTCAATTCGAAAGAGTAGCATATGATAAATTTAATGTAAGTTGTAAGTTGAATGTATCCAATATCCTACAGTACGATATGATTGTCATATGGTGCTGGCGAAGAGGTAACACAAACGAACCCAAAGTCCACCTGATGAAAAGTGAGTACGACAGTCCATGGGCACCTGCAACCAACTGCAAGCAAAACAGCCAAAATAAACTAGTTCTCTATACTCTTTAGACAGGAACACAGCAGTGCAAGCACTGCTGTTTGGTAGCAAAAATAGATAAAAGGGAGGCTACCCAGGCGGACTCCTAAATAAAGAAGGACCGTCAAGTAATCCTCCTACCAGCATTATAATATAACCTTGTTTTGGACGTCCACTTCTAAAATTCGTCGGCACTCGATATCAGTCTCAACTCCGCTAGGATCATCCGATCACTGTCTGGTGAAATGAGGGGACTACGGCGATGTGAGTCAGCAGACTGGGATGAGATGTGGCACTTTTTTGCATCCTATTCGTGGCAGCAAGTGTGCTTCTCTTTGTATGAACCCTGCTTCTCGCAAAATGCGGTAGCTGATGTATAACGACAGGAAATTGAATATTTTATTCCGTTTTTGACACCCCGCACGGTTATAAGGCTTATCCCTGGTATAATATAGACTGAACTTCAGCTGAGGCCCGCAAAGAATTCGCCTACTAGGCCCGGGTTCTAGCTTGCGATTGCAAAGTTAGGGCTCGGAGGGTTCGTTCGAAGAAGAGAGCTTTTAATTCTGCTGCCAAGTTTTGCAAACGGGTTCTCCTCAAAGCACGATTTGACCATGTAAGTCGTATAGGGCCGGACTTGCTTCCTACCCTCCTGGTAGTAAGCAAATTTGGTCCTTGTCGAAGGCTGTCGAATCCAACTTCTGCCATTCCTCGTTGTCACCCATGCAGAAACCTGATGAAAAACTGGCTCACTCTACGACTGAGAAAGCATATTAATTTATATTCCAGTTTGCGAGCAATTTACGCCTAGATCCTGGCTTCAAGCAACTGCCAACCGCAGCTCGCAGTGATTTTTTGATGCTGCATCTACTATAACTGGAACACTTTCAAGGTGCGTGTTAATAGGCTTCTCCTGGACAAATTCACGCCATCATAGACGTCATCTTTGCCTCACCAACTCACTCAATCAAAATGCAGATGCGTTGTCACCCCTGAGGGATAAGATGGAATACCTCCTCACATTCTTAGTTATAAGGGTCTCCGATTCTTTACTTTCCGCATACGAAACACAGCAGCATTATTCTACTATTAAACGTTTGTATTCTGTGAGAGCATTGTTCTATCTCAGTTGAGCTGACCTATTCGTGCTGCGGCTATGTACAGCTACCATAGCTACAGCGTAACACTACACCTAAAATCGTCTTATGTCAATACAAGATACTAACTTAAACCGGTATCGTCGTTGCTTGAGTTTGAAGATAATTTAATCAACATTTTAATCAGCGTATATTCACATAAAATGTATGACTCCATGGATGTTTATTTTCCGCGGAAAATCTCGTTATTCATATTTTTGTTTTAAATTGTGTGTTTCGCTTACTTTGCTCCAGTCCTTGTTGACAGACTTTCTGTGATTTCTGAATATGTTTTATTTCTCAGACGTGCAAGTTTTATTCATTATTTACTTATTCTTGATAAAACGCCAAAATACAAAATGCAAGTTGAAGTACAATTTCATATAATAACATTTCAAATATAATATAATGTACAACTGGAGAAATTAACAAGTGCACAGCTGTGACAGTAAAATAAATTCCTATAGTAGGAGAAAGGGTGCACAGGTTTACAGAGAGAAATATTTTTCAAAAAACCGGAGGAAACAATAATAGGAAAGGGAAATTGTATACTACAAACTATCTTTTAACTAACTGATCTGATTAATCAGCACGCTGTACAAAGCAGTGGGAATGTGAATATTACTGCAAAAGCAAACCGAGAGCCGTTTGCGAAATTCGGAGATATGATATTATTTAAGGAGCACAAATATAAATTAATACAAGGCGTTAAGCGTATTTATAATGCGCTCAAGTCACTACTAAGCCGCTTCTCGCTAATATCAAGCAGTAAATATCTGCGTGGTCACAGACGGCCTAGAAGAAATTGAGGAAGCACAACTTTAGTTTCTAGACTTTTATTTATTTGTTTCTATTTGTTTATTTATTATACAATATTATACAGTCGCAAATCGTTTAATGAGTGAGCAACAGTAGGAATCCATAGGAGTAGACAAAAGTTATATGAACACAATGAAAGATCATATAATCGTAGTGTTTCATTTAGAGAATATGTAAAAAATATTCCAAAATATTTAAAAGTGTGTAGTGTGTTCCATAAGTAACTCAACCAAAAAACTAAGTCTTTGAATTTAAAAAAAAATTAAGCATGCCTTTAATAAAATTACAGATAGAAGATAGTAGTAATAATAAATATAATATTAATAGAACAGAATAAATACCAGGAACAAGTACAGGTTATTTATATACTCGACTCCAAAGAGTCAGTAATTCTTTCATGGGGTAATGTAACACTACAACAAAGTACCAGAAAATGTACAGACCTCCATGAAAAGGTTAAAAATATTTATTAAACGGAACACGCTTCTACAACAAAGTACCAGAAAATGTACAGACCCCCATTAAAAGGTTAAAAATATTTATGAAACGGAAATTGTTTAGTAAGGGCTATGATTCTACTAAAAAATTACATGATTGATAATAACCCCTGGGAATGAGGTGATCGTTACTATGCTATTTCTGAATGTCTTCACAACAATGGTATTTAAAATATTATTTTCTACCTCGCGCTTTAAAAAAAAAAGAGTCCCGCTGGGTTACTTGATGGTTTTTCTCAAGACCGATGTTTATTTTAGAAACCAATGGTTAAATTAAAAAATAACTTTCAATGAGAATAATGTGTAATCAATATTGAATAAAAATGATTCTATTCTATTCTCCTACTTTATGGACAACAAAACAAATAACAATCAAATTACAAAATTAAAAAAAATTGTAAAGCACTTTCGTACCAGATTGTTATCCCTAAATGGTGTTATGTTGACACATCATTTTTATATTTATTTCAAAATACATCAACTCTTCGCCTGACAATATTTATGACATTCGTAACTAAATAATACAAAACTTTAATTTTACAAACAACACATTTAAAACCCATGTAATATGACGAGTTGTTGCTATAGTTACATCTGTGTCGACTTCAGAAGTTAAACGTAAGGGGCTTGTGCATTATGAAATTAAAAATAACGCTCAATTCTCCTGCGGTTCTTTAAATACTCATGTATTGTCTAAGGGTTGTGAAGTATTAACGTTCGTCGAAGATGTCGTTAAATAAAAGACCACTATAAATTCTAAAATTATTCGATTCACTCACTTTATATTGCATTGCCGACGGAGGACATTAAATTTATTATGTATTTATTAAAATAAACACACACACTTCACTGTACTATGTCCTATGAAAGTGTAATATCTATATCTAATACATTTATTTCCCCTGAGGTCAAGTTAGCATAATCAAGTTCACATATATATGTATATACTTTTAGTATATTATATACATGTCTCGATTTGAATATTTATATTAAAAAGTAACGAATATATATTTCAATTATTATGGGTATGTTTAGTGCCGTGCAGTGGCGGTGTAAGAATATCCTTACGTAAGGATATTCTTACACCGTCCCGTGGATGTCGTAAAAGGCCACAGAGGGAAACAAATCAGAAGCATGTATGTAGTAATGGACAGCAGTGTCTTCCTAATAACGGCTAAAAATAAAAATAAAAACTGCGGTTGCCAAACCGCAAACCGCAAACCGCCGTAAGAAGTTGTCAAAATTCCGGAAAAAATGGTAATCTGTTGGAGCAAGGTCCGGGGAGTACGGTGAATGTCGCAGACATTCCAATTGTAGCTCATCTATATATCTCGGTTGTATAGCAGCTAGTTCTTCCTTCACCTGCCGTAATCGTTTGGCCAGATTTTAGACAGCTGTAATGAACGACACCGGCGCTAGTCTACCAAACACTCACAAGTAACTTTTTCTGATTCAATTTTCATTTAGGGTAGGATTTGTCTGGGTCCCCAGGGTTTAGCCATTGCGACGAGCGCCTCCGATTATCGTACAGTATTCACTTATCATCACAAGTAATGATTCGATTTAAAATTCCTTCATTTTTGTGTCGGTTGAGCAAAGTAACAGAGCAGTCGACGCGTGTTTGCAAGTTCGATTCATTCAATGCATGAGGTACCCATCGTTTAATTTATTTATTTTGCGACTTCGGCGCCGTACACATCATTAATCCTTCGAGCTGTTTCTGCAGTACTGGTGCCACGGTAGAACTCGTACTCGTAAATATACCGATATTTCATGTTTTCCATTGTGCATAAGCAACTTTAAAGAAAAAAATAACGAGGAAAAAACAAATGAATGACTGTTTTCAAAACTCAAATGTGCCAGCTAAATGAATTTATAAATTTGATTTCGGAATTCTTTACCAAAGAGGAAACGTGGTCAGTAAAGAAAGTAAAGAAAAGTGGTCAGTACGTCAAAACGCTAAGTTCATATGTAAGGATCCAATACATAATATTATAAATATAAGTCTCCTGCTCCGTTTGTCTGTTTGTTTGTTCGTCTTAATATGTAATAATTACGTCAAGTACTAAAAAATTCTGCGACGCTGTTACACCTTTCTATATTAACTCACAATAACAAAAATGGAGATAAAATATACACGTAGTAAAACTTTAAACAGTAAGTCTTTTGTGCAACAAATTACAAACCTAGCTTATGATTCAACCGTTATTTAGTGGTAAACATGCGAAGCCTAGTGGACAACTAGTTAAAAATGTAAAAAAATTCATTATCAGTTCAAAGTTATGTTATTTGAATCCAAATTTTGCTAAGCCTGCTACTTAAACGGTTTAGATTATAGCGAATCGACCTTGCACATACTTAATCTACGCGCGCGTACTATACTCTTCATTTGTTGGGCGCTGGCAGAATAACAGCGTTGTAGGCAAATGCAACATTTATGCTGAGCTAGAGCCCATTCATTACCACACTATGTAATTTTGGTTATTTCTGTGTATACTGCACACTGTAATTATATTGGTGGTAATGACTAAATGTTTTTTATTATTATTATATTACTTATCTGTTTCAAGTGGCTGATGTGGCTCACACTTACTTCTGTCCATACAACAGACTACATAACATACGCCTGTGCTGTTTGACTCAATCATCGGTTTAGGATTAACCGGTTTAGGGTTAACCGTGTCTTTTTCGGCTATCATATCATATTCATTTAAATTCAACTCAACTGGAAACATAGTTAGACTTTATTACAAAAATAGCTTAAAATTATTAACTTCAGGTTTAAACCAGAATCTGTTTCGTTTCCGGCGGAAATATTTAAAATAAAATGTATGGAGTTTGACAGCAAATATTAAATTTCGCGAAGACTGTCGCTGCGACTAAGGGATTCCTTTCATAGTTTATCAGGGACTATCGATAAAAAGTTTTTGTTACAAAACGGATTTAGTTATATATATATTTATATATATATATAAATAAAATTGAAGTGTCTGCCAGTAATATAGAAAACCACTGGCTTGTATTAAACTCAAGAGGGTATTTGCTATAAGATATTCTGCCTGTTTGTCTGTCTGTTTCTCTGTCTATCCGGGCTGATCTTGAGAATAGCTGAATAGATTTTGATGAAACTGTACGAACAGATAGAGAGCAATGTCAGCTAGGATCTAGGCTATTAGTTATCCAAAAACATTAAAGGTTTTTTTTTTAAATAAAACGAAAAATTGATAAAATAAATAATATTTTATCAACAATTTTTTTTTCTGTGAGGGTAGGTCAATTGAGTAGTACACATTTTAGACATCTTAGATTTAAATATATTTTAAAAATAGTTACAGTTTGAATTTCATGTTTATTATTTATATGTAATAAATTACTACCTACCAGCTCTTATTTCCAAGTATTTTCTCTAACATCACTGCACTTTACAACTACTTTCACCATGGAAGCACTAAAAGGTTCACTTATGGAGATGTCAAAGTCATTCCAAAGTCAAATGGATAACTTTCAGCGGGAACTGCAACAATCTAGTTCTGCTGCCACAACTTCATCTTCTCTACCAGGTGATTTTAATGCTTTTAGAAAATTCATCTAGGCTGCTTTAAAATCTTTGCATAACCAAGTAGATCTTTTGGGAAGAGAACTGGATCGTAGTGAAATGCGTCGCCGCAGAAAGATGGTCCTACTCCATGGAGTTCCTGAAGAAAAATCTGAGGATACTACCGACATCATAAGTACACTTATCAGCACTAAACTCCTAGTCCCAGGTTTCAGTAAAACATCCATAAGCCGTTGTCATCATCTGGGACGCTCTTATTCTTCTTCTTCTTTTAAATTATGGCTTCTCTTGGTAGAATTCTGCCAGTGTCAAGTCAGTCATGGAAGTGACAAGATAATAATAGTTAAAATAAGAGTTCTCAATTTAATGAGTGGGTTCACAATCTACAACAAAAGACGTCACATATTTAAACTACCATCACCAAGGTTGTTAAGTAATTTTACAGTTTAATATTATTAGTACGAATAAAAGCACATAAAATATTTACAAAGGGAGTATACACTAGGGTTAGCAAACATTGGAAATTTACTGGACGAGGGATGTGATTGGGCAGGATATCGTAGAGAGAGAAAGAAAGTTTAGGACACTCAAAGAACAGATGATTGACAGATCCTTCATCTAGGCCACATTCACAGATTGAGCTATTCCTAATCCTGAGTTTGGCCATGTGTACAGGAGTACAAGCATGACCAAAGCGTAGGCGGCAAACAGTAGAGGTGGTAGTTTTACTAAAGTGGCGATATTGACAGAACCAGGGTTTTGATGGGATATTAATTTGGACTTTGGAATATTGATTACATTTTAAAAATTTACACTGATGCCAATAACTTTGCAAAGAAGACAGAAGGCCGGAGTTGGCCTTTGGCAGGAGGTCATGAGCATAGAGGCATTGTCTAGGGATAGAGTCAGATTTTGTGGCATCTTTAGCTAAATTATCAGCAATTTCATTGCCCTGAATCCCGCAGTGGCTAGGGATCCAAGCCAATACAATGTTCAGCCCTTTTTTATGACAATAGTACAGAGACTTTCTAATATTTAAAATTAGCGGGTATCTAATCTTAGAGTGAAAAGGACTGGATAAAATACTTTGAAGGCAACTAAGGGAGTCCGAAAAAATGAGGGTCCTTTTCAGACCATGTGATTCTGCATATGAAACTGCCTCTAAAATAGCCAAAGCCTCACCTGTGAATACAGATGAGTCAGGGGGAGAGTTAAAATTTAAAATAATCCTGTATTTAGGGATCCACACTGCAGAGCCTACTAATCCATCGTTACTTAACTTTGAAGCATCAGTGTACATAGTTAACCAATCATGCCAATTTTGGAGGAGGAGCATATTTAATTTGTTATTTGCTTCAATAGTATTTTTATCTATTCCGATATCTAGAATAATGTCTGGATTGAAAATTAGAGACTCGTAAGGGATATTGTAAAGTGGGTTAGTAAGGGATTGATAGATTGGAGGGGGAATGTTGAGCAATTTAATATAGCTTTTTTAAAATGCATGGCAAATCCTTGTGGGACCAATATGGGGAGTCCCTGACCAACATCCCTGACAAACAAATCGATACAAGGAATGAAGTTTGGAAAGGAGAGGATGAAGTGAATAACATGCTACTTTAAGCAAGAACCTATCTGAGAGATATTGCCTGCGTAGAGATAGAGAGGGCTCAACATATTCAACTTGAAGAGCGAGAATGGGAGTGGACTTCATGCTACCAGTTATTATACGTAGACATTTTGACTGGATTTTGTCCAAGGTATTAAGGGCCATTTTGCTACAAGGCTCTAGTAAGAAGCACCCATAATCAAAGTGACTTCTAATTAGAGTATTGTGTAAAAGCTTTTGTGAGTAGGGGTGAGAACCCCACCAAGCACCTGATAGAGATCGAATAACATTGAGATTTTTTTCACATTTGGAGGCAATATATGATAAGTGAGGAATTCCTGTCATTTTGTTATCCAGGATTACTCCTAAAAATTTCACTCGATTTTCAGTGGGGATTAGAGTATTATCAATGTAGATGGACACTTCTGGTATATACCTTCGCCTAGAGAAAACCACAGTACCGCATTTTAAAGGAGACATTCATAAACCATGCTCCAATAGCCAATTATTAAAAAAGTTGACAGCTTGGAATAAACGACAGGTAGCCTCAGTAATAGAGGCATCAGATACATATAAGGCTAGATCATCTGCATATTACAAAATATTACCTAGATAACTTACAGATCTATCTATACCATGGGTGTAAAGGCTGTACAACAAGGGGCTCAAGACAGAACCTTGTGGTAGTCCCCTCCAGGTAAATCTAGCTGGTAGAAATCTTCCTTCAGAGCGAATTAATATGCGTCTATGTGAAAGTAGGTTTGCTATGAAATTTGTTATTCTCTCGGGAATGTTCAGCTGATGCATTTTTTGCCTGAGCAGAGGGAGAACAACATTATCATATGCTGCACAAACATCGATGAAAATACCTACGAGAAAGTTGTTATTGGAGAATGCTAGTCTTATATCAGATACTAAAATGCAAAGGCTATCCATTGTGCTAAAACCTTTTCTAAAACCAAATTGTGTCTTTGATATAACGCCTCTATTTTCGAGAATCCACTCAAGGCGATTTTTTACAAGATGTTCCACGACTTTCGACAGGGTTGATGAAATAGCAATAAGGCGATAGCTTAATGCGGAAGAGGGGTCTTTACCAGGTTTTAGAATTGGAATGATAGTATGTGTTTTCCAGTCATCTGGAATAGAACCGGTTGTAAATACCATGTTAATTATGATTAAAAAGAACTGCTTACACGTAGTACCCATATTAACAAGGAATGAGTAGGGGATACCATCAGCGCCAGGGGAGGAATCCTTAAGGTGCTTAAGAACTAACTGCAATTCAGCTAGTGAAAATGGTTCATTAAGATTATTAAAAGAGTTAAATGAGTGAGGGGGGAATGGTTTTGAGGAAGGAGATATCTCTTCCTCCAATGGAACCCAGGGGGGAGCCAGACGGTTACTGAAATCTTCTAACCAATGGAAGGGGTCTGCACAAGGGGAATTGCTATCAACTAAAGCGCCACGGAATTGCCTAATACGTTTCCAAACCAGAGAAGAAGGAGATCGAGGAGCTAAGCTCTCACAAAACGAAAGCCATCCTTTTTTTTTCTTTTCAGAAAGAAGTTTTTTGGACTGAGCAGTTATTTTCTGATATTTAAGAAAATTTTCCATTGTCATATTAGAGGAATATAGCCGTTCTGCTGCCTTTCGTTTTTTAATAATTGCGGAACAGTCTGCATCCCACCATGGAGGTGAAGAAATTTTACTTGTGGAGGAATTCTTCAAAGGGAAAATTTTGTATGCTATATTATTCAGAAGGGTTATAAATTGGGAATAGGCACTCTGGAGGTTATCTGGAGATACAGGGGGAAGATTATTGATATTAATTTCTGTTTCCGAGGAGAATACATCCCAATCAGCTACAGACAGATTGAATTTAAGAAGGGGTGATAAATTTCGAGTAGGAACACATCTATTACTTACGTTTAAAAGGATGGGAAAGTGATCACTTCCAAAAGAAGAAGGGAGAGTTTTCCATAATATGCTAGCAGCCAGAGTTGGAGAGCACAATGACAAGTCTACTGCAGATCTAGAATTCTGCGAAGGGTAGGCCATTCTGGTGGGAGAACCGTCATTTAGGACACAAAGATTAAATTCATTAAAAACATAAAGTAGCAGATAAGAAAAAGAGTCAGATTTATGAGAACCCCACATAACATGATGGCTATTAAAGTCTCCAAGGATAAGGTAAGGCGGAGAGATGCTTGATAGAATTAAATTGAGTTCTGGTATACAAGAAGGAGTGGGAGCCGGAATGTAAATGGATAGGATTGTGATGCCCATAGCCTTAACAGCTACTGCATTTATATTGCCTTGTACAGGAGGAAGAGGAATGGGTGATAAGGGAATGGTCCTGTTAAGTAAAATCAGAGCGCCACCATAGCCATCGCTCCTATCACTACGATAACAGGAGAAGCCTGGGATTCTAAATGTAGAGCCTGGCTTAAGCCAGGTTTCCGATATTGCTAGTATAGAAGGGTTATGAGTATTAATTAAGTGAATTATATCAGGTTTTTTATTCCTGATGCTCCGACAATTCCACTGGAGGAGGGTTAGGGTTTCGAACTTTATATATTCTTGAGAAGAGGACATCTAGTTTGCTTTTCATGTTGAACGGTAAATGGGAATTATCGAATTTGCCAACAATATCTGTAAGAGAGGCCACAAGATTTTCTAGAAGGTTATCATTAGGGGATATTATATTGCTTTGTAAAGCATGCCCATTGGGAAGAGAGGACGAAGGAGTACTTGTAATGTTATAGTGTGAAACTTTATCATATCCTTGTGTAGATTGCACTGGCACAGATTTGGCTTTATAAATAGTTTTCCTATAGGACTGAGAAGGAGACAGAGTAGGAGGGTTTACCGATGCCTGAGGAGATGGGAGATGGCTTACAGGAATTTGTGAAGATGCAACATCAGAATAAGGTCTTCTGACAGCCGGGAAGCGGGCGGAAGCCTCAAGGTATGATACATTCTCTTGTGACATTACTATTTTGATAGCTTTTCGCCTTGAGTGCTCGGGGCAACTTCTTTCAATAGCCATATGATTTGCCAAACAGAAAAGACAGGTTGGGGAATCTGTGGGACAATTATCTCCGGTGTGCTCTTTGCTGCATTTAAAGCATCGTGGTTTCGATCGACATTGGGCTTTGACATGTCCGAAACGGCAACATTTTAGACATTGGATAGTAGGAAGAAGGTAAGTTTCGACTGGTATGGAAGCATAAAAACAATATACATGGGAGTGGAGCACTTGTCCTGAGAAGGTGAGGACAACAGTTTGAGTTGGAAACCACTCCACTTCATCACCCTTTTTGACCTTTCTGTTAAGTCTTCTGGCTTTAATGATTTCTCCTCTGCCAGGAGGGAGCTCAGACTCTCTCACTAATTCCTCCATAGAGATGTCTGTCGGGATACCCCTGATCACACCCATACGGGTGACATTAAAAGTTGGAGTAACGGCAGAAAGTTTATAATGCGAGAGAAACTCAGAATCAATAAAATTATTAGCATCATTAGCAGTTTGAAAAGCAGTTGAAACCCTGTTGCGCCCTAAAATTTTGATACCCTGTTTTTCAATATTGGCCACTTTATTTTGGGTAAGGATATGACCAATTCTCACCGGTCTAATCGTATAACCTGCTCATGGATCAGGTTCTGAGCGGCTTAAATGTATTACAAATGGGCCTTTATCGCTATCTACATACTTTTTTATCTTGGAAGTCAGGGTGGACGTAAGTATTTTGGTAGGAGGCAGAAGGGTGATATTCGTGCCCTATTTTTTTCTTTGGGAAGTTGAGTAATGGTAAGGAATCCGTGAGTTTACGTTTAGCAGGGCCAGAATCACCAGTTAAATCCGGTGGTTCAGCATCTCCTCCGTCAACCTCCATCGTCGTCACACAGATCTACATTAACTAAACAAAAAATACTACTCGCCTACTAACAAACAGAACACACATAGACAACACACAAAAAATTGAGAGATTTTACACCAATTTGAATCGAAAAAGGGTTAAAAACTTATTCTAATACAAAAACACGTGTAACCACCAATCACTCTGACGGCAGAATCAATTCATTATCTACGCCCTTCTGATAAATCTTCCAGGCCTGTAGTTGTCAAATTCAGCGATACTGCTGCGAGACAAGGTTTGGTACTCCAAAACCAAACTTAAGAGCACAGGTATAACCCAGTCTGAGTTTCTAACAAGGAGGCGCCACAGTGTTTTTCTAGAAGCTAGGCGAAGGTATGGCATCACCAAATGTTGGACCAGGGATGGACTTATCAATATCTTTACTCCAGATGGCACAAGGCACCAACTTGAGACCTTGTCTGAGCTTGACGCACTATGCAACGGGTCAACTTCTGCTTCACCCGTTTATCCTATTGTGGTTGAGGCAAATAAGGCCCCCGAAGATAAAGGTGCACCACAGCGTACTAAGAGGGCCGGTATAAAATGAACTTTTTCGTAAATAATTTTATTTCATATTTTTATAATTTTGTTATAACTTTTCTCTGGATTTCATATTTTAGTTTTCTTTTTATCATTATATCTTCATTACTTTTCCTTGTTAATTGTAGATTAGATAGTAAAATGTAATGACTATTAAACCTCTCTTTGGAATGTTTATTATTTAGTGTTATAATTTTTCTTGTATGTTGTAATTGTTATTGTAATCTTTCTTTGGAATGTTTTGTATTAGTGATTAAAGTATATTGTAAGGTAGATAATTGCTGGTTAACGTACTGTAACTTTGACACCTTGACTCATCTGACATTAACACCTCTCACTTTTGTGTCTATGGTATGTTAACGTTCCGTTTCCTCACTTATTATTAAGTAAATTAAACATTTCTTTCCATAATGCTGGCAGGTAGTTTACTGATGACTTATTTATTTTTGAATTATTTATTTTATAATTATATATATAATACATATATAATACATACATATAATACATACATATAATAATACATATAATAATACATATTTACTTAGTTTTACATATATTTAGTAATCAGATATAATTTAATATGATTTCTTCAGATGATAGTGTTCGGAGTTCCAATTCCTTCGCCTTTGATTCTGCCTCTGATGGATTAAGCAGTATTGACAGCTTTGAAAGTATTGCACCCTTAAATATTATGTTAGATTCAACTTTTTCTGAATTTAACAAAAACTTTAATCCTATTCACATAAATGCTCAAAGTATTCCTGCTCATTACCCCGACATGTTGTCAAGTTTTAATAGCAAAAACATACACGCTATCCTTGTTTCGGAGTCGTGGTTAAAACCATGTCTTCCATCAACTTCCTACTCGCATCCAGGATTTCATTTGATTCGTAACGACCGTACCGATCGGGGCGGTGGTGGTGTTGCTACTTATCTGCGCCCTCATATACCTTTTTCAGTAATTCAAATTTCAAATGGTTCGCAGACTGGAAGCGAAGCTGAATTTCTCTTTACCGAAGTTCTTCTTGGTCATACAAAATTACTTCTCGGAGTTTTTTACAGTCCCTCTCTCACTGTCGACTACTTCACCAGGTTAGAAAATATTCTTGACAATCTTACACCTATCTATTGTCACAGTATTATTATGGGTGATTTTAATACCTGTCTTTTAAAAAACAACGCTAAATCAATAACACTTAAATCTATTATTGAAGCAGCAAATTTAAAACTTCTTCCTACTTCTACCACACACTTTTTCCCAAACTGTGTCCCTTCTCTTCTCGACATAATGTTTGTGTCTTTACTGACCATGTTCTTAAATTTGGGCAACAAGCTGCTGATTCTTTTTCCTATCACGACCTTTTATACTTGTCATACAAAATCGTCCCCCTAAAGCTATGTCAAGGATACTACTTCAGCGTAACTTCAGTGACTTGGATTTGGAGCAGCTTTTAAATGACGCTATAAAGATTGATTGGAGTGTAGTCGTCAATACGTCTACTGTTTATGAACAGGTTGCTTTGTTCAACTCTCTGTTAATTCAGCTTTACGACGTTCATGCTCCTGTTCGTCCAGTGCGTGTAAAGCATCCTCCCTCTACTTGGCTGACCGATGATATAAAAAAATCATCCCCATTAAAAATTGTGCCAAAGCTAAATACAAGTCAGTTCCTAGCGATTTGAATAGAGAGAAGTATAGATTAGTACGGAATCGTTGCAACAATCTGTGTAGAAAAGCACAACGACGCCATATCCATGAATCAGTACAAGATCCTGATCCTGCTAGGGCCTGGAAATTTCTTAAGTCCTTAGGAGTTGGGAAATTACGACAAAATCTCACACACCTTAACTTTGATCTCAATCAACTTAATTTGCATTTCTCATCTTCGTCTTGCTTTAATGATAAAGCAAAACATAATACTTTAGATTCTCTTTCAAAAGCTCCCACTCCGGACACCTCTGCTTTTAATTTTAGCCAATTTAACAGTTGTGATGTTAAGAGAGCCATAATGTCCATCCATTCAAATTCGATTAGTAGTGACTGCATTAGTCGGAAAATGGTCATCCCTCTCATTGATCTCCTTTTACCTATAATCACGTCTATCCTGAATAATTCAAAATTCCCCTCCATTTTAACTTTTGTGTGCATCACTCCTCTACGCAAAGGTTGTCTGGAAGAAATCACTTTCAGAGTGATAAGACCGCCTATTGTACGTACTTAAATTAGTTTTAACTGAACTTGATGTTTCTGTATTGTGGTGTACAAAAAGGAATATATAAATAAATAAATAAATATATGGTGAAACCGGGGCTGGTCGCTAGTATATAATATATTTCAAGTAATCCCTTCTAGTCATGATTAAAACTACTTTTACGGATTTTATCGCGTTTATTTTTACTTTTTATTTTTAATTCCCGACGTTTCGGGCGCTTTCCAGCACCCATGGTCACGGGGGACTGAGATGACTGACGTCCCGATGTCAT
This sequence comes from Parnassius smintheus behrii, assembly GCA_036936625.1. Taxonomy (NCBI): domain Eukaryota; kingdom Metazoa; phylum Arthropoda; class Insecta; order Lepidoptera; family Papilionidae; genus Parnassius; species Parnassius smintheus. The sequence continues at coordinate 12,844,424 of JAUPFT010000005.1, read as the reverse complement.
TGTTAAACCCGGAGTACCTTCAGCTTTTTTAATTATTGTTTATGGTCCGATCTATGCAAAATGAACTAACTCTGTCTTGAGGTCTTGCAGTGGTATGCTTGGGTTTAGTTTTAATTTTATTGATTATAGGATCCCAAGCAGGTGGCAGCACCCAGCCTCCTTCTCTATTGAAATTAGGATGTATTTTAATTTCAATAGCCTCACGTATCATCCTTGGTAGGAATCCATGTTCTTTCGCGAGGATTTGTGGTCTATCAAATCTGATGTAATGGTTGAGGCCGTCTAGGATATGATCACAAACTGCAGACTTCCCTTTTTTGTGATCATATCCTAGACGGCCTCAACCATTACATCAGATTTGATAGACCACAAATCCTCGCGAAAGAACACCGATTCCTACCAAGGATGATACGTGAGGCTATTGAAATTAAAAAACATCCTAATTTCAATAGAGAAGGAGGCTGGGTGCTGCCACCTGCTTGGGATCCTATAATCAATAAAATTAAAACTAAACCCAAGCATACCACTGCAAGACCTCAAGACAGAGTTAGTTCATTTTGCATAGATCGGACCATAAACAATAATTAAAAAAGCTGAAGGTACTCCGGGTTTAACAATGACATCGGGACGTCAGTCATCTCAGTCCCCCGTGACCATGGGTGCTGGAAAGTGCCCGAAACGTCGGGAATTAAAAATAAAAAGTAAAAATAAACGCGATAAAATCCGTAAAAGTAGTTTTAATCATGTGTAGTGTTCGCGTAAATATAAGAAATCATTATATAATCCCTTCTAGGCTCGTTAGTCGCCGTTAACGACGTTTATTTAAATTATTGAATCAATTAATATGTTTGATGAGCGAAATTTTGTTCAATTTGCGCGTAAATTGAATAGATTACTTCAATTTTTATTAAATGTTTTACCGTTTTTTATTAAACACACCTCTCACTACACATGAGTACTGATCATTTTATATAGAGCTGAAAATATCCTATACTACTAAACGAGCAATTCTTGTATATATATATTGAATCTCAGAAACGGCTCCAACGATTTTCATAAAATTTAGTGTTCAGGGAGTTTCGGGGATAATAAATCGATCTAGCTAGGATTTATTTTTAGAAAATGTCTTTTCGTCCGTGTTTTTAGGCAATTAAAAACTGCTACAATATCGTTAGAACAAGAAGGTAAATTTTGACAGATTGTTAATAATTATAAGTAGCTTAATTGTTATAATGGGCGGTCACAGAATCGTAAAACTCCGGTTCGAGCCAAGACCGACCGACCAACATTTTTTAATTTTTTTTCAAGTTCCTTTCTTTTTTGAGAAAATCTATTTTTCCGAGCCCTTTTTTTAGTATTTTTTAAAAACACGAAAATTTAAATTAAAATAAGTAAGTAAGTAACGAATTAAAAAAATCGAGCGAAAAATACCAAGCAAAGCTCGGTCAACCAGGTACTTATGTTAAACAAAGTATGTAAGAAAAAAGTAGATGACAGTGGTAATGCTAGTTATTTTTAAAAGCTTTGGCACACAGTTGTTCACATAGATTTTTGTTCTGTTCTACTTATTACAACCGAGCGTAAAATAATTAACAGAATAATATACAATGTGATTTGCAAAAAAATCACATCCTACATGATTGTGAAGCCATTACTGATTTTATTCGATTCAAAGTTATTAATGATTTTAGTTCTTATTTGAGGATCATAATCAGGAAAAAAATATTATATCAAATTATCAACATATACATCAAAACATTTCTCGTAAGAAGATTGTGAAGCTGTAAATTTTCATACAAAAAGCGATAACGGTTCCGTAAACATAGTTTAATTTTTATAACTTTTGAAAATGTTGTAGATATCATAGAAAACTATGTTCTTACGTTTTTATTTTAAGGAAATATTGCACACGATGTAAGTTATTAGCATTTAGATATCAGTAATTTTTACTTCAAAACTTCCTCGAGCGTTTTTATTTTTTTAAAGTTAACTAAACTGAATTACTAAAAGAGAAAAACGTATAGATCTAAATTGAGAGAGAGAATGAGACCAAAATTGTCTCGTTGTGTAAAGGTTTAGGGGCGTTGAAAACGTTATCGCTAGAAACAATATTTTATTTTTAGCGATAACGTTTTCAACGCCTTTATTAACCGTTCTCTACACATACGAAACACAGAAGCATTATACTACAATTTCTAGAAGATATTGCGAGTGTGGTCCTTCCCACGTCGAGCAGACCCATTTGAGCTTTAAGTTGCGTGGCTCTATCACGTTAAATTACTTTAAACCTTATATTCTAATCTTTGATGATTCTTTAGTTTGTATCATATTGTTGCGCGCCTAAGTTGACGTCATGTATCCGGCACTAGCGCCATCTAGTGTCAGGGACGAGAGTGAGGGGAGCTTTCTAGAAAATGACATCACTAATCTTTCAACCTACAGCGCCATCTAGTATCGAAACGAAGAACTAAGCTTATAGAAGCCCGACACTCAAACTTTTGATACCTTGTTGATTAGCGCGCGTATTTACTTGAATATTCTGAATGTTTCCGTGATAATGTGTATTTATAGGCGCTGCAAGATGCGATCGGGGAAGTATTGAATTTGGCGAGACAAGCGAAGCTTCGGAGCGGAATAAAGTGGATCAGCGTGATTAATTTTTAGTGTTTTAAGTTTTAATTGGTGTAAAGAAAATTAAAGTGTTAATTTAGGTAATTCTATCGGCAATTTTTATTGTCACGAACCTCAAGCTCGTAACAATATCATATGTAGCCTATGGTATTAGCGAATAGCTAATGTAGAACAATGTATAGCTTTTTGTTGCTAGCAATTTTTTCCCGTGCATTTATAGCTTGGTACTGGAAGCTTCATTACGGAACTTAACTACTTAAATTAAATGTCTGGTAATAATTTGAAAAATCCTAGCTAAATTTTATCAAACTTACTTACTTAGTCTTACTTTTGTAGATTAAAGTCTTACTTTTGTATACATTTATTTTACCGTCAACACGTATTTGGGCAGCGCGGTGAACACTTCCTTGTCTTAAAAAACCTCCCAGACATGAGGGGAGGCCTGGGTCCAGGGATGGGACGTATATAGGTTGTAACTCTAACATTTTTACATTTAGTAAGTTTGTTAATATTGTTGCGCGCCTAAGTGACGTCATGTGCCCGGCACTAGCACCATCTAGTGTCGGGGACGAGAGCGAGGGGAGCTTTTCAGAAAATAACATCACTAATCTTTCACTCGACAGCGCCGTCTAGTATCGAAACGAAGAATTAAGCTTCTAGAAGCCCAACACTCGAACTTTCGGCGCCTTGTTAAATGGTGAGGTTCTTACTTGAATATTCTGGATGTTTCGGTGATAATGTGTATATAAAGGCGCAAGATGCGATCGAGGCAGTATTGAATTTGGTGAGACAAGCGAAGCTTCGGAGCGAAATAAAGCGAATCAGTGTGGTTAGTTATTAGTGTTTTATGTTTTAATTAGTGTAAAGTGAATTAAAGTGTAAATCTTGGTAATTAAATCGGCAGTTTTTATTGTCACGAACCTGAAGCTCGTAACAATATTCTTGGCCTGTATATCAAAAATTCTCCCTGTGAACTTCAGGTTAATTTTATATTATTTATGTAATTTTAGTGCGAGAAAATTGTCATACATATACCCCTTAGCCATCCCATTTTCTTTCCTAGTGTGTGACTGTGCTTTTTAATATTTATATTTTGTATTTAGGTACTTTATGTCGAAATCATTAGATATTATTTGATTTATTTTGCATTACATATACGTCAAAATCATTTACGTTATGGGTTGTTTAATAGAGAATATGAATGGGTACTGCGCACTCTTATTGTATTCTTATATCACTTGATATAAGTAATTTGAAAGAATAACCATAATCACTATTCTATACTTACCATTTAAGTACGAGACATTTGTGAGAATAATAAGCATAAAAGAATCACTTAAGGGACGAACTGACAGTGATGACTGAAAATAAATGATCTTAACAATTTTTTTTTTTATTCTAATATTATTGCACCAAACCATGTTTACAAGGATTACTGAGGCGTCCCAACTAAGCGCGGATTACAAAATGTCATTTCGGCCAAATCCACAAACATCACTTTACGATATTACCGTCATACTAATTTATTTTTAGCCGCTTCCAAAAAGGAGGATGTTTAAAATCCGAGTGTAGGTTTTCAGCCGATTTAAAAAAATGAGGTTTACAATTGAACTATATGTTTTATATGTTAAACGTCTATTGAAGCACCATGGAAGAAAAACCAGTAACGTAACGGCATGACGCTCTCTTATGCCGTCATGCTCTACGCCACCGCTCTCGATACAATTCTGTAATTATTATTTTATATATTGATTTTAGGTAATAACAATACTGATTTCATGTATTTTTTAAATGTATAATTTACTGCATATTTCTTTATTGGTTTTTTATTGATTACACAATCGACCATCGACTGAGATGTTTCAAATGTGAAAGACGTCCCGTAATGACCAACTTTTTCTTGTATGTATGTTTTGTGAATTTTCATCATTCTTTTAAGAATTGTAATATTAAGACGACATTAAGTGTGTCTAAATAAAAGGGTATTTTTTATTTTGAAGTAAAATCTATCTTCAAAAAAGCTAAAAATAATTTAAAAAAAAAAACACATTATGAAGTTGGAGCTTTGATTCTTGTATGACTTTAGAATATAAAATTATTTTATTCTTTTTAGATATTAAGTTTGTTAATCTGACTATATATACTACATATATTTTCAATTTTTAAGTAACATGTGAAAACTAAAATAAATGCAAAATATTCATCCATATCATATATTGTTAACAGATTTATTGATTCATTATTATTTGTAGAAACTCATTATATATTTACATAAGTATGTATATGTATATATAAGTATATATTTATATATTTGTATGTATGTATTGGTTATATTTATATATTTTAATTATAAGTTAAACTATTACGTCAGTTTACGTAGTTAAGAAGAATATTACTAAAAACGCGAAATTATAAGGTTTCCTCGTTAAAATTATATGTTTTCTGTTGCTTGAAATAACAATTACTTGGTAATAATAATTAGTTTTCTCTACACCAATAAGCTCAAAGCAAATTTTAGACAACTTATTTAATAATTTATTAATAATTATTCTCCCGGTGCATGTTTAGGCCAAAACTCTGAGAGACATGATTCGGGAGCTCTAATTTGTAAATCCTAATAAAAGTCGACCATCAAAAAATTTTCTTACCTTACAAATATCCTGTACTTTAATAAACATAAAATACATTTTCGTTGTATGCCTTTCACGTAAGGAAAAACAATCGACATAATTCAGTTAACGACCGAAAAAGCTTCGATACAAGCCCCAATATCTCCAAAGTTCTATATCATTTTGGCGTAAAATTTATATCAAAATAATCATCAACATTTGCTAAAACTACAGCATGGTTTTTATTTTTTAAATCGTTTTTTAAAATTATTTTTAATTAATTAAATAAAACTACCGTATTATATATGTACCTGCGCCGGCCATCTAAAATCATTACTGCACGAGCGGTCATCAAGGTGGGAGTCATTTCGATATTATCGTAGTGTGCTGCGGCCCTTTTTAGCTGCTATTTTGTACGTGCATCATATAGCATCGTCAACTACGCCCTCAGTTTTTAATCATAATTAAGAAAATATTAGTTACAGTTGGTTATTTTATTTATTAAAACAGATTGCAACCGTACTTTTTATTTACTTAGATATAATCGATTGTTAACCAACAACGATTAAGAATCGATTACTGTGAAAAAATTAAAATATTTATGTGTACTTATTTAAACACTAAGGTTCATAAATAATAAAAAATATATCAAATAGATTATAATAAATTAATTAGATAACATAAAATTGATACAGCAAAATACTTTCCATCCACTTAAACAGTGGTAGAGCCACGCGGCAGCATTGCTGTCGCACGTATGGGCCTGCTTAAACCGGGGTGGTACCACGACCTCACAGAATACGGGCGTGAAGTGGAAGCTCCGCTTCCGTGTTTCGTCTGATGAGTGCAGGTGGCCGGAGGTCGAAATTCACCCCCCCCCGAATTAAGTGAAGATCTACCCCAGAAGGGTACCAGCACCCCTGGAGAATCCCTCGCTGAGCATTCACGACCAAGTGACTCCACTCCTGAGCGTGGGTGCTCCGCCGGAAATTCCGTTCAAGACTACAACTGCTCGGGGCAAACAGAGCAACAAGTCCAAGGCGACCCCTGCCACGGTACCCGTGAATTTCTGCAATATCAGGGGACTTCACTCTAACCTAAACGCCGTCCACTACCATCTCGAGACGGCGAGGCCGGCTCTGCTCTTTCTGATCGAGACGCAGGTGTCCTCTCCGGCTGATGTCTCGTATCTCTCCTACCCGGGGTACAAACTGGAACACTCCTTTGTGGCTCGGGCTTGCGTTTACGTCAGAGAGGACATCTGTTCTCGACGCCTCGGCAGACTTGAAGGTTCGGACCTGTCCATCCTTTGGATATGCGTAGACAGCAACGACAATCCTCGCGTCTACGGGTGTCTCTATAGGTCCCATAGCGGTAATGCCGAAACAAATGGCTAAAGTTTCGTTGCTACAGCAGATCCCCTCGGCAGAGATCGTGATCCACGGCGACTTTAACGCCCATCACGCCGAATGGCTTGGTTCACGCTTAACCGATCATGCGGGGAGATCTGTTCATGATTTTGCCTTGGCATATGGTCTGACACAACTGGTTACTACGCCAACGCGGATTCCCTGTTGGACCATGCACCTTCCCTGTTGGACCTTCTGCTGACCTCTCCTCACCCGGACTGATATAAGATTTCCGTCGATGCCCCTTTAGGCTCCCCGACCATTGTCTTGTTCGGAGTATGGTGCCACTCAAGCTGAAATGGCAGTTACGTTCTGCAGGCTGCAGCCGTGTTTGGCACTATAGGTCAGCGGATTGGCATGGGATGCGTTCTTTCTTTGCATCCTACCCTTGGGGGCGGGTTTGCTTCTCGCCGGACGGTCCCAACGTTGTTGCGGATTCTGTCGCTGATGTGTTACTTCAGGGTATGGAACTTTTTATTCCTTCCTCTGTGGTGCCCACTGGAGGCAAATCTCAGCCATGGTTTGGTCGATCCTGTAAAATAGCATCATACTATAAGCAGGAGTACTACCAAGCGAGGGCTGACGCATCAACGTCCCGTAATGTAAACACCAGCGCTCTAAAAAAGAAGTATAAATCCGCCTCTAGGTCCTTCTAAAGAGTTATTGCCAAGGCAAAGTCAGAGCACATAGGCAGAATTGGCGAAAAACTAATTCGCCTTCCTTCTGAAACCCGTGCATTCTGGTCTCTCGCCAAGGCTGTGCAGGGGAATTTCTGTCAGCCATCTCTTCCATCTCTGCGCAGAGAGGACGACTCACTGGCCCATACAACAAAGGAGAAAGCCAATCCGCTAAGCTCTTTCTTTACGTCCAACTTGACTCTCGATGACGGGGGGAGTACGCCGCCGACCATCCCGCAGTGTGAGTGCTCCATGCCGGAAGTGCAGTTTACACAGCGCTCGGTTTGAAAAACACTCCTCTCCCTGGACATCCACAAGTCGAGTGGGTCTGACGGAATACCCCCTATTGTGCTGAGGACGTGTGCTCCAGAGTTGGTAACGGTTTAAACGCGTCTTTTCCGGTACTCCTACCCCCTAGGCTTAGTCCCAAAATCATGGAAGAAGGCTTTCGTCCACCCGGTCCCTAAAAAAGACGACCGCTCAAACCCGTCCAACTACCGGCCTATCGCCATCACCTCCTTATTCTCCAAAACAGTGGAGTCTATTTTTAACTGCCAGCAAATAAGGTACCTTGAGGGTCACATCTTCTGGTCTACCTAACTCATAAATGGGCGGGGGCAGTAGAGTCCAAGGGGGAGGCATCGGCCGTTAGTTTCGACATTGCGAAGGCCTTCGATCGGGTTTGGCACGAGGCGCTTCTTTCGAAGCTCCCTTCCTATGGGCTTCCCAAGAAATTGTGTGATTGGATCCGCAGCTTTCTTGCAGATCGGAGCATCAAGGTCGTTTTGGACAGTGCAAGCTCCGATTACAAGCATATTAATGCCGGTGTTCCACAAGGCTGCGTGCTATCGCCAACGCTGTTTCTTCTGCATATCAATGATATGTTGCGAACTCGTAACATTCATTGCTATAATGATGACAGCACTGGTGACGCTCTGTATACCGGCCATGCCAATATTTCTCGGGAAAACGTCTCGTCAAAAAGTACCTGGACAAACTTGTGTCTGAAGTCGAGTCTTTGCTGAACTAAGTGTCGGATTGAGGGTGACTAAATCTAGTCCAGTTTAACCCTCTCCGTTCTAACACATGTGAAGACACAAGTTTGCGCGTCAACAGCTAAAAAGAAACCCTTTTCGTATCTCCTCAGTTTTAAGGCACTCCCTTGTTGCCTCAGCTAGTATCGGAATCCTCGGCGTCGACATATCGAGTGACGCTCAGTTTCATGGTCACTTGGAAGAGAAGGCCAAATTGGCCTCTAAAAAGCTTGGCGTGCTCAGCAGAGCGGGACAGTATTTCATGCCGGCACACCTTTTCTTTTTTTTCTTTAAAAAACGTTACCCCTACACTAGGATTTTCTCCTGTATCGTGTGGGCAGTTTACAAACATAAATTGCACAAGGACAAACATCCAGACCCGGGACAATTATTTGTAGTCCATACAAATACTTGTTCCGTGCGGGATTCGAACCCGCGACCCCCAGCGCAGCCACTCGTTGCTAAGCCACTACGCCACGGAGTCGTCACCAGCAACTTTACAAGGCGCAGGTTCAGCCGCACATGGAATACTGTTCCCATCTTTGGGCTGGGGCTCCCCAGTACCAGCTCCTTCCACTTGACCGCATCCAGCGCAGAGCGGCTCGAATCTTCGACGACCGAGTGCTTTCCGAACGGCTCGATTCACTGGCGCTGCGAAGAGATGTTTGCGTCTCTTTGCATTTTCTTTCGCATATACCATGGGGAGTGCTCTGAGGAATTGTTCGGATTAATCCTAGCCGCCAAATTTCGTGAACCACTACGCGACAAACGTCGCGATACCATTCCCACCATCCGGATGCTTGGCTGTCTACCGCTGTACATTTCACAAGGAGTTTTCTTCCGCTTACGACCTCTCTGTGGAATATTTTACCACCGGCGATTTTTCCGGACCGATACGACCTAGGGACCTTCAAGAAAAGAGCTTACTCCTTCGTAAAGGGCCGGCAACGCACCTGCAATCCCCTGGTGTTGCGGTTGATCATGGGCGGCGGTAGTCACTTAACATCAAGTGAGCCGCATCCTCGTTTGCCCCTCTTCTATATAAAAAAACTACACCCTAAGAAAACTTGTATAATGGAAGATCAAGATAGTTTAGTCGCTATACTCAGAGTACCATAGTGAATAGAGATATGAAATTAAGTATCGCTCGCGTAGGTCATCGCCAGCTTGGAGCGTAAAATACCTAAATTTGCGTGGCGCCTAAATGTAAGAGGGCTCTTAATTATTATTTTTATTTTTTGTTTTTTATTCCATATTGCTACACCTACGTCAGATTCTCACTACATTATGATTGACTGGCAGATAATGCCTCAAGGCATTTAGGCCCTCCTTTGTATTCTTTTGTTTTAAGAAATTAAATAAAGAATAAATAAATTACATTGTTAATAAAAATGCATGCTATTTGCATTTGCGGCGAAAAAATAAACAATAATATTTTATTTTATTTTTTCATTTGCAAACACATTTACTTAGTTTACTTTCTCGCACTCTTTCGGTTAAAGTTATAAATAGGACATAAGACGTTATACCATGTAGTGGCGAATGTCGTAAGAGGTGCTCGTTTGAGGTTAGATTTCGTTTTTTGATGACGAGTGGGTTGGTACCAATAATGTCCTACAAATATCTCCAGGCTTTGCGAAATTTAAAAGGATCTGCTCCCATTTTGTCGAAATTGCACGCATTCGAACACTGCGAAGGAGTATAATAATTTGCTAGCATCTAATTTTCGTCCAATAGCAATCTAATCACAATATAGATCGAGTTACGCTAATCATAACTTACCGCTAAGCAGAATTGCACTCAATGCAGTCAGGCGCTGGCTGACAAAAACATGACAGACAAATTACTGAAGAAGCCCATATGCCCTTTGACGGGCTCTTATCATGATAATGATGACGATGACACTGATGATGATGAAAATTTAAAATAGCACTTTTTCTTTACATTGTTAGTAGACAATGACTTGACGGATCGTATCGGCTAACCGCTCATTACAACGGGGCAAGGTTGTTCCGTTGCCCGAACGATAGATAGGCGAAGCGAAGATAAAGATTAAAAGCACTCTATCGCAACTTCTATATAAACGTTTTACAACGATACTACATTTACATTCAGCACTGTTTTTATGCTATTATTCTTTAAGCTCTTACAATAATAAATACATAAGAAAATCCAACGAGTATTTGAAGGTTTATTGTTTCTTTCCTTATAGATATATTTTCTGAATGGTTTGTCTGATATATCAACGTTTTTGCTATTTTTAAATCGAAATATAATTTTAATAGGGGTTTTTCTTTAAAGTTAAACAAGAAAGTTTTGAATTAAAAACAAATAAATTTATTATTGATCATTACTGTTTGAAAATAATACGCTAAAGATAGATTAAAAAGAACAAAAATTAATTGATACTTTATTATGATTAAATATGTTACGGTCGAGTCTCTTTCTGCTAAAGTATTGTTATTTTAACTATTTCTAATATCACGGGGTAGTTAGTAGGTTTCTGTTTAATACCACAGGGTATATTTTCTGCCAGTCTATCCGTACACTGGCAGAAAATATACCCCGTTGTATTTAAACCCGCGTTTGTACGCGTCTGGGCTGTTTTTACTTATCAAAAGTTAGTGTTTGTCCACTACACCACTTGGTGGTAAGTGGTGGTAAGTAACAAAAGTCTATTCACTTTTGCCTTAAAGATGCCCAGATTGTACTCGGACGACAAGAAAGACGTCGGCAAAATTATTCCACTCCTTTGCTGTACGCATCACAATAGATGAAGCAAGCAAAGAAGAAGAATAAGTAAATAAATAAATATTAAATATTGTATCACATACTCGTATTAAATTTTATTCGTTAAAAAAACTATCACTGCTTTGAATATATTTGGTTAAATGTGTACAACAGGAATAACTTTAGATAGAACGTTGAAAAAACGACGAAAATTTGAAATTGGAATACGCGTAACTAAATAGTATCGATGAGACTAAATGGCTCATGACTAAAATTATTTACGCACCTGAGGTGATTACTCAGTCGAGTAATTTGTTGATGGCGCGTACGTAATTCTTATTTAACTTTACGGTGCAAATTTGTGCTGCGCTTGTTAAACTTAGTATTTGATTATAACCGCCTTGAGTCTTGTTAATAGGGGGGTGAAGTTGAAATCTCGTTTATTCAAATCCATTCCGAACTGTGAACATTTCTTAATGACTATCAATTGCTCGACAAAAATTTGATTGTAAAGTAAAGTAAAGTTACAGCCTATATACGTCCCACTGCTGGGCTCAGGCCTCCCCTCATTTCTGAGAGGGTTTTAGGGCAAGGAAGTGTCCGCCGCGCTGCCCAAATGCGTATTGACGATCTTCACATGTCTTCGAAATATTTTTTTTTCTTATTCCTCAGACATGCAGGTTTCCTCACGAAGTTTTCCTTCACCGCCGAGCACGTGGTAAATCAGCACTTAAAATTGCAATTAACAATTTCATTGGTGCCGGCGGGGATCGAACCCGGGTTACTCGCGTTCTGTTATATTTACAGCGAGCTTTAACCACTGAGCTACCACGGCTCTTTGAAAAAATTTGATTGATTGATTGATTATCTTCACGCACAATCCCTAACGGGGTAGCCAGAGAGAACAGATCGCCAAGTGTCACGATCCTTACATACCTCTGTCAAAAACATAAGGGGTATTTATTTATTATTTTAAAAATATATTTTCGTATGTCGGTGTAAGAGGAACTCTTCTTACTTTTGCTCGTTTTTAAGGACGACTTTATATGTCAGGAAGATCTTGTGGCTTAGACGGAAGGGACAATAAATGTCTACTGATGATTTATATACTGACGATTACTGACGATTATATTTAAATACTGATGATTAAGAGCAGGGCAGGTAAACGTTCTACAAACGCTTTTCCCCATTAGGCGCATTAATAGAGACCTCAACCCTGGAAGGGGCATGTCTTCAGCAGGAAACTACGGCTATTGCTTATGTGAACTTGTTTGCAATGGGCGTTATTTAATTTTGGTTGCAGGGGGTTGAAGCGGTATTTAAATTAATGATTTCTTATTCAACGGTATTTAAACTTTTATGTGTTTGATGGTACATTTGTAGGCGATTCAGTATATAACACAAATATCAGCGTCGTCATCAAAACAATAAAATAACTAATACTAAAAACGATTATGTCTACATTTATTCGGTATGTGTTTTATTGGAACTAAATGTTCATTACGACTTTATTCGATGTGTTTAATATTATATCTCCCTCATAATAGGCGATGGAAAACGGTTAGGACGTAATATATATGCATATTAACATAATTATTCCATCGTCGTCCAGATCACATCGCACAATTGAAGCGAGGATTATGGCCATGAGATAACATATTATTTTATAAGGCTATATCTATATTGACACTTAAATTAATAAATATATAAATAAGAATTATTAATAGAAAAAAATCTTAAATTTTATGAAAAAGGAACTTGCCTTCTCCGGTATGCACTGGTCATATTCTCTATCACGCTCAAAGAAAAGTTGAAATAATGAAAAAGTAATTAATAAAATTCCAATTTAATAATCAATCATTAAAACCCCAAAACACTACACACAAGTTTACACTTATGTCTTATGAATATTGTTACAAAAGTTTTCGTACACTAATCCACGTGTTTTACACGACTTTGCCAACTACGCTGGGTTGCGTTTCTGTAAGCGTGCGAAAAGGCGATCGTTTCGCGACGTGCTTACCCCGAAGCGTTATCGGCCCGTCTGGCAAATTCGGCTCACTCCGGCCCTCTTACACACTAGTCCTATAACTGCATTGCGACCTACAGCCTATCACTCGGAAAATTAACGCTGAAGGCTTCCTCATTTCTGTTTGGAACTGCGTATTTGCGATTTTCCCATTTCATTTGCAAAACGTTTCTTGAGTGTTAATCAGTTTTTGTTAGATATAATGACTTTACCTATATATGAGTTAACAATTGTAACATAAAATATCATATCTTTTAATTGAGATGACTGAGAAGCATAAGTTTTACCTCAAAAAGGGATATTTTTAAAAGTCGATTTTCGCAAAACCCCATTTGTAGCGGATCTACACAGCACAAGTAACACGCCTACCAAATTTCAAAAACTGGAAAAACTGTCAACAAACAGAATAATTTATGCCCTGCAGAGCCATGCTGCAGATATATTGTGGTTGTAACATCAATGAGTGGACTCGACCAAAACAAGACATACCATGTTAAACATCAGGGGTCACAACGTACCTATCTAGATTTTGATTCTTAATCAAGGATTAGATGTATATGAGTCACGGCATGCACTTACCATCGGGTGGACTGTGTGCTCCTTTTTCGGGCCGATTATATTAAAAAAATTAGTTGACCCTGCTGGTTTTCCCTGGAACTTCCCGCTAATTTCAATACCAAAGCGCTCCAAATTCCAATTATTATTTGTGATTTTGAAATTCTGGGAAAACATGTTTTTTATTTTTTTCCAAAATTGAATATTTCACGAACACATCAACCGATTTAGATGTGATTTACGGTAATTGACGCAACTTTTTAGCTTTACAAAAAAGCCTAATACAAAAATAATGGTTTCACGGAAAGTTTTCAAGTTATTTAAAAAAAAAACACTTTTTCGAGATTTCTTTTGTCAACTATATCTCTGGAACGAATCAACCAATTTTAATATGATTGACGTCGTTTTTTGAGTAAAATAGCTGATTAGATTATAGAATTTTTCAAAGTAGTGGTTTCGAAGTAATTTCAAGAAAACTACTTACACACACACACACACACACACACACACACACACACACACACACACACACACACACACACACACACACACACACACACAAACACACACACACACACACACACACACAAACGGGTGTGCGCGAGCACGCACGCATTCAAGCAGGCGCGCACGACGGACGCACGCAGTCACGCACGCACATAAGTTATTACGTACAATAATGTGTTTAAAAGAGCAATAAAGCTATCCCAAATAAATATCGAAAGTTATGCTGAATATTAAGCAACCTTTAACACTTAGGTGTCTGATAATCCTTATTGATTCTTGTATTGTCCTATGTATCACATAAATCACACAGTTTTTTCTGCTATTATGCCTAAAATTGGGACATTAAAAATAACATCTAAAGTTAGATGTTATTTTAAAAGCAGTGACATAGTTTGCTTAATTGTTATAATGTCTGCAAAAACCTATAATTTCTAAAAAACTTTTTATTTTCAAAACATGCAAGCGCGATTAGCCGTCGGTGTATTCGTGACCATGTTGAACAATTTTCAATTGACGTCAAATAGGAAGATCAAGAGATAAGTCTAATAAAGCTTCCGACTCGTTTCCCTTAATGGATGAGATTTGAGTGGCAGCGCCATATCGCAGCAACGTTTTATTACTGTCATTGTACTTTCCTCGGCTTTTGTGGTAATTTAATCGCTTCCTGGATTCCCGCGGTCAATTACTAACGGTTTCTCCATTTAAAAAGTTGCCCTAATCAATAATTAAAATGATTGCTGTTGAAATTTTATTTGAAAGTTTCTTTCAAATAATTATATAACGATAATTTAAATTAAAAGAACACAGTGGTAACGCCGAAACAGTAAAACAATTTTTGCGGTATTTTTGCGACTTTCTGCATGTCTACTAGATAGTTACTCCATCTAGTGTTGAGTTGCCCTACACTACGTCTACCAGTACAAAACTGCCACTCGAGAACCCTTTTCCCCATCGGTTGTCGGTTCTTCGAGCTATATGGCCGGCCCATTGCCACTTAAGCTTACTAATCCGTTGGGCTATGTCGGTCACTCTGTTTCTACTGCGGATATCCTCATTTCTAAGTTTATCACGCAGAGAAACCCCGAGCGTAGCCCTCTCCATAACTCGCTGGGCGACCTCGAGCGTCCTCATACGGTCAGCAGTGGAGGACTACGTCTTAGATCCATAAGCCATCACTGGTAACACGCACTGGTTGCATAATCTCGTTTTCAGGTTTTTAGGTATAAAAGAAAAGTTAAAAGTTAAGTTACAGCCTATATACGTCTCACTGCTAGGCACAGGCTTCCCCTCATTTCTGAGGGTTTTAGGGCAAGGAAGTATCCGCCGCGCTGCCCCAATGCATGTTGGCGAACTTCGCATGTCTTCGAAATATTACAGAAAAATATAACAGAACGCGAGCGAACAGAGCGCGATCCCCGCCAGCACCAATGAAATTGTTAATGGCAATTTTTAGGTATACCTGAGAAGAATATGTGGCGTAACTTCCCCAATATACAATATGTAACGTAATTAACGCACACCCTCAGACACCCCAATTAGTATATTATGTTATAATCATAATACATACACTCAATTTTTAGTTAAAAATTTTTATGCACCGATTATTTATCAAATTAGTTATACTAATTCCGGAAGAATGTTGTGGTCACAGTATCAATCCACGAACGCAAAGACTTTAACGTGCTTGAAATAAAGTTCATTTTTCTTTATTTTTATTGAATGACAGAATTAGTAATAATACAAATAAAACTGCACTCTTAAAAGTCTTATTGTCTTAAGTTACGGTACAGATTTAGTGTGACTGTAATTTACGTAGTTTTAATTACTTTTGGGATAAAAAATTACCTATATTAAAAATGATGGGAATCGATTCAGTAAACGATTCTGAACAAACTACTTTCTCAAAGTACGTTAATTATGTTACATGTTGTATATGTACTTTAGTTGTAGCTGAGAACTCAAGATTAGCTGTCGCATTTACAACCATTGGTAATACTGGGTCGGACCAAAAACAGTTATTAAGGTTTTCTGTCGAGAAATCCTCAGTAGCAGCCCGTAGTCAGGATTTTAATTTTTTTTTTTAATTTTCATAAACGTAAAGCCGTTGGTCCTGCGCCCGATCTCTTTCCGACCGAGTCGGTTTTCCGTTACATCAGACTGTGAGAATGAGTGAATAGAGTGGTGGCGGCGTAAGAGGATTCACCACTCGGTATTATTTCACAAGTGTCATAAAAGGTGACAGAAAGAAATTAAACTGGAAATGAGCTACAGTAAATGAGCACATGCGGTTGCCAGCTCGCTTGCCAAGCATGGCAACTATGGCAAATGGCAAATGTTCCTTCATATGATGCAATCTATGAGGGAGGCCTGTTAGGAGTGGACTTTGATAAGCTGTCTCATTACAGCCCATTAAAATGAATAAATCAATAGATTAATGAGCGGTAGCATAAGAAATTACAAATTAGCTGATATATTAGTTGGTTGGTTTACTATATAAAATTTTGTAGTAAACTAAGTTTCATACTCGGCTGCACGAATGAAATTGTTGATTTCTTTTTTGAGTGTTTGTCTACGCAGCGAAGGAAAACAATTTCATATACAAAGACTGCTTATACACATTGGGGTAGCGTATACTTCTTTCCTGGTTCAAAACTCTCTAAAAATGAGGGTAGTTCTGAGCCCAACAGCTATATCTATTTGTTACTTAAATTTTATTATCATACAACTCTAAAAAATATTTTAATTTTATTGTAACAGTCTGTGAATAATTCCCTAATGGTTAAAAAGGTTTACAACGGCTCATGAAATTTGTACACGTGTTTTGTAGACCGATGGCGACTGAATGTACGGGAATTAACAAATGTACCATGCTCACCCTTCCGAAATGTAATCTGAAACGGACTGATGAGCATTACTGTAACGATGTTTGAGGCTTTGTATACGCAAAGTATTGTTAGGACACCTGAGGTCTTAGTTACCAAAATTAAATCTACATACTAAAATAAAATTTTTAAACTGAAGAACTTTGTAAATTATACATTTTTGAGTGCAAGTTTCGTAATAATTTCAAACGTATATTAAAATATTGATAATATAACCAGTATTTAAACAAATAAGTTCACCTTTAAATAAAAAATAAAAGCCTGTTTAAAAGATCTAAAAGATCAAGAAAGAAAGAAATATTTCTACATAACAGTTCCAAAGTCGATATTAAGACAAGGTTTGTTTATCTTCTCGTCAGTCCAAAACCTTCTAAAGGTCTCTATTAAAAAAGTGCGCATCTGTCCACAACCTTTAGAAGGTTGCTATTTACTTATAAACTTCCGACACGACAAAAATGTACGCGCAGTTGTGTTTTTTTTTAATTAATTATCTATTATATTAATCTTATTGTAAATAAAATAAATATTTATTGAAATAATAATAATTATTATTTTTTACATTTTTTACTCAACAAACTGGAAAAAATCGCTTCTAGCATTTTTATCATGGAATTTAGAAATATAAAAAGGTAAACGTACACATTAACACATATTCTATTAGCTTACTCAACAATAATTCTAACAACATATTATTTTATACAGTTTCCATACATAATTATTAAGATATGGCCATTTTAATGACACGCGCCACGTAGGCAATAAATCACTCGTTTAGGGTTGGACAAAAGATGCGCAAAAGCGGGCATTTTGGCCGGGACAGTTGAGAGGATAAGAATTAAAATACTCGAATGAACTTTTGGCAAGTTTAACTTAACCCTTTTATAGGATTTGGCAGCTTTTGCAAAAGTTTTCTCAATTTTGTTTCTACTTGAAACTTTGAATTTGAGATTTAAAAATCGCAAGTTGTAATAAGTTATAATACGTTGCGTTTTTTATTTTTATTTAAAAATATAAGTATACTTACCTCACCTATACCTACATCTACCATCGATTAAGAATCTATATGCAGATGCAGTGTCCTGCCAAAGACTAAGGTGGAGTCGCTACACTACTCGTTAACCGAAATCAGAGACCCTTACCCCGGTCCTCTACTTTCAAAATATGAAACACTGAATGCTACAGTGTGTTGTCTTTCCCAAGTTGTACTAACTTATTCGTGCTGCAGCCTTAATACAAAACCACAGTATGATTCTACCGGGTACAAAATCTGTATCTTAAATATTAGCAATATGCAATATTATACATTTATACGTGGTAAAGCAAAGCTGCAGCTATATTGTGGTTTTAGCACGAACGGGTCGGCTTTACCGGGGAAGAAACACGCTCCCACAGAATACCAGCGTAAAATAGCAGCTTAATACTGCTGTGTTTCGTATGATGAGTGTAGAGATTACTGGAAACGAGGCATTCCATCTTAGTCACAACAACGATGGTGACAACGCATCTACGTTTTGATTCTTAATCGAGGATAAATGAAGATGGTCTATGAGAATGAATATATGAGAGAGTGTGAATAATTTTTTCAAAAATTTTACTTAAATTTGGTAGTACAGAAATTGGTTTAAAATTTACGGGGTCTGATGTACTACCAGATCTGAATAAATGTATAACTTAACTATGTTTTATTAAATCAGGAAACACACCAGATGCGACCTGCTTGAATTTTCAAGAATGTAAGCTGGCGAACCAATAACAGATGGTGCGTTTCTTTGTAGTTTTCGCTCCGTAAACGTCGTTTATATTGCGTACCGCTTGTGACGCGTTGCTGCCACGACGGTACTCCTGGTCCTGTTTCCTCTCAGACGGTACTACTTGAATTTTTAAGGTATTTATCATGACGAAACCGATTCAAATGCGATCAAAACCTAACGCTAAACATTTAAATAAATTGTCTCATTTAAAAAAAGATTTCTATGTTTTAAAAATAAAATTAATTTGAAATCATAGTTCTTTAAGCAAACATGTATTGCTGCTCAGAGGCCCGATATACGCGGGTGAAACCGCGAGGCTCAGCTAGTTTTGAAAGAAGTTAGAAATCTACCTTTCAAATGCTAGTTAATAATGCCACATAGCAGCTTTGGACTGATTAGTCATTTCTATTGGTTAAAATTTTATTACTGACTTTTATTATTTATTAATTTTCTACTATTTTCGATTATCTTATTATTAAGTATTAGTGATTAGTTATATTTATTGATTAGTTATAAAATTAAATAAATTGATGGAGACAGTCATAAAAACCAGTAAGAATGCAATATATCATAAATACATACGTCATATCACATGCGTACATATAGCAGCAGCACTTAAGAAGATGGGTTCTGAACGATGCGGCTTATTCGGAGGCGTTCTAAAATAGTGCTTACGATAACAAAACATTCTTCAGTCGTGTTTAGATATGAGTTGAAAGATTGTACTGAAGTGTTTTAGTCAGTTTTTTTTTTTCAAGCGTTAGTTACAATGGAATATAGTTTAGTAACAGATTCCAGTTATAGTTTTTAGAAATGTCGATTTTCTCACAAAATTCGATTTTCGAATCAGTACTAATCAAAGGGGTAAAATAATTGATTGCCCATGAAATCGAGTACTTAGAAATCCATTTTTTGAGAAATAGCGGGCACTTTATCGTAAACCTCAGGGATAACGATGCATTAGTGGCCTTCTTTGTTTGAAGTTGTTCATTGATTAACACTCGAAGAACTTTATTAAATAATAAAACCAACCAATAAAGTAAATAATGAGTATAGAGAAATAATATAACACGTTTATTTCTCTCTTCAAATATTTATTTAACTTTATCAAATTCCCATCTGCCGTCAGAGCAATAAAACTAAGTAGACTGACCATAAAACTCGCACAACTATGTCGTGAATTTTGTGTGATATTCTAGACCTAATAAATTATAGACAATTATGTTTAATAAAGTATAAGTTAAACTGTAATTTATATTATGTTTAATTAAATTGACTTTGACGTGACTGTGATTAATGTCCTAATTTTTTTTTGTTTCATATTCATATTTTGTAAATACAATATTTTTTTGTAATTATTTCTTTGTAAGGCGTTATTCAGTACTTTTTTATAAGTTTTCATTGGCATAAAAATCATGATCTTTAAAAGCAAAATAATACCTACTTTATTAATGACTAAAAAGTTAGATATGTCAATTAATAATAATACAAACTGACTTCAAATAATTAATACACATTTGATAGAAATATTCTGCAAAACAATATAAGAAAACAAGAAGTGATTTACTGTTAATTCAAATATTGCCGTGTTACGTAGTAAACTTTTTGCGAAAATTTGTAATATCTATGTATTAATATGTGGTAACCTCGTACCGGTAGGCGTAATGAAGGGGGACTCCCACTAGATGGAGTAACGACCTGGTAAGGCATGCAGGAAGTCGATAGATGCAGGTGGCTCGGGACCGTGCTTTGAGGCATTCCTTGGGGGAGGCCTATGTTCAGCAGTGGACTTGTGAAGGGCTGTAATGATGATGATGATGATGTATTAATACATAAGTATACGATACGTAGTCAAATACATAATAATTTGTGAAATAGAGTATAACATAATCACTAGTCAACGGTCAAACAGTCATACAGAGCAGAGATTGTCGCCAAAGAATCTTAAAACTTTGATAACAAAATAATTACCGACGAATTGCCCTTTTGAGCTATGAATTTTGTGTGACTTCTTCTGTTTCTTTCACTACAGTCTGTGGAGTGTATGTGAAAAGTATAAAGGTGTTTCGTGCCATACAATGAGTGGCTGCTATTTAACTAAAAAATCTTAGGCTTTTTTGTCACAGTTTGATTAATTTCAGACGAAATTTGTATAAGTTTGAACTTTACAGATTCGACGTCTATTTTATTATTTGCTTTATTCCGAAATAAGTTTCAACTAAAATGCTTATAATTAGATGCCACGATGATGAATATGTATTTAATACAAAACTTTTATCAATGTTCTTTATTGCTTCATATGATGGATTTTGAATATAAATTTAAATTTTTAAGCAATGACAATGCTAAATATTTACGGACAATTTTTTGTATCATTTTTTTGAAACTTTTGAAATTATTATTTTTTGCATTTTGACATTGTTTTCTCCGTTTAGTTGCAAGTGTTAACTATATCTCAAGTTCCGTTTACAATTGTGTTAATTTGAACAGTATATTAAATTTAATATAATATTAAACAAAACAAAAATGAACCACGAAACTACTCCTTTAAAATTTTTCCTTAATCTGCTCCTGGGTATATACCTTATGAATGTATCATTTGATATGCATAACTTGAAAGCTTTGCTAGTATTAGCAACGACACCAGCGGTCGTCCTGATACTGGTCTATATTATTAATCAGCAGGATTTTATTTTAATTTGGTGGATTTAAAAGAAGTAGCAGAATGTATTTTATATTATAGAAGAATTTATATTCTTTTTTCGGGAGCAAACAAAGCTATGTGAATTTGACATCTTGTTACATTCCCTTACCCCCAATAAAATTATTAACTGGATTAAGGCAATTTTGTAATACCTTTAAACTTTTTAAACGTACCTAAATTAAATTTACATACGTAAAAGGGTTGAGTGAAAACAGAAACGCGAATAATAATAATTGACGGGTAAAAAAATATAAATATGACCCTAAATTGTTTCTAAGCGTGTAAAGCGAAAATTCTATAATAAAACCGTTTAAAACTTATAACTATATATATATGAAAAAGCAAATTACTATAAGGAAGTGTTCAGAACGTCTTTAATAAGTTCATTTTTATTTCTATGTTATGAAAAAAAATGAAATCGAACGTTTCAAGTCACCGAGACTTCTTTGATATTGGATGTACGTTGTTTGTACGATGTTCGTTAATACAAATTAGGGAAGCAAGGTAAAATTATCATGCTTACATGCCACAGAAATCGTAAGAAAATATAAGTCGCATAGACGTGTGACCTTGTCGCTGCTATGATGTGTTGATGAACATCATTCACCATTTTATGATTTAGTTGCGCGGGAACGTCGTATATGAATTTATGTTATTGTAATGGTGAATTGTAGCATAATCAGATATAATAACTCATCAAGAACGTGTAATTTAACTAATAAAGGTATAAGATTTCATCGGTAAGTTGATATTTACTATATATTTACTAATTATCATTGTTGTAACTAATTAACATCTAGATGAATACTTTACTATGATATTTACGTTCATTAACTTTCATTTATTACTTTTCGTATTTAAAATTACCATTGCTGCTTTTGTTCTACCGTAAAACGCGTCACAAGCGACTTTGACAAACTCGCCAAGCAATGTAATGTGAAGCATTAGATATCATTGTGCATTGCGTATGTATATAATACGCCTGCAGGCATCGATCGCTTAATGCATATGTGTTAAAATGTGGCGACATCGGTTTTGGAAGTAATCGTTAATTTCTACTGTCTTATTATTACTATTTCTGTGTTACACACTATGTTACAGGAGGACTTATTTACAAATTAGTACTAGCAGTTACCCACCTTATTCACTGGGAGAGATACAAACTTTAGTAAAAATTGTTATAAAATGTATTCTATGCCCTAATCAACGATTGACCACTAATCGCCTATTATGTCAAATATTTTATGAGTTCGTCATTGACGGACTAGAATTCAAATACAAATACTTTTGCATTTTCTACATAATTTTGTGCAAAATAGAAATAAAAAAAAAACAAATTTTAATGAAAATTCCAAAACCATTTTCGTGCTTATTCGTTATTTTGAACAAATTCAATTCTATTAACCCTCCGTTGGTCGCGCTTTTAAACTTACGCGGTTGGTCGCGTGGGGTCTTTAAGGACCCCAAAATTTAACAGCGTAGAAAACACCTTACAATTATTATTTTCTTATTTATTTTATTATATAATTGTTTATTTATATTACTTGAATAAAAATACTATAATTTATTAGAAAATAAATGTTTATTAACTCCTTGAAACTTAAAATTAGAAAATAGGAACAAAATTTTTAGTGTTTTTCATGACTTAGAGAAAAAAAAATATATTTCTTGTAATAAAAATAAAAACAATCGTGTTAACCTTTTTTTGGTATTTTAAGGCATTATTTAACAATATAAAAAGAAATGTAAGTAGATCCAACAAAAAAAAATATATACTTTTGCGTTTCAAATTCACACTAATTTTCCGTTTGAACACAGCCAGTACATACTGATTTTGAATGTATTGGACATATATTTCCCTTACAAAAATGGCAGATAGTTTTAAATTTTCTATCTGTTCCCCTGGTGCAATGAATACATCGTTTCCTCATAGGTACGAAACCAGTATCTTTGTGAGGAACATCCACGGGACGAGGTACGAATCGCAGAATAAGCTGTTTCAATTCGCGTGGCAAAGTTGATATAGTGGCCCGCGATTCCAACTGAGGACGACATAGTTCGAATGCTAGCGTTTTCAAGAATAACTTGCGACCTATTCGGTTGTTAGGATTTACGGTATCCAATATTATGTGGGCATTTACCGCTCCAACATCGAGCATTGTAAAGAACAACCTCAACGGCCATCGGTAGCAAACGCGTGCAACAGTGTAAGTTCCGATAAGTTTATCCACCACGTCCACTCCACCTTTCGTTTTATTATAAAAAATTATGATTTCTGGAATCTTTTTCTCGGATGTCTCATCTATTATACCCTCATTATGCATAGTTAAAAGTAGTAACACTGTTTTATCCTTTTTTGGGCAGTATGAGAGCAAAGTCTCTGTCGGTTTATATTCAAACGCTGTGGAATGTACTTCCAAGCTTTTTCGCTTGAATTCACTTGGAATTTCTGGTTTATTTTTTCTTAATGTACCCACTACTGTCAAATTATGATTTGTCAATAGGTCCTCAGCTAATGGAACACTAGTAAACCAGTTATCCATGGTCACATTTCGTCCTGTACCTGATATTGGTTCAATCATTCGTTTGACAAGAGCTTTTGTTGAAGTATCTTGAAAGTAGGGACCTTCTGGCTGTTTTCCGACATATATTTCTAAGTTTTTTGTGTAGAATGTCATGGCATCCACTAGAGAAAACAACTTTATGCCATATTTAGCTGGTTTGCTTGGCATATATTGGCGAAATCCACACGAGCCTCTAAAACTCTCCAACATTTCATCTATAGTAACATATTCAGTGTTCTTGTAATTTGTCTGGCAATTTTTTACAAATTGCTCAAATATCTCTCTTATTGGCGCCAGTTTGTCAACGGCTTTGCGTTGTTCCCGTGTATGAATATTATCGAATCGGAGGATTCTTAATAAAAAACGGAAACGTTGCTTGGACATAGTAGCACGGCATTTATCTAACCCCGTACCATCAGCCATCCAAATATCATCAATCAAAGCATGTGACGATTTATGAATACCAATCAGATACATAATACCAATCAACGCTTTTAGCTCAATGATATTGGTCTCCTCACAGTCACGCTGCCTCTCGTAATTTGTCTGCATAGATGCTATCTTTATATTTGTGCACTCCACAATATGCTGCAACATATCAACGTCCAAAAACAAAAGCCAAGATTCAAAGGGATTACTCACCGCCCGAGCTGTACCCTGTGGGCCTGGTTGCTCTGTAACTATATTCTGTCTCCTTGTTTTGATACTCTGTGGGTACGGTGTCTTCCTCCATTTGCTAATTGTTTTATAGTGGCCACTTTTATCTTTTTTTTCGACAAAATAAAAGTTCTGTGATGACATGTGGATCAATGGCTCATTATCGTCGCTATCCGAACTATCTACATCCATTTGTTGGTCTTCGGACGATTCTGACACATGATCCTGGGTTTCTGGATCACCATCATCACATTCTTGCTCTGAATCCGTGTTGTGTTCGCTTGTTTCGTCCGGGTATATATGATTTCCATCTTCATCATCCTCTCCACCAAGAATCTCCTCTTCCTCTTCCTCCAACCAGTGCAATATGCGTTCTTGTTGTCGAGCGTCCATTATAGTAACTAAAAAGCCTAAAACAACACAAAAATCATCAAAACATCATGTGCTACAAGTAAATAAAAAAATAAGTTCCAATCACTTTTTACTTACGCGGTTAGTCGCGTGGGGTCTTTGAAAGCCTACGCACAAAATAACCTTCCGTATCTCACGACGCCTGCGCGGGCACTGAACTTAGCAGCGATCAGCGGAAACTATAATAAAACTTAGGAGGGTACCTGGAATTTCAAGTTTCTATGATAGTATTAACAATAAAATATTTGCATTTTAAAAATACCTAGGCTTTTAAAGACCCCATGCGACCAACCGAGGGTTAAATAATATGTACTGTGTTAGTATCGCTTGTGATTAAAGAAAAGGAAAAGGTTTAGTTCATACAGCTATTGAATGTGATTAAAATTCTTTCATTTAATTGGTCAAAGCATTTTGTTTGAAAAAATTATGTCTACTTTATTTGATACGCCTTGACGGCAAGATACACATAGGTAAATTTTTTGTGCACATTTGACGCACTGTACCGTTCGAATTATATAAGTTGTTATTTTGACTATGATATAATCAATAATAAATTTATCACTTTATATAAGAATAGTTTAAACGAATATTACATATTATTAAGGCTGAGTCAGTTTTCAGAATTGATAAAATTTAAACTTTACTTAAATATCATAGAAAAAAACGCTTTGAATAAACTGTAGGAACAGTGCCAAGAATGATGTGGATGCAGTTGTCCTTCATTTAGATATACGAGTAATACGATCTCCAAAAGAAAGACATTTAAAATAAGTACAATAAATAATACCAAATTTTTACTTAGACGTATAATGTCCTTCAGACCGAATTTCGGTCACACTGGCCAGTAATAACAGAGACGAGACGAAAAGTCATAGTACTCCAGCACAAGTGCACTCTCTGTTTCCTCGCTCTCATAGTCCAATGGAAAGGTTGTCCGATACGACCAGAGAGAGATCAGGTGCAGGACCAACGACTTTATGTACTTACCGAAGCACGGAGGTAAAACACCACCAAAGAATTTATTGACAGAAAAGCCCATTAACTTATTTTGTTGTTTTTGATTCGAATCTGGGACCTCATGATCTTTAATGGTGTTTACTACACCAATGAGGCAGCCATTTAGAAATAAGGGTGACGATTACGCAGTCAACCTAATGATAAAAGGATGTTGTGGACCAAAGACACCTAGGGATACCTTCGATTAAGAATCACACTGCAGATGAGTTGTCACCCCTGAGTACTTAAATGAAAAGCTTTACTACTGAGATATCGTAAAAGCGTTTCATATGCATACATTGCACACGCAATCCTGACCAAGAAAAATTACTTGCGGGCCGAACAAATACTAGTACCGTGTGAGATTTGAAAACGCGACCCGCATCTCCGTAGCCAAACGCTTGGCAGCTACGCTACCGAGACGTCACAATAAAATACATTAGCATACATGAAAATTAAAACAAACGTAATTTTCTTCGTAGTACGAGAGTAGTATAATACGTGCTTTTACAATCTTAAGAATTTCTCGAAGGTTATTTCCAATATTCTGTATTCTGAGTTGCTCAGGATGTATTCGTTATGCATACGAACTCGTCCTGTGATGTCACACATATACTATAGTTACGTTCAAGGCCGGTTTTATCTCATTACCGTGCAAGCTACGACTAGGATTATGTTCTCGTAAACATAATCTTTGAGCTTTTAGGCTGTTACTATCGTGAACTATCCTCGTGAACCCTTTCTCGAATGTCAAGATTAATGCCTCCGTATCTATCTGGAACAGGTACAACTATACACCTCTTACGACACAACATGTCTTACGAATTAATCACGTATAATTTACGCCGCCACCACACGGCAATAGAAGTTCATCGTATCAAAGTTTGATAAATCAATAGAGAACTGTATGTGCTTGTGGCTTGTACCTCGTATAGTTGAAATCATACACGTACCTAAAAATTATCGTAGAAAAATAAATATTACGCACAAATTATATGTTGGCTATATTTAAAATTGCGATATATTATTTATAATAGATTTAAGGAGAGAAGTGTAGAAAACGCTTTTTAGTGAAACGCATTATCTGTTAAATTTATATCGACATATTGAATAAAGCCACTTATACAGATTTTATCACGTTCTATTAGCTTATTTTAACTTATTTTTAATTCACGACATTTCGGGTGCTTTACAGCAGTCGGGAATTAAAAATAAATTAATTAAATACCATAATATCCGTATATATTCTTCATCTTCAATTATTCAATGTGTAGTGTTCGCGTAAATTTAAGAAATCTTTACATCGACATTTTTACAAAACAAAACTGTCATCATACAGAAACTAATTTCTAATTTTCTTAGGTTTATGCTAGAGTCTGTTTCAATAAAGAAAACCAGTGGAAATAATGTGGAATAAATTGTAAAGTATGGATGGTCACGCAAGTGTCAAATTTCACGAAGAATTCTCTAAATTTAAAACTACTTCATTTCTTAAAATTTAAAAGTCTGTTTTTAGTCTCTGCTACTTTTTAGTTCGATCCTATTAATTGTAATAAAGCATAGCCTTTTTATTAAAAATTACCGCAGTCTGTAGTATTATTTTCTTTCTTTTTGGGCCCGTAAAAGTCTACTGTTGGATAGAAGCCTCTACCTCTCCCGTTGTAAGGAAGATTTGGTAATTTCGTTGTGTTTGGCAGGCAGATTTACGATATATAGATAGGTATAATTGCAGTAGGTAACCAATTGATTTTCGTAAAGTTTTATTACGTTTTTTTATTTATTTTTTATTGAAAGAGTGTGCTTTCGTTCAAAAGAAGATCGTGCGAAGATTGCGACTTTGAAATCAAATTATCAATCAAAGAGAGTTTCATGTTGTATTTTATAGTAAAGTTAAATGTTAGTTAAAGTTACAGCCTATATACGTACCACTCCTGGGTTATAGGCCTCCTCTCATTTCTGAGAGGGTTTTAGGGCAAGGAATAGTCCGTCGCGCTGCCCCAATGCGTGTTGGCGAACTTCACACGTCTTCGAAACATTTTTTTTTCTTATTTTACAGACGTGTAGGTTTCCCCACGATGTTTTCCTTCACCGCCGAACACGTGGTAAATCAGCACTGAAAATTGCAATTAACAATTTCATTGGTGCCTGCGGGGATCGAACCCGGCTTGCTCGCGTATTGTGAAATTTCATCGAGCGCTAATCATCTAAGCTACCACGGTTCATTTTCCTCGGTAGTATTTTATAGTAAGATTAAAATATTTATATCTGACGACTTTTTAAATCAAAAATATCTTCCATTAATTTTGGCTAAATGTTTAAATTAAAATTAAAAAAAAAACAGTTAAACTTTTTATAGACAAGATGTTATCATGCAAATATCGTTATCATTACATTTAGAAAGAAGTATTTTAAAGACGCTCAGTAATAATTGTCCGTAGATAAGTACTAAAATTAAATTAAAAAAGTCTAACTTTTACAATTAAGACAGTATAATATAAGATCTGTTACCAAAATAAAACACAAAAGTGAAACAAAATTCATAACAAGTAATAAG
Organism: Parnassius smintheus behrii; assembly: GCA_036936625.1. Taxonomy (NCBI): domain Eukaryota; kingdom Metazoa; phylum Arthropoda; class Insecta; order Lepidoptera; family Papilionidae; genus Parnassius; species Parnassius smintheus. Next base: position 12,815,724 of record JAUPFT010000005.1, on the reverse strand, counting down.
CAATTACAAGAAAATGTTCTGATATTAATTTGCCTAGATTATACACAACGTTCTTAGTAGGGTTTTACAACGCAGAAGCTTTTGCGGTTATAAAACTCGGAACGCACAGGGCGTAACTACGAGTACTGGAGAATTCACCCAAATTGTACGACGTAATTCTACTGAAATTGTACGTGGATTAGTTTTTTTCTCGTGATGTAAAGATTAAAAAAATAGCGCTTGGTATAACTTTCACAGTACTCGGGTTCGATCCCTGCTGGCACCAATGAAATTGTCAATTGCGATTTTAAGTAGTGATTTACCAAGTACTCGACGGTGAAAGAAAACATCGTGAGGAAATCAGCATGTCTGAGAAATAAAAAAGTTTCTAAGTCATATGAAGTTCGACGACACTCATTGGGGCAGCGCGGCGGACTATTCCTTGTCATAAAACTCTCTCAGAAATGAGAGGAGGCCTGTGCCCAGCAGCGGGACGTATAAAAGTTGTAACTTTAAGAGAAATATTAAAACTTACGGATAAATTTAATGATATTTAAATAATATGAAGAAAATAGTGAACATTAAAATAAAAGTTACACCCTACACGTCGAAGTGCTGGAAACAGCTGCAATTAATTCGCAGCCCTGCTCCATTATGTATTGGCGGACTTACGCTTCTTTGAAACATTGTACTCCTTAGACACGCAGGCTTACTCACAATATCTTTAACACTGAGTGTGGTAAGTCTACAATATTACACCTAACAATTTTATTCAAACGCGGGTTTCTCATGTAATACGTAACTTTCAGTGTCTACCGGAAGCCATGAGATCTTTCAGGAGTTTTCTATCGTCGACTATGTATTGCATAACTGTAAGAAGTTCAAAACTTTGCACTTAAATAATATTCCCTTGTTCTATCTCGTAGTTGTCACCTCTAGGAATCGATGAAATTATGTAATAGACTGAATATTATCGTATCTTTGGTTTTGACGGCGTCATGGCGCAGTGGCTTAACAGCGCAGCGTTGGGACCCGCGGATCCAACCAAACAAATAATTGTTCCTAGACTGGGTGTCAATTCTTCTACAACTTATGTTTGTAAACTGCTTCCACGATACAGGAGAAAATCCTAGTGTGAGGGTAACCTTTTTTTGAATAAAAAAAATATTTTTGGAGTGCAAACATTATGCCGATATTATCAACTCTATAGTTATATTTCTATAGTTAAATAATGGCAGTACGAGTAATTTATAGAACCCTACTGTCTTATTACTAAATGTAGTTCACTGGCGGTCTTTGGTTTAAAATATTCCTGACCAAATAATTCCCTTGGTCGTGACGTTAACAGTCTGCGAAATTTGACGTTTCCTAAAAAATACATAAGTACTTTACATTTCAGTTCGCACAATATACCTGCGGGACTTTTCATGGAATAAATCCTAGTTTAATCGCGAGACTTATTAAAACCTACATTTTATAATAAGGCAAACTTAGTTTCTTTTGGTATATATATAGATCGAATTTAGGTTAACTTAGTAGCGATTGAATTTAGGTTAACCTAGTAGAGATCACCTAATTTAATTGCTGCATTAAACACTGCACTCGCCTCTCTCGTACGTTTGGTAAATTGTACATCTTTACCGTACAAAGTATAGTCAAAATGCTAAAACCTACTAAAACATAAAAGAAAGGGCGCACAGATATTTATAATATTTAATATATCCACCAAAAATACTAGGAAAACGCGTGCAGTTTTAAGTTAGACCATCTCTACTATTCTTCTAGTTATGCTACTGGGGGTTCCAAAATCCCCTATTTACCATGAGTAATGTTTTAGAAACCATTAACATCATTTTAAAATCTGTTAAACATATCTTTACTTACTGTTGGTTCTTGTTTTAATGCTCTGAGCTGTAGCGATGATCATCTGAAGATGTTACTTACCTGAAGAAAAGAAAACACATTTAATTTACTGAGCATTGTTTACTTTTTTCAAATCGTAAAAGTTAATGCAAAGGGCAAAGACCTTTCTTTTCATTCATCCTCTTATTTCAGGTCCCATAGGTGGCATCATAAGAGGGATTTTGAGATAATTGCCACGCTTAGCTAGCGGGTTGGTAGCCATATTTATCATATTTTTCAGTTTTCCTTTGACGCCTCTTAAGATACCTAAGGTATGGGGATCCAAAAAACAAATAACTTTACTAAACAATAAAAATCACAGAAGTTATAAATGGCTATAGCAAGCCTTTGAGCGGGAAGAGAATCAGCCATCTTATTACCATCTTACGCACCAATAGTGTTACAGCAAATGGCACAAATATGTAGTCATCGATCAAAGCGTATAGGTGTCCTGTAAGGAAACCGAGCCAGCGATCATGTCACCATACCGCGAGGAATAGGTCTGTATGCTAATTTAAGTTTTAATTTTTAGTTTTTTTATTATTGTAATAAATACTCTATGTATTTGAATTTCATGTAAATAAATGATTTCTTTTTCTAAAAATGTTATAAGCATAAGATTTTATGACTTGGACTCGGTTTGGTCCGCTCTCATTATTTTTTTATAGAATCAGGGCGACAAAAGAGCATACCTTCTGATGGTAAGTGGATGCTGTGTTCCACAGACTATCCATCCTCGATTAAAAGTCTAAAACGTAGATGTGTTGTCACCCCTGAGGACTAAGACATAATGCCTCCTTAAAAGTAAAAAGAGATTTTTGGTTCTCTATATCCATGATACGAAAAAGGAAATATTACAAGCTGCTATTTTACGTTGGTATTTTATAATAGCGTGGTATTTTCCGGATTAAATTGGCCCATTCGTGCTGCAGAGTGGCTATACTACATCAACAACCAGCGTAAAAAGGGAGATTATGCAGCTGTGTTGTGTATTGTGAGTGCAGAGAACAAAAACCTTTTTACTTTACGAGGCATTCCATTAGTCCCAATGGGTGCCAAAACATCAGCAGTTTGATTCTTAATGGAGAATAGGTGTTAGTGTCTATAGGCCCCAACAACTTACCTTCAGGTACACTGTGTGATCATTTGTCACCCTTATTTTATTTCAAAAATATGTTTAAAATCGATTTTAATGGAAACTTAACCAATTCATTAGGCTAACTTTTAATTGAACATACATTTAATTTTCGACTTCATGTCACCTAATTCTTTATCCGTCGTGACCACGTGTGCCGTAAACGTTAAAATAAACCAGATCATACTCGTAAAATTAGTTAATTATATAATAAAACTATATTCAATGTGTAGTAATCGCGTATAAAAGAAATCATTACGAAAACTTAAGCTATACATTAAGCAAATAATCTTCGAATAAAATTCATCACTGCTGACTTTAATGACTGTTTTCGTTATCAACCAAAAAAATACTGGAATAACCTTCAACCTTCCGTTAGTGAAATTATGGTTGGTAATTTATTTTAAATTTCGCTGCAAATCGGTTGAAAGCTCCGTAGCGCGGTAGCTAAGAGTTTAATTGTAACGCTGTCGAACAGCGGATTCGAATCCCGCACGCTACAAGTGTTTGTATATGTATGGCTTACAAATAATTGCTCCGGATCTGAATTTTTTTATAGAATAAGGTTGACAAACGAGCATACTGTCCACTTGATGGTAACTGGATGCCGTTGCCCATAGACATTTAACCTCGATAAAAAATCAAAATGCAGATGCGTTGTCACCTCTGAGGACTAATCGGAATGCCTTGATTCCAGTAAAACGAGTCTCCGGTTCTCTACACTCATCATACGAAACACAGCAGCATTAAGGTGCTATTTTACACTGGTATTCTGTAAGAGGGTGGTCCTTCCCCGGTCGGGCAAACCCATTCGTGCTACTACCATAATATAGCTGCAGCGTGACTCTACCACTTACACTGGATGTTGTCTTTGTGCAATTTATGTACGTTAACCATCTCCATGATACCTATGGACGAAGAAGATATTGTAGTGGACGTTTTTTTAAACAGAAACAATCGCGTCTTTTAGAAACGACAAGCAATAACATAGTCTCTTTAAGATTACGCTGGCACGTGTCTCCCGGCTTCCACCGTGAAAGACGTCATAAAGACTTTGCTTTGTTGTTATTACGACTCGCTATTTAAGGCGGATAAAGATTATAGACCATTAGTCAAGCCAGGGATTACATACTTCTTTATAGGAAATACAAAACATTAGTTAATTTTGGTAACATTTCAGCGTATGCATTGGACCTGTTCGTAACGTATGCCCACAAAAAAAGTAAAGTAAAGTTACAGCTTATATACGTCCCACTGCTGAGCACAGGCCTCCTCTCATTTCTGAGAGGGTTTTACGGCAAGGAAGTGTCCACCGCGCTGCCCCATTGCGTGTTGGCGAACTTCACATGTCTTGGAAATAATTTTTTTTCTTATTCCTCAGACATGCAGGTTTCCTCACGATGTTTTCCTTCACCGCCGAGCACGTGGTATATCAGCACTTAAATTTGCAATTAACAATTTCATTGGTGCCGGCGGGGATCGAACCCGGGTTGGTCGCGTTCTGTTATATTTACAACCACCATAAAATAAAAAAATCATATTTTTCTCTTGATTGGCCAAATCAGTTTGCCACTTTTTTATCCAAGGGTGACAAAATAAGCAATACGGATTCCACGACATGACGTATAAGTGAATGCTGTGACCTATAAAAACTAGAATCCACATAATTATAGTATGAAATTTTGCGTGGTAGAGCCATGCTGCAACTATATTATGGTTTTAGCACGAATGGGTCTGCTATACCGAGAAGAGACCACGCTTTTACAGAATACCACCGTAAAATAGTAGCCCAATGCTGCTATGTTTTGTATTGTGACTGTAGAGAACAAAAGCCTCTTTTCACTAGAAACGAGGCATTCCGTCTTAGTCCTGAGGAATGGCAACGCAACTGCATTTTGATTCTAATCGAGCATAGATGTGTCATAGAATGGCCATAGAATCCACGTACAATTAGGTAGACTGTATGTGTGTTCATTTTTCACCCTTATTCTATAAAAAAGGAGAGAAGTCTGTTCCCCGATCAAACTAATCAATTGCGTGTTCAGTTGTATCAAGGCTGTGGCAAATTTTACAGAATACCAGATATCACCGTACTGTCTTCTCCTTGCGTTCCCTTTATTTTGAAAATTAAAAAAATATTATTAATCTGCCCCGGTTTCAAATAGGTGATTTCTTGATCTCGACAACAGCGCCAGTTCTCGAATCCAATTGTAAATCTAAACCATCCAGGAAACCACTCAATTGCACACAATTTTTTTTATCGAAATCATTCAAACCGTTTTCGAGTTTTAGCGAGACTAACGGACTGTAATTAATTATTATATGTAGAGATATAAGATATACTAGACCACAATTTACTTAAGAAGAGACCGCGACCATTTAATATGATACAAAAATGAAATTCGCCTAAACAAACAACTTAATTGATGTAATAGTAATATCTACCGATTGAGCTTTAGAACCCAAAACTAATATTCGATTATTTCTTGCACAACAGCTGAAAGCGGCTCGACCCGAACCAAAAAAAAGCTCAAAGATACTTACGTAAAGATAAGTACGTTGTATGCAGAGGAGAGAGAGGAGAGAAATCTACTTTGAGGACTTAGCTATAAAAGTGTCCTTGTGCAAATAAACGAAAATAAAATAATATTTTCATGCTTGTAAAAACTAATGATAAATACAGCTGACCCTTTTCAATGTCAAATGCTGAAATGTTATTATCAACCACGTTCACTTATTTTAAAAACACATATAGGTATTTTCATTAAGCGTAAGGATTGGATAATTTAGTATAATATTGTAATTATATATATATATATATATATATATATATATATATATATATATATATATATATATATATATATATATATATATATATTATACTTATTTTAATTTTATAACAATTTCGCGTTCAAGTTTCGTCTGTAGATTAATGAGAGGATAGCCGGCGGTCATGTGGCTTTGGGGTAAGAAAATCTATGACTGTAGAGTATCATAAAAGCCGACTATTAAAAAGGATAATGATTCCTTTATTTTGTTTTGGTTGCAACACGAATGGTGCAGCTCAACCGGGTAAGCCACGTTCGCATAGAATCCATACCGTAAATTAGGAATCTTACTGCTATGTTACGTATGGTAAGTATCGGGAAACGGAGATCCTTTTTACTAGTACGGACGCCATTGCATCTAAAGTTTCCGATCTGACTGCGATTTCATTCCTAATCGAGCATACGGAAGTGTAGGTATAGTCTATAGGCAACAGCAATAACTCACGGGCTGTGTGCTTCGTATATATCACCCTATTTCTATATTAAAAAATCCAATGTCATATTATATTAATGATAATGCTATCTCCTGTATTATTGTGCCTGATTTTAAAAATATTTATATGGTAATCATAGACTAATTTAGGTGACATTTAATACCCGTCTGCGATTTGGAGATTACAGCAAACAACGACGATACGAAAGACATAAATTCAATAGCAAATAGTGCTTTGCAGTTTTAACGTTAGAACCATGATATTATTAAAGTTGCTTTGTTAGAGCCACGATAACGCTGAGTTAATGTTATACTAATGAGCCGGTTCGACTGACAAAAGACCATACTCACAAAAAATATATACCCGTATATCAAAGCAGCTTAATGCTGCTATGTTTCGTATGGTAAGTGCAGAGAATTGGAGACTTTTTAATAGTAATGAGGCCATTTTTGTCCTTAAGGGTGACAACGCACCTAAATATTGATTCTTAATCGCAGAGAGCTGTAGGTTTTTACGAACTTATTTATATTCACACTTGTTGTATAAGAAAAGAAAGTTTTTTTTTGTTTCAATTAGGTTTTAGTGTTTTGCTTCTTCTGACGTAGTATAGGTAATGGTTTTGTTAGGTATTACCTTTTTGCCATTTCCGCAAACAATTTGTATTTTGTAGTGCCTGCACTGTTGCGTTATGGATTGAAGATTAGAAAATCTGTATAAGGATGTGAGGGATTCTAACTTAGGTGACAAGCTTAGGTGTTAGCCTTTTTTGTTTAAAGTGAGCTATTTTAAATTTCAGTCTATTATCATTAGAGATGGGCCGAATATTCGTTTTATATTCGGTATTCGGCATATTCGGCAGCTTTACCGAATATTCGTATTCGGCCGAATATTCGGCTAAATCACCGAATATACGTTTTCATAGTGTCTAATGTATTGAAATGTACGAATTGAGTAATGCGATGTCTTTTACTGTTGAAAGTATATTTTATATATGGGTTAACCTCTCAACCTCCTAGCGGTCTCATGAGACCGCGGCCATATTCCGTCAAATCCCTAGCGGTCTCATGAGGTCGCACCCACCTACAGCACTTTATCCCATAAAAACTTAAATATAGAGACTACTTTTCTATGAAGAAGTTTGGCATTATGTAATCAATATGAAATACTCTATCTTCTAGTGCAATAAAAAAAACAGTTAACCTATGAATATTTTTTATAATCTACGTTTATTCCGTACGCCATTTTCGCGTGAATGTTATTGTGTTGATGTTTGGATTTTTCTAGTGTTTTATTAGTGATTCAGTATAGTATTTTATTATAAAATTGTAACGAATGTTTTTGTGTGAATATAATTTATCTTTTTACGTAAATAATTTCGAGTAATATATATTGAAATAATTGTGATTTCCACGCTGCCGACATTCGCTTGGTTTTTTTTTCAGTTATGAAAATACAATAAAATCTTTTTGGGATGAAGTAAAACCTGACTTTTGTTTGGACCACAAGATAGAGAATTTTGTATAGATTTCATAATGCTAAACTTCTTTATCGAAAAGTAGTCTCTAAATATAAGTTTTAATGGTTTTAAGTGCTGTGGGTGAGTGCGGTCGCATGCGACCATTCGGGATTTGCCAGGCGCATGCGACCGCATGAGATTTTTATGGCGCTTGAAGGGTTAAATCTACTTACTCTAGAGTGCCTCAAATGCATAACTCTATACATTTATGTTTTTGAGGAACTGTAGATTTATTTCCGATTATGGCAAATATAAACTTGATAAAATGTTTTTGAAATAAAAAAAAGAAAATTTACACTACATATGTACATTTCACTTTAGTTTGGCTTTGGTCGTCAGTTTCTCTAAAATAAATCCAAAAATAGTAAATCTTCTGCCGCTCATTTTTATCATATAATTATCAATTTTCACTAAGAATAAAACAACGAAATACTTTTTTATCACAAGAATAGTCAATACAGGCATATGCCGGCAATTTGCTCAGTAGTAGATGATGCAATAACTGTCAGGTGTGGCGGGGAGCGAGAGGCAGGGTCATGCACTAATTCCGCGCGCTTTCCGGTAACAAGTTTCGACATAAATTGGTTGGGTCCCGAGGTTATCCTGCCGAATAATGTTCGGCCGAATATTCAGTTCGGTAAAATTTTTACCGAACATTCGGTCGAATATGCGTATTCGGTGAAATCCATATTCGGCCCATCCCTATTTACCATCAGGTTAAATCGTTAAGTGGTGGTGTGAGAATATCCACTAACTCACATCGTGAGAGTCGTAACATGAAACAGAGTTAGAATTAAACAGGAGATAGGCAGTAGCGTCTTCCTCATAACAACTCAAAATAATGAAAAACTGCGGCTGCCAAACGCGTGACAATGTTTGAGGAGGTCTATGTTCACCAACGAAATTTTATAGATCGTAATAGATGGATGGATGGATGATTATCAGGTTCTCCATCAGATGTATTAACACATTGAAGGCTAATAGATAGAGCTCTATAGTCAACCAAATCTAAGAAATACATTTTGACAAATAGTCAGACTTATTGCACCAAGCATGCAAACAAAAAAATTGGAACGTACAATATTCGATTCTTAAATAAATTGATATCGATTACTTAGAGTTGGTAATCATTTACAGTTTGTTTTGAATAATACCAGAATAAATTAGAAACGGATAATTTAAAATAAAAGATTTATCATAATAAAGTGTAAGTATCATAAAAAGTGGTGCTGGGACTAGTAGTGACGGAATTAGTGCACGCAATTGAGGGAGGCCGGGAGGTGCTCTTCAATCCAGGTAAGACACATCATTGTATTTAATTGAGCGGATGGTTGCGAATTAAATTTTAATATCTTTATTATAACGAATTTCCGCAAAGTAACGCCTGATTCTATCAATTAAAGATTTATCAGTTTCTTCGTATTTGTTGTTACTGCTTATTTCTAGAGGCAAAGTATAACACTTTAGATTGAAACTAGATTAAAAATAAATTTATTCAATCACTTTCGGTACAACTAGTTGAGCTGTCGTTGTATAGATTAATTAATATTTGATTTTTAATAATGCAGTCAAAATTAATGTCGCTTGTAAGCCATTCATAATATTTTTTTTTGTTTTTTCAATCATTAAAAAAATCAATATATAAGAAACAGCCCAAAAAGTTAAAGCCGAGTCACAAAAAGAAGATAAACACAAAATCACAAAATTACCCATATCCCGAAATGGCGGGAGATTGAAATCACGTAGTTTTTTTATCGCGGCTTTGTATGTGAGTTTTTTTGCCTACACAAATTTACGTTGACAAAGTAAAAAAAACTTGTTTTATTCATGATTCATGTACATAGTTTAAGGAATTTTAATAATAAAAATTTAATTAAACAAATAATACATTAAAAAGTTAATGATTCGATTATTTGAATATTTTTACTAATTATTTGAATATTTTTGCCGATTATTCGCATTACAATGAATTTTAATCATCCAAACACCACGGTATTTGGACACACAAGTAAAAAAGATACTGGTTATTTATTAATATTTTGTTTTGTTTGAAAGATTTGAATTTAAATTAGTGATAAAAAAACTATACACGTTTTAATGAAATATAGATAACTTCGTGATTCTTCGGATTTAAGCAAAATATTATTTTTAATCGTGTGGGTATGCTTGTGCAAAGTTATTGCGGAATGATTAATGTGAAATGTCAAAAGGTATTTCTTAGATTTTAGAAATTATTTACTAAAATTTTACTATAGTCAACCAAGACTATAGTAAAATTTTAGTAAATATTTTTCTTTGGAAATATATTACACATCGTATTTGTTCACAGCCATTTATTATCATAGGCTTATTTTTTATTCAGCTGGACTTTTGATAGGCTGTAATGAATGGGTGCGTTTGGCAGAAAAAAGCGCTAGCAAGCGCTTGTAAGCAAAATGGCGATCGTAAGTGGTAAGTGCTGTCAAATCGTAAGTAGCTATTTTCCTCCAAGACACGATGTTAGTTTTAACCGGGGAACCTAACCTAATTTAAATATATGTTTGTAAAGTATTCATATTAAAACTCACCAATCATGAATTTTTAATATTATGTTTATGTTTATTCATGTCATTATATTACTTAAAACTAATATTGCACAAAACAACTTATAAACTCTACTTCAAAAGAAACAAATTAAATAAGCAAAATGGCGGATTGTGTCAGCGCTACTGAAGTAGCAATCGTGTCCTGGCCGAAAACTATTTCAGCGCTTGTAAGCGCTTGCTAACGTTTTTTTCTGCCAAACGCACCCAATGAATCAATATAATATCAAAAACGTACTGCAATGTATATGCACATTGATGAATGTCTTTCAGAATTTAATATCATGAACGCCGTCGTTATACATGTACTCCTGCCTCAAATTACTTTTCTCTTATAAAGGGTGAGATCACACTGCATATTAAGATAGTTTCATATTATACAAAGAATACATTTATGTGGTAATAAATGCCGTAGAATGCTTTTGTTACTATTTTAAGGAAAAAATCAAAGAGGGTGAACCTCCATCTTAATCAAAAAAGGATTAATTTTTAATGAACTTTCATTGGCAAAAAATATGCGTATAAAGTTTGCGGAATTGAACTAACGTGTATTAAATTAATAACCGTCCGTCTCTACAGAACATTCCAATTAGACCCGACCCAGTTTCTGTGTAAACTAAATAATCTCTTACACGACTTAACTATGAAATACCGATCAAGAGCACATATGAAACATTGACTGGTGACTTTAACATAAACACATTCAAAGGAGGCAATATCACAAATGAACCACAAGATTTATCTTATAATTACAATTTAAAAATACACATTGATGTACCTGCATGTAAGTCATCTTGAATCGATCATATTTTAAGTAATATTCCAGATGCAACTGCAACAATGCTATAAAAAATTATATAATTATAGCACATCAACTATCTGATCACGACAAAGCACAATTGTTGAGCTTTCCTTTAAAACGCGATATACAAAACCATGCGATATATTATATTTATAACTTTTGTGCCTTTTGTATAATCTTTGCTCTTTAAAAGTAAGATTGAAGTAGATATAAATAATTAAGCGACAGTAGCCTAAGGGCAGGGCGAGGACCGCGAACTCAAAAAGTTCGTGGGTTCGAATCCGCCATTCGACTACTGGCGTGAACCACTCATAACACAAGCAATTTTAAACTTACCACAAGTGGTTAAGGGGAATATTAGTAATGTTTATAGCATTGTTATTACGCTTTTCGCTGTTTGCGATAATGTCCCGGTCCCAGTCCCAGAGCCTGGCGCGGTCATTTTCAAGCACGGCTTCCGACAAGTACTTACAATAAGGCAGATTCCGATCCACGAGACCGTATTTCAGAACGAACTCCTGGTGTAGAATCCTGATTACAAGGTTTTACCTCTGCAAATAATCAGAGTTAAAAAGCGCCGAACAACCGGAGATAAAATGCCTAACCTTACCGGGAAGGCGACAGGCTCCACAGATATCGACAGCGCCATCCTATAGGATGTATTTCCGATAGTTGTTGGTCTTATTAACCTGATGCTGTAGCGTACAGACAAACCCCACCTGATGGTAAGTGTTCTTGCAGTTGAAGATGGTAAAGCGGATTAATCTAGGTTAACAAAAGCCTATTTACTCACTCTTGCTTTGAAGACATTTATACTATAATTGGATGGAAAGACAGTTATTGGCGTTTTGATAGAATAGGGTGACCAACCGAACAAACACTCCTCGATGGTAAGTGGATGATGTGTCCCATAAACATCTACATCTTCATTAAGCATCAAAATGCAGATGCGTTGTCGACCCTGAGGACTAAGACGGAATACATCGTCGTATTAGTAGATAATATATTTGAATACTGAGGGAGGATCCCTCAGTATTCAAATATATTATATATTTGTTGTACTATATTATAAATTGTTCTAGTGGCGGGTAGTCGCAATTTAAACACGCGAATTTAGTGACCTCAATATAAAATTAATTGAAATCATAATTACATGTTTATTGTGAATGTAAATACACACACATAGCACTCAAAACGTATATAACATACAGTTAGTATGTGGTAGTAAAACTGGACTGAAAGGCTACGGTATAACCATCTCCAAGTTTTTGACCAAGACTAGGTATCAAGTATTCACTTCAACGCCTAAACATTTTGGTATAAAACGTTGCTGGTCGTCTGAAGGAAAAATAGGGTTCTAGGAATACCGTGTCCTCCTCCTTTCTTCGGATCTCGGATAATCCTATAATATGCCAGCGCAACTTGTCTACCTCTTCTTCTAGCTCCAGGATCCTACCGTCAGTCCTAAAGGTACGTGCGTTTTATGTTGTCAGGTCGAGTCGTCGTAGGTGTCAACCGAACCTCCGGATAAAACCGGATATTTTTAGCTCCCCCTGTCCCGCTGTTACCATGGTCACCACCATAGCCAGGAATAACAGGGTCGCCAGGACCTGGAGGCGTTTGTTTATGTTGTTGCTCGTGGGAGAATGTTTGCGATAGTTGCCACGCTTGTCGAATAGGTTGGCAATCAACGTTTTTAATTGTGTAGTTGCTTTTATTAATATTAATATTAATTAAAATCAGGAAGATGTTGCTGCCCACCTGCCCCCCTCTGTCGCCTCTTAAGACACCCACGTGAAGATATGGGGTAGTGGATATTCTCAACCGCCACCACATGGCTGTTTTTCCTTAGTCTGGTGTTCCTTAATGCGGCCCAAAATGGTAGAAAAATTAGAGCCTTATTACAAAGTAAAATCGGAATTTAATGAACTAAAAATCTATTTTTTTCTTTTATTAGCTTCTGTAAGGAAGGAATCTTCGATAAGGAAAGTCATAGCTTTATTTTATTTGATATTCCACATAGTCAACAACTTGACTTACATTTTTATAACATAACAATCTTAAAAATTGCTCTACTAATGTACAAACCTATGACGGGGAGCATAATATTCGTTGCGTATTGTTCGAGGCGTTTAGTATCGCGAACGAAAATGCATTTTTTCAAGCGTGACATTTGCGGAAAACACTACAAATTGGGTGAGATCTTTGTCCAATAGAGCGTGACTTAAGGAAAATTAAATTCCAGTCGACCTTTTTTTTCTTTGTTACAAAGAATACAAATCAAGGCACGCTTAGTTAATAAAGGTTTTAAGTCAGAATCTTGAGAGAAATAAAATAGTATGCTTATCTATAGATTATATAGTGATAAAAGAGCACACAGTTCACTTGGTAGTAAGCAGATTCTGTGGCCCGTAGACGTCTACATCTATCCTCGATTAAGAATCAAAATACAGATGCATTGTCACCCCTGAGGACTAAGATGAAATACCTCGTTTCCAATTAAAAGGGTTTCCAATTTTCTATACTCACCATACAAAACATAGCAGCATTATGCTTCTATTTTATGCTAGTATTCTGTGAGAGCTTGGTCCGCATGTTGTAGGCTGTCCTTCCACTTGTTGCTGAGGTGGTCTGTCCTAAGCATCCTTACAGATACCACTCTTCTAACTCCTTGAATATTACAATGCTAGCAATCTTTAGGACAATACTTCTTACGCTCTTTAATTACATGCGCAGGGACAAGTAGTCAAGCTTAGTTACTTTAGGCTGATCTAGTGAATACTTATCGATACGCGTACACTTGTAACACATTCATAATAGTTTCATATTAATATTTCATTGAGTCTCGTGAGTGCCGTAAGTGGCGACATAGGTTGTCTTCCAGAAAATGGGAAGTAGTGTCTTCCTAATAACTACCGTGGTTGCCGTTCCGCCTGCAGGAATCTATGAAGAAGGTCTATTTTCTGCAGTGAATACAAATCTTATTGTTTGTAACGGGAACGGTAATACTTCATAGTAATTATCTACATAGTTATTATCATGACTTTTTTAGAATAGTATGCTTAATAATCCTTGACGTTGCGGAGCCGTTACCGAAATTTGAATGTGGTAACAATTATTTCATGGTTGTCATGGATTACTTCACTAAGTGGCCAGAATTCTTCGCCATTCCCAATTAAAAAGCTTCAACAGTTGTAAATAAACTAGTTCATGAAGTCTTCTGTCGTTTTGGAGTATCTTTAGAGATTCACAGCGATCAAGGAAGAAATTTTGAGTCTCAAATATTCCAAGACACTTGCCGAGTTATGGGTACTCATAAAACAAGAACGACTTCTTACCACCCGCAATCTAATGGAATGGTAGAACGATTTAATCAGATATTGGAGAGGTACCTAGCAAAAGTTGTGGAAAATCGGCAACGTGATTGTGACAAGCATATACAACTGTTTTTGTTGTCATATCGAAGCGCTGTTTACGAAAGTACATCAGCGATACCAGCTTTCGCAAACTTTGGAAGAGAATTGCGGCTGCCTGCAGACCGGATTACCGGAATACCACCTGATGCCTCATGCAGTATGACTGATTATGCAAATGACTTGCGAAACGAAATGAATGACATTTATGAGCACGTCAGACAATCGAACCAGCGAATGTCTGAAAAGATGAAAACCCGCAATGAGCGCAAAATAAACAACAATGGGTTCGACGATGGTTCACTAGTGTGGTTGCACAATCTAGTCCGCACAAAAGAGAAATCTCCTAAGCTTCAAGCTAAATAAAACGGACCGTACTGGATTGTGACAGGGATCAATGACGTAACCTACCGGATACAGAAAGGTGCAAGTGGTATTACTAAGATAGTCCATATAGATCGACTGGCGCGATATTATGGGGCCGATAACGCTCGGGACGAGCTTTTCTTAGGAGGGGGTATTGTTGCGCGCCATAATTAATGCCTGGTACATAGCGAGTTACCACTAGCGCCATCAAGTATCGAGAAGCAGAACTAGGAGGGTCAAGACCTTTCTAGTAAATTCCATACTAGAACTTTTTACACCTAGTTATTTGGGACTGGTATGTACTCGAACATTCTAGATGTTTCAGAAGAAGAGGCTTAATATAAGGCCGGTAAGGACCGCGACCGAGTCAATATTCAATTTTCTTATCAAGCAGATACTTTGAAGTGATGTAAATGCGAACTAAAGTGATCAATAGTACAATTGTGTTTGATTATTAGTGTGTTTTAAGTTGATCGGTAATTAAATTGTTCGGTTTAATAGTGTCGGTTTTGGTAACTCAATCTGCAGGTTTTATTGTCAGGAACCCCAAGCTCGTGACAATATTTTAATATTTGACACAATTATAGAATCATGCGTTACTTAGCAGAAATCTATTATATCAAAGATGTTAAAAATTAATTCGATCATATACCACAGAGTCTATTTCACCTGAGAATGCTTCGTTAAGAGGCGAAACATGTATTGTACTATCGATGATGGTGTGTTTTCCTAGATTAGTTATGTCGGAATAAGTAGTGAACGCAATCAAGGGAGGACGGGAGATGGTTTAGAAACTCACAAACATGTCATTTTATTTTATTTCGCGGATCTTAGTTAATTATTGCTTAACATTTTAAATTTGACACAATTTATAATTAATCATGAGTATTCTTTAGCGTTTCTTGTAACAATATTGATTCACAGCGTATTGTAAAAATATGTGAGAGATTTACGTGACGAGACATTATGTGGAACAAATACAACTTATTATTAAAAGTACGTAATCTGAAAATTCTATGAAACGCATTTGTGGCAGTAGAGTTTTCAATTACGCTACTAACAAACTGAACTGAATCGATTTCACACAATTGATTTTGTGATTAGGTTATATGAAATTGGCGATTTCACAGGGATTTTTATATAGCCGCAAGCGAATGTGAGAACACAAGAGTTCACGCAACCAATCTACCGATATCCTATGTGAGCATAATCTTATTTTATCCAACAGAACAAAAAACAATCCCAGAGACAGAGGGAATTTTATATTTAATCAAACCTGGTCTATATTTCAAAATGTAAGTCGAATGTTCCCTAACATTCATTATATATTGTCCCTCATACTCAATGAAACAGAACTATCCCATCCGTAGACTTACGGGCTAATGAAGGGAATAAAATTAAATGGGACATTAAGGAAAATATGATATTTATCAAAACTGCTGCACGCTAATAATCCTCTGATGACGGAAAAAACTTAACTGTGCCGATAGTAGTGCGCTTATTATCTCCCTGCATAACGTGGGTATATGCGAATCGCCTAATAAATATCAGAATCAGAAATCAAAAATATTTATTGACCATAATATAGCAATCGTTACAGGCAAGTCATTGGTTACAAAAGTTTTTATAAATTTTTAAGTTTAAATTAAATTATTGTACTATATAGTTTAATTTAGTTACATTGACGCTTTACGTCATAGAATTAGGTAATTTATTTTGTTTACACGTTACACAATAATGACGATTCTATGAGTTACGACATGTATTCACTTAATTCGTAAAATGGGATGTTCTCAAAAAAATACTTCAGTTTTCATTTAAATTTGTTATAGTGTAGGCTGGTTAAACTTTTTGGAAATTTATTAAACATCAATATTTTTGAGTAACGCCAATGTTTTTCTACTTTCACGAATCTATTCATGGGTACAACACGTTTTTCTTTATTACGCAGATTGTGTTGATTTATGTCTTTATTTTTCAGTATTTCTTTATCCTTATGTACCTCTAATAAAATAAAACTAAATAATATTATATATATATATATATATATATATATATATATATATATATATATATATATATATATATATATATATATATATATATATAAAGCGAAACCACTGTCATTATTTGGTCGTTCTTAAAATGTTTTCTTGCCGGGCTACTTTTTTCAGATTATATATTGACCTTTCCCAAGGATCTTTCTACGGGTTTAGTTACACGCCGTTTGTTGTATTAATGTCGTGATCATCTTAGTTAGGAATCTTAATTACGGTGTGTTTATTGAACAGCTTAGTTCTTTAAAGTGTCTCTTGATAGAAAAAATATTTTTTTTTATAGGATCGGGTGACAAACGAGCACACAGTCCACCTGATGGTAAGTGGTTGCTGCGGCCCATAGACATCTACATCTATCCTCGATTACAAATCAAAATGCAGATGCGTTGTCACCCGTGAGGACTAAGATGGAATGCCTCGTTTCCAGTAAAAAGGGTCTCCGGTTCTCTACACTCACCATACGAAATACAGCAGCATTAAGCTACTATTTCACGCTGGTATTCTGTGAGAGCGTGGTCCTTCCCCGGTCGAGCGGACCCATTCGCGCTACAACTAAACTACTAATATAACTGCAGCATGGCTCTACCACGTATAATTAGATATATTCACTAGAGCCATTGAAAGCTGTTGTTCCTTGTTGTTAATTTAAGTGCAAGAACCCCGTTCCCAAACAAAGGGCTCAAAAAGGCTAAAAACATTAAGTCGTCCCTTTTCCAGGTTGATGATTCGAATCGCTCTGTGCTGGATGCGCTCAAGTTATAGTTATAGGGCACTGTGGTGCCCCGGCCCAAAGATGAGTACAATATTCCATGTGAGGTCGAACTTGTACTTTGACAAGTTGCAGGGGATGTGCCGGCATGAAATACTGTCTCGCTCTGCTGAGCACGCCAAGCTTTTTAAAGGCCAATTTGGCCTTCCCCTCCCAGTGACCATGAAACTGCACACTATTCGATATGTTGACGCCGAGGATTCCGATGCTAGCTGAGGCAGCAAGGGGAGTGCCATCAAACTGAGGAGATATGACAAAGGGGTTCTTTTTAGCGGTTAACACGCAAACTTGTATCTTTTGGAGATTGAATGGGACTAGATTTGGTCGCCCCCAATCCGAGACTTTGTTAAGCAAAGACTCGACTTCAGACACATGTTTGTCCCAGTACTCGGCGATGATTTTCGAGAAATATAGGCACGGCCGGTGAATGAGGCATTACCATTGCTGTCGTCTGCATAGCAATGAATGTTACCAGTTCGTAACATATCAATGGTATGTTGAAAACTGGTGAGAAACAGCGTTGGTGATAGCACGCAGCCTTGTGGAACACCAGCGTTAATAGACTTGTAATCAGAGCATGCACCGTCTACTATCATCTTGATGCTCCGATTAGCAAGAAAACTAGTGATCCAATCGCACAATTTCTCAAGAAGCTCATAGGAAGGGAGCTTCGAAAGAAGCGGTTGTGCCAGACCCGATCGAAGGCCTTCGCTATGTCCAAACTAACGGCCAATGCCTCCCCCTTGGACTCTATTGCCTCCGCCCATGTATGAGTAAGGTATACCAGAAGATCACCAGCTGATCGGCTACGACGGAAACCGTACTGGCGGTCACTGACCAGCTGCTGATCCTCAAGGTATCTCATGAGCTGACAGTTTACAATGGACATTATTTTGGAGAACAAGGAGGTGATGTTGATAGGCCTGTAGTTGGACGGGTCTGAGCGGTCGCCTTTTTTAGGGATCGGGTGGATCAAGGATGTCTTCCAAAAATTTAGGACTACACCTTGGGAGTAGGAGTACCGGAAAAGACGAGTTAAAACTGGCGTCAAATCAGGGGCACACGTCTTCAGCCCAATGGGAGGGTCTCCATTAGGCCCACTTGACTTGCTAACGTTCAGGGAGAGGACTGCTTTGCGAACCGAGTGCTGTGTAAACCACACATCTGGCATGGAGCACTCACACTGCGGGATGGTCAGCGCTGTGTTCCCCCCGTCATCGAGAGTCAAGTTGGACGGAAATAAAAGAGCCTAATAGATCGGCTTTCTCCCTTGCGGCATGGGCCAGTGAGTTGTTCTTTCTGTGCAAAGATGGATGAGATAACTGACCGAAATTTCCTTGGACAGCCTTCGCAAAAGACCAGAATGCACGGGTTCCCAAAGGTAGGTGAACTAGCTTCTCGTCAATTCTGCCAATGTGCTCATATCTTGCCTTGGCAATTACTATTTTGAAGGACCTGGAGGCGGAGGTATACTTTTTTTTAAGAGCGCTGGTGTTTACATACTGAGACATTGATGCGTCAGCCTAGGCTGGGTAGCACTCCTGCTTGTAGCGTGATGCTATTTTACGGGAACGACCAAACCATGGCAGGGATCTGCCTCCGATGGGCACCACAGGGGACGGAATAAAATGTTCCTTACCCTGAACTACTACATCAGAAACAAAATCAGAAACAACGCTAGGATCGTCCGACAAGAAGCAAACCCGCCCTAAGGGTAGGATGCAAAAAAAGACCGCATCGTATCCAATCGAATCAAAGTAGTTATATGTATGTTCTACAAATAATTGTTCCAGCGTTTGAAATATTTCTTCGTATAATTTATCTATATAAACGTTTCCACGATACAGGAAAAATTCCTAGTGTAACATTTAATGAACTGAAAAAGGGCTACTTGTTCTGAACCTTAGCAAATTCAATCTAAGTCAATGTTACGCATTCGTTTGGAATTTAGTACTCATGAGATTTTCACATAATAATAAAACACGACCCTAAGGTTTATTTTATTTCCCACAGTCATGAAAATAACATAAAATAACGTATCAAACATTATTTAGGATATGGCTAATTTGGCATTTGTATCTTTCTCTAGTGTCAACATCATTATTAAAGTAATTAATATATATTTGTCATTAAGTTATAATACACTACGTACTACATTATAACTCAATGATATTTATTCTTGAAATTTATTGGAAGCTAATTTTTTTAAAACCTTGTAAGTATCCTAAAACCTAGTAAGTATTTAAAAGTTACGATTTAATTAAAAATAGATTCCTATATCCCTAAGCACCCTCTTACCATAGATGGACAGCGTATTCTTTTGTTAACCTTACGTTTTTTTATAGAATAAGGTTACAAACAAGAATATTATAGTTCACCTGATAGTAAATGGATGCTGAGCTCCATAACCATCTACATCTATCCTCGATTAAGAATCCAAATGCAGATACGTTGTTACGTCTGAGAACTAAGACGGAATGTCCCGTTTCCAACAAAAAGGTTATCCGATTCTCTACACTCACCATTATAAACACAGTTAAATTAAGCTGATATTTAAAGCTGTAAGAGGTTGAGCCGACTATGCGTGCTATAATAATATAGCGCAGCATGAGCATGACTCTACCACATATAAAACATAATAAAAAATGAAAAAAATATAAGCAATAAAAAACTATTTTATCAGTGATCAATGAACCTTGTGATGGCGGTGTAAGAAAATTCACTACCCAATATTGTTCCGTGGGTGTCGTGAGAAGCTAAATAGGGGAAAAAATAGAAAATTGGCTTGGCAGTTTGTAAATGTGTATAAAGTACATTTTAGATTCTTCATCCCACGGGATGTGATGGGACTCCCCTACACCACTAACATACGTCAATATTAAATACTGTAAATGTGTTCAAAGCACATTTTCTAAAAACAACCTCATCATCAAGTGAGTTAGCAAATTTCTCCGACCCCTACTCTATCTGAATCTTAACTTTTCTCATTAGTAACCCCGCTTCCGTGCGTAAACAACTTTAATTTGTTCAACTTAAAATAAACTCTTTAGGGGTAATATCATATTTAAATTTACCTGTTTAACGTACCATATCTGATCCCATTCATGAAAATTGTATATAAATATTTCTCTCAGTTTGGGTCAGCGCTTGGGTACCGAAAAGTTTAGCTTCAAATTTTTGCGCAATACTCTTCAATATATGGAACATACATACAAGAATACAAATGCATGATGTCATGGGACGACTCAGTACATATTTTATACTTATTTATGATGCCGATAACCTACTATACACAATTTTAAAGATTTTTTTATAGGATAGGATGACAAACTAGTAAACAGTCCACCTAATGATAAGTGGTTGCTGTGGCCATTACGAATCAAAATGCAGATGCATTTTTATCCGTGAGAACTTAGGTGGAGTGCCTCGTTTCCAGTAAAAAGGGTATCCGATTCTATACACTCACCATACGAAACACAGCAGCATTAAGCTACTATTTGACACTGGTATTCTGTGAGAGCGTGGTTCTTCCCCGGTCGAGCCGACCCATTCGTGCTAAAACTATACTATTAATATAACGGCAGCATGACTCTATCACGTAAAAAAATTACAAGAAATTACTTGCGAAAACTCTTATTACGATAAAAATGTGTTTAGGTACACGATTTTTCAGTAATTGATTAATAAGTAGGCTCCGTGGCGCCTTGACTTAGCAATGGGTTGGAAGGAGCCGCGGCGCGGCTTCGAATCCCGCACGGAGCAAGTATTTGTATTGTCTCCAAATAATTGTTCCGGATCTGTATGTTTATCCCTGTCCAATTTATGTGTGTTAACTGCCCAAGATGTGGGAGAAAATCCTAGTGTGGTGTTAATGTTTAATAATAATAACATTATCATTTATTCCCCATCATGATATCATGTTTATAACATCTACATTATTATATGACATTTACATGTGGATGCGTTGTCGCCCCTGAGGATTAAGATGAAATGCCTCGTATTCAGTAAAAAGTGTCTCCGCTTCTCTACACCCACCATTCGAAACACAGCATCATTAAGCTATTTTATGCTGGTATTCTGTAAGAGCTTGTTCCTACCCCAGTCGAGCCGACACATTCATGCTACAATTATAATATAGCTGCAGCGTGACTCTACCATGTAAATAAATTACTTGGTAGAGTCACGCTTTATACCTTTTTAGTGAAAATCCAAATTGTCATTTTTAATGATTTAAACATTTATGTCTTCCATCAATAACCATTTGACGGTGTTGAAGCAAATGTTTAAAATTAAATATAATCCTTCTTTATTTTGATTTTGTTTTTAAGGTATTGTTTTATATATAAATAGTATCTTGCAGATCTTTATACCTAAATCATAAAGACAACAAAAGGAGACAATTTTAGGAAAGAAAAATAATCGAGATGTTAACCACGAACTAAACATAAATTCTTATATATCATGAAAACATATTCTCGCATCTGTAAAAAGTATTAAGTAATAAAATGGCAATATCATAATGTAGCCCAATATTGTTGAAGATTTTATATTTCTTTGTATGGAAGAATCGTATATCGTATAGAGGCCAACTTTTTTTTTAGATTTTCTTTAAATGATGTTTTAAGGCATGATTAAGAAATAAGTTACTAATCAGACACCAAATCTTTTGTTATAAACCTAAACAGAAATGATATTACTTAGAATTATATTTCTTTTTGCTCACTGATTAATCTCCCCAGCAGACTACGAGAAAACTACAAAATACATTTACCGTGATTGCGCTAAGAAGGAGGATCATTGCAATTGGATTTTGTTAGTCCCATTACTACCAGCTTACCTGGTAGTAATGGGACTAAAAAAATTCAATGACAACATGATCCATGAACAAGGATTAAATGCAATTATTGCAAGTTCTAGAGCCATACTGCAGCTATATTATGGTAGCAGCATGAAAAAGTCGGCTCAACCGGCGAAGGACCATGCTCTCACAGAATACGAGCGTAAAACAGTAGCTTAATGTTGCTGTGTTTCGTATCGTGATTGCAAGACTTGGAGCCCTTTTTTTTACTGAAAAGGAGGCATTCTATCAATGCCCACACACGTCTGCATTTTGATCTTAATCAAAGATAGACACAAATATCTATAGTCCACAGCGTGAACTTACTATCAAGCGGAGCGTTTTTGTCACTTTTGTTCTGTTCTGTTCTGTTGCCAATAATAGGTTTTGTGTTAGATAGTTTATTATCCTGCCGGCCGTCAGAGGTCTTACAAATATCTCGGTATTTTGCTATCATATATTCATAAAGAGATACTATGTATTTAATTATTAATATGTATATTCCCACTTACCACTTCTACCAACAAGCAACAATGCAACCGCTACTGCATGCGCGATGTGTGTAAGAAAAGTTATCGCGAAAACTGCGGCACTTGAATGACGACGAAGACCCTTCGTTTCGCTGTCGGTAATCTCTAGCACATTATGGGATTTTATCGCGATGAAATTCGCTTGCGCAGCTATAACTCAGTCTGTATTGCACCGTGCGTACCAACATCGAACATAGCTCACATATCGGCCTAAATTAAGTACATAAAATGATTGTTTAGTACAGATTAGATTAACAACAAAATTTTAGAATTTTATTTCAAGGAGTAGCCAATAATATAGAAACCGAAAGAACCAAATAAAAATTAAAGTAAATGTAGCAAATCCTTATTTGACACCATATAGCGCAGGCGTCGTGCTGTGATAGAGCAAGAGAATTCACTACTCTAAGAGACATAGTGAAATCAAACAGGTGACGGAATAATATACAAGATAATTTAAAAAAAACTTCATATACCCATCTGTTTACCATCTGTGGTAATAATGGCAGATATTATCCCTATGTGGCAATATATGGTGGTGCGCTAGTAATATATAAGTCAATGGGAGGCCTATGTTCAACAGTGTATTTTTGATAAGGTTTAATGAGTTAATTAATTTAATATATAACGACCGTGTCGTCCATTTATTGGCAGTTCTGTCACGACAGATCTTCGCAATGACGGAATTCGAAATTATGAGGCGTTTAAGGGGAAATATAATCTCAAATGGCTTAGCAAGATCCTTCGTTATGCCGAAAATATTGCAGCATTAATTTTGAAATAAATATATAGTAAAGTTAAGGATTAATGTTAAGGATTATGTTAGACGAAAATACGATTTCGTAAAATTTTCTCGATAGAAAAAAAATCCAAAAATTACCTCCAAAATAAACAATAAACCGCTGTTATTCATAAAATACTTTAAATGAGATTATGAAATTTTGCATACTAACTGAACTAACTATAAAGCACTGCTTATGTTATTTACTTTCTTTAAAATACCATTATTTTCACTGTAAAAAGAAATTACCTAAACTATCGGCCTTTCTAAGCGTGATTCCTGCCGCACGGTCACTTCGCTTCGGCCTTTCAATGGGGAGGTTGTGTCCCTTACGATCAGAATATACATTACGCAACAGGACGATGTAAAATTAAAATAACCGTAATAAAAATAAGAAGCGACTGGTTTGGCGTTAAGAAACAGGCATAAATATGATAAACCTAATGAAATAACTGTCTAACGACCTTTCTACTTACAGTATTAGTGATTACAAACATGTCGGTACATAGCATACGACGCGCGGGCAAGTGGGGACGAAATTAGAATTTGAGCTGACTTACTCTATCCCCTTAAGATACCGTCTTTAAGATAAGAGGCCCCAAGATTTTCTGTTAGTTCCTGTAGCACTGATATATTTTATTTAATAAATATTACGTTACTGCGCCGGGGTTAAATTTTTCTTATTTTTTCCATTTACTAATTTATGTCAGCCCAGCGCAAATCCAGCTTAGAACACAGGCCTTCCTCTTAGATTGGCACAAGGTACGTCCTGAGCCACCTGCAAACATCGACTACCCGCCTGTTTTAATAGATTACCACTACGTCTTGACTTTTCTTATAAATAATACAGTACCCGGTTGACCAAGCTTTGCTCATTATTTTTCGCTCGGTTTTCTTTAATTAGTATGTTTTCGAAATTATATATAGATACAAATTACATACTGATGAAATACGAATAATATTTTTTGATCTTAGCGACATAATAGAAAAAACTGAACGGGTTATTTGAATAAAAAATCATGAGTGCAATTAGTTTGATTTCAATTTACGTGTTTTTAAAAAATACTAAAAAAAGGGTTCGATAAAACAGATTTTCTCAAAAAAGAAAGGAACTTGAAAAAAAAATTAAAAAAAGTCGGTCGATCGGTCTGGGCTCAAACCATGGTATTACGATTTTGTGACCGCCCATTATTGTACAAACTGTCAAAATTTACCTTCTTATTCTAACGATATTGTAGCAGTTTTTCATTGCCTAAAAACACGGACTAAAAGACATTTTCTAAAAATAAATCCTAGCTAGATCAATTTATTGCCCCCGAAACTCCCCGGACACTAAATTTTATGAAAATCGTTGGAGCCGTTTCCGAGATCCCGATTATGTATATACAAGAATTGCTCGTTTTAAGGTATAGGATATTAATACATTTTGACATTGTTAATTATGCAAAGCTGTAGCCAGAAACAGGGCAAAATTTGCATTCGTCTATAATATTAAAATCCAACCGAATCCACGATTGCACGACTTGGCTTTGCTGTGTTTTGTGTGCAGATATTACATTTATTATCCGAATTTAAATAAAGTGAAAATATGTATTTATTTTATTCATTTGGATTCATTGTGGTATAGTCACAGTACAGTTATATTAAACCAGACCAGACTCAGACTGGTGACCGCAAAGCTGGAACCGGGCGCAAATATCAAGTGTGTCGCGCGCGCGCGTGTGTGTGTGTGTGTGTGTGTGTGTGTGTTCATGCGCGTGCGTCCATGCGTGCGTGCGTGCGTGCGTGCGTGCGTGCGTGTATGTGTGTTTGTGTGTGTGTGTGTGTGTGTGTGTGTGTGTGTGTGTGTGTGTGTGTGTACCAATGTTGCGCGATAACTTATTAAAAGCATTTCTAAGTGTCCTGTTACTAAGTAAAGTTAGGTTAGTTTAAATATATAAAAATCCCTTAAAATTCAATCGGAACATGTATATTTCTAATATCTTATATTTGATGGTTGTCATAGTGATATATTGTTCATCTTAAGAGCTATCCGTTGGGAGGCGCTATTGAGGAGCATAGCGTTTAGGTCTTCCAGCGATTCTGCGATAAGGACTATATCGTCGGCAAATCGAAAGTGAGTGATGTACTCGCCATTGATGTTAATACCGTATCCTTTCCAGTCCAGTAGCTTGAAGACGTCTTCCAGTACAGCGGTGAAGAGTTTCGGGGATGTAACGTCACCCTGTCTTACACCTCTTTGCAGTTGGATAGGTTTCGTACTCTGATTCTGTACTTAGACAGCCATCAAAGTCCTACGGGACTTTGATGGCATTTCGGGAAACACTTCGATATACCGACAGTCAACTTGGCACCGCTGAAGAGACTGTAGCACCGCCCAAATTTTGACGCAATCAAAAGCTATCTCATAGTCCACATACGCCAGACAAAGTGGCAGATTGTACTCTTCGGACTTCTGTACAATTTGTAGAAGGGTATGTATGTGGTCTATGGTGCTAAAGCCTTTTCGGAAACCGGCTTGTTCGGGAGGCTGGAAGTCGTCGAGTATGCGTGCGAAACGATTCGTAATGACTCTCGAAAACAGCACGTAGACGCGGCTCAGAAGGGATATCGGTCTGTAGTTCTTCAAGAGAGCATTGTCTACTTTCTTGAAGAACAAGACCACCGCACTTCTGCTCCATGCCTAGGGAGTAGTGCCACCATGGAGGACGGAATTAAAGAGCTTCTGAAGGACTTTTAGTACCGGTGTTCCACCCGCTTTCAGAAGCTCCGCTGTAATTCTGTCCTCGCCCGGGGACTTGCCGTTTTTAAGGTGCTGTAGAGCCATTCTAATCTCGCTCAGACTGACGTCCAGGATATCATCGGAATAGTGTCGGATAAGACCCGCTCTTGGATCGTTACTCACACTTGCGTGTGGCTTCAACGGTGATGTGCACAGCTGCCCACAGAACGTCTCATATCTCACTCAAAATCTCAGGTGTCCCAGAAACGATGCCGCCACACTCAGTCTTCAGCATTGACAGTTGGCTCTTTCCGGCAGACAGATCTCTGGCAAAGACTTTGTAGCCCTGGTTCCGCTCAATCGCTTCTTCAATACAAGTAGTATTGAAGTTGCGTAAGGCCTGCCACATGCATTTGGATATCTGTATGCTGTCAAATCTGCTGACAACTGCAGCTCATCTCCCGTCTAACATCCATGAGATTAAGAGTGTGATCGGAGAGTTTTTGTGTTCTTCTGCGGCGGGTCTTGTAGAACTTAGCTCCGACCGCATGGACAGTTTCCACAAGCTTGTCATTCATATCGTCCACTGTATTGCAGACATCTAGCCGGTTTTGTAACTCGAGCTGAAAAGTTTCGGGATTCTGGATCAGAGCACGAGGGGGACGGAGCGCCGACTTCATTAGACGAGACCTCTCCAACTTAACGTTTAGATTCAGTGTGCCTCTAACCATTCGGTGATTGCTGCCAGTTTTCACCCTTGCTGAGACATCACTGAACAGTTGGCGTCTGGTTGTCATAATGAAGTCAATCTCATTTTTGTCGAAGCGTCAGGGCTTGACCAGGTCCACTTCCTGTGGGGCCGCTTCTGAAAGAAAGAGCTAGCCCCTACGGTTCCGTTGCCCTACTCCAAATTTCCCTAACTTCAGCTCACCGCTTTTTATTGTGCCTAGTTCTGCGTTGAAGTCTCCCATCAACACCATATAGTGGGTTTTGGAGGAATGCATGTTTTTAGAGATATCCTCATACATTTCTTCCACCTCCTCATCGGGATCTGCCAAGGTTGGTGCGTAAACCTGTATGACCTTCAGCGAATACCATTTGGTGATTCTGAGTATCAGGTACGCAACCCTCGTCGACACACTCTCAATCTTTACGACGTTGTTGACAAGAGACTTGTGAACGATAAATCCGACACCTAGTTGGGAAAGATGGTCGCCCTCCCGGTGATAGATTAAGTTGCCGAACTTGAGAATTACCGTGTCCTCCCCGTCTCTTCGGACCTCGGATAATCCTATAATATGCCAGCGCAAATTATCTCCCTCTTCTTCCAGCTCCAGTATCTTCTAGTCAGTCCTCAGGGTACGTGCGTTATATGTTGCCAGGTCGACTCGTCGTAGGTGGCAACCGAACCTCCACCGGAGATTCTTAGCACCCCCTGCCCCTGTTTAACGTCCATGTCACACCTATGCCGGTAGTTTTTGGGAGCACTATGCTCAAAGTTGTTGACGAGTACGTTTACCTGGGACAAATGGTCCGACTAGGTAAGTCCAACTTCGACCGAGAAATCAATCGACGGATTCAACTCTGCTGGGTAGCGTTCGGGAAATTACGTTACGTCTTCTCCTCAGGTATACCTCAAAACCTGAAAACGAAATTGTAAAACCAGTGCGTGTTGCCATTCATGACATATGGAACTGAGACGTGGTCCCTCACTGCTGGCCGTTTGAGGACACTCAAAGTCGCTCTACGAGCTATGGAGAGGGCTATGCTCGGGGTTTCTCTGCGTGATAAACTTAGAAATGAAGATGTCCGCAGTAGAACCAGAGTGACCGACATAGCCCAACGGATTAGTAAGCTGAAGTAGCAATGTGCCGGCCATATAGCTCTAAGAATCGACAATCGTTGGGGAAAAAAGGTTCTCGAGTGGCAGCCTCGTACCGGTAGGCGTGGTGTAGGGCGACCCCCCCACTAGACGGAGTGACGACCTGGTAAGACGTGCGGGAAGTCGATGGATTCAGGCGGCTCAGGACTGTGCTTTGTGGCATACTATGGGGAGGCCTATGTTCAGCATTGCACTTGTGAAGGGCTGTAATGATGATGATGATGATGATAGTGATATAGTATAAATTTGAGAAGCATACCACATGAAAATTACACTAAGTGAATATTATACGAAAATATATGTTTTAAATTTTTATAATTATGATTATATTGCTTTTTAAACAGAATAAAAGCACCTACGTTATGTAATACATATTTTATAATTCGAACATATCTTACTTATTATTTCATAAATAAAAAAATCTGATAGCATATGGTAACAAAGAATATCCAATCCATGAGTTTTTATACATTTTTATAGTCAAATGTATAAAGAAAACTAACGAAAAGGGTATGAGATATCACGAAAGCTCTTTTTGCACCCAATGAATATGATCCAATGGTTTTATTTATTGAAGATTACTGCTCGTAAGATTTTCATACGATGCTCAAACGTGAAGCGATGATACGTTTTATTACTCCTAAACATAAAAATACCATAAAACCGTCAATATGGACGCCATATTTTATGTCGCTTGGTCAAGCGATCTCGCCAGTGGTATTCCTCATTTGCCATTTAAAATGGCTGTAGTGGAAACCGGTTTATAAATAGAATGGAATAATATTATGATAATTTTAATTCAATACAGATTAGAAGAACAGTTATTGAAAGTCATTTATGCTAAATGTGGTAAACCACTGGTTCGGAAAAAACCTCTATCCTCGGAAGAAAGTGGTACCATTTTTGAAACAATAACTTACTCGTACAATATAATACGTTGTTCAATTAATACAAAACATTTAGAAACAGCAAGGTAGCGATCAATTTATTCCCAGGGGTCATTATCAATCATGAACTTTTTAGTAGTATAACAACCTTATTGAATAATCTGTTTTATTTTAAAAAATAAAAATTTTTGATTGATAATTTCTGCATAATATCTGGGGTTTTGTTGCAAAAGCGTATGCGCTGCCACTTGATGGAATTACTGACTGTTTGGAGTCGAGTAACTTTTAAAACTAGCTTGAGCTAGTACGTTAGGTGAACGTATTATAATATAACCAATATTGCGACAGTATTACAAAATTAGCAATTAAGTAATATCCGAGGTTCTAGTCATACCATTTCGTACGACAAGAAACATTTCGACAGTTAAAACAGAAAATCTGTTTCCTTTTTTTTCCCTAAACCTCGGCCGTTTGATTTCTTCCGCTTGATTGGTTTTATTTATACGGTTCCCGTTACAGCCTATCCAAAATCTAAGAGTTACTGCCCATCTCCTATATTTTTACCCCCTGTCGCGTCTTACGACACTACCACTACTTATTATTATATATTACACTATATTTTTAAACTTATAGTAAAAAAATATTACCATTTTATTCGAAGTTTATTTCCTGCATAAAGGTTACTATAGGGAAATATTTTTATTTATTTTCGTATATATTTCGTTTTTTTATTTTATTCATGAGATACTACACGAAAACTGTAATATTGTTACTTTATTGTAATACATATAGTTACATATTAATAATTTATTATGTTAATAATTAAACCTGAAAAGGTAAAAGCCGACTGCAAAAAACTAATTTCATATAATTTTAAGGCTTTCTGAAAAAGCTTTGATTTAATCCTTTGATTTACTTTTTATAAGCGCCAACTTTATAAGCTACCTAATATTAAGGCGGTTTTTCTGTCAAGAAATTTTCAGTAGCAGTCGGGAGTCGAGAATTAGCTGTCTCATCACACCATGAGGGTAATAGAAAAAAGAGTGCATCTGTGTTTACGACCTACGTTAATATTAGACACCTTGAGAGACATTCGACCTGGAGGAAAGCATTACACAAATATCAAGCATATATGGTTGGACTCGACCGGAGAAGGACCACGCTATTACATAATACCGATATAAAATAATTGCTACTGTATTTTTTGTTTGGTTGGTGTAGAGAACCAGACTACTTTTTTATTCGTGACAACGAATCCACATTTCGATTCTTAAGAATAGATTTTGTTTGGCACTTGTATAAAACTTAGTTTCAAAATTAGACTTACTAGCCCTTAGAATCTACCAGTAGTCATTGAACATACATTAGCGAGCAACCCGTGTTCGATCTACGTCTTCGCAATTGTTAATTTCAATTTAAAGTGCTAATTCAACATGTACCCGGCGGTGAAAGAAAAAATCGTGAGGAAAGTTGCATGTGTGAGAAATTTAAAAAGAAAAAAACATTTTGAAGTAAAATTCAGTCCAACACGCATTGAGGCAGCGCAGCGGACACTTCTTTGCCCTAAAAACCCTTTCAGAAATGAGGGTAGGCCTGTGCCTAGGAGTGTCGTATCTAATCTGTAACTTTACTTTTCCTTTGTACGTAGGTAAAACCATACGTGTTACATATAGTACACCCTCGAAATTTGAAATCGTTTTAAACACAAGTGGTATGCATTAACAATTTTGAAGATCCCAAGAGTCAAGAACATTTGATGTTCCTGTGTTAGTTTTGAACTCTATCCACAGAATGTGTTTTACTTTACGAGATCCCTCACTGTAGGTATTCCCAAGATTGTAAAAAGTTGAGAAAGTTGCCTCACAATAAGTCTTTCGTTTCTCACGCTTTGTGAATAAAATTGCTTCCAATTTCTTCAATGTTTTTGAATATTCTGAGTGCACACTTTTTATTTTACCAATAAATTTTGTGAGCATAATAATACTTTTATTTTTATTATTATAACTTTAATAAATAAAGTTCACTATTTAAATAATAGGTATTTACGTATTTTAACAACGAACTTTATTCAGTGTTTTTCGCTCAGCGAGCGACAGAAGATATACTCAGAGTATGTCAAGGAAGGAAGGATACCTTCAAAAAGGTACTTTTTTAAATGACTTCAAAAAGGTTCAATTCGACTGTATGTTTTTTTTTATATGAATCGTACGGAAATTCAACAATTTACAACAAATACAAAATTTTTATACGTGGTAGAGCCATGCTGCAGTTATATTAGTAGTATAGTTGTAGCACGAATGGGTCGGCTCAACCGGGGAAGCACCACGCTCTCACAAAATACCAGCGTAAAATAGTAGCTTAATTCTGCTGTGTTTCCTGTGGTAAGTGTAGAGATCCGGAGACCCTTTTTACTGGAAACGAGGCATTCCATCTTAGTCCTCACGGGTGACAACGCATCTGCGTGATGTGGATGTCTATGGGCCACAGCAATCACTTACCATCAGGTGGACTGTGTGCTCGTTTGTCACCCTATCCTATGAAGAAAAAAAACACCGATATCTCCGCAGATTCCGAACTGATTTTAGTGATTCTTTTCCATGTCACGACAGTTCCATGTCGCACCAAACGCAACCGTTAAATTAGTAATATAAATTATTATTACAAAATCTTTTATATTATCAGTGTCAGGTTTAAACCTTTAAAGTTAAATTCCTAGAAAGGAGTCCCTTGGAAAATAACATCTGAACTGAAATGTGAAAGTATGTTATTTAACAGCAAATGTCAAATTTCGCGAAGACTGCTGCGGCTAAGTGTATCGTGAAAAGACTGTTCTTAAACCAAAGATTAATTCACCACATTATTTTATATGATTCTATGTTCTCTGACAAAATTTAGATAAGGACAAGTGGTAAAATTAAGAATTTTTTACAACCGACTTCAATATAAATAAATTGAGAACATCGCCAATGTAGTCGAAGTCAATGAAATACGCATTAATAAAGACAATTAAAAAACTACTGGTCAAATCTTGCTCTCATTTATATGGGACCACATGAAAAACACCACCTTATAAATTAAAAAAGAACCATCAAAATCGGTTCGCCAAGAAAAATATTCTTAAATGACACACGAAAAATCCAGCCAAATTGAGAACCTCCATCTTTTTTTGAAGTTGGTCTAAAACAAAATTTTTTTGCACAATTATCTTTAAGAAAAAAAAGTATTAAGAACACGAAAAATATAATGGTTAAATAAATAAGACTGTTTAATATTACAATTCTTGGGGCGATAGAAGCTAGCCTCTACGAATGCAGCGCTACGCCGCGCCGTAGCCGGTAGCGACATATCCGTAGCAGGCTTTAGCGCTTCGTGTGAAAATACCAGGAAAGCATAAGTGAAAATCTGCAGGAAACTTCTTTCAATCTAACGAATACGTAAATTTTTCCTGAATCGTAAGGATCGGGATAAACGAAAATCTAATTCGTTTCTAGGGGATGAATAGAAAGAAAATCCCGATTAGAGCGGAAAATATCTACATTTTACTAGGATATTATAAGATTGTCGAGGTTGATTAAGGACAAACAGCATTAGAAGAAGAGAGCAAATGCTTGGTGGGTGGAGCAAATCAAACATTCAGCGCAGGCGTAGTGAGTCCTTTCCAATTTCTAATGGCATAAGAAACCTGGCATCCTAGTCTATGATATACAAATATATTTTTATTCAAAACAACGAAAGATTATTTGATTAATTGATGTAATTTGAATGTGATAGTAAACTAATAATATGTTGAAAACATAACGTTTAGGTACCTACCTAATATGCTATATTAATAATTGGTAAATTGTAGTTAATAGCTTTTTTATATTTAACCACTTAAGAAAAGTTTAAACATTATTTTTAGGCGTTATCGAAGTAATTATACGACAGTTTATCAATGGTTAAAGATAAAAATACACACAATGAAAAAGTTTAGGAACATCGCCATCTAGTAAAAAATGTCTGAATTAAAGTAAACGCTACGAGCTTGCCTGTAAAAGCGTGCACTTACTATTAAACGTCCTTTTACGTTTGTTTACACCGTTGTTAATAGATGGCAGCACATACTATTAAGTTTGAAAATGTATACAAACGATTGTTTTAAAAAATATTTCAAACGAAAGATGTCAGCGTGCCTAGTACATTGATTTAAAAAGGGTAAATGCGTAGTGAAAGAATGCGATTAAAGTTCGTAAAAATATAATAAATCAGGCGGAATCACTTTCCACACATAAATTTTAGCTCATGTTTTCATATATACGTCAAAATATCAAATAATGAAATAAATTATCGAACATTGCGATTTAGGTTCAATGTTGCTACTTTTCCGCCTTTGTGATTATCCCACATTAATGGGAAACTATATAATTAAAAGAGTAAGTTAATTTATTACCTCTGATTTAAAATATTTGGAAATTATAATAAAAACTATGTTTTAACTTTCATACAAAATAATTGATTATTCCTAATTTAGTTCATTCATGATATATTTTATTAGGTACCTATTTTATATTAATAATTTTATATTAATTATATTTTAAACACTTTAATTATTTATACCACAGGATAGAAATTTTCATATTGATTCTATAATGCTAAACTTCCTCATAGAAAAGTAGTCTTTAAATTCTAGCCAAAGAGGAATTCTAAACTAAAGAGGAGATAATTCAGATTAAAGTGGTCAGTAAGACAAAGCGCTAATTTCATATGTAAGGATCCAATATATGATATTATGAGGATATTATAGTAGTCGTTCAGAGCATTACGTAAAACTAGCATTATTAAGGTAGAGAGAAACTGGTCCCACGTTCACGTACGCAACCAACCACCATGGTGGCGCCACTTTACAATTAGGCTAATTATTTAGCACATATCATAGCGGGGACGATAATATCTTAGGAAAATGTAAACTTTATGCTTCGTTTCGTATCATTAATTATACTTTATATTAATAAGATAATTAGATTAGAATATATCAAACTATAAATATAACTAAAAGTATTACGATTAAAAAAAGAGTTATAAAGTGCAAAAAATAAAAACAAAAAAAAGTAAAAACCAGACCACTGACGCATTGTGTCGTGTATATGGAGTGTAGAAGTAAGGAGTAAGAACTCCCATAGTAGAATAGTTGAAAAAGTGGACATCTGTAAGCAGTAAATAACACTTCAAAAACACTCCACAACAGCGCTGGAG
Organism: Parnassius smintheus behrii; assembly: GCA_036936625.1. Taxonomy (NCBI): domain Eukaryota; kingdom Metazoa; phylum Arthropoda; class Insecta; order Lepidoptera; family Papilionidae; genus Parnassius; species Parnassius smintheus. The sequence goes on along the minus strand of JAUPFT010000005.1, from coordinate 12,781,067 downwards.
TAGCTACTGGGATGAAATGAACTTAGCAGTTGTCGACGGTTTAAGTGTGCTGCTAAACTGCTCAGTAGCTCTGAAATCTTAAGTAATTTTATTTAGTAAATATAATCTTAAAAAAGTCTTCTATCCCACTAAAAGTTTTCGGTGCGTTCTTTAAAATTTACCCCGTAGTTATAGTGGCGCCACCCTTATTTAACGGTTTTCTATGGACATTTTTAATACACAGTCTGCACTCCTTACTTCTACACTCCATAGTCGTGTCTATATAATTAGATAATGATAAACTATTGTTTTAAACTAATTTTTCATTTAACTAACACTGGGCAAGAAAAAAACTTTACCTCAGTTACAACTAGCGACATCTGGTGAGTGGAAGATTATAAGCTCTCATTAGATAAGTATGTTGGTCTCTGATATACCAGAGATAATAAACTATATTATAGTGTTATCTATGGTCGGTGATTTAAATTGGTTACCATTACGACAGTTGTTTCTTTCGGAAATTCTGTTATATAAAATCTTCTATTATATCTTCAAAGTTTATTTTTTGAAGGATATCACTTTCTATACACGTAATTGATTTTGTTATACGTTCTTGTAACATAGTTGTTGGTAATTTATTTTTTATTCTCTTTAGGTGTGAAAATGAGCGCTTTTCACTACAATTGGTAACCATTAAGCAAAGGAACATTCTTGTTGTAACTTCAACATCTGGAAAAGTTTCTTCTAATTTATCAGACTTTAGTAGTTTATATAAGGCTGAGATACTCCACTCGTCAGAATCGATTGTTGTTAATTGAAAAAGAAAACTAAAACGATTAATTTCTTGGTATGCTGCTGAATTATTTTTTAAATGTTATGTATAGAACTTTTATAGGCTGCAATGGAAAAACTATGGTGTAATTGTTGAGGTCACGAAAAATTAAATAATGTGTCGTCTCGTTTCATTCAAACAGTGCTCTACACTGTTTGAATTTTCTGAGAGAGATGAATAGTGAGGAAGAGAAAAAGAGAGAGGGAGGTAGAGACTAAGGGAGATAGTGAGAGTTTAAAATATTCCCCTTTTGCTATGCCCCTCATCTCAAACAATTCTCCTGTATTTTTTTCAATTTTCGTGACATTTAGGCAATAAGTTAATGTACCCATAAAATTCTAGGTACCCCTTTGATGGTCAGGATTTGGTATTAGTGTAGATATACTAAACTATTAGTAATTTCTTGCACTAAACCCTTATATATTATTATGTATTTCTTATAAAATATGGGTGCCAAACAAGCACACAGGGTACATCTTAGCGTATGTATGCTGTGGACTATAGACAAAATGGAGATGCATGCCCTGAAGACTATTGATAGAATTCCTTATTACCAATAAAAGGATCTTCGGTTTCCTATATATTAGGTGAGAGCGTGTCCTTCCCCAACGGAGCTGACCAATTTCCTGTTGCAACGATAATACAGCTGTAGAGTGGCTCTATCACATATTAAACGGAGTGTTTTTGTTTAACTGCTATGGATTGTCCGTACAAGCATCGGCTGGAAGAAATTCCTACGTAATTCACGCAAAGGCTTTCATTTTTAAAGTCTCCATGGGCTGCATTGGCCCTACTGATGAATACCTGCACCGTAAGTGTACACGCAAAGAAAAAGCTATTCAATCGACTAAGCTAACCCGTGTCCGGTGTATGCGATGAGAATACAACCAGACTCGAAAAAACAATACGTTTTTGTATTTATTTCACTATGTGTAACTAGAAGAAAGCCCAACATAACGGGTTGCAAGTTCGATTGTGGCTCTAAATCTAAGTCCAATAGCACCAAAATAAGACATAAAAGACACCGACCGGAGAAGCTGGGCGTATTGCAAGTGCAGAGCGAGTGTATGATGTTGATGACGAGGCCGTGCATGGCGACGCGCATGGGCACGGTGCTCGAGCACACCAGGAACGACACCGTGTGGAACAGGTACGGCAAGTGGCGCGCCACGTCCAGGCAGTTGTTGAACGACAGCATTAGCTGGCAGTAGATGAACGTTCAATGTACTACTTTTGTCTTATACCATTGCGCACACGATAACAATCAAATGTAAACTAGCATTTCACTTCGCATTGCGTAGATACTGATCTAAAGGTTCAAATTTCTTCTTAATGCGTTTTTTTGTGATATTATTAATTTCAAAAAGCAATCTCAAATTTACGGCGTATATAATGTATCGATTATAGGAATAAACGTATCTATACGAAATTTTTCTTTTCCATTTAACTGTACAATCTCTAAGAATCCCTCAAAAAAAGTAACGCGAGTACTGCGAATTCTTTTTTTTAGATTTATCTTTATATTCAGCATTTGGGTTTTTAGCAGCCGATTCGTAGATACTGATCGAAATTATTGCGTGCTTTATTAACATAATCGATAAGGGATACTTAAACATCTGTTGCAACGTCTATTATTATAGTGATATTCTACAAACTTAAGATGGTTTTGTTCATAATCCCCAAAAGATCATTCCATATATTATCCGTTAAAAGTATAGGTATTCATCATATCTTTCCATTTTTTTACCAAGCTTTGGGCTTCGTTCCTTGTTTCTCCTAGTTGATTAATGTTACTTGCAATTGAGGACAAAGCTTCTAAAAAAAATTAAATAACCATTTTGTAAAGATTTAATAGCATTAGCACGTGCAGACCAGCTAGTATCCGTTAGAGATTTCAGGACCTTATTTGCAACCAAATGCTTTGTCATAATCTTCCATAGTTTGGTCGAAGTCAAGAAAAAGTCGAACAATATTTGGATAAACTGAAAGTATGCTACAGCTTCGTAAACACATTCAACAGAACACCTACTAAATTTAACGAATGTGCTGCACATGGAAAAAAATTAAAAATTCGCATTTTTCTTTTATTCTTGAGTGATTACCAGAATACTTTCCAGCCATATTTGATGCATTATCATAACATTGCCCACGACAATCTTTTAGAGGAATATAAAGAGTTTCAAAAATTTTAAAATCATATCTGCTATGTATTTTTCACAATTTTTTCCATAGGCAAAAACTGCAAAAATCTCTCAATAAGCTCTCAGTCTTTTACGTATCTAGCTATGAAGGTTAGTCGGTCAATGCGAGAGAGATCTGACGAAGAATCCGCTCTTATAGAGTAGTATTTTGATGATTTTATTTCCTTATTGATTGTTTTTTAAAACTTGCTGTCCCATTTAATTAATGAACTCATTGCAAATATTTGCAGACAAATATTATGTAATTCCTTTTCCACGATTTTAACAGTTTCGTATCTATATGATTAGCAAGAAAAGGATCAAATTCACTAATTCATTCTTGGCACCCTTGATCTCCACGATAAGCAAGACCTCTAGAAGCTAAAAATTTCATAACTGCAACAGTTCTTCTAAGTACATTACATGTCTATAAGATATTTAGATGATATTCAGAATTTCAGGTGATAACGATATTTCGATATTTCGATTTTCAGGTGATAACGGTAAATTAGTGAGCCTATTTGTTTCTTCAACCGTAAAAAATGATGTGAGCTTAGGAAGTTTTTTGGTTATTTCTTTTTGAGCTACAACCTCTTCCCTTTTTTGTGAACCTATTAAATATTATGCTCTTTTGGACAGAATAAAATGAATAAATAAATGAACACGTTAACACTTCTATTATCTTAAATAATTTATTTTACCAAGCCACCGTAAAAGTTCGCGAAATTCCACAACCATAGACAACGTCGACTTAGTAGTGCATTGTGTAGACTAGACTTTGCAATCGAAGTTGTTTGTGTGGGTGACCTCTCGAATTAGAATTAAAGATGGTTAATACATGTTTTGAATGTTAAAATAATCAGTTAAAAGTAACAAATTTATTAAATAAAGAAATAACCATATTGAATAAAATTATCATATTGCAGACTATTCAAAACAATCCAATATCGATTTATCATCTTACTGATTTATATTAAATATACATATTTATTTTTTATTTACGCGAATAATCAATTTTCGTTCGATAAAATGACTTTACTTATAGAATGGTGTAAATGGTGATTTACAAAGCAATTTTATTTATATTTTATTAAACTAAAATTAAGGCTTCACATGTCTAAAAATAAGGATCGTAACAATTATTTGCTATAAAATCTTATATTTGTGGTTGAAAATTATCATATTAAATAAATTATTTGCTGTTAATTCTTTTGAAGTGCTATTTTTACTGGACAGTAGGAAATTATATTTTTATATTATAGATTATAAATAAAAAGGAAAAAAAGTATCCAGGCTATAAGTAAGGCGACTATACAGCCCGCCAAAAACGTTTAGATGGCAGTGAAACGTGAAACTACATATTTTATACCTTGGAAATCTAACAATGCCGCTTTTTCTGGCTAACTTGGCAATGTGTGGCTTGCCACTGCTCACGGTTGCCAGAAAGTCAATTACAACGCCCTCATTTACTCAATATTTTTTGTCGGTTTATATCTTCCTAGAATAGAAAATATTGTATAGCGTAAGCGAATATATCGGCCTTTCGTCACGGGGGTCTCCGTGATGATAATGGGCCCCGCGCACGGGCACCGTGTGCCCTTATCGTAAAGACGGTACTACGAATAGTAATACAATTAATACCTACCCACAATTTCATAACTAAAATAACGTAAAAACCAAGTTGGTAACAGTTATCAGTATCTATAAAATTGCTGAAAGAAATACCCTGATGCCTTTAAGTATCACATTAATATTTAAAATATTCATCGAATTGTTCGCTGAGCTTAATGCGAATGGCACTTCGGATTTACGCTCGATACAGATGCATGAATTTTAATACTTAATTTTTGACGAAACAAAATGTATGAAGTATTAAAAAGTCAAAAATGAAGTTTTAGTTAATAATTATGTATAAAAATATTTGTTGTTTAGTTGATTAAAAAATATTAAAGTTTTTATTGGGTATTAGGTGACTTTTCAAAACCTCTAACTTAACCTCTAATTTCTTCTACTGGCAACCCGCTTGCCAAACGGGACAAACTATGGCAAATATCTCCCCTATACGTAATCTATGGGGGAGGCCTATGCTCAGCAGTCACTTTAATAGGCTATAACGGTAAAGGTGTAACGGTAAGTACACATATATTCACAAGAGTATTAATCCAATTAAGCGTTTGCTATAAAATAAGTAACTAGTTGACAGCAAAGAGTGCATAAAGCAATACGATATACGTTGGGCAAATAATTTATTGATATCTACGGAGAGTACGTCAAAGTGGGTGACAGCATCTTAATATAAGTCAAGTCATAATATTATGAATTTGTGATTTTCTACCAGCAGTGGTAAGTTTTAAGTTTGCTATGTAAATATTTATTGTATTCGAATTTCAAAATTAAATGAATGGCGTATTAAAATCACATTATAAATCAATTGCTTGTTAATGTTAAATGGTTTTTGTAATGTCGTTATATCTAAACTACGGTAAAATTAATTTTTTGACTATTTAAATAGCATAAAATACATCTTTGCAACAACTTCACGGACGTTACGAAATTTCAGTGATATATATACGTGGGGAAATGAGAATGCCTGTACGGCATTCTCATTTCTTTTGAATGCCTTTGGTATTCTTGTTAAAAGTTAAAAAGTTAATACTAACTGGTAAAGCCGGAATATCATTATTATTTATGACTTGTTTCTAAAATTAATAATTTAAACAAAAGTATGAGCCAACTTGGAAGAATTAAAAATAATCACATTCTGAAGTTGATACTAAGACACTTTACGTGGTAGAGCCACGCTGAAACTATATTACGGTTGTAGCACGAGTGGGTCAGCACGACCGGGGAAAGACCACGCTCTCACAGAATACCAACGTAAAATAGCAGCTCATTGCTGCTTAGTTTATTATGGTTAGTGTAGAGAACCGGAGACCCTTTTTACTGGAAACGAGGCATTCCTCCTTAGTACTCACGGGTGTCAACGCATCTAGGTTTTGATTCTTAATCTAGGATAAATAATGTAAACGTCTATGGGTCACAGCATCCAATTACCATCACGTGGACTGTGTGCTCGTTTGTCATCCTATTCTATGAAAAAGACTCTTCAGAATATGATGTTTTTAATTATATTTAGTTCTTAGTAGTTAGCTTATACTTCTTATCAAAATTATTATTAAAAAATAAAGTTAAAGTAGAAACTAAGATAATAACTACATTGTCTTCTAAATAGTTACATTAAAAACTTTTTCCTCTAATTTAGTCATTTCTATGGGTGGATTTTTTCTCGAAATGTATATGTGATCACTCCTAAAATATTACCTATTTAATAAGAAAAGATCATCAAAATCAGTTCTCTATAGATTTTTATTTCGGCGATAATTTTTTTATTACAGGTCTAATTCATCGTGTGGGGTTTTGTTGTAGGTCTTTACATATTGAGGATATGGAACAACTTTTTTCGATTCAGAAAATACCACTTTAAAGCAAATATTCAGCTGTAAAGTGGTATTTTTGTGGGAGTCATAACTAAACCGCTGTTTCCAAAAACGTGAAAAGTATACATGGTAGTAGCATATATAATGAAATTAGCAGGAAAACTATCACAGCTATGTAGGCTTAACAAGTTAACGAGTAATAGACGATCAAGTCATAACATGCTCACGAATTAGTAAAAATTTCGTTATAGTTCCTTAGAGAATGACCTGAAACTTTTTTTTCAAACTTTGTCCCCACTGTAGGATTTTCTCCTGTATGGTGGAGGCAGTTTATAAACATAAATTGCACAAGAAAAAACACCCAGACCCGTAACAATTATTTATAGGCCCTACAAATACTTCCTCCGTGCGGGATTCGAACCCGCGACCCCCAGCGCAGCCACTCATTGCTAAGCCACTGCGCTACGGAGCCGTCAAAAACTAGCTGCACATTGTAATATTATTGTAAACTGTAAAAAATAATAATTCTTTGAAGAAAACGACTTATGAATTACTACTACCGCTTTACGTTTTTCTTTTCGGAGTAGGTAGAGAGAATCGGTCGCCAAGAGCCCAAAACCAACCAAATACCAGCGTCAAGTAACAGCTTGACTCTGCTGTGTTTCGTATGGTGAGTGTAGAGAACCGGAGACATCTTTACTGAAAACGATTCATTGTATCTTAGTCCTCACGGGTAACAACGCATCTGCAATTTGATTTGTAGTCGAGGATAGATGTAGATGTCTATGGGTCATAGCCACTACTTATCGTTGGGTGGACTGTGTGCTCGCTTCTTAACCTATAAAAAATAGTGTCCTTTGTGGCACTTTTGGTTTACGCGGGCTACCCTCATGAATAGTTAAGGGCAGTAGTGGTTGTGGGGAAGGTTCGTTAGGGTGGTATACATATATTTACTTTAGAGTTGCACGGATGGTAATTAATAGATGGATAGGGAACTATGACCATTTTATACGGATTTGGAATGAATGGATTGGATGTTGATTGTATTATTTTCAAAATCAAAAATCTTTTTTAATCTTTTTGAATATCGCTTCCTGTAAGTTTGCTTGGAAAATAAGTCCAGTTACCATCGTCATATAGGGCTATATGACAGGCCCAATTTTTTTTCGTTATAGCATTTAAAACGCGAACTCAATTAATATGCTCATAGTATTAAGAATACGCCAGCAGTATTTAATTAACAATACGGAATTCATTCAAATGCGTCAAATAAAGCACATATAATAGTAAGCAATTACTGTAGGAATTCTGGCGTCGAAGCTTACCTCATTGTATGACTTTCCATACAAATACATTCTGTAATCACAACCTAAATCTGATTTCACTTGTAATGAAACAGCATATTGTTCGATATTAATTCGAAAATGTTTGGTCTTAGTGGTTATATTTAGGGATCTAAGAAACGATGTACCTAATTCAAACGTAAATTGAGTTAATAAAAGGTAATTGTGACTGTTTAGTTGACCAGCGTCACCATTATTCATCTTAGCTCTTATGTATCTGATGAAACAATATCAGCAATATTGATAATAATTATTGCATGCTGTGATAGACAAGTTCGTTATCAAACAACTGCTGTCAGTCCTTACAGTCAACTTGCATACCGAACTATATGTCTATTACTCTAAAAGTCAAATAATTCTTCACAACAATGCTTGTCTATTTGAGTTTTGACTAGACCGTCATATTATACAAGTATAAAATTATTGCAGATAGGTAACTTATTTTGATATTTTTTAAAATTTTAATGCAATATAAGTCGATTCAGACGCATAAAGTTCTGTATGGACGCTAGCGGAGAGTTCCATGAAAATATTTAATTACAACAACTTCAATCAATCAAATAAGTTTTTAATAAATTTTGCTAAGAGATGTTTGCTTTCTTTTCAAAATTCCTAAAACTCTAGTCGTAAGAACATTATTTCGGTTCTAACATATATATCCGTGTAAAAAATAATTAAATAATTTTCTATGGATTAAGGGTGACAAACAAGCACACAGTTCACCTGATAATAAGTGGATGCTGAGTCCCATAGATTTTGTACATTTATCCTCGATTAAGAATCAAAGTGTGGCAGCTCCAGCTCCTACCACTTAACCGCATCAGCGCAGAGAGGCTCGGACCGCCGATTCGCCGACGACCGAGTGCTGTCCGATCAGCTCGATTCATTGGCGCTGCGAAGAGATGTTGCATCTCTTTGCATCTTATTTCGCATCTAGCATGGGAAGTGCTCTGAGGAATTGGTTCGATTAATCCCAGCCGCCAAATTTCATGAACGCATATCGCGGCTAAGCTCCATATACTATCCACGCAATCTGGATGCTTGGCTGTCCACCACTGTACATTTCACTAGGAGTTTTCTTCCGCGTACGAACTCTCTGTGGAATCGTTTACCACCGGCGATTTTCTGGACTGATAAGACTTAAAGACCTTCAAGAAAAGAGCTTTCTCCTTTCTAAAGGGCCGGCAACGCACTTGCAATTTCCCTGGTGTTGCGGTTGTTCATGGGCGGCGGTAGTCACTTAACATCAGGTAAACCGTATGCTCGTTTGCCACTCTTCTATATAAAAAAATGCCGCCCAAGACTTTATCCAAGATGGTGGCATATATCCTACACTTACCTGAAGCATCTCCTATACAGCACTTTATTTTAAGTAATGCCTAATTCTTATCATCTCAACAAGCAAGTAAGAGTGACACCGGTAGAAAACAAAAAGTACTTTACGAAAATAGTACAGGATACATAATAATAGCAAACTATACTATAGAACTAAAATTCCAACAAAAACAATTCGTAAACTTAATTGAATTTTCGCGTTTAATAAAGAAGCACTTGTTGTTTATAAAATAAACAATAAAGAAAATGAACAAACATAAGAATTTCCCCTGAAGGTCTTACCCAGGATAAACTAATAATAACGGCACTTTACGGATTTATTACGTATAAGTAAATAAATTACCATTGATTTCATTTTTAACGTTATGTTGTTTTGGTTTGTTTTACCTACAATATCATCATCATCATCATCATTACAGCCCTTCACAAGTCCACTGCGGAACATAGGCCTCCCCCAAGTAATTCCACAAAGCACGGTCCCGAGCCACCTGCATCTATCGACTTCCTGCATACCCTACCAGGTCGTCACTCCATCTAGTGGGGGGTCACCCTACACTACACCTACCGGTACGAGGCTGCCACTCGAGAACCTTTCTTCCCCATCGGGTATCGGTTCTTCGAGCTATATGGCCGGCCCATTGCCACTTCAGCTTACAAATCTGTTGGGCTATGTCGGTCACTTTAGTTTTACTGTGGATATCCTCATTTCTGAGTCTATCACGCAGAGAAACTCCGAGCATAGCCCTCTCCATAGCTCGCTGAGCGACCTTGAGCGTCCTCATACGGCCAGCAGTGAAGGACCACGTCTCAGATCCGTAAACCATCACTGGCAACACGCACTGGTTGTACAATGTACAATCTAGTTTTTAGAGATTGAGGTATACCTGACGAGAAGATATGTCGTAATTTCCCGAACGCTGCTCAGCCGAGTTGAATCCGTCGATTGACCTCTCGGTCGAAGTTGGACTTACCTAGTCGGACTATTTGTCCCAGGTAAACGTACTCGTCAACAACTTCGAGCATAGTGCTCCCAACAACTACCGGCATAGGTGTGACATGGACATTAAACATGATCTTCGTTTTGTCCATGTTCATCTTAAGACCTATCCGTTGGGAGGCACTATTGAGGTCATAGAGCATAGTGCTAAAGTCCTCCAGCGATTCTGCCATAACGACTATATCGTCGGCAAATCGAAAGTGAGTGATGTACTCGCCATTGATGTTAATACCGTATCCTTTCCAGTCCAGTAGCTTGAAAACGTCTTCCAATGCAGCGGTGAAGAGTTTCGGGGATATAACGTCACCCTGTCTTACACCTTTCTGCCGTTGGATAGGTTTCGAATTCCTGTTCTGTACTCGGATAGCCATCGTAGCCCTACTGTACAAACACTTCAGCACTTCGATATACCGACAGTCAACTTGGCACCGCTAAAGGGACTGTATCACCACCCAAATTTCGACGGAATCAAAGGCTTCCTCATAGTCCACATACGCTAGGCAAAGTGACAGATTGTACTCTTCAGTCTTCTGTACAATGTGCCACAGGGTATGTATGTGGTCTATGGTACTGAAGCCTTTTCGGAAAACAGCTTGTTTCCGAAAGGCTGGAAGTCGTCGAGTCTGCGTGCGAGACGATTCGTAATGACTCTCAAAAACAGTACGTAGACGCGGCTCAGAAGGGAAATCGGTCTGTAGTTCTTCAAGAGAGCGTTGTCACCTTTCTAAAAGAACAAGACCACTGCACTTCTGCTCCACGCCTCTGGAGTAGTGCCATCATGGAGGACGGAATTGAAGATCTTCTGAAGGACTTCAAGTACCGGTTTTCCACCCGCTTTCAGAAGCTCCGCTGTAATTCCATCCTTGCCTGGGGCCCTGCCGTTTTTAAGGTGCTGGAGAGTCATTCTAATCTCGCTTAGACTAACGTCCGGGATATTATCGGAATAGTGTCGGATAAGACTTGCTCTTGGATCGTTACTCACACTTGCGTGTGGCTCCAACGATGATGTGTACAGCTGCCCATAGAACCTCTCAATCTCAGTTAAAATCTCAGGTGTCCCGGAAACGATGCTGCCACACTCGGTCTTCAGCTTTGACAGTTGGCTCTTACTGGCAGACAGATCTCTGGCAAAGACTTTGGAGCCCTGGTTCCGCTTGATCGCTTCTTTAACACGAGCAGTATTAAAGTTGCGTAAGTCTCGCCGCATTCATTTGGAGATCTGTGTGTTCAGTTGCCTGTATGCTGTCAAATCTGTTGACGATTGCAGCCTCATCTCCCGTCTAACAGCCATGAGATTAAGAGTGTGATCGGAGAGTTTTTGTGTTCTTCTGCGGCGGGTCTTGCAGAACTTAGCTCCGACCGCATGGACAGTTTCTACGAGCTTGTCATTTATATCGTCCACTGCATTGCAATCCTGTAGGCACTGAAGGCGGTTACGTAACTCGAGCTGAAAGTTTTCGGGATTCTGAATTAGAGCACGAGGGGGACGGAGCGTTGACTTCATTAGACGAGACCTCTCCAACTTAACGTTTAGGTTCAGTGTGCCTCTAACCATTCGGTGATCGCTGCCAGTTTTCACCCTTGCGATCACTGAGACATCACTGAACAGTTGGCGTCTGGTCGTCATAATGAAGTCAATCTCATTTTTTGTCGAACTGTCGGGGCTCGACCAGGTTCACTTCCTGTGGGGCCGCTTCTGGAAGAAAGAGTTCATCAGAAAGAGTCCCTCTTTCTCCATAAAGTCGGCCAGCTGCTGGCCCCTTCGGTTCCGTTGCCCTACTCCAAATTTCCCTAACTTCAGCTCACGGTTTTCTCTTGTGCCTAGTTTTGCGTTGAAGTCTCCCATCAACACCGTGTAGTAGGTTTTGGAGGAATGCATGGCTTTGGAAATATCCTCATGCATTTCCTCCACCTCCTCATCGGGATGTGCCGAGGTTGGTGCGTAAACCTGTATGACCTTCAGCGAATACCGTTTGGTGATTCTGAGTATCAGGTACGCGACCCTCGTCGACACACTCTCAATCTTTATAACGTTGTTGACGAGAGACTTGTGGACGATAAATCCGACACCTCCTTGGGACAGATGGTCGCCCTCCCAGTGATAGAACAAGTTGCCGGTTTCGAGAATCACCGTGTCCTCCCCCTCTCTTCGGACCTCGGATAATCCTCTAATATTCCAGCGCAACTTTATCTCTTCTTTCAGCATAGGATCTTCTCGTCAGTCCTCAGGGAGCGTGCGTTAAATATTGCCAGGTCGAGTCGTCGTAGGTGGCAACCGAACCTCCACCGGAGATTCTTAGCACCCCCTGCCCCGCCGTTACTATGGTCGCCACCGTAGCCAGGAATAGCGGGGCCGCCGGGGATTGGGGGCCGTCTATTTGTGTAATTATTCATGGGGGTATATTGCCATAGTTGCCACGCTTGGCGAGCGGGTTGGCAACCGCAGTTTTTTTTTGTCGTACAGTTGCTGTTATCAGGAAGATGCTGCTGCCCATCTCCTGCCTGTTTCCCTCTGTCGCCTTTTACGACACCCACGGGAAGATATGGGGTAGTGCATATTCTTAACTGCCACTACACGGCAACCTACAATATGTGCGTTTTGAATTCTATTTTCACTTCTTTTTATAGCTTTATTTTCTATCCCCATTTTTATAACTTATTTTTAGTATTTCACTTTCAACAACACATTAAAATATACGAGTGTAAAATAAAGATACCTTAACTACAAATATTATTTATATAAACTATCATTTAAATAAATCCGGAGGAAATCCGTGTCTGTAATTCAAATATTTCTTTGAAAAAATAAGTCCTGGGGACTAAATAAATAATACTGAAACCAAATTATTGATTTTTAGAATTTTCGTCAGTCTGTTTGTGTATTCATGATTCACTCAAAATTGCTGAATAGATTTCCATGAATTATTGTATCTGGGTAGAGAGTGACCTGGGAAACTTATAGATTATAGGCATTAAAGGAAGTTCGAAAAAAGGAGAGTTAATTCTCTGTCATATATGATCGTCGTGGTTTCGTTGTCGAGTAAAATGACTAGGTATCAGTAATGTTTATAGTCTTACTACTTATTAATTCTCATTTTAAAAAGGAATAAATGAATGTACCATATGTATGTCATTATAAAATTTATAAATTCTAATCTAATGTTTTCGATATAATAGTAAAAATGGTTCCATTGTCGAAGAGCTTTTGTTAATAGCACTGTCAAGGTGGGAAAAACTGATATTAATCATATGATTAATGGCCGCTCGTTAGACACTGTTAAGAAAGTCCTGTCCAGAAGCGATAATTCTTTGTCAAAATAATTAAGTAGATACTTATGTTTAGGTTTAGAGTTTTACCGCGGCTTCGTTACCATAGACATCAGTGTACCAACATCATTAGGATTATTTCAGTCACTTACAAACAAACGTGTCATCAACCTGATTACTGATATCCATAATCCATTTTTTGAGAGTGGAATAGGAATCTAAGCAATAATGAGGGTGTCATTTAAATCACTTCGGTTACGGTGTTTTAATACCGGTAAGACCAGTATTAAAATACCGTAACCGATTTAATACTGGTATGACCTGGTAAGACATGCAGGAAGTCAATGGATACAGGTGGCTCAGGACAGTGCTTTGTGGCATTACTTGGGGGAGGCCTATGTTCAGCAGTGGACTAGTCAAGGGCTGTAATGATGATGATTAAGAATTCCTAATTCAAATTTATAAATTCATTTAGGTAGTACATTTGAGTTTTGAAAACAGTCATTCATTTGTTTTTTTCCTAAATAGTTTTTTCTTTGGCGTCGCTTATTACCTTACAATGGAAAACACGAAATATTGGTATATTTACGAGTACGAGTTCTACCGTGGCACCAGTGCTGCAGAAACAGCTTGAAGGATGAATGATGTGTACGGCACTGGTGTCGCAAAATAAAGCATGGTACCTTTTTGGTTTCAACGTTTTCGTTCTGGAAATTTCGACCTTCAGAACCAACCCCATGGACGGCCGGATACCAAAGTAAAAAATGAAGAATTAAAGGCTATTGTGGAAGCGGATATGTCACAAAGCACTTCAGAGTTAGCTCCAGGCTTCGGGGTATATGATAAAACTGTATTAATCCACTTGAAGCAAATCGGTAAAGTAAAAAAAACTTGAACGATGTATTGGTGAATCGAACTTACAAACACGCGTCAACTGCTGTGCTACTTTGCGCAACCGACACAAAAATGGATGAAAAGTGGGAACTGTACGGCAGATTACCATTTTTTCCGGAATTTGGACAACTTCTTACAAGGAAAAAAATTCAACTCCGGTGCGGCAGTCCAAACCGCCTCAAAGAGTTTATTGTTTCTCGCCCCCATGGTTTTTTTTAGTAAAGTGATCAATGAACTACATATGAGATGGCAAAAGTGCATAGATAACAAAGATGCATACTTTGATAAATTAAATATATTTTACAAAAAAAAATTGCCTTTTTGTTCCTTCCGTACAAAACGCCCATTTCATATGTAAAGACCTATTACGTCCAGTAGTATTTGAGTGACTATTGAATACGCAGATAGAAAAATTCTAAAAACTACTAATTTCGCTTCAACGTCCATGCATAAAATAGCCTGAAATATTTTTAAGGAATTTTGGATGTATAGAAACAATTTATAGAAAATAAGTTTCTTAGATTTTAGTGTTTATTGCTTTAATTGTATAAGGTATGTGCGAGTACATGAAGAAAAGGATTAAATATTCAGTAATGTATTTATAAATGTTATATATCAAAATCTCTAATTAAAATTAATACACATTTTTATTTACAAATTATCGACAAATATGACACAGATTATTACAAGTACGAATTATGTTAATAGAGAATAACAAAATGCATCACTTTAATTGTAGGTAATGTTGACACCTGATGCATTTCATTAGCAATCATGCGCCTTAGATTTAGTCACAAATAATGCTAGGAAATTGTAATCTCACTAACGAGGAGCTTAATTCTACGCTGGTGCAAATCAAAGCGATATTGAACTCTCGGCCTCTCACGCCACTGTCATCCGACCCAGAAGATTTAATACCACTAACACCAGGTCACTTTTTGATCGGGCGACCGCTCACGTCTTTACCAGACAGAGATCTTAGAAGTAATCAAACTAATTCTTTGACCCGCTTTCAACGGATTGGACAACTCCGCCAGCATTTTAGGACTAGATAATGTAAAGAGTATGTTTCTGAACTCCAGCAACGAATTAAATGGCGTGTCAGCAATGATGACTTGAAATTGAATTCTTTGGTTGTGTTAAAGAAGACAATCTCCCTCTATTAAAATGGAAGTTGGGCCGAGTCGTTGCTATCTATCCTAGACCTGACAATATCAGTCGTGTGGCAGATATCAAACCGTCTGCAGGAATAATTCGACGATCGTTCAGCAAGATTGCTTGCCCTGTGGCTTCTGGTTGAAAGACGCGCTTTCAACGCCCGGGGGTATGTTGACGCCTGATGCATTACATTGGCAATCATGCGCCTTAGTTTGTTATAGCTTTCTTAATTCTAACATTTTATGTATGTGATATTTACTGTAATTTTATACGTTACTACCTTTACCTCTTTGATCAATCTCTTTGATTATGCAGATGTGTGTTACCCAGACCTGTCCCAAGATCTTCTGAACAAGCTGGAACGCCTCCTCAATAGCTGTATAAGATTTATCTTTGGGCTTCGTAAGTATGATCATATTTCTCAATACAGATCTAAGCTAAATTGGCTTACTATCCGGCAGAGGCACAACTCCAGAATATTGTACTTTTTTCCATATTAAATGATCCATCTTCGCCTTCTTACCTTAAGAGTAAATTTCATTATCTTTCTTCATCTCATGATAGGGTCCTACGCTCTTCTTCTAACAACAAAATCTGTACTCCAGTTCACTTCACCGAGTTCTATGGTAACTCCTTCACAGTTCAGGCTACACGCCTTTGGAACTCCTTGCCCGATGACATCAGAAAAGCTCCCAATAAGTACGCTTTTAAAAAGTTGGTTCGTGATCATTTCTTTAAGACAACGCATTTTACATGGCTCATCTATTTAATATGTATTGCCAAGCAGACGTATATATTCATAGTCATTTGTAATTACTAATTATGTATGTATATATATATACTTGTATGTATATATATATATACATATATATATATATATATATATATATATATATATATATATATATATATATATATATATGTATATATATATACTTGTATGTATATCCATTTATTTATATATTTGTACATATGTAAGGATAGATCATATATGTATAGTTTATTTATTAGTAGTAGTTGTATATATTACGTAGTTAATTATCATTTGTACTGTGTTCTCTTATTCTATATTGCCACATCTACATCAAATTCTCATCACTCCATGGGTTGACTGGTAGAGAATGCCTCAAGGCATGAAGTCCGCCCTTTGTATTCTTTTGTTTAAGGATGCAATAAAGAATAAAATAAATAAATTCAAAATTTGGGATAACCCCCACAGGTACGTTAGTACAACATTCCCTAACAAAGCAATGTAAATATTTTGAGGATGATAGAAAATAAAGTGAAAGTAAATAAATTATCAAAGGAAAATAAAAAATAATAACAGAGTATGTTACAACCCAAGTACTATGCTGAACACATTAAAGTTAAAGCCTGTTTACACGTTGCCATTCGGGACAAGAGCCTCCTACCATTTCTAAGAGCGCTTTTTGACATTATTCGAAATAATTTTTATTTTATATATTAGACATGCAGATTTACTCACGATGTGTTCCTTCGCTACATAGCATATTATGGTAAATCGGTACTTAAAATTGCAATTAACAATTTCATTGGTACAGGCGAGGATCGAACCCGGGTCTCACGCGTACTGTGAAATTTACAACGAGTGCTTGCACGTAAGGTTGATGTTTGAAAAGGACTTAAAAGCATTGTTCTGACATCCAAGTATAATATTATATTAGTATAACATTAATTTCTCCGACACAATACATATTAAAGGTAATTTTGATTAATAACATAGTATTAACTTAAGTTTGACAAAGATACGTAGGTACATCTCCTGTTAGTGTAATAATATTAGATTTAGGTTAAGAGCACTCATAGAAACTCAATACAATGGAGTAGATGCAGTTTATTGACGTACCTGTTTCAGAAGTAATTAAAGGTCATTAAGAATTCCTCTTTGTGATACATAGTTCAGAATCAGCATATTGTTTTGAGATTCAATGCAAACAAATATCACAGTACAAATACACAGTAGAAATTATTAGTAAGCTATTCTTGAAATAAATATTTCATAATTCAGTAACCATTATGTAAAGAGAATAATTTATTAGTAAAGAAAAGTAAAACAAAGACATCAAAATTACCTAAAATAGAATATTAAGTCCTGCTTTTGTTTTTGACGTTTTAGGGAAAAAGTAATTTAATTAGGCTGTTCATAAAATAACCTAATAAAATCTCCTTATCATTGTGCGCATAAAATTAAGTTTGAAAGTTTTAATCAACATCATAACATAAAGAGCGTGTGAAAAAAAAAGTGTCTGTTTATAGTATAGAAATAACTGCCTTCTCTTCTTGAGAGCGCATAGGGATATTTGTCATGAATAACCATTAAAAATATCTGTATCTGTATGTAAGTCTTGTCTTCGGAGTAGCCGAACCAATTATAATGAAAATTCACTTACGGATGTAGAGCAATGGCATGAGTTATCTAGCCTAAATTAAAAAAAGAAAAAGAAAAATGTATAAAACCTAACGAAGTTAGATGACTTACTTATATTTCATATGTGGTAGAGCCACGGAGGAATGGAACAAGAAGGTTTACTGCGCCGACCCCAGATAATGGGAAATGGTTTAGAGAATGATGATGACGTGGTAGAGCCACGCTGCAGCTATATTACGGTTGTAGCACAGAGGTGTCGGCTCGACCGGGGAAGGACCACGCTCTTACAGAGTACCAGCGTAAAATAGCAGCTTGATGTTGCTGTGTTTCATATGGTGAGTGTAGAGAACCGGACACCCGCATTACTGAAATCGAGGCACTCCATCTTAGTCCTCGGGGGTGGCAACGCATCTGCATTTTGATTCTTAATCGAGTTTAAATGTAGATGTTTATGGGCCACAGCATCCACTTACCATCAGGTGGACTGTGTGCTTGTTTGTTACCCTAATTCTATAAAGGAAAAATAACCCACCCTAGTATATTATTAATAGCTACAGTAGCCTAATGGCTAGGGCACAGCTTAAGAAGAACATACAGTCAGTCATCGCGTTTGATGTTGTCGGAAAAGTTTTTTTTTTTTAATTTCACGTCATATTTTCGTCGTATTTACTAAATGAGCACTATCCATAGTATTTAGCGCACTAGCGTCTAGAGTCTAGACACCTTCGATGATCGACTGTTAGTAGTAATTAGACTGTGGCTAGGGTATGAACCAGGGCAGGTTCCGTTTTAAACCCACTTCAAAAAGGAAGAGATTCTCATTTCCACTGTACAATGTTTATTTATCTCTGCCAACTGTAAACCAATTTCAATGATTATTTATGTAGTAACTACTTATAATGCCCATTTGGCCATCGTCAATAAGAAAATGCGAGATACGTATGGTACTGAAATCGCCAAACCTCTTTCCAAGCACATTTTTATGATCTGGTGATGATGGTGAGGAAGAAAATACCTAATTATTGCGAATACTACACATGGAATAAAACTAATTTTACGGATTGTGTGATTGTATTTATTCTAAACTTTTTTTAATTCCCGACGTTTTGGGCACTTTACAGTACCCATGGTCAAGCATAACTTTATACTTTAATTGATTGTACAATTAGTATATAAGTGATGTGTGTTTACTATTTCTGCATGGTTGTAACAATCATTGGTGTATTTAAATAAACAAATAAAAGTCTTCAATATGCTGTAAGCTCGTTCTGCGTAGATCGGACCAAAATTAATATTAAAAAACTGAAGGTAGCCGGGCTTACTACGACATCTGGACGTCAAACATCTCAGGCCCTCCATGACCATGGATGCTGTAAAGCACCCGAAACGTCGGGATTTAAAAAAATAGGTTAAAATAAGTTAATTAAACGGGATAGGATCCGTACATATAGCTTTATTTAATGTGTAGTGTTCGCGTGAATTTAAGAAATTATTTTATATATGAGTTAAAAATGATAATTTTTTCTATATATTAGTATAATAATTGATCATTTTCAAATATAACGGCACCTTACAATGCCAAAAGAACAAAAAACTTGGACAATAAATATAACAAGATTTGGCGAAGTATTAAATTATTATTAATTAATTTGATAACAACCTATCAAAAGTTCACTGCAAAAAACGGATAAGTAAATTTTTACAATCCGTTAAGTGTAATATCTCTCTACAAGATGCAGGAGTGTACAAGTTAGATTGTGAATGTGGTCTCTCTTACATAGGTCAAACAAAAAGATCCAGAAAAACCCACGTAAAAGAACATATAGCTGAGGTGAAGCACTGACGCTCCGGGAAGTCTGCAGTCTGTGAACATATTCAAGATCGTCCCCACCATTACATCAGATTTGATAAACCACAAATCCTTGCAAAAGAACACCCATCCCTACCAAGGATGATACGCGAGGCTATTGAAATTATAAAAACATCTTGGCATGGGTGCTGCCATCTGCTTGGAATCCTATAATTAATAGAATTAAATCCAAATCCAAGCATACCACTGCAAGACTTGAAGATACTGTAAGTTGGTTATGCGTAGATGGGACTGAAAATGAATATTAAAAAACTAAATGTAGCCGGGCAAACCATGACATTGGGACGTCAAACATCTCAGTCCCACCCGTGATCATGGCTGCTGTAAAGCACCCGAAACGTCGGGAATTAAAAAAAATAAGTTAAAATAAGTAAAAACGCGATAGAAATCGTATATATAGTTTTATTTAATATCTTTTAGTAAATTAAACTGAAGTCCATTGTCCGTTTTATAGTGCTCAGAAGTACTCTATAAAACTATGCAAAACGTGTTCCAATTTGTTACTACAGTCACGTCGTTACCAATTTCTGGGAATCGTCAAATACGTTTCATAATATTTTAGTACCTAGCATTGACCTAAGGTTAATGTTAGTATTACTTTTGAAGAAACGAAAAATTACGTCGTTTAAATAAATGCACATATATAATACATAAACAATCAACCCTGTCACCCAGAGGGGTAGGCAGAGACTACTTACTTCCATTTAGCACGATCTTGACATACCTCTCTAGCCTCTTCCACATCCATATACATACGCATACACGCTCGTCGGTTAAGGGTACTCTTAATTTGGCCCATTTTTAATATATCGCCAATTTGGTCGACAAACTTTCGCCTAGGACGTCCCTTTCCGACTCTTCCATTCACTTCTGTAACATATATTTGCTTTGTCATCTTGCATCATTTATTTTTATTTCATTTCTTCATGACCAAACCACCGAAGCATTCCTTTCTTAATCCTGGTCACCGCATCATCTTGCAAACCACACTCTTCTTTTAACACACATTTTCTCACCCTGTCACTCAAATTCAGCCCCAACATACTCTTTAGCGACCGTATTTCTATTGCATTTATTTTACTCTCGTGCTTCTTCTGCCAACCCAACTTTCACTACCATACGTTAAAATAGGGACTACTACAGCATTGTGAATTGCCACACGTGCCTTTTTTGATACATATTCAGACTTTTCACAAGAGAGTGTAGACAATATCACCACCAATTTTCTAAAACATGCGAATCTAATATTAGTACCCATAATAACACACCTGTTTAATCTTTGCTTTAGGGATGGCGTTTTTTCTACTGCTCTGAAGTTGGCATTAGTTATTCCTGTATACAAGGTATTCCTGTATACAAGGGTGGAGACAGAAGCGATCCAAGTAACTACAGATCTATATCTGTTCTTCCCGCAATATCCAAAATTTTAGAAAAATTGTTAAATAATCGTTTGACTAATTATTTAAATAAATACAAAATACTCTCAATATCACAATTTGACTTTAGACGAGGTCTTTGCACAGAAGACGCTATTTCAGGTCTAACTTCACTCATTGTTGACCAAGTTGACAAAGGAAATAAATGTTTAACAGTTTTTCTCGACATAAAAAAAGCCTTTGATAGCGTCTCTGTCCCCACTCTCGTAAAGAAACTTGAACAAATAGGTATTAGAGGAAAACCCCTAGATTTATTTAAAGATTATTTAACAAACCGTAGACAACGAGTCACAATAGGAGAGCATTGTAGTCATGATTCCACCATTACCTACGGCGTCCCACAGGGGAGTGTACTGAGTGCGACTCTATTTTTGGTTTACGTAAACTCCCTATGTAATATATCGCTACAAAATGGGTACGTGTTCTCGTATGCAGATGACACTGCTCTGGCATTCTGTGGTCGAAGCTGGGAAGATGTCCGGCATAGCGCTGAAGTCGGGTTAGCCAAGGTTGCAGAATGGTTGAGACTACATTTATTGACTACCAATGCATCTAAGACTAACTATATATTTTACTAACTACAATAGGACTCAACCTAATTTTAATATTAAAATTCATTCTTGTGTTGACCTTAAGAACTCTAACTGCCCATGCCCTCACATAAACAAAGTATCAAGTACAAAATATCTTGGAATACTACTGGATCAGCGATTATCTTGGCATCTACATATTGAACTGTTAATGACTATAATTAGAAAATTCATATGGTTTTTCAAAATTTTGAGACATCTCGCAACACCACCTATATTAAAACAAGTATATATTTCTTTAGTTCAATCAGTTCGGGTATATTGTATTAGTATATGGGGAGGTGCTACAAAAACAAAGTTTTTAGATTTAGAAAGAGCTCAGAGATCATTACTGAAGGTTATGAATTTTAAACCTTACAAATTCCCAACACAAGATTTATACACACTATGTGATCTTCTTACAGTTCGTAAGTTATACATACTAAATATAGTTCTTAAGGTACACAAGTCCCTTGAATATAACCCTGAAATTGAAAATAAAAGGAGGAAAACTAACGTAGCCCCAAGTGATCCGGTTAAAACAGCATTTGCTAGACGGCAACAGGCAAAAAAGTCCTCTTATTTATATAACTACTTAAATAAAGAATTGATTATTTATTATAAAACCAGTAAAGAATGTAAGGTAATTCTCATTGAATGGCTCAAACGGAAAGACTATCACGAAATAGAAAATATATTAAAATAACACGACTTACAAAACACACACACACACACACACACACACACACACACACACACACACACACACACACACACACACACACACACACACACACACATCTCCATATTTTTTAGGAAAGAAATATTATGCTATTCTTGTAACTAAAGTATTGTATGTTAATTAAGGAAGAGCGAGTTTTTCCTGTCACAAGTATTTAAAAATACTTAAAAGGAGAACTCTAATATACTGCTATGATTGTTAATTTTTTGTTACAGAATAAACATTTTTTGAATTTTGAATTTTGAATATCTCCCATCCCTGCTGAATACACATCCCTAATATACAAATTCATCTACTTGCTCGATCATCGACCATTAAATAATTGTCCAAAGATAAAAATGAAATATAATTGTACAAAAATTAAAACATAACGCTGAACATAACCCTATACTTTTGTGGTAGTGGACATTCGGATATTCTTACACCACTTGTTAAAAAAAATAATTTAACCTGAAATTTTGATAAAGTGATTGCACAAATTTTCATGATTTTCATAGGTATTACTTTGTAATTTATATTATTTTTATATCTACTCTATTTGGATATAAAATGGCCATTTAATAAATTTAATGAAAGGTATGTTAACAGGTAAACAAAATATTGATCCTTCTATAGGATCGTTCTAAAGATTTAGTTATAGGCCGTTTGTCATTACTATGACAAGATCGTCTAAGTTAGTAACTTAGTTCTTTTAAATGTCTATTGGAAGAATGAATACTCGCTACAGCAATCATATTAATACGTTGTAGAGCCATGCTGCAGTTATATTATTAGTATAGTGGTAGCACGAATGGGTCGGTTCAACCGGGGAAGGACCACGCTCTCACAGAATACCAGCGTGAAATATAAGCTTAATGCTGCTGTGTTTCGTATGGTGAGTGTTGAGAACCGGGATTATGGGCCGCAGCAACCACTTACCATCAGGTGGACTATGTGCTCGTTTGTCACCCTATCCTATAAAAAAAATCAAGAGCCGTTGGTAGAATCTTATAATTATTTTAAGATGAAGAACCCCGTTCACGAAGAAAGGGCTCAAAAAGATTAATGAACGTTAATCGTCCCTATTCTACTTGTATCCGGCTCTGTACTCGTAAATATGTATGTAGTGGTGTTTGTTAACAATACTTATACTTACAGTGCTATATGTGTCTATTGTATATAAACGCAAATATTATTTTAATTTATTTACGCCATTCGTGTATCGTTACTGAAAACGAAAATTGTTGAGACTTAATTCCCGGAATGAATGAACAATTTAAACAAAATACGAGTATTATCAAGTTTCTTCGAAACCCTCTAGTCGCGATTCTTATCCTTTTCATTTCCTATATTATTTAAAAGTTACTAGAATTTTCTTACGTATTGCGGAAGCATTTTTCATGAATAAGTTGTAAACGAAATAAATCTGACACAGAACAATTTTTTGCAGTTTACAAAAATGTTTTTCGGTGTAAGACTCAAACCCGCAGACCACAGCTTTACAGTCAAACGCTTAGAAACGCTTCATCTATCTTTTTTCTTGGTGTAAGATAACTGTTCTATATAAAAGTAGTAAAAGCTAAGTTTTTATACTTAATAGGTATGACTTTTTAGTAATTACAAATAATAACGACACGCTTCAATAAAGGGAAACCTTTTTTAGGTAAGGTGAAAATTACTTATAGGGCTCATAATTCGCTTATTATATAAAAATAATAAGACTAAATAAAAAAACCGGCCAAGAGCGTGTCGGGCCACGCTCAGTATAGGTTTCCGTAGTTTCCCGTGCGTCACAATAAGTGTTCCCACTTATGAGTTTAAAGGTGGGTATCCATTATGCTCGCGCTCCAGCAGCGCTCCGCGCTCCTACAACTGCTCCCGGTAGTGGGTACTGTTGTTTCCATCCAAGTTCAAAATGATTTTCCTAGAAAGTCCTTATAAAGTTCTACTTTTCAGATTTTTTCATATTTTCTAAACTTATGGTTCAAAAGTTAGAGGGGGGGGGGGTGGCACATTGTTTTTTACTTTTGGAGCGATTATTTCCGAAATTATTGACATTATCAAAAAATGATTTTAGTAAACCCCTATTCATTTTTAAATACCTTTCCAACAATATATCACATGCTAGGGTTGAAATTGAAAAAAAATCACTTCCCACTTTACATATAGGGGGGCTACCCTAATAAAAAAAAATTTTCCAATTTTTATTTGACCACTTTGTCGGCGTGATTGATATACATATTGGTACCAAATTTCAGATTTCTAGTGCTAACGGTCACAGAGATTAAGCGAGGACGGACAGACGGACAGACAGACATGGCGAAACTATAAGGGTTCTTAGTTGACTACGGAACCCTAAAAAGGAAATGCTTTACATAATGGAACTACTTAGAAACAACTGAGGGTTTATTTAGATCTAAAACCTGTAATCAATATGATAAAATGCTGAAGGTTTATTCGTAAAAGTAACGGAAACCGAAACGAACATCAATAAATTAATGCATAGTAAGAAGTACATTAATCTCTCCTATTAAATTTAAAAAAAAAAACCTGGTGAAGAAACAATGTGTGCGGTCAATTTATTTGCATTGAATCTAATAAACGAAATATTTATTAATCATAAAATACTCTAAGTAGCTTAAAAGTAACAGAAACAGAAACTTTTTTATTCAATGTAGATTATAAACAATACTTATTGAAAGTCATTTTTTTCATTTACCACTGGTTCGCAAAAAAAAAACCTCTGTCCTAGGGAGAACCAGCAAGAAACCCAGCGGGACTATTTTTTTTTACAAATAATAGCTTACAATCATGTTTACGGTTAACAACATAAGACAAATTAGAAAAAGCTTGGTAGCGGTCAGCCTTCCCAGGGGTTATTATCATCCATAAATTCCTTAATATTATAATTGTAGTAAATAAACTAAAATAAAAAAATTATAGTAGTAAGTAACGCAATTTAAATTTATGTTATACTAGTTCGTACTCGGCGTTTTGCTGCATAACTTTCAAATAAATTTGTCGGTACGATACACGCGCCACCTGTTGTGAGTTAATTGTACTATGCCTATAACCTTCGCGCAAGTGTAAGCAATAATTTGACAAAGTTTTAAGGCAATCTGCTGAACGGTATGGTATCGCATGAAATACGAACAAACAAACATTAATTTTTATATTATACTTCTGCCTCGTCCTTCGAAATTAGCGTAGAACATGTTAAGTATCGTGTAGTTATATGACGATATCACACTTAATTTGAGCATTTTTTACTTGGTAGCCACAACTCTTTGTTATCTTCATTCGTGTTTTAGTGCTTCGCCGTATCGAACGTACTTATCAGTTTATGGTAATAATTGTAATTTTGGTGAAAATATAACTAAAAGAAAGTATAATGATAAATATTACTCGTAATCAGAACGAAGGATTCATAAATTGGAATGAAAAATGCAGTGAAAAAAGAATAAGCGACGGAGTCGTCACGCACCTCTAGTGACAGCTTTACTTTGCAGATCACCCTCACGAGCCTTAAGACCACAAGGTTAGTAACTTATTGTTACAATTTTTTTAGTAAAATTATGCACAATATTGGGGACAGTTTCTTTGCGGCTGTCTCGTATCGGTACTTGGTTGAATAACTTATTGTTACAATTTGGATGGTAAATTATTATACCCTATGAATTCGATATTGCGAACAGTCTCACAGTCGGACAGTTTCTTTCCGGCAGTCTCGTATTGGAACTTGGTTGCAAACAGTACATACAAAAAAGTCTGTTTCTTACCAATTTCTATTTTCCTACTGTGATAGATGATGGGTCTGCTTGTAGTTGCATTTAATAAGCAACATGACCGTGTTTGCGTGCTTCCATTGGCGGTTGTCATTACCCAAAAAGTAGTTATGCGAACAGTACGGTATGACTTTTTCCTTATTATTGAAAAAGAACCTAAGGTCGACATCAAGAAATAATTTCTCGGCGTTGGGCAGTAAGCACCATTGCATAAAATTTATTAACTTTTGGTACTCAATTACTAATATAATTAAAAGGCGATAATACAAAAGACATATTAAGCGATGATATTGAACAATTAACAATATTTATTTTAAATATGAAATCTGATTGTAGCGTAGATAGAGATAATATTTCTACTTTCTTTCTAAAAAGGTATAGAAATTTACTAGTCCCTCACATTACATATATATGTAACCTTTCCTTTAAAACTGATAAATAATCCAAGTGTTTCTAACTAGTTGAAATTCACCCTATTTACAAGAGCGGTGATGTGGGCTGTGTCAATAACTATAGACCCATTTCCATTCTTCCCACTATGTCAAAAATTCTAAAAAAAGTAACAACAAGCGATTGACTAGAGAAACATGATCTGTTATCACATTGCCAATATGGTTTTCGATCTAAACGTTCAACTCAGGATGCAGTTCATGAATTAACAGATTTAGTTGTTACAAACCTTGACCGTAAAAAAAAGTAGTTGTTATATTCCTTGATATAGCTAAAGCATTTGACACAGTTTACGTCCCGCTTTTGTTGAATAGGCTAAAAGATCTTGGAATAAGAAATACACACCTGAAACTTTTCTCTGACTACTTAACGGATTGATATCAGAGGGTAAGGATTGGAGGTTGCTACAGTGTTGACCTTCCCATATCGTTCGGTGTACCGCAGGGTAGTGTGCTTGGTCACACGCTATTTCTTACATATATTAATACACTATGTAATCTAAAAATTCACAATGGGATGATCGTTGCGGATGACACGGCTCTTCTTTTCCAGGCAGATACATAGTCTAAGGTATTTAACATCGCACAATATGTGTTTTATTTAATAAATAAATAGCTAAAAGAATCTAAACTTACATTAAATGTCGTTAAAAT
Source organism: Parnassius smintheus behrii (assembly GCA_036936625.1). Taxonomy (NCBI): domain Eukaryota; kingdom Metazoa; phylum Arthropoda; class Insecta; order Lepidoptera; family Papilionidae; genus Parnassius; species Parnassius smintheus. Next base: position 12,753,772 of record JAUPFT010000005.1, on the reverse strand, counting down.
AAAATACATAGCATTTACTACCCAAAACATCAATGTATCTGAGTTAGAATACTTCCACATTAAAGCTCACTGCTGCTCCCAAATTGAAGGCCCTTGCTACTGTCCTATACTGTCTAGAACGAATTGCATAAAATATCTTGTCGTAATAATAGATAACACCCTAAGTTTTCACCTCCATATTAGCCTCGTAAGTAAAAGGATACATAAGTTAATTTATATTTTTAAAAATCTACGTCGTGTTGCAGATTTCAATGTTAGAAAAATGGTATATTTTGCACTGTGCCAATCATTGTTGACATATTGCATTACCATCTGGGGAGGGGCACCTAAAATTAAATATTAATAAAATATTGCAATCAGAAAGGGCTCAGAGGGCACTATTAAAAGTTAGCAATACTCTTCCATTCCGTTGTCCTACAACCGACCTTTATCAACCAACAGTGTAAATGTCAAAAAAGAAAAAAAAAAGAAACAAAATATTGCACACTACGCTGCTACAACATTATCTTATACAGCATGAGTCCTCCTATAATAATGACAAAAGAAGGAAATATGTAGTTTGTCCCAGTAGGCTTCTAAAGACAAAATTTTCGGACAAACATTTCTGCTTTCTGGGAGGTTACCTTTATAATAAATTACACACACACACACACACATGTACACATACACACTATTACACATATAGAAATAACTTAAAAAAACATATAGAATCTTTCCTTGTTGAAATATTTCTATTTCTTGTATTTCTCTTGTAGTATATTTGGAAATGTAAAACGTGCTATCCCTTAAGGTGAGGGCCTTGTGATCTATAACACAAGGTACTAACCGGTTACAGATAGAGATACGGTTGTAGATAGTTTTAACACACATGTCAAAACTATCTACAACCGTATTAGTTAAGAAATAATGTGAAAATATATACCTTTGTGAAGAGAAAAAAATGATTTATTATTGCATATAATGTGTGTGGTAGAGTGGATGAAGTGATACTTCTCGCTGAGGGGTCGATAGCTTTATTAACATCAACTCCGTAAAATTGTAACCACGGTGGCACCACCATCACTTAATTAATGCACCACCATCACTTAATGTCTAATCACAAGGGCAATTTCCCGTGCTAGAAACGTCCATTGTTGTCACGTCAGAAACCGAATAGACGCGCAGGCAACGGGATACTCAGAGGACGAAGAAGCCTTCATGAAGTATCAGCAGTCGAGCTCATTGAGACTGTCGCGCAGCATCGTCCGCAGCGTAGCGGGTGTCAATAGTTCCGATAGCAAATTATATAGGTACGGTCAAGTAATTAACTGCCTCGTTCTTCTAACTGTCGTGGGTGCGGTCACTTATCATGAGTTCCTATCCCCACCATATCCTATGAGGAGATCGAATCCCGGGTCGGGCCAAGAACGAGTTGTTGGGTTTTTCTGTCTTGAAGTTCTCTGTAGCGGCTTCCAGTCGGCAAGTTGGCGGTGTTTTTCACCCTTGTGCCTCGGAAAGCACGTAAAGCCTACTGTGATCGTGTACTGCGTAAGCTGGTCTCCGTTGGAACTGCTTGCCGTGGCCGGAGTTTGATCTGAAGGATATTATTTTGTACACAATTATATACATACTATAGATGCCCTATATAATGTCCTCCGTACCGAATTCCGGCCATGGCGGCCAGCCCCAACGGAGGTAAGCCATCGGCACAGAACAGAATAATAGTGCCCAAGTGTGTGCGCAAGCACAGGTGCACTCTCTGTTCCCTCACTCTCGTAATCCGATGGGACGGTAAGTCGACACAACTGGAGAGAGATCAGGCGCAGGATGCCCTATATATACATATAAGTTTACAGATTGTCTCAGTTTCACAAACAGAAGCCGATGATTACCAACGATCCCACCATTTTATCATTTATTCGAGGATATAAAATACTTACAGAAAACATGGCCGATTATTTCAGACTTAGTTCCGAAATTACAAAAAAATTCACTTAAAGAAAAAAGTAATTTTGTAAACGCCATAAGCAAATTACTTTCTTTGGAGGCCATTTCGAAATGCAAGCACTGTAGAAACCGTAAAATAAGGTTCACAAAAAAAGGCATGACTAAAATATAATAACAAGATGTTAGTTTTTAATTAAAATTCATGTTGATTCAAAGAAGTATCTCAGTTTTCAATTCAAACAGGATTGAAATTAATTTAATATTTTACCGTTGATTTAATTGGGCTTATTATATTTTTATTAAAATTATTAAACCCTTAGTACGTTTGCTCTCTTATTATCCTCTTGAGCACACTGTCCACAATTGGTTATCAAAGTCAGTAAATAATTATATATCTTAAATTTTGGCAGTACATACTAGGACTATACGCTTAAACAAATCATTTACTGGGTCAGGTAATTTATAAATGTTCATCAGTTTGGAAAAAATTCATCTCGGCGCTTTCAAGATTTCATTGATAGCGTTTCTTTAAAGGTTGCTATTAAAATATTTTAGCAGTTATATAAATTTAATAAGGAAATTTTTAGCGTAATTTTGACGTTTTATCAATTTATATCTTCAACTTTTTTCCTAGCTTCTTCTTACGTATGCGCTAAATTTGCTTTTACTTTCCACTATTCGATAAAGTCAGAAAAAACTGATAGTATTTTTGTCAGGAGATTTCGAGTTTCACAAAATTTGGGTTCAGTTCATAAACTTGTTATCAAGGTCGCTCCAGGTCGCTCATCGAGTTATGGAGAGGGCTATGCTCGGGGGTTTTTCTGCGTGATAAAATTAGAAATGAGGATATCCACAGTAGAACCAACGTGGCCGACCTAGCCCAACGTATTAGTAAGCTGAAGTGAGAATGGGCCGGCCATATGGCTCGAAGAACCGATAACCGATGGAGAAAAAGGTTCTCGAGTGGCAGCCTCGTACCGGTATGCTTATATATATGTATATGGCGTTTGTTTATATGGTATGTAATTACTATTTTTGACACGCTCTGTAGCCTAAGCGGTTTGATGGATTTCAACATATGACAAGACGTGAGATTCGTCTTAAAGGTGGAAGTGGCATAGGATAAAATATTTGAATTTCCTCTTTTCAGTGGACTTTATTAGGTAGTTGGATTTTTTAAATTACTTTTTTAACCATAGAGCTTGTTAATTTATGTTGCAATAGCGTAAAACCTGGTATTTGTAATACTGAAAACTGAATTAAATATCTACCAATAGATTGATCAGAGCTTGTGCAGCGATTTAAAGTAAGTGAATCGCATACTATTAACGACCGTGCACTCAGCAGTAATAAAGTTGTTTGTTCTCTTGTAAGTACAATATCCTAATGTGTGATCTTAACAGTTAAATGACAATAAGTAGATGCGTTCACCCATAGCCACCTACATCTATCTTCTAATAAGAATCAAAATGCAGATGTCACCTAGGTAAGATGAAATAATTCGTTTGCTTGGCATGCAAACACGGCAGTATAATGCTGCTATTTAACGCTAATAGTTTTTTCTAAGTAAGTATTGTAGTCGACGGATACTTGTAGCCAAATTCGACCAAAGAAGGCTACAGATGCATTTACACTTCTGCGAACTAAGATAAAAATGCCTCACAGCCTGTAATTACACTAGCTCTTCATATGTGGAGACCTGGAGACTGAAACATAATATTAAAAGCACTGCTATTTGCCGGCAGATAAAGATAAAAATGGAGGGTTTTATCCCGTGCGAGCGCCGTCCTTCTCCGATCGAGTCGACCTATATACGTTCAGCATGTTTCTATTTTACGTGAATGTATATGGCGTAAAGCACGAATATCAACTTCACATTTCATTTTCAAATAACGTTTTCCGTTGCAGGAGCGAATTGCCACGACATAGCTGTTAAAGTTTTTAATTTTTTTTGTGGGAGAGAGGGCAAACGAGCATACGGCTCACTGATGGTAATCACTGCCCATGAACATCTGCAAGACCAGTAAATTTGCAGATGCATTGCCGCCTTTTAAAAAAAGTAGGTTTTTTGCTTGAAGGCCTCTGAGTCGCATCGATCCAAAAAAAATCATTGGTAGCAGTCGATTTCACAATGTAATGTAAATTGCACAATGGTATTTGTGCCGGACGGGCGAAACTCTCCGGAGTAAATGTTGTCGAAGATACTTCGCGAGTCGCTCACGTCCTACACCTATAGGTTCCGGTGGGTACTCTCACCGCCGTCTTTGTGGGTGCCGCTGAGATATTGTGGACTGAGGTTCAAATCAAAATGCACGATTAATAAATACAAATACCAAGGTAGTGGCCAGCGATTCGACTGATTGATTAGTTGCGAAATTTTATAACTATTATTTATAGAGCACGGTTGTTCAACTACGGTTGTTCAACTACGGTTGTTCACTATCAGTTGGTCACTGTATATTTCAAAAGATTTCTTTAAATTGTACGGTAATATCAAAAATCTATTGGTAGTAGCTGGTTTTCTAACACTACTGACTAGCAGCTATTATCAACTAAACTAGTTGATTTTATCCCTTGTGTAACTGCGGATATCAGTTACCACTTTCACTATATGTAACTGCGAATATCAGTTACGACCTTTTTCGGCTAGCCAACACTTTCACTATATGTAACTGCGAATATCAGTTACGACCTTTTTCGGCTAGCTAACACTTTCACTATGTGTAACTGCGAATATCAGTTACGACCTTTTTCGGCTAGCTAACACTTTCACTATTCACTATATACTGCTACTAGTCACTTCAGCTACCACCGGATACCACTCACTTCACTTCACTTGTCACTGGTAGTTCTTCACACTACTACTGGTACTGGGTCCCGAGCCCCTAAGGTAGACCCCTAAGGTAGTATTGCCAAATACTTTACAGTGAGCCGCTTGCCATTTTCCGTTTTGCCTCTTTATTGCATAATTTTTTCACTATACAAATGGCATAAATTACAATATTTTCTATACTAAACTAATAGCTACACTAACATGTTATACATCATTAAAACGGTAGTCTAGTACTTTATTAGTATATCATAAAGGTTACTCAAAACATTAACATTGTAAAAAGTTATTAAACGAAATGTCCCAAATTTTCGTAATATTTGGGTACATTAATTCTTTGATTTTTCTATAACTACGAAATGCGTTTAATTATACAAAATATTCCTACACTTTCTTAATGTATAAGCCATATGCTAATTCAATGTCATATTTACAACTCTTTTAGAACATAAAATTATTTTCCTTATTTTTAGTATGAACTATTACGCAGTTAATTAAAAACTTTTAGAGAGTTCCACGATAAGACACGCTGTGATTGGTCGATTTTTCTTAATATAATAAAAGTTGTTTATATTACTTGTTATCAAAACGACATTCTATACAAATATACTGACTTATAAACATGCTAAACAACTATATTAATACACGTTTTCACCGTTTTGTCGGCAATTTTATTATTAATACAAAAACAATATTCTTTATTACTTCGTTTCTTAGCGATGTTAGGCCGTCGCGAACAGTATTATTACACAAAAATCGTTAAATATTTGTTTGTTATGTACAGGGTAATACTATAGCAACTTGTTCTCCATAATATGATTACTTCATAGCACACCCTGCTAACAACCAAACGAGGTTTCACTTGAGAATTCATTTGTTCTCCCATGGCCCTAAATTATAAATCTTACACTGAGATTCAATTTTCTTTATAATAAAAAAATATCTTTAAAAAGAAAAAGCCCAATTTTACGGATTTTATCGTGTTTAATTTTAACTTTTTAATTCCTGACGTTTCGAGTGCTTCACAGCATCCATGTTCACGGGGAGACCATACACCACGGTTGTTGTAAAGCTTCCAGAACTTCGAGAATTAAATCATTAAATTAAACGCGGTAAAATCTTTACAAATATTTTCATTTAAATATAAGAAATCATCATAAAAATATATATAAACCACCAAATTGTTACCAGTACGCATTAGTAACAACAGGCAGATATGTCCGTTTATCTTATGATTGTGCCCTATGTTAGTAAGTTCGTCGTTTGAACAATATCTAAATCATATTTCTTAAATTTAGGTGTGCCAAATTTTACTTATTATAAGTTGTGTTTAAGTCGCCTTATGGTTTTGAAGATTAATAACCGAAATTATGCTTAAATTGTAGCTGGCTGCCGCGATTAAATTAGTTAATACGTTGGAAAAGGCGCTCTTATCGCACCTTAACCATACCCTTGACTTGTAAGTAATTTAACAACTTTGCAGATTAATAAAAATAACAAGTATATAACAAATAAATATTACCCAATTATAAGCCTAAAGGAATAAAAAGATATTATGATATTATTTGAAATTTATATATGTTTTGTATGCATCTTTTATTGTATAAGGGTAATGAATGGGCACACGTTTTACCTAATTATATGTGGATGCTATGACTTATAGACTTTTACATTTATCCTCAATTAAGAATCTAAATGCAGATGTGTTGTAATGACTTAGGACTAAGATAGAATGCCTCGTTCCGAGTCAAAAGGATCTCAGAATCTCTACTAAGTGTGGAATCATATCAAAATCAAATCGTACGAAACACAATAGCATTAAGCTGCTATTTTACGGTGATATTCTGTGAGACCGATGTCCTTCCCCGGCCGGGCCAACCCATTCGTCCTACAACCATAATAAAGCTGCTTTATAATAAAGTTGCTCTACCACTTAAAATACTTACCTTTATATATTATGTAATAATTTTTGCGTATTTTAGTGCTCGTGTAATTACTGTATGACTTATTTGTCTAAGGTCATATTCACACAATACATTTGTTTTGTCGAGACAATGGTCCATATGTTAGGATCCGATAAGCTGCGCTGTAGTCTCTTCTATATTTCTGTATTTATCGACCAAAATGATTTAGCATTAACAAATAACGGTGGTTTAGTGCCGTAGAGGAAAATCAGTTCGAGTTATTAATACATATTATATTTACTCACGCAATGTAGTAAGTTAGTTCGAATACCATTAAAAGAAGTATAGGGCGGCCCCCTACTAGATGGAGTGTCGCTGCAGACCGTTTTGTGGCATACCTTGGGGCCCTGTGTTCAGCAATGGATTTATGATTGATGATGATAATGATGTTAAAACATCGAAGTGTATTCGGAATGAAATCATCTCGCCACCGGAACCGGAAAGGGCACAGCAATGGCGGACCAGCTAGCATTACTATAAAAATTCTATTTAAGCGCATGTTTGTCGTCAGGTGCCATATTATAAAGTTCAGATAAAAAGTTGAAGTATAAATTTTTTCAACCTTTTGATATATTGTTAAATCTAAGTTTTCGTCGAGCTTACGATTATATTTTTTATCGACTTAAAAAAGGCGTATATGAATGAATGAATTTGGCTAAATGTTTTGATATACTATCTAACTCGATAAGACTGATGTACGTTGAAACATTGTCCTGATTTTTTAATTTTTAATATTTTTACATCGATACCCCCTCCCTCCAGGATTTCCTCCTTTATCGTGGAGGCAGTTTACAAACATAAATTTCACAAGAACGTAAATCTAGAGCCGAAACCAGCTATGAACCGAGCCATCATGCGGGGTTCAAACCGGCAGCCCTCAGCACCGCAACTCAAGTCATCCATTGGCCACAGAACCGTCAATCAAATTCATAAAATACTTTTCATAGTGGAATCATATAAAATTTCAACCAGAACTTATTTTATTTAAAGCCTATTTATGTTTATTTCATTGTTTATATATGTGTACAATTTTTCAATACAATTTGATTTCTTATTAGCTTGCATTAGTAATTATTTTGAAAATAAAAAACTCCTCTATCAGTAACAAAAATAAATTTAATTTAAATTACTTTTTAAAAGTGCTCTACTGCCGTACAATTCACTCTTTTCGGAAATGTGCAAAAATAAAGCAAATAAAACAACATGTCAAAGCTTACTTAGCTCCACAAAAGTTCCCTTTGAGGTGACAGGAAATACACAAAACCTTAAAAAACGAAATCGTAATGTTGTTTATTAAAATTTATTTCTAATTTATTTCTAGTATAAAATATAGGATCCATGCGCGGTGCATTGCGCAATAGAAGGTTACGCAATTAACTAATAAATACTAAGTGTATTTCTTTTTTCTTACTACACCCTCATATTTGTTATTGTCGGTGATACCGGCACACGGTAAAGTTTCTATAAACTTATGATTGTACCGTAAGGTAATGTGTAATTAATGAATGTAATAATATATTAAATAAATAATAATAATAATAATAATTTAATTGTGAGTGCTATTAAACGTATTTTATATTAAAACATAATAAGTGCATTTCTGTATTTTGTTATCTCATTTCATTAAATTTAAAGAATATATAAAGTAGTTTTATTTAATTTAGAATGGCATGGTTTAGAACCTAAATGTCCAAATTACTTAAAATTTAAAGAAAGTCTATAAATTAGTCATCGGTTATAGTTATATTCGGCTTTTCATGTTAAAAGTCTAAAGATTCCATTGAAAAACTAAATGTTTTTCTATATTATCAGGAATATTTTATATAATATTACAAAATATAGAGAGATAATACCATAGGACACAAAATATTCACGTCAGCAATTCCTACGAGTTACAATACTGATTGTATCACACATTTTCTATTATTCTAAAGTTTTGATTAGCCATAATTTTAGCGTGAAATCGTAGTAAAAAAACGTTATCCTAAATTAAAAAACTTAGCACATGACACTTGCTCAAAGAAAAAAAAATAGTGGCTATAATAAAACCAATTTGGTAGAACAGTCTTTCAGTGGAACGTAACAAGACAGTAAAGCTCTGTACACCATGAATACCAAAATGGAAATCTAACTGTAACACAGACAGACACTGCTCAACTACTTTATTTTAATCAAATCAATCATTATCTCATAACTCCAAAATCAACTATGTACTATAGAAAAACAATTACCTTCAAATACGGACATTTCGTAGTGAGAGATGGTAAAAACAGCATTCATCGACTTACTAAACTGCTTTTCTGACAAATTCTTACGCAAATAACTATAACTATACATTTATTCATATGGCTTTTATGTTTAATTTCTGATTAAAATGTAGTTTTGTATCATAAAAATATAAATTATTCCGAAATTCAGTATGAACTAGTAGGACATGCGTAAAACATAGAACAGAATAAATTCCCATTAACAACAGCATTTGAATTACGCGTGGTGCATAGCTTCATTGTATAGATAAGATTTGAATGGGAAAATCATGTGCACCATTGTATTTCCGGTCTCAGGATCAACATCCGGACGTCCACGTCATTTTTTTTAAACTGTTTTTTTCAAAGAAGCAATTTAAAATTATTTTTTAAGAAATATAAGATGGATTAATTAAGAGTGTTTCTTTTATATAAGGCTATTCATATTGTCGTATAAGTTCAATATAGTTATAACTGAGGTATTTAGGAACACAAAATTTCTTCACCTTGACGTGTAGATAGTAAAGCACTACTTATTTAACGCTTCGCCTGATGAGGCGTGCAACACTACTTAAAGACGCTTCGCGTTACGAGGCGTATAACACTGACCTCTATGTATACAAGTACGCTGGACTGGCTATACCATACAAAATGACTGTGCCAATTTGAAGCGCCGCTAAAGGATGTATTGAAAAATAAAATTGACATAATATGCCAAAGTCTGCTGTCTTATTTATATTGTCATATTTAAAAAAATTGTATTTTGAACTTTTAAACAAAAAAATGAAAGTATTTTATATTGTTTGATTGTGTATAATATTAGTTTCATATTAAGAATTATTTTTAATAAAAATGAGAGTGAGCGTAATCTGTAAAACTCGTTACTAAAAGGGAAGCCATATAACATTATACAAGTAAGTGGATTTGCAGCTAGTATTTAACTAATTTAAACTATTTGATAATATAAGTACTTAAAATTTTGTTACTAATCTTAATATCATATATACCAAAATGTTTGGCTGTATATTACTGAGTTTTGATAAACAATAACATTCAATAGGGTTGTCGAGTTCCTTGTCTATAATACTTATCGATGTTCTTTCCTACCCATATCTGTTAACAAGCAAAGTCGCCAACAACAGATGACTATAAATGTTTATTAATTAACTGGTTCGAGACTAACATTATGGCTTAAAAGCATAAATATTGTGAATTGGCGTCCGAAACAAAATGATCATATTTGTTCCAAACATTTCACAGACGACTGTTTTATTAGACATGAGAACTGCACCACTTTGAAAAAGTGCAGTATACCGAATATATTTTCTGGTAGTATCAGTACCAGTAAGTTTAAAGGTATTAGATTATTATTTGGAATGTTTTTTTTATTTCTTCTGTCCTCATTTTCCACCAAAATCAAGGGCCATAGCCAAGTTTCGAAAGGTCGCCTGTTGATGTCGAGCCACGTTGGATGTGTGTTAGTGGGCTGCGGCTAGAGGAGATTCCTCTCCCTGTACCGCTGTAGTTGAGGTGGAGTAGTAAGGGAAGAGGAGTGTTAGTATGGCGATTGGCGATGCGCCATTCGACTATCTTTCGTGAATTTAGTGAGGCTGCACCACTTGATGTTTCCAAGTGCTCGTTTTTCTCTGGTTCCATTCACATATCGGGCTCGTGGAGTCCGTAGTGCAGTTAGAGTTAGAGGCCGCGAAGGACAGTGTGGCTTGTATTTCTGGTGCGCCTTATCTGAGAAAGAAAACGGGGAGGAGAAGTCAGCAACTAAGGAGGGGCTGCCATTGGGCGGCTGGCGCGAGAGGGGCCGCGGATGTGCATGAAAGCGTTTCCGTGGCCCTGCGAATTTGCGGCGGAGGTAGAACACCATGAGGTTTTAGTAAGTGCGATCTAGAGATTTAATTCTCTCTTAATTGCAGGCATGTAATAGTATGAGTACATATTTGTGCTATTTGCTGTAGAGACTACTGGTCCGTGGGGTGCACGTGCGGTGTAGTTTCTAAAAGACTGTATCTGCGACTGATCATTACTGCTGGTAATAAGAAGTTGTTTAGTTTGTTGCTTCCTCGCTTGAAGGCTAAGTATAGCCATTCAGAGAGGACACGTAGCCAGCATTCTTGGGACGATATCACGGAAAGTAGGACTGTATGATGATTTCAGTTATTTTTTTAATATTGTAATTTTAATTTCGAAAATGACGTAAATAACTAATAACTATGTAATTCAAAGTTTATTTTTTTATATTATCTTGCTAGCTCATACCCGCCGCATTGCTGCCACTGAAGTAATAATTGTGGAAATATCGTTAAAAATGTGGAACATTCCTAAATGTGGTGTGGAATGTGGTATCATTCCTAAATATTGTATAATTAGGAATGATAATACAATCATTGAAATATAATGATATATAACTTTCTATAACTTTCAAATAAATAGTAAGTATAATACACACGCCACTTAGTGTCAGTTACTTGTACCATGCGTATAACCTTCGCACAAGTGCAACCAATAAGTTAACTAAGTTTTAACGCAATCTTTTGAACGGTATGGCATCGTAGAAAGTACGAACAAACATACATTTTTATATAGTAGAAAATATTTTACTGTTTATATACAGACCTGTAGTTGATTAAAATAAGCGTTAATTTAGCAGCTGATTTGTTTTTCTGTATAATACTAGAACTAAATGAACGATTGACAATAAATTATTTTAAAAATTATGTTTTTTTATTTTTATTTTGTGTAGATAGTTTAATCTTAATAATTTTTTAGTTGAATGGTCTAAGGGCTACGACGGCTATCCGAGTACAGAACTAGAGTACAAAACTAATCCAACTGTAGAGATGTTTAAGACAGGGTGACGTAATATCCCCAAAATACTTTACCGCTGCGTTGGAAGACGTCTTCAAGCTACTGGACTGGAAAGGATACGGTTATGGAGTGTAGAAGTAAGGAGTACCAACTCCCATAGTAGAAAAGTTGAAAAAATGGCCATCTGTAAGGAGTAAATAACAGCTCAAAAACTCTCCACGACAGCGCTGGAGTAGCTACTGGGATAAAATGAACTTAGCAGTTGTCGACAGTTTAAGTGTGGTGCTAAACTGCTCAGTAGCTCTAAAATCTAAAATAATTTTATTTAGTAAATATAACCTCGAAAAATTCGTCTATCCCACTAATATTTTTCGGTGCGTTCTTTAAAATTTACCTCGTAGTTATAGTGGCGTCACCCTTATTTAATGGTTTTTATAGACACTTTTTAATACACAGTCTGTAAGTCCTTACTTCTACACTCCGAAGATACGGTATTAACGTCAATGGCATGTACGTCACTCATCTTCGATTTGTCGACAATATATTCTTTATGGCAGAATCGCTGAAGGACGTACACACTATGTTCAATAACCTCAATAGTGTCTCTCAACGGATAGGTCTTAAGATGAACATGGACAAAAAAAAGTCATATGTAATGTCCATGTCACACATATGCCGGTGGTTTTGGGAGCACTTAGCTGAAGTTGTTGCCGAGTATTTTTACTTGGGACAAATAGTCCGACGGGTAGGTAAGTTCAACTTCGACCGACAGGTCAATCGATGGATTCAACTCGTCAGGAATACCTCAAAACTAGATTGTACAACCAGTCCGTGTTGCCAGTGATGACCTATGGATCTGAGACGGGGTCTTTCACTGCTGGCCGTTGAGGAAGCTCGAAGTCGCTCAGCGAGCTGTGAAGAGGGCTATGCTTAGGGGTTCAAACCTAGAAATAGAAATAGAAACTTTTTTATTCAGTGTAGATTATATAAATACTTATTGAAAGTCACTTTTATAATTTACCACTGGTTCGCAAAAAAAAACCTCTGTCCTGGGAAGAACCAGCAAGAAACCCAGCGGGACTATTTTTTTAAAATAATAGCTTACAATCATGTTTACAATCAATAACACAAGACAAATTTGAAATAGCTTGGTAGCGATCACCCTTCCCAGGGGTTATTATCATCTATAAATTCCTTAATATTATAATAACCCTTTTTATACAAACTTAGTTTAATAACATTTTTAAACTTTGTGTATGACAAATTTTGTATATTTTCTGGGATTTTGTTGTGTGTAAAAGCGTATACATCGCCCCAAGAATGAATTACTGACTCGGTGGAGTCGAATAACTGGTACTACCAGCTTGTGTCTGCTCCTAGTATTTACAGAATGAATATCACTTATTTTCGCAAAACTACTTTAATTTTTGTGTACGTACATTACATTTTCATAAATGTATTGAGAGGCCAGAGTTAATATATTAATTTCCTTAAATTTTTGTCTCAGTGACTCTTTTGGTTTTAAATTATATATTGCTCTCATGGCCCTCTTCTTTAAAATAAATATAATTTCAGTGTCAGTCGCGTGTCCCCATAGCAAAATACCATACGACATAATGCTATGGAAATAACTAAAGTAAACTATTCTAGCTGTTTCAACACTGGTAAGAGTTCTAATCTTTTTTACAGCATATGCTGCAGAACTAAGTCTGCTAGCTAGTTTTGATATATGGGGGAGCCATTGAAGCTTTGCGTCCAGTGTGATTCCAAGAAAAATGGTGGTATCAACAAGACTCAGTTCCTCCTCATTTAAAATTACATTAGTATTGACATGTTTAACATTAGGAGTTAAGAATTTCATACATTTAGTTTTAGTTCCATTCAAATGCAAATTATTAACATTAAACCAATTGACTAACTTAGCTATAGCATTATTTACTTCGTCGTAATTTAATAACTGTCGTTTTAATTTGAAAATTAATGAAGTATCATCAGCAAATAATACTATATCATGGTTATCCCCAAATATGTAAGGTAAGTCATTAATATATACAAGAAACAGAAAGGGGCCGAGAATTGAGCCCTGAGGCATGCCCATTTGTACAATCGACCCGGAAGAACTCATACTATTAATAACAACTTTTTGTGTTCTGTCACTTAAATATGAAATAATTAATTTAAGAGCATCATTTCTTACACCGTATTGTTGAAGTTTCCTGATTAGTGTTTCATGGTGAACACAATCGAAGGCTTTGGATAGGTCACAGAAAGAACACACCCAAAGCATCCTGTGAATTCTCATATGCATTAAATATATATTTAATCAGCTCAACACCAGCATCATGTTCGAGCGACCCCTTGTGAAACCAAATTGATTTTTATGAAGTAATTTATTTACAATAAAAAAATTAACAACTGATCAAGAATAATTTTTTCAAAAATTTTACTAAGTGTTGGCAGTACAGAAATAGGTCTAAAATTAGCGGGGTCCAATGTACTACCAGATTTAAATAAAGGTATTACTTTACTATGCTTCAATAAATCAGGAAACACACCAGATTTGATACTACTATTAAAATAATAGATAGTTGAGGTGCGATTGTATCTATTTTAGACGCAATAACTTCAACAGAAATCCCCCACAGATCGGCGGTTCTCTTAATATCAATAGTCTTAAAATATTTTACAATATCTTTTGATGAAACTTTATGAAATGTAAAATTCTTTGTACACACATTTACATTTTGTTTAACCTGTACGCCAAGCCATGCTCACTTTCGATCGCGCAATACCAACCTTACGCCCGCCAAGTAGTGATCGAATTAGATCAGAATTATGTAAACATGTCTACCTATGAAAAAACTATTTTTTCGTTTTAAACAAAACCAAAGACACTATGCAATAGATATTAGTATCAAAGACAAAGATATGCTCTTTTATTTTAAACCATAACCTGGCAATGTTTCTTAGAAAAAAAAAAAAAGAAATCACTCTGAACTTCCGGCGTTCCACGTGTCACTTTGATGAAGGTCCGTCCGTCTTTTTTATAGAATTTTATATTTGTGTCTGGACTAAAAACGAAAGTATTATACTTTTTTATATTCCTTGTAATATAGTCAACACGTAGATATGTAATTTGTGGTATAAAAAGTGAAAAGTAAATTGCCAAAAGTACTTCAAATTCCGAAAGGCCTGTTTTGGCGGGCGGGTTATAAATGTGTTATTTTTCAAATTCTCATTTATTTTTAGTGTAAAATGTAAGTAAAAATAGTTTTCCTACATATTTTGAAATAACATGACGTTGTATTTATTTCAAATTCACACGAACATATTTTAGAAATATTGTTCGAAATGTCACAGATAAAATATTATTTTATTTTTTTTTTTTAATTTTTTAATATTTTAATATTTTGGTATGAGTAACGAATGGAAACACATAAAACATAAAATATACATATTTCCAAACAATTTCATATAAATTTCTCCAAAAACAAAGGTGTAGAATTCAAATTAGTAGTAATTTTGTCACTAAAATTGAAGTTTATACTACTATTATGCTATACAGTGTAATTTATATACTTTATTACAATTTCTAGCAACCAAAAATAATTTTATTCGATAGTTTATACATTCAACAAGACTTCCTGTAAGTTTTATCCATAAATATTGTCTCAAAGTGAAAATATAGCAAAATTTGCAATATTGCAAAAAATTCCCTAACCTAGAAATTTTCCCGCCAAAAAGGTCCCGAGTGAACGGGAGTGTAACATGGCGCGCGCTCGCTTGGCGTACAGGTTAAGTAATGATTCGGCGACGGTAGGAGAAGAATTCAGTGACTTAGTGGTTAAGATCGGAATATCAGTAAAATATTTCTCAAAAACCATTGCAACGTCCTGATCTAATTTAGTTAATTTATTGTTAGAACTTAACTGGTAGTTTGAATTGCGAGATTTGACCTTACCAGTTTTACTATTAATTATACTCCATGTCATTTTAATTTTATTGGAAGCAGTTTTTATTTTGTTGCTTAAATACAATGACTTGGCTAAGGAGCACACTCTTTTAAATATTTTGGAATATTTTTTTACATATTCCCTAAATTCGACGCTAGGATTATATGACCTTTCATTGTAAAGTTCATATAACCTTTGTCTATTCTTGTGGACTCCTACTGTCGCCCATTCATTAAATGCTTTACGATTATTCAAGGAAAATGTTTTAGAAGTAAAAGTGTTATTAAATTCATTGCAAATGAGCTTAAATAATGTTGCATACAAAAAAATTGGATTATTTTGGTGTGAAAGTAATGGAAGTTTTTTTACTATGTTACTTCTAAACTTCTCCAAACGATGTGCATTTACTGGAACAAACACTACTTTTTTATCTACTTGCTTTTTGTGAACATAAGGTAATGAAACAAATTGTCCACAGTGATCAGAGCTCAATTTTTGAATTATACATTTATTGAACGGCTTAACATTTGTAAAAATGTTATCTATACATGTTGCACTAGATTCAGCAATACGTGTTGGCTCCAAAAATAAATTAAAAAGACCATAAGATTTAAACAATGATCTAAATTTAATATTAGTGGAGCAAGCTTCTAGGAGATTGATATTAAATTCTCCACATATTACAACAGATTTATTCTGTTTATTAAGCTTAGCGAAAACTTCCTCCATAATTTTTTCAAAAGTATCATATAACGAACATAGGGGTCTGTAAACGCTCACAACAATGAGGTGCTCAAACTCAACATATGCTATTTCTACAGTTCGCTCAACAGAGAGGCTCACAATATCCTTACGTTCTTGATATGATAATAATTTACTAGCTAAAATTAAGGAGCCACCTCTTAAAATCGTTTCTCTTTTGAATGAACTGAGCACCTGGTGATTACTAAAGTTAAACATTAAATTATGAGCTTTTAACCAATGTTCAGTAATACATAAAATATGAATATTGTTGCTATTTAAAAACAATTCAATTTCTAGCTCTTTGCCTATCATGCCTTGTATATTCTGATGCACCAGGTGTAAACAATTTTTATTATCATTTTCTGCAGTTAGAATGGACCTAGGAATGAGGATATCTGCAGCAAAACCAGAGTGACCGACATCGACCAATGGATTAGTACGCTGAAGTGGAAATTGACCAGCCATATAGCCCGAAGAACCGAATACCGACGGGGAAAAAAGGTTCACGAGTGGTAGCCCCATACCGGCAGGTGAAGTGTAGAACGTTCCCCCACTAGATGGAGTTAAAACCTGCTAAGACATGCAGGAAGTTGATGGATTCAGGTAGCTCAAGACCATGCTTTGTGGCATTCCTTGGGGGAAGCCTATTTTCAGCAGTGGACTTGTGAATGGTTTTAATGATGATGAATGATAATGGCGTTATATTAATATGATACATAAATAGAATGGACGTTACGGGTAGAGTCCATCTATCCACAGAGTCCTTTCTATTTATTTAGGTATAGGTAGGGTATAGAATTTTTATCGATATAATTTGATACACTGTCTTATCCCTATTATTAGTTCCGTGGACGTGCACTTTTACTGTCAGCGCCGAAATGGCGGAAATCAAATCGCTTCATCATGTCACGTCTATAGCCACTTGTATATATAGAGGTCAGTGGCGTATAATGAGTGAATAAAGAATTGTTGTAAAAATTTTCAGGTTCTAAATAACACTGATGGAAATAAGTAATAATCCTTTGTTTAACCCTGATCAAATTCTTTGGGATTTTTTTATACGTTCAATTTGTTTGTTTCAGCAATTACAACTGTTTATTTAACTTGCAATGTATGTAAAAGTAAATTAAGTAATGATAGTGTCTTTTTAGTGCCGTATAGTGGCGGTTAAGAATATGCAATACCCCATATATTCCCGTAGGTGTCGTAAAAGGCGACAGAGGGAAACAAGCAGGAGATGGGCAGCAGCATCTTCCTGAAAACAGCAACTGTACGACAAAAAAAACTGCGGTTGCCAACCCGCTCGCCAAGCGTGGCAACTATGGCAATATACCCCCATGAACAATTAAAGATCTACGAAGTGGAAGAGGCAGCCATTTGAGCTGAGAACGGAATGAAGAAACGTGATCGAATTTACGTAAGCCAAAGATAAGGCGAATACAATTATTGAGAAGACGATCCAGTTTGTTAAGAAGTTCTTGAGAGGCATCAGCATAGCATACATCTGCATAATCTAGTATTGGTAATATGAGCGTTTGAACCAACATTACCTTTGTTCTCACTGGAAGAAAATTCTTGAGTCGATACAGACAACGCAAGGTGTTGATAACTTTTTTGCTTACTTCCGTGACTTGCGGCCGCCAACTTAGACTGCTGTCAATGATAAGTCCTAGATTTTTCACAGTAGCTGAATAAGGTATGACAGCATTATTAAAATTTACAGGTGGCAGTGAATTTAAATCTAATGTAGATAAGCGAAAGATACTTCCAACTATAATTGCCTGGCACTTGGTAGGGTTAACAGTAATACCGAATTTGCTAGACCAATCAGAGATACGAGTGAGATCAGAGTTTAGTTCAGTGATCGCATCTTCGATATCGTTAACATCAGACTGAGCATATATTTGTAAGTCATCGGCATAGAGATGGTACGTGCAGCGAATGTGAGATGTAATGAGATTTATAAAAATTGAAAACAAAAGAGGTGAGAGAATTCCGCCTTGAGGAACGCCAGCAACCAGCGTGCACCAGTCAGAAATAACTAGACCCACGCAAACAGCCTGCTGACGTCCCTGAAGATAGGATGCGAACCATTCCCGCGCTGATGAGGAGAAACCAATGTGAGAAAGTATTGTAAGAAGGATGTCATGATCAACAGCATTAAAAGCGTTTGAGAAATCTATTAAAACTAACACAGTTAATTTTGACTCCTCCATACCTATACGTAAATCTTCCGTAACTTCAAGCGGGGCTGTTGTTGTACTATGTCCTGGCCTGAAACCTGATTGATAGCTACTTAAAAAGTTATTTTTAAAAACGTAGTCAGAAATTTGTCTGTGAGCAACAGCTTCAAGTACATTTGATAAAAAAGGAAGAATAGAGATAGGACGAAAGTCAGAAACAGAACTAGGATTATTTATTTTTGGAAGTGGGAGAATAAAAGGATTTCGCCATAGTGAAGGAAAAACCCCAGTATTTAATGAAAAATTTACTATGTGGGTAAGTACTGGTAAGACATAATCGAGGATGAGATTGATCATGATTCTGCTCACATCATCAGAGCCTACTGCGGCGGACTTGATGGAAGAAATTGACTTTTTTATATCCTCATCAGTAACGGGAGAAAAATTGAAAGAGCTTTTGTAAAATTTGGAAGAGAATTAACATGGGCAATAGTAGTAGATTTAATTGACGAATGCAGCTGTGGTGCAGTAGAAAAGTATGTATTAAGTTGATTAACAGAGAAGATTGAAGGATCAAAGTTAGAAGCAGGTTTACCTATCCCGATTGATTTTAAAAATTTCCACGAATCAGCCATAGAAGCGTTAAGGATATTTCGATGAATATAACGGCGTTTAGCGGCCCGCACCATCTGATTACACCGATTCCTAGCGGCTTTGAATCGAGTCCAGTTAGTAGTAGTAACAGTACACCGATTACTCTTATATTTACTAAATTTTCGATCACGCTTTGCCATAGCCCTGCGGATATCCTCAGTAATCCACGGCGCAGGAGATCGTTTCAGTCTGACTTTGTGTGGAGGAGCGTGTTTATCAAACAACTTCTGTATATTTGAATTAAAAAGAGCTACTTTTTCGTCAACACTCTCTACGCTGAAAATATCACTCCAATCTATACTACAAGCACCTTGCTGAAGTTCTTCAACATTAAGTCTCGCTAGATTATGCAGATGCACCATCACATGATTGACCTTAGGACATTTAATCCTATAAGAAATATACAGTAAATCGTGCCGCGAAAACCCAGGCGCGGAGAGTTGACCGTGGCCAACGACATGGTCTTCAGAAGCGACCACTATTAAATCTATTAAAGAATCAGCAGTATCAAGATTGTGGTGTGTGGGGTCGAGAGGAAGAAGTGACAAATTAAAGGAGTTCATAACTGTATACAATTCACGTGACCTCGCAGAGTTACAGAGAATATCGGTATTGAAGTCTCCCATTATAATAAAGTGCTGATAATCAGAGCCGATAGAAAAAGAGCCGATTCAAGGTCACAAAAATAATTAACCCCTGGTGGACAGTAAATTGCACCGAGAACAGTCTTAGTCCCACTGATGGTAATCTCCAAGAACATGTATTCTATTGTACCAGAATAAACAGAAGAAGAAGCACATAATTGTTTATAAGGTATACCATTACGCGCCCGGGTGCTCCCACTGCGAGGATGGACCGGAGGACACGGTGGAACACACCGTGGAGGTGTGCCCTGCTTGGGCGGAGCACCGCCGTGTCCTCGTAGCGGCGATAGGCGGCGGCGACCTCTCGCGTCCGGCCCTGGTCGAAGCCATGGTCCGGAGCGAGACGGAATGGGATGCCTCCACCACCTTCCTTCTAGCAAAGGAGGTGGCGGAGCGGGAGAAGGAGAGAGCAGCAGCTTTCCTCCCCGGCCGCCGCGGGAGACGCCCTGGGCGTCGGGGGCTACGTCGTGTCCCCCGGCCACCGTAGGCGCGGGCCTGTGGACGGCGAGCAATGGATAGCTCGCCGTCCGTCCGTCTAACGACGACAGGCCGTGTCGACGGCGCGTTTTGTTCCACGCGCGCCTCAAAGAGCTGTCAGCAGCGTGAAGGGGCCCACAAGGGCCGACGCCTGCCGGGGCTGCGGGCTGTTCGAAAGAGATACCGCGGCTCCGGAACGTAAGGGCACTGAAGGAACACGGATGGTTTTTAGTCAGTAAAAGTCTGACACTCCCTTACGTTCCACCCAGAGCGAAAGGCGTCATTAGATGATTTTCCATCCGCAAAAAAAAATACCATTACGTAGGTATACCGCTACACCACCACCCCTTTTGCCCGTACGATCATTTCTTAAGAGGACAAAACCAGGTATTCCAAAGGAGGTGGACGGTAAGGTAGGTTTTAACCAGCTTTCCGAAACAAGTATCGCAGAAATAGACTGATTATGAAAAGTATCAACAAGTTCATTATAATGTTGCGGAATGCTCTGAGCGTTAATGTAACAAACGTTAAAGTTATTACTCAAACCATGAAACTTTTGAGTAAGCAGATAACGAAGAGTAGTAGGTTCCGAAAAAAAGTCATTTAGTGAAAAAAAAAAGAAGAATCTGAATCAGCAGAGAGAAATAGTTCATTGGTATCAGAATCTGTCATAATATATGATTATACTTATGATATATGTATATATATTATTTATATAAAGTATATATATATATATATATATATATATATATATATATATATATATATATATATATATATGTATATATAGTCTAAAAAATAAAAAAAAACCCTATTAACTGATAATTGCACTGCAAACAAACGCGCCGGTAAACTGTTTACAAAAAGAAAAATTAAAGTACTACACGAAAACAACTAGTAATTCTTACTACAAGAAAGTATCTAATTTTAATTATTTACAATTGCAAAGACAACAAAAATCATACGTATTGAAAAAAAAAGGAAAAAAAAACATATGTTAATCACTACGAGAAGTGGTAATTTAAACGAAAAAAAAAACTCTAAAGCGTAATTTCACGAAATTTAAGGTTCAGATTAGTCTGTACTATTACTAGTGTTGCAAACCAGCTTAGTAACCGGTTGCGGAGAACAAAAGGATCAAATACAAAAGCGCCCAGTGACGTACACAGTACACACATCAGTAGTAGTAATTAATAAGCCGTCGAAGTGTAAACAAAGTATTACCACTATCCCGAGAATGTTTACTTATTTCTGAATGCTCGTCGGGTTCTTGGCTGCTCGCTACGGGAAACTACACTACTAGTTCCTGCCTTCACTTGTTCTGGCTCCTCGTTGCATCCAGCTTTATGAAGATCGCGCAGTAGTGCATCCAGGTCATTAGCGCTAAAGATCTGTCAGCCAGTAAGAGCCAACTGTCAAAGCTGAAGACTGAGTGTGGCAGCATCGTTTCCGGGACACCTGAGATTTTGAGTGAGATTGAGAGGTTCTATGGGCAGCTGTACACATCATCGTTGAAGCCACACCCAAGTGTGAGTAACGATCCGAGAGCAAGTCTTATCCGACACTATTCCGATGATATCCCGGACGTCAGTCTAAGCGAGATTAGAATGGCTCTCCAGTACCTTAAAAACGGCAGGGCCCCAGGTGAGGATGGAATTACAGCGGAGCTTCTGAAAGCGGGTGGAACACCGGTACTTGAAGTCCTTCAGAAGCTCTTCAATTCCGTCCTCCATGGTGGCACTAGAGAGAGGTGTCCAGAGGCGTGAAACAGAAGTGCGGTGGTCTTGTTCTTTAAGAAAGGCGACAACGCTCTCTTGAAGAACTACAGACCGATTTTCCTTTTGAGCCGCGTCTACGTGCTGTTTTCGAGAGTCATTACGAATCGTCTCGCACGCAGACTCGACGACTTCCAGCCTCTCGAACAAGCCGGTTTCCACATACCCTGCCACATAGATACCCTGCGGCAGATTGTACGGAAGACTGAAGAGTACAATCTGCCACTTTGCCTGGCGTATGTGGACTATGAGAAAGCCTTTGATTCCTTCGAAATTTGGGCGGAGCTACAGTCCCTTCAGCGGTGCCAAGTTGACTGTCGGTATATCGAAGTGCTGAAGTGTTTCTACAGTGGGACTACGATGGCTATCCAAGTACAAAACCAGAGCTCGAAACCTATCCAACTACAGAGAGGTGTAAGACAGGGCGACGTTATATCCCCGAAACTCTTCACCGCTGCATTAGAAGACGTTTTCAAGCTACTAGACTGGAAAGGATACGGTATTAACATCAATGGCGAGTCCATCACTCACCGTCGATTTACCGACGATATAGTCCTTATGGAAGAATCGCTAGAGGACTTAAGCACTACGCTCAATGACCTCAATAGTGCCTCCCAACGGATAGGTCTTAAGATGAATATGGACAAAACAAAGAACGTGTTTAATGTCCATTTCACACCTATGCCGGTAGTTGTTGGGAGCACTATGCTCGAAGTTGTTGACGAGTACGTTTACCTGGGACAAATAGTCTGACTAGGTAAGTCCAACTTCGACCGAGAGGTCAATCGACGGATTCAACTTGGCTGGGCAGCGTTCGGGAAATTACGACATATCTTCTCGTCAGGTATACCTCAATCTCTAAAAACTAGATTGTACAACCGGTGCGTGTTGCCAGTGATGACTTACGGATCTGAGACTTGGTCCTATGAGGACGCTTAAGGTCGCTCAGCGAGCTATGGAGAGGGCTATGCTCGGAGTTTCTCTTTGTGATAGACTCAGAAATGAGGATATCCGCAGTAAAACCAGAGTGACCGACATAGCCCAACGGATTAGTAAGCTGAAGTGGCAATGGGCCGGCCATATAGCTCGAAGAACCGATAACCAATGGGGAAGAAAGGTTCTCGAGTGGCAGCCTCGTACCGGTAGGCGTAGTGTAGGACGACCCCCCCACTAGATGGAGTGACGACCTGGTAAGATATGCAGGAAGTCGATGGATGCGGGTGGCTCAGGACCGTGCTTTGTGGCATTACTTGGGGGAGGCCTATGTTCAGCAGTGGACTTGTGAAGGGCTGTGATGATGATGATGATGATGATGTCTTTTTAAAATAATTAGTATGATTAAAATAATTTGTCTTTTGTAAGTTCGTCAATAAGAACCACATAGGTGTAAAAAGTTAAGTATTTTTGAATTGAAATACGAAGCGTGAGAAACTTGCGGGTTATCAGCGCATGAAATAATAATAAAAATCTATTGCTGTTCTTTTTTTTAGGAGATAAAGACCAATAGTACACGTTTGGACCAGAAAACGGAACAAAAATGGTGTAGCGCTGATTGTTGCAATAAGGTGTATGTAGGCAAGGCTTTTAAAATTGTGAGTGAAAAACCATCAGAAGACTTATCATAGTGCGTTAAACGAAAAAAAAATGGTGACAATGTCATAATTTTTAAATTGATTGTCAACAAGTCACAAGTCTGGAAGTAGCCGCAATATTATAACAACCTGTTGATCCCAAATACTCCTAAGTGTTTGATATTAGATTACTCGTAAACATGATATCTATTTGCTAGTTGCCATAATTTTACATGTTGATCACGAATTGTGCCGATTAAGCTCTTAATATTCGAATATTGTAAACACGTTGTGAAGCGTAATGAAGACACTGACTCCACTGTATAATTGTTATTGCTGAGAAAACCAAGGTGTCGTACTTTCAACCAACAGATTTATTTTGACTATCCTATAAAAGAAGTAGCGTTTAGAATAAGATTCATTATAATATAGAATCTCATCGTAGTAATGTAATCAACTAGTTAAGGAAGTTATTATTGCACTGAACTAGTTTTAATTCAATATTGTAATGAAATAGTAATAAATATGACATGAAGAAATATTTAGTTGTTTTTAAAAAGCAAAATAAAAATGTTAATTGCAGATGTCTGTACATTTTGTATTCTTGTAACGAAATTGATGGAGAGGGACTAAAAATAAGTTATTGTATTACATTTCTATCATTTCTAGAATTGTCTGTCTGTCAGTGTGTTGTTTGTTAACTTATCTAGTATAAAGTAATGATTTATATCAAAATAATCTTTATGAAAAATGAGAAGCGTATCTTGGTTTTGAATTTAATCTTTGTTTTATTAAAATGGGTTCATCCAGTTAATAGGTATGATTAATGTTCTGAAGTAAGGCACGAAGTATAGGTACAAATTTGTTTAATGGGTGTTGAGTGACAAAGGGCATTTTTTTAATTAAATAATGTAAAATTGTGCTAAATAAAATAATCTATCTAAATGCAGTAAGCAAAAATAATAACGAATAACGTAATTAATATTTATAAAAATATATATAAACCCTTATATTTTAGTGAAAAAGTACAATAGTTAACCAATGTCATCGATAGATGGTGTTGTACAAATAGTTTTTATAATGAAATAAGTAGGTTTGCTTATAATTTTTTTCTTAACCGCCGAGTACCCACGACATGGTAATTAAATTTTTAAATGAGCTTAACATTTTCTTTGGTTTCGGCGAGGACCATAGGAGCTTGGCATATGTACCTATATTATCTTTCCTTTTGCAGTTCCAAAAAGTTTTTAAAATTTACATTGTCGTAAAATTGAAAAATACCATTACACGATTTTGAGTTGTTTTAATTTTAGGTAAGTACCTATTCCTATCCTTTCTTTTCTAAATATCATCCAATTTTTATCTTACTCTAATAATAAATTAACTACTATAATTTTATATAGGTAGATAGCGCTATAAGTATTTTCAAGCACGATAAGGTTTAATTACATATGAAAGGCAGCAAGATAGTACCGTCCTGACCATTTATTCTCTTTAGTTTAAAATTTGAATTTAGTAACAAAGTGCGGTAATTAATTTATGTTTTTATATGCTAAGTTAATAGTAAAAGTTTTTCTTTATTTCATTTGCAAATAGCGTTCATAAAATTTCATTTATATTGGACATAAGTTAAAACGAACAGGGCGATTGACTGTATTTTAAAAAATAAATAATACGTATTTTGCGATTTTAAAATAACCCGTTACAGCACGGGCGGCAGGGGCAGAGGGTGTGAAATTTTGTATGGAGATTAAATGTTTTGGTATTTCTTAAAACAACCCCTTATCGGGGAGGGAGAAGGGGATAGGTAATGTTCAATTTGTAGGGAGAAAACATTTAATGCTTTAAAGTAATTAAATAGTAAAATTTACCTATTACGGTTTTAAAACAAGGGTGCAAATTTTGTAATAAATATTGTTATAAAAATTTTTGTATTAAGTCTTATAGCTCAAACTGCTGGACGTAGATGCGTGAAATCGGGACAATAACTAACTACCTTTTATTAAGAAGGCATCCACTAAAAAGAATTTCCGGAAAATTTAAATCCTTACATAGTAAAATAAGGTTTTTAAGAATCTTTTTTTACGAAGTGGTTTCATATTTGTATAGGGAAAAATTATTAAATAAATTTTGTATCCTTAAAATTAGTACGAATACTTTAGGATTAAAATAATGTTAAGCAGTTAGTTTTTTGTTTTCATTTTCCTAATATCTCACCTTAAAGTTTTAAAACCGGGATATATATTTTTATGTGGTAGAGCCATACTGCAGTTATATTAGTAGTATAGTTGTAGCACAAATGGGTCGGCTCGACCAGGGAAGGACCACGCTCTCACAGAATACCAGCGTCAAATAGTAGCTTAATGCTGCTGTGTTTCGTGTGGTGTAGAGAACCGGAGAACCTTTTCACTGGAAACGAGGCATTCCACCTAAGTCTTCACGGATGACAACGCATCTGAATTTTGATTCGTAATCGAGGACAGATGTAGATGTCTATGGGCCACAGTAACTACTTACCATCAGGTGGACTGTTTGCTCATTTGGCATCCTAACCTATAAAAAAATATGGTTTGCACGGAAAAATGGTTTTTAAATTCATGGTGATGGGGGAAATCCGTTAAACGAAATTATGATAATAATGAATAATACCTATTATGTAACTTGATGTGGTCAATAAGCACCCGTAAAGGTCAAGTAGGATGGTCTTCACTGTCTAGGCGTAGCCAAAGGATGGATAGGTCCGAACCTCTACGACGAGTGAGGCGTCGAGATCTCTCTCTCTCTCTCTCTCTCTGACATACGTAAACCCCAACCTGAGGCAAAAAGCAGTGTTCCAATTTATACCCCGGGTAGGAGAAATATGAAGTATCAGCAGGAGAGGACACCTGCGTCTCGGTCAGAAAGTGCAAGGCCGTCTGCGTTGTCTCCAGATGGTAGTGAACGGTCTTTAGGTTCGAGTGAAGCCCCCTATTATTGCAGAAATCTACGAACAGCGTGGCAGTGTTCGCCTTAGTCTTTTTGCTCAGTTTCAGTATCAATTATCTTCCAAGCAGTATTTATTTTGAGTGGATTTTTACGCCCCCCCCCCCCCAGAATATGCGGTGCGGCTTAAGCACCCACGCTCAGTGGAATCGAGTGGAGTAGCTTGGTCTTGGATGCTCAGCGAGGTATTCTCCATTACTAGAGGTGCTGTTATCATCCTGGGGTAGTTTCTTAGTTTAACTCCTCTACCAAGTTGATAGGGTGGAGGAGAGTTGGGCCTCCGGTTACCTGTACTCACCAGACGAAACGTAGAAGCAGCTTCTACTTCACGCTGGTACTCTGTAAAGTCGTGGCACCACCCCGGTGTGAGCTGGCCAGTACGTGCAACTGCAAAAGCTGCTGCGTGGCTCTACCACTGTTATAGGTGACAGTTGAAACTGAAATGAGCAGCAGCATCTTCCAGATAAAACTCGAAATAAAGTAATAGAAAACTGGGGTTACCAAACCGCCTGCTAAACGCGCAATCATGGCAAAATTTCCCCTTTGAGGCAATGTATGGGAGGCACGTTCGACGACGTTCAGCGGTGGACTTTTGTAGGCTGTATTGGATGAATGACTTCAATCACAATATGCAGAGTATCTTTGAAGACGATATACGAGAGAGATATATACGATATTGACGTTAACAGAGTTTTCTCGTGGAGAGGTGATCCTGCCATCAATATACATTTATTTCCTCAAGCCAAGTCGTTTCTTAAAAAAATAGACAGGCCTATGTGCATTTTTGTAAGAAGTTGTAAATAAATAGTTGTTATATAATATACATCGTATGTATACGTTCATCTATCTACTTATCAAATTATTTACTCTGTAGGCGAAACTGAAATTGCCTTTTCCGCGTTGCTTCGACGTACGAGTTCATCTATTTCCGAAATTAAGTTATTGAGGTTGAAGTGAAGTTATTTCATTCCTTATTGATATAACTCTAAGATTACATTACTTTTTAAGTGTTTGCTTTTAAAGCCTTCTTGAGACAATGTTTCTACTATGTTTCAAATTAGGTAGAAACTGGTGAAAGAATATGTATTTATGTCGGTTAAAACTTACATCTTTGAATTGAAATCGTGTGTTTTGGAAATTTTTATCTCACCACTAAATAGCATAAACTGAACTGGTTATTTGAATAAAAAAAATTATGAGTGCTATTAGTTTAATTTAAATATTCGTATTTTTAAAAAATACTAAAAAAGGGCTCAAATAATATGGTTGCGCGGAAAAACCATTCGTATTATTATATTTGACGGTAGGTGCCAAGTCGTTTATTCCTTCCCAAAACGATATCACTCATACCCTCCTATCGACACATCGGGGTGGTGGGGTGGAAGGGGAAAGAAGATGATTCTAGAATGTCACGTAATCATCTGGATATCGGGGGGAATCAACCGAGGATATATAAGGCACGCGCGACCGACGCGGGCCTCTTCCCGCCGCGCTCGTCGTTGAAACTACAACGCTTCTCTCCCGACGTACCCCTGGGGCCCCAGAGTGTCTGTCCAGAAGAAGTTCCGGACGACGCAGCTATAGTGCTCAACAAATAGAAGAAACCCCGGTGAGTCAATATTCCTTTAATTACTGCCTGCCTGATATAATTGTTTTAACCCGCTCCAATTCTGTTTTTCTCCTAATCAGGCAGGATTCCCTTTCATCGATTTGGCACAATAATAGTTTAGTTTTAGGGAAGAGCGAGTGCATTATACCGCATGCTATAGTAGTCGCTTTTACGTAAGCGTAGAAGCATTCGCATATACAGTCCACTTAGATTAATATCTCGCGTAATAGGTTTAAGGTTCGACCGGGGAACTAGACTTCGGCAGCCTTAGACACGTGGCTCCACCATTTTATGGTCACTTCGGCAGGATTTGGACTGGGTTTAGTGGTCGTCCAACTATTTCTGGTCGAATAATTAAATAAACTATTTAGATAATGCACTCTAATTTATGGAATAGACTTAAATAATGTTCGTTTAAATTGAACTTTTGATTAGATACTCGCAAACAGAATTATTCGTTTTGTAGCGCTCGTATTTGGTTAAATTTAAAGCTTATTAAATAATTGAAACAGTGTAATAGGAACCGTTTGATACGCTTATCCCACAATTTTGATAAAAATATTGAGTTTAGCGAACAACGCGTCGGCTCGACTCGCTGTGCAGGTGTTCGATTTAATTACGTAATACGGCATACCGAGTGTCCATCCTTCATTGTTTGTGCGTTGTGAGATTAATTGTGATTAATATAACTTCATTATAATAATTTAAAATGGCAGTTAGTGGAAGTTAAATCAAAATTAAAACGCTTTATGCCAAGAGGGACATACTCTTTTCACGTATGCAGAATATAAGTGATCATATAAAGAACATTAATATAGAAGCAGTGCGGGAAACCTTTTTAAATGAAATTGAAACGGTAGATTCTTTGCGAACGGATTACGAAAGAATATTAAACCAAATTAATCATTTGGAATTACAAATCGACCCGAAATACATAGTGAACTACCAACCGCTGCTGGCATTCGAAGATATGTTGTGTCGCGTGAAAAGAACTGCGAAATCCCTACAATCTCAAAACGAAGCAAAGCCGGAAACACAGGTACGTCCACGTGACTCAATTAGGTTGCCGCCAATAGATATTCCGGTATTCAATGGTAATATTAAGACGTGGCCCTTCTTCTTCAGTAGTTTTCAAAACAATATACACAATAACCCATCGTTATCAGACGCAGAAAAATTATATTACTTAATTAGTAAACTTAGTGGCAGGGCACAGTCGATCTGCTCTGGTTTTACACCTACAGCAAACAATTACTTATTGATATTCGAAACGCTTAAAACTAAATATGAAGATAGGAGAATGTTAGCTTCCGAATATTTGAACCAGATATTCGATCTTAAACCTATATCATCCGCGAACATCAACGGCTTAGAGCAGTTTCTAGATAAATTTGTGGCATCGGTGGCTGCACTTAAGAATTTGAAATTTAATGACCTTATGGACGTGGTGTTTCTCCATATTGCACTAAATTAAAATTAGACCCCGACACCGTGCGTGCGTTTGAAATGGAGCATCGTAGCTCGGAGATGCCTTCCTTTCATTCATTAGCATCGTTCGTGCGAGATCAAATAAAGGTGATGCAGCGCTCTACGAACGTTAAACAGGAGATTAAAAGGTGCGTCGACCGTAGACAGACTCAACCATCTAAAATAGCAGAGTCGTTAACTTACGTAACCGTTACGACAACATCACTCCAGCATACTTGTATCGTATGTAAAGATAAACACGGTAATTTATATAATTGTGCGACTTTTCGTAAATATTCACCAAGCGAACGTTATAAATTAGTAAAGACAAACAACCAATGTTTGAACTGCTTAAGCGATAAGTATTTAGTTGCAAAATGCAATTCGAGTTCCGTATGTAGCAAGTGTGCCAGGAAACATCACACGCTATTACATTTTGAAAATAGCAACATAGCGGCGTCAAGTAAAGCGGACAAGGAATTCACCCCTACTAAGGTCAACGATTCTAGCGGTCGACCTGGTGATGTCGCTCTGTGCTCATTGGCAAATGTGGGAGCACAACCTCCTTCAACCGTGTTACTGGGTACGGCACGTATTTTGGTTAGGGATTCGCGTGGAAGCGAACAAAGCGTCCGTGCACTGCTGGACAGCGGAGCCCAAAATAGCTTTATAACGCGACAATGTTGTCAGCGCTTAGGCTTAGTAATAAATAGGTCACTTTCATGTCCTGTAGTTAAGGCATCGGAGGTACTAGTAAAGCTACACAAGGATATATAAATTTAAAATTTTATTCTCGGATAGATCGTAATGTTAACTTTGATATAAATGCACTAGTAGTAGATAGGGTCACTGAACGGTTGCCAACCGTTTCGGTTGACACCTCGGCAATGATTGAATTTAAGAATTTGACTCTAGCAGACGACACTTACGCCGTTCCTGGAAGCATAGACGTGCTTATTGGAGCATCGCTTTTCCCTCATCTTTTGTTAAACAATAAGGTCAGGGGCAACTCCTCGCATACCGCGCCTTACGCACTGGAAACCGTATTGGGCTATGTGATCCTTGGCTCCGCCCCCATCATAGATAGTATTTCGGCAACTTCTTATTGTGGTATGGCTGTCGAACCGCTCGAGTCGTTAGTCCGTAAATTTTGGGAGATGGAGGAGGTGAACGTCCCACCCATAGCTAGCTCAGATGACAGGTTATGCGAGGAAATTTACGTCCGCACGACCGTTCGTGATCGCGACGGTAGATATAGTGTAGCGCTACCCTTTAAAGGAGATGTTTTATCTCTCGGCGATTCGCGTCAAATGGCGGAAAAACGTTTCTACAGCTTGGAGCGTAGGATGCTCGCTTCACCCCAGTTAAAGGAAGCTTACGACGCCGTCATTAACGAATATATAAGAGAAGGTTACATATCACTTGTGGCTTCGAAATTAGATAACTACGAAGACACACCGTCGTATTTCATACCACACCACGGGGTCATTAGAGAGGACAAACTTACATCTAAGTTACGTGTAGTGCTCGACGCTAGTGCTAAAACTAGCACTCACCTGTCGCTTAACGATATCCTCTATAGTGGGCAAAATTTACAGGGCAGTTTATTTAATATAATAGCCAATTTTCGTTTGTTTAGTATAGCACTATCCGCCGATATTCGCCAGATGTTTCTTTGCATAGGGGTCCGTGAATGCGACCGTAGATTCCAACGCATTTTATATCGTTTCAACCCAAAGGAACCTCTAATGGTGTTTGAATTTAACCGCGTTTGTTTTGGTTTAAAGTCGAGCCCATTTCATGCGTTACGCACGGTGAGACAGCTCGCTCACGATGAAGGTCCCTCTTATCCTAAAGCTAAGAGGGCAATTGAGAGCGGATTATATATGGATGATTTTGTGTACTCGGTCGATAGCGTGGAGGAGGCAACCCTAACCACCACCGAGGTTATAAGGCTCATGAAATCGGGTCAATTCGATCTTGTGAAGTGGACTAGCAATTCGCGTCCGGTTTTAGATACAATCCCACTATCACACCGTCTTTCGGCGATAAAGGAATTCGACGATTCTGATACACACAAGGTGTTCGGTCTGTGTTGGTCACCAGAGTCTGACGTGTTTAGCCTTAAGGTAAATCCGCCCGTAGAAAAATGCACAAAGCGCACAATACTGTCATGCGTTGCTAGATTATGGGACGTCATGGATTTCGTAGCTCCGGTGGTATTATACGCTAAGCTTTTGATTAAACAACTTTGGTTATTTGAATGCGACTGGGATGACTCGCCGCCTGACAGCATTGTTCGGTTGTGGCAGCGTTTTAGAGAAGAACTTCCTTTATTAAGAGAAATTAAAATACCGCGTCATATAAACGTAGATAGAAATAGCGTCATAACGGTCGTTGGGTTTGCAGACGCCAGCGAGAAGGCTTACGGGGGCGTTGTATATTTCCACGTCCAGAATAACGGTAGAAATTCGATTAGCCTCATTAGTTCTAAGTCGAGAGTCTCCCCCCGTAAGGTTGTCTCTCTGGCGCGCTTAGAGCTTTGCGCAATATTAGTACTCACCAAGCTTATTACCGCAGTTATCAGCGCATGTAGGGATAGAGTTCACATAGAAAGGATATTTGCCTTTTCCGACTCCACCGTCGCCTTATGCTGGGTTCATTCTTCACCCCACCGTTGGGATACGTTTGTTGCGAACCGAGTGGCCAAGATACAAGACGAGTTAGAAACGCGGAACTTTTATCACGTGTCCGGTACGGAAAACCCCGCCGATTGTCTATCCCGTGGACTCACCCCGATGCAAATAATGGACCACCCGCTTTGGTTCCACGGACCTGCTTGGGTTCACTTGGATCCCTCGTAATGGCCAATAACCGATTTCGAACCTTCGTCAGTGTCACAACCGCCAGAAGAGAAGAGACACGCTCTAGTGGCGAACGTTTCGAGCGAGGTTTCTCCAATCATTGCTTTGGCGAACCGCTTGTCCTCTTCATAATCATAATCATAATCACAATCATAATTTATTTGCAGAAAACATGGTACATTACAGGTTGGTAAATTATTTAAGTCCAGCATGTTTTGTCATAATGTTGACATACAAATATTTATCTAATACATTAATTACATTTTCACAACTAATAAATTAATAACATGTTTTCAAAATCATCATAATAATTTTATTACATTTAATTTAATTAAAATAATATGATAGTAGTTACATAATTCATTTTAATATCGATCCCTAATCCTTATCATAAAATTTAAATATTCCTCAACAGAGTAGAAGCATTGCTCCTCAAGCCATTGTTTGACAACCCTGCGAAAACGTACCTTTGGGAGTGATTGAAACTCTATAGGCAGTGCATTGAAAATTTTTATACACATAGCTGAACAATTTTTTCTATAGAGGCTAGTGCTTGGCATTACACTATGTGTCAATCTTTCAGTATGCCTCAAGTTTCTCTGTGCAGTATTTCTTAGCTTTGTGAATAAAAGTATATTATTTTTAACAAAACATACCAAATTTAGTATGTACATACATGGCAGCGTCAAAATGTGTAATTTTTTGAAATACGGTTTACACGATGAATCTGGTGCCAAACCATTCATAGCTCGAATACATTTCTTTTGGGCCGTAAAGGCTTTAATAGCATCTGTACTGTTACCCCAAAGCAAAAGACCATAATCGAGTGCAGAATAAATGTATGCATAGTACGCCGTTAGTATAGTTTCATGAGATGTAATTCTTCTCAGTCTGCTAAGAAGAAAAATGTAGCTATTTATTTTAGAACAGACTTTTTCAACTTGGGCTTTCCAGTTCATATGTTTGTCCAATAATATTCCCAGAAACTTTGATTCAGTCATTTCATTAACAGATTGTCCATTGAAATATATATTAAGATTATTATTCAATGTTCCATAATTACTAAATTGAATATAACATGTCTTTTCTACGTTAATGCATAAATTATTATATGTCGCCCACTTTGAAATATTGTCAATAGTATTATTAATATTAGATTCATAGATGTCAATGTCAATGTCTTTTTTAGATGTCACAATAACTGAAATATCATCAGCAAATAAAATACATTTGTATAAAGTTGAGTCAGGTAAGTCATTTATATATAAAAGGAAAAGAATTGGCCCTAATATGGAACCTTGTGGAACTCCAAATGAATTTAATCTATCACTGGATTTATAAGAAGTTAATGTCTGTGATTTATCAATATTTGTTAATTCTACAAATTGTATCCTATTTCTTAGATAGCTAGCAATCCAATCTAGGACAGGGCCTCGAAAACCCAAATTATCCAGTTTTTGTAAGAGTATTTTGTGGGATACAAGGTCAAAGGCCTTCGACATATCAAAAAAGATTGCTGTAACTCTTAGCTTATTATTTATAGCCTTAACAATTGCATCAACAAGATCATATCCAGCGAGGCTTGTAGATTTATTATTTTGAAAGCCATATTGCTCACTTTTAATTAAATTATATTTCATCGTAAAGTCTACAATACGTTTAGCCATTGCCTTTTCAAATATTTTAGATAAAACTGAGACTATACTAATCGGTCTATAATTATTTAAATTTTTAGAGTCACCCTTTTTATGTATCGGCTTAACAACTGACTTTTTTAAGATACTAGGAAAAGTAGTTTTTTTAAATGACAGGTTTATTAGGTAAGTTAATACTCTACCTAAAACCGTACAACAACTTTTAATAACATCCGTTGAAATACCATCAAAACCTTCCGACTTCGTATTATTTAATGTTTGTATTAATTTCAATACTTCATCAACAGTATACATTTCTAAATACATGCTATTACATACTCTTAGACTATTAGTGTTTTGGCACTGATTACTGTTATTATTGATATTTGTTGATTCAATAAAGTGGTTGTTGAAGGCTTCAGCAATTTGTTGAGGATCTGTCAAATAATTGTTATTTATACAAACTTTTTGAATTAAATTATTATTTATGCAACAAGTCTGATTTTTTATTATATTCCAGGAAGCACGACATCTATTTTTTGATTGCTCAATATATTTATCATTATTAAGTTTTTGCGCTTGATTTATACAACGTCTTAGTACAGCGGAATAGATCATATACCTTATTTTATTCTGGTTCGATTTTACTTTATAGTAGTTAAATCTAAGCTTCCTCTTCATTGTACAGCTTTTCCTCAGTCCTTTTGATATCCACTTAGGTCGACGAACTCTATTATTAATACATATCCTAATTTTAGGAAAGCATAGCTCATAAAATAACATAAAAGTATCAAAGAAGTTTTGGAAAGCTATATTCAAATTTGATTCACTAAAGACATCAGAAAACGTTAATCTCGATATACAGTATTTAAATTTATTAACATTTTCTTTACAATAGTTTCGTTTTATAATATAGTACTTTAGGAGTGGTATTTATTTGTTTGATACAGGAATGTGTAGCATTTGAGCCATGTCATGATCCGATAGAGCAAGTGGTAATAACTCTGCAGTAGCATTATTCACATTACTAAGGATAAGGTCAAGACAGGAGTTCAACCTAGTAGGTTGATTGATATGTGACGTTAGATTAAAATTTTTTAAGAGATTATGCAACTTTTCGGTGATTTTATTATTTTCCATTATATTAATATTAAAATCACCAACAAATACGAACTTAGTCTTAGTACTTTTATTTATGGTTTTGAAAAAGAGGTATTCTAGATTTTCAAAGAACAAGTCTAGATCATGTATGTTATTTCTTGGAACTCTATATATACAAATAACTTTAATATTGTATTTAACAATCTGAATACCACAACATTCGAGGTAATGGTCCTGACCTATACTATTAACTTCCTCAAGTACCTTAACGCATAAACCCTTTTTGGCCAATATGCACACACCACCCCTTTTTGTTTTGTTTTTTCTACAATAAGAGGCAGCAAGATCAAAACCATGTAAACGAAGATTTTTTTCACTACCTGCTTCTATAAAAGTTTCACTAAGGCATAATATATCAGGAACTATATTTTTGATATGCAGCTCAGTCAATGCAATTTCAAGAATCTCCTTTTTTCTCGAAAAACTCTGAATGTTTTGGTGGAATATTCTAAGATTAGAATCATTATTTTTTGTCACGAAATAACTTGTCAGTGGATTTTTTAATTACTGCGCTATCATTCAAAGTTTATTCAATTTGATTTTCAAAGTTGTTAATTTTTTTCTTATTTTTTTGAAAATAGAATGGTATAGTGCCTTTTTTTGGGAGCTGTTGAACCTTTTTGTTAGAGACTAGAACAGAACTTTTTATATACAATCTAATGTTTTCATAACATAAAAATTGCTTTTTATAGTCATTATAATCAATTAATAAATTAATTTTGTCGCATACATTTGTCAAATAGCTATGTTTGTAATAATTAAAATAATTAAAATTCTTAAAAATGTCAATATATCTAACATTTTCAAAATGCTTTGTCCATAATTGTAAATTGTAGTTTAATGTGTTTTCATTCATATATGGATTATACAAAATAGGTAATAAAAGTACAGTCGCCTTAGATAATTTGTTGATTAAAATACATATGTCAGAATGGAGCCTATGTAAATCTTTATCATTACTACCGAAGCCAACTATTACAAAGTCGTTTTCCGTTAGTTCATTTAACAAAGAATGATCACAGTTTCGTAATATTTCTTCACTAGTAGCTCCAGGCATGATATGGCCATAGATTTTATACGTGTCATTCCATTTTCCACTTCTTGACATTGTTAGAGCTGAAGACAATCCACGTAGTTGGTCATCACCAAGAATGAAAATGCGATTCTTTTTGCGATTTAAGTTGTCGACTTCTTGTTTTTTTGGTGTTGCACCTTCTTGTGAGGTCCCAACAGTGACGCAGGTGTTAAAGTTCTCTGTTGACGTGCTGCCATCTAGTTGCGTCAAGGGGCAACTACTCGGTGCAAGCCTTATGTGAGGAGGATTTTGGTTTTCTGATTCCTTTAATGATATATTAAAGTCTATTTTCTCTACTTTTTTCTTTTTCTTTTTCGTGGACTTACTTGAACTTGATGGGGTAGATTTACATATGTGTTTCAACTGATTGACCTTTAGCTCATATTCCACAACTTTTTTTTTTAAGTTATGGTTTTCTGAAGATAAATTCGTTATTTCATTTTCTGCTATCTCAAGATTTTCCTCCAGCTTCAGTATTTTTTGTTTCAGTTCACTAATTTCATCATAACATTGCATATGCAGAGATAGTCTTCGGTTTAATTGATGATTTGGTGTAGAATTGATAGAGGAATAATCAGTTTCTTCTCCATCAGAGAGATGGTCAGATAAGCTTTGTAAGGAAATATTTTTGTTAATTTTCTTTCGTTTTGTTATATTTACATTTTCAATCCTGGCTTTATCGGGTATTTGCTGTAATTTACTGGTAGATGCTCTGAGACATGTATCGCATTTGAATGCTTTTTGGAAGATGTGGACATTATTCTAAATCTTTGAAATGATATGCTTGTACAATCTAAGTGAAATGATTTCTCACATGAGATGCACACCAGAATTTGCTTATTAATAATTTTTTTAGTGCATTTTATACAGGTCAGAGACATCTTGTATAATAGACAAGTATTATTAGCCAAACATCAACTTATGTTCTTGTTACCTCTAAGCAACACAAGATGTCACTTTCACCGTAGATTTTTTCAATATAAAGTTATGACATCTAGTGACAATAATTTATAGTTACGGAATTTATCATCAGCTGATTGGTGTTTATATTATGAATGTCAAATTTGAAATGATAAACGTTCACTTTAGATTAATTACACAATATTTTAGTTCTTTTCCACTAACTAGAACCAGTAAGGTGTTTGTAAAACATTCTTTTAACGAGAACGGTATGTTATAAAGTAACAGTTGAGAAAAACAATTCCTAGCATTTATTGTTTTATACACTATTCACTCGAATCACTTTAGTATTGATAGCACAAGAAATGTTCAATATTTCTTTTAGATAACACTTTTGTCCATTTATTATAAACAGTTCTTCACATAACACAACACACTACCGAATTTCAACAAGTTGGAATGGAAAGTCTTGGTCGAAATTATTGCGTAGCGTAATTTACGTTTGTCGATTCGCGAAGCTTCTACCGCGACGTTCGTGTGTCTTAGCGTCCGATTACAACTATGCCGAGTCGCTAGTACTACGTGAACTTCAATGTGCGCACTTCTCTGAAGAAATTAGAAGATTACAATCGAATAGAGCTTGTAGTCGCGCCTTTCAACGCCTTAAGACATTTTTACAGGATGGGATTGTAAGGGTAGGTGGACGCTTGTCCAACTCGCAATTGAATTTCGACCAACGGCACCCTATTGTTTTACCGCGTAAAGACCATATCATGAACTTATTAGTCGATTACCATCATAAATTGAACTCACACGCTGGCCCCGACTTGTTGATGTCGATTTTGCGTCAGAATTATTGGATTCTTTCTGCACGTAGTTTAATACGCAATCGGGTGCACAGATGTATAGCTTGCTTTCGGGCACGCCCCAAGTCGTCATTTCCGGAAATGGCGGAACTTAGATCTTGTAGAGTAATACAATCAGTAAAGCCCTTCACGCACACCGGGTCTGATTTCGCTGGTCCGTTTAAGGTCACGCTCACTCGCGGGCGTGGTATAAGATCCACAAAGGCTTACGTCTGCATTTTCGTATGTCTAACTACTCGAGCGGTGCATATAGAACTCGTTGGTGATCTAAGCACAGCAAGATTTATGGGTGCATTTAAAAGATTTCTATCCCGCAGAGGCCCTGTAAGTAAATTATATTCGGATAACGGTACGAACTACGTCGGTGCAAAACGTATTCTATCGGAACTACATGAGCTCTTAGCTAGCAAGTATTATAATTCGGAGTTCGCTCACATTCTAGCCGAGAACCGCATTGAGTGGTCTCTGAACATCCCAGCCGCGAGTCATTTTGGAGGCAATTGGGAGACTAATATTAAGAGTCTAAAGAGTCACTTATACCGAGTAATAGGAGATCAAATTTTGTCCTTCGAAGAGCTAAGTACGGTGCTCGCTCAAATTGAATGCGTAATGAATAGTCGCCCACTTTGTCGTACGTTGTCTAGTGACCTCTCGGAACCACTGGCTCTAACTCCAGCACACTTTTTGAATTTAACGCCTTTAAAGTATTTGCCCGCCGCAGATATGGATGAGAACAGACTTAGCATTTCCGCACGCCGCAAATTATTAGATCGGTTAGTGCAATCGTTTTGGAAGCGATGGAGGATAGAATACTTGCATACTTTGCAGTCTCGGCAAAAATGGAACACAGCAACCGAGCCTTTAGCTGTAGGAACTGTAGTTGTGCTCACCAAAGAGAATACGCCGCCTCTCCACTGGCCGTTAGGAATTGTCGAAGAGGTCTTTCCCGGTTCCGACGGAGTAATTAGGATACCTCGCGTTAAGACCACGGTTGGGTCTTACCTGCGTCCGGTTGTCCGTTTGTGCCCCCTGCCTCTTCCATAATTTAAATTAGCTTTCTAGATTAAAATTGTAGTTGAATTTAGGTAATCTTAGCGTTAGTTAGTTATTTTGTTAGTTGATCTTAGCTCTAGTTGTTTTAGTTAATTTTGAAGAAAATCCTTTAAGGGCGGGGGAGATGGTTGCGCGGAAAAACCATTCGTATTATTATATTTGACGGTAGGTGCCAAGTCGTTTATTCCTTCCCAAAACGATATCACTCATACCCTCCTATCGACACATCGGGGTGGTGGGGTGGGAGGGGAAAGAAGATGATTCTAGAATGTCACGTAATCATCGGAACCGAGGATATACAAGGCACGCGCGACCGACGCGGGCCTCTTCCCGCCGCGCTCGTCGTTGAAACTACAACGCTTCTCTCCCGACGTACCCCTGGGGCCCCAGAGTGTCTGTCCAGAAGAAGTTCCGGAAGACGCAGCTATAGTGCTCAACAAATAGAAGAAACCCCGGTGATTCAATATTCCTTTAATTACTGCCTGCCTGATATAATTGTTTTAACCCGCTCCAATTTTGTTTTTCTCCTAATCAGGCAGGATTCCCTTTCAACGATTTGGCACAATAATAGTTTAGTTTTAGGGAAGAGCGAGTGCATTTTACCGCATACTATAGTAGTCGCTTTTACGTAAGCGTAGAAGCATTCGCATATACAGTCCACTTAGATTAATATCTCGCGTAATAGGTTTAAGGTTCGACCGGGGAACTAGACTTCGGCAGCCTTAGACACGTGGCTCCACCATAATAGATTTTCTTGCAACTTGAAAAAAAAAACGATAAAAAGTCGGACGGAAGGCAGGACACGAACAAGGATACCATGATTTCAGGACCGCCCGTAATCCCATTTGAGCTAATGTAATCATTAATGCATTGCCAAAATTTACCTTCTTATTCTAACGATATTGAATAGTTTGTCATTGCCTGAAAACACGGATAAAACGACATTTTCTAAAAAATGAATCCTAGATAGATCGATTTATTGCTCCCGAAACCTTCTGGACACAAAATATTATGAAAATCGTTGTGGCTGTTTCCGAGGTTCCGATTATATATATATATATATATATATATATATATATATATATATATATATATATATATATATATATATATATATATATATATGTATTTTAAATAAAAAGTTTAAATTAAATTTACAAAATTAATTTTTATTATTTAAAAATAATGTTAGGGTAAATATCAATTTATATTTTTTAGTAATTGTCAACTTAATTTGATTTGTATATATATATACCATATATATATATATATATATACACAAATCAAATTAAGTTGACAATTATATTATGTACTATATAGTACTATATACACACAGGAATTGCTCGTTTAATAGAATAATATAATTTTTATTAAATATTGATTACAAGTTATTCATATTGTAAGTTATTTTATACCTTTATTCACTTTTATTCACTTTTATACGATACTAATTTTGTAGGTATGATGATGCTGTTAAACAAGAATAAACTCTATTGATCGTTCCTCTCTATAATAGGCAGACTTTTCCTCAATATTCGTAAAAGTTTAATATTAATGGTTGCCTTTTAGCAAAAATTTTATTATTATTGAAAATTCATTAATTCTAAAGCACACAAAAGGGAATTTTATAAAACATGGCCATTAAATTCGTTAAACTACTCAAACAAATGAAATTAAGAATTGCTTATAAACATTTTAAATATTTATGCGCTATGGGTTTTTGATTGATTTTTTATATCCCTTAAATCCTTTAATAAACCATATTTGATTAACCAACTTCTAACTTTTTTTATATGATATGGTAACAAACGAGCACACAGTCCACCTGATGGTAAGTGGTTGCTGTGGCGCATAGACATCTACATCTCTCCTCAATTACGAATCAAAATGCAGAAGCGTTGGCATCCGTGAGGACTAAGATCGAATGCCTCTACCACGTATAACTATTCAAAGTTGTGCTGATTCTGTCCGTTAACGGAAGAAATACCCCTGCATATTTAAGCTCATTACTTAGGACCCTTAATGCGCAATCAAAACACTCGTCTGCAAAACTATATACATCTGCCAGAAGAAGTGAAATTGTTTACAGCTAGGCAGCTCATTTAAGTCATAGAAGATTTTTCGCAGTGAATCTGGTCTTGCTAGACGGCATATGACTGACGGCTGAAACTATTACTGGCTCGAAGTTTTTAACACGAGTAAATTTGGCATTCTTAAACAAGGACAGAAACAAGAGCAATAGTGAGAACGCTGCTGACTTATGACAGAAAAAGGTAAGAGCTCTATGGTGATAGCAAGGTCCTATACCATCTTGGAAGCCCAATCACCTTTCTTTTCACATTGAAATGCCTGACAGGAGCAAGAACAGGTTAAGTGAAATTAACACCAACTAAAATATCATAACTAATCTCACCTTTACTCACCTCAAAGGTAATGGGAACGTTCACGTATACGGGTTGTACCGGAAAATCTAAGCAGTACCCCACCAATACCGTCAAGCGAACAGAAAAAAATGTATGTAATGTTTATAAAAATAAATTAATAAAAGCAAATCACTCGAAATTAAGTTGGTGAAAGTTTTATATAAATATGTTCATTTTCAGGTAGTGATCTCGGCGAAGCAATATTGTTTCAATTGGCCGTATATCTCGAGAGAACATCAAACGACGCCACCTGAAGATTTACTCACGCGGGAGATGTGTTTGAAAGCAATTTGAACCCATATATTCACTCTGTCAGATGTGTTTTACGCATCGGAGTTTTCACAAAAAGGGCAACAAAATAAAAACGTACTACTTTCTCTGTGAATAACACAAGTACTAATAATTTTTAGACCTCCGCCTAAGAATTTTAGCTAGCGAACAACAAATGGTGGTATGTTCGTTTTATATTAATCATCATTATTGTCCCACGAAATCCACAAAGCAATGCACTAAACCGCCTGCATCCATCAATTTCCTCCATCTTTTACCTGGTCGCCACTAAATTTTGGAGAGGCAGAGGGCGTCCTACATTTCTCTTGTCGGTAGGAGGTCTTTTTTGTTATAGAAGAGGGAGAAAACGAGCATACGGTTCACCTGATATTAAGTGACTACCGCCGCCTATGAAAACATTAGCAACACCAACATGTGCGTTGCCGGCCCTTTAGAAAGGAGTAAGCTCTTTTCTTGAAGGTCCCCAGGTCGTATCAGTCCGGAAAATCGCCGTCAACTATCATAATCATTACAGCCCTTCACAAGTCTACTGCTGAACATAAGCATCCCCCAGTAATAACACAAACACGGTCCTTAGCCAACTGCATCCATCGACTTCCTGCATGTCTTACCAGGTCGTCACTCCATCTAGTAGGAGGTTGCCCTACACTACGCCTACCGGTACAAGGCTGCCACTCGAGAACCTTTCTTCCCCATTGGTTATTAGTTCTTCGAGCTATATGACCGGCCTATTGCCACTCCAGTTTATTAATCCTTTGGGTTATGTCGATCACTCTGGTTCTACTGAGCATATGCTCATTCCTTAGAAACCCCGAGCGTAGTCCTCTCCATTGCTCGCTGAGCGACCTTAAGCGTTCTCATACGGCCAGCAGTGAAGGAGCACGTCTCAGATCCGTAAGTCATCACGGGCAACACGCACTGGTTGTACAATCTAGTTTTCAAAGTTTGAG
Source organism: Parnassius smintheus behrii (assembly GCA_036936625.1). Lineage (NCBI taxonomy): Eukaryota > Metazoa > Arthropoda > Insecta > Lepidoptera > Papilionidae > Parnassius > Parnassius smintheus. The sequence continues at coordinate 12,710,710 of JAUPFT010000005.1, read as the reverse complement.
GTATATCTGACTAGAAGATGTGTCGTAATTTCCCGAACGCTGCCCAGCAGAGTTGAATCCGTCGATGGACCTCTCGGTCGAAGTTGGACTTACTTAGTCGGACTTTTTGTCCCAGGTAAACGTACTCGTCAACAACTTCCAGCATAGTGCTCCCAACAACTACCGGCACAGGTGTGATATGGTCATTAAACATGACCTTTGTTTTGTCCATGTTCATCTTAAGACCTATTCGTTGGGAGACACCAAGTTGGAAAAATCGCTGGTGGTAAACTATTCCACAGAGAGGTCGTACGTGGAAGAAAACCCTGTGAAACGTACAGTGGTGGACCGCCAAGCATCCTGATGGTGTGGATGGTATCGGGAGGTTTGCCGCATAGACCGTTCATGAAATTTGGCGGCTGGGATTAATCCGAACAATTCCTCAGAGCTCTCCCTGTGATAGATGCGATAAAACGCGCAAAGAGATGCAACACCTCTTCGCAGCGCCAGTGAATCGAGCTGATCGGAAAGCACTCGATCGTCGACGATTCAAGCCGCTCTGCGCTGGATGCGGTCAAGTGGAAGGAGATGGCACTGGGGAGCCCCAGCACAGAGATGGGAACAGTATTCCATGTGCGGCTGAACCTGTGCCTTGTAAAGTTGCAGGCGGCAGGTGAGCTGGCATGAAATACTGTCCCACTCTGCTGAGCACGCCAAACTTTTTGGAGAGCAATTTGACCTTCTCTTCCAAGTGACCACGAAACTGCACGTCACTCGATATGTCAACGCCGGGGCCGCCGCCAACAAAGGGGTTCTTTTTAGTGGTAACTAGATTTAGTCACCCCCAATCCGAGACTTTGTTCAGCAAAGACTCGATTTCAGACACAAGTTTGTCCCGGTACTTGGAGACGTACGTGGCACGGCCGGTGTACAGAGAATCATCAGTGCTGTCATCTGCATAGCAATAAATATTTCCGGTTTTTAACATATCATTGATATACAGAAGAAACCACGTTGGTGATAGCACGCAGCCTCGTGGAACACCAGCATTAATAGGCTTGTAATCAGAGCTAGCACCGTCTACAGCGACCTTGATGCTCCAATCTGCAGGAAATCTGGTGATCCAATTGCACAATTTCTCGGGAAGCCCATAGGAAAGGAACTTCGAAAGAAGCGTTTTGTGGTCCTTCACTGCTGGCCATATGAGGACGCTCAAGGTCGCTCAGCGAGCTATGGAGAGGGCTATGCTCAGAGTTTCTCTGCGTGATAGACTCAGAAATGAGGATATCCGCAGTAAAACCAGAGTAACCGATATAGCCCAACGGATTAGTAAGCTGAAGTGGCAATGGGCCGACCATTTAGCTCGAAGAACCGATAACCGATGGGGAAGAAAGGTTCTCGAGTGGCAGCCTCGTACCGTTAGACGTAATGTAGGGTGACCCACTATATGGAGTGACGACCTGGTAAGACATGCAAGAAGTCGATAGATGCAGATGGCTCAGGACCATGCTTTGTGGCGTTGCTTGGGGGAGGCCTATGTTCAGCAGTGGACTTGTGAAGGGCTGTAATGATGATAATGATGATATATATAATGATCGCCAATACGGTTTTCGTCGTATTCGACGAAAACGGTAGTGGCGATCATTATCCACTGATGATCCTCAAGGTACCTCATGAGCTGGCATTTACAATGGACTCCACTGTTTTCGAGAACAAGGAGGTGATGGCGATGGGCCTGTAGTAGGACGGGTCTGTGCGGTCACCTTTTTAGGGATCGGGTGGACTAAAGTCATCTTCCGTGATTTTGGGACTACGCCTAGGGAGTAGGAGTACCGGAAAAGACGCGTTAAGACCGGTGCCAAGTCTTTAGCACACGTCCACAGTGCAATTGGGGGGATGCCGTCAGGCCTACTCGACTTGTGGATGTCGGAGAGGTGAAGGTGGGATAGGAGTGAAGTGAAGATAGCTGAAGAAACTCAAAAATTTCTAAATACATCGGCATAATAACTTCCTTAAATTTTTTTAAACCTTCCTCAAGGAAAAAAAAATACGTTGTAAAAATTCATTTATTTTTCTACTATCAATCGTCTACTACGTTTATATGGTACTACATGAGAAGCATCAGCTTTCAAATAAAAAAGAAACCCCAAAATCGGTTCACCTAGAAAAAAGCTCTGAGGTCCATACACATAAAAAATACAGTCGAATTGAGAATCTCTTCTTTTTGAAGTCGTTGGAATTAAAAAATAAAATCTTGTTACGAAATCAACACCACAATTTTACCACGCTACACAATAATAATATACATTATATTACAACAATAATTTACATCAGTTTTCAGTCACAGTATTTGTATACTGGGCACTAGCCACTCCTTCGAGATAACATCGAGATAGCATTTCTGCGTATAACGATAACGATATATAGAAGGTTTTTCCAGACCAATAAAATTTAATCCAATACTGAATTTGTCGCACGAAGTTTACTTTCAACCATTCAGTTCACCGGTATGATGACATTTTTAGTGATCCAGTTTAGGATAGTTATTATTACACAAAAGTATGATCAAATATTTTAAAAGTAATATAGTTATCGAAAGTTACAGCCTACAAAAGCACCACTGATGGACACGGGTCTTCTCTCATATCTGAGAGGGCTAAAGAGCGATTTGTCTGTCATGCTACTCTTATGCTTTGGCGGACTTCCATGTCCTTAAAATATTTTATTTTTCAGAGTTGCAGGAGATCGGCGAGAGTGAACGAGATAAATAAAGCTTCATAGTAAAAAAGTCTTCACAACACACACAATCAGGCGCGGGGTTCACCTACAGTAACAAACAGAGATAAGAAGATGATATCTGCGCCAGCATTACTAAATATCGCGTTTTTTATGTCTGGGTGCACGTTTCGCTTGCCGGCGTTCCGAGATACTTGTATAAAGCTTCCGCTCTCTCGTTAACTTTTTTGGCTGTTTGAAATAAATAAAAAAATTAATAAGAACACGTCGTAGGTTTCAACTTTGTTTGCACCCATTAAGTCTCTTTAGCTTGCATAGTTTCACGCTGAAATCATTTCAATCTAATGTGTTAATCCATTAAAATACCTGCAACTATAAATATATTTGACGTGGTAGTACCATGTTGCAGATATATGCTGATTCCAACACGAATGAGGTGTCTCGACTGGTGAAGGAATCTCGCAATCTCCCAGAATACCAGCATGAAATAACCGGAATTTTATTTGTGAAAAACGAGGCATTTTATCTTAGTCCACAGGAGTGACACTACACCTTCATTTTTGTTAGTAATTGAGGATCAATGTGGCTACCATTATCCATTTACCTTTAGAAGTGTTGAAGTTTGGAAAGCCAAACTTAACTGCCAAGATTGAAATTTATTATGAAAGAAATTTATTCGAAGACGTGAAATCCACCAATACAAACCACGGGAAACTTTTTCTTTCGAGTAGAGAGACCTATTTGAGCATTAACTTAATTTTATGTTATCTATGTATTACGTATATATCATCTTCATGTTCCGTTACACGTCTGCTATTATAATATGATACATAGGTTTGCGGCACGAGTCTGCTAATACAGAACTTTTCCACCTTATCTGTTGCTGGTTTTTAAAGCTATTTTGTGGTCGGCCTATATTTAACTTCAGCTTACTGGTCCAGATATTATTATATACACAGGTAATATTTTCATCTTATTTTTTAATGTTAGATAACATAATACATATCAAATATTTGGTCAGATACACAAGATGTCTGTTCTTATAACACGTTAAAAGAAACGCACAGAACTACGTACAAAACTTTAATGGGATTCTTATATGAAAGCAGAATCCTAAAACATAAAACTACAAAAGACCTCCACGCCTAAATAATGAAAAAATCTCGTCGTACTTCTACGTTAGTTACGGTAGTTTCAGGAACAATAACTTTCTGTGAATAATAAAAATCTCTTTGTAACAAAGCTTCTTCTAAAAACTATTGTTGTTGTTGAAGTTTTAAAAGTACATTTGTGTAATGTTTTAACTTTAGGTATTTCATTAGATCTTTAGCAGTTCCAGTATAAGAATGTTATCCGTTGAGTCACTGTTCGTTAATTCATACTCTTAGGCGATTTTTATTCACTTTTGTTAGATGATACATTGAAGTTGGACGGAGAGACAACATTTCACTCCTTTGATGTTGTTGCTAGGTATTATGTACAATGAAGTATATCGTTTGATATTAAATACGTAGAATGTCAAACATAGGGGTGACCATGGTGACCCACCGAGTGACTAATTCTCCGATGCTGAACGGGGTAGTAAAGACTTATGCATTTAATTCTTGCGCATATTCTCCGAAATATAAAGTTGCGAATATTGAGAGGCTGGATTTCTGTGATTGTGCTCGAGACTGGGTAGAATAGCTTTAGCCAAATTAAGCTTCACAGTAAGCTTGAGTCCAGAGCTGCTATAATACATTTTGCAGCATCATCCCATATGCGAAATCCAAACTTATTACATAAGCTCATAGGCATCACCGTCCTACCTATGTCTGTCAACAAACTGCAACTAATAGGCGTAGAGAGCCACTATAATAACAGACTGTCAGACAGTCTTCAGGGGTAACAAAATACTAGTCTTTATACCCTTTTGTTATGTTTGTAGTTGGTTGCAGGTGTTCGTGGGCTGCAGTGGCTACTTAACGGTACTCATCAGGTGTAATGCACCTTTATTTGTCACTTCCATTTTATTTTAAAAAAAAGCATTAATTCGGTTCTGGGAAATTTAGTTCGAGAGAGTGTCTATATTTCTGAATTTTACATATTCTTAAATAACATCGTCATTAGCCTGTGGCACGCATCTGATGGGCAGAAGCTTGTTTTCAAGGTGCGCCATTTATACCTACTAACCGATTTTGCACATCCAGATGTTATCCAGGTATTATCAGCCACCTTACCCGAATCTTCCCTTCATCTAGTAAGGAGACGTCCCATATTACGTTTGTCTAAGCGTATAGTAGATCGGCCGTATGGCGGCGTAAGAATACGCCCAATTTCGTCCCCCACCCGTTGACGTTTTTGGTCAGTGATTGTGCGATAAGTATATATTGCGGTTGGCTTTGAAATTTAATTCGTTTCATAGATAGCAACGAGATTACCTTAATATTTGAATTGCTATTATAACAGTAAATAGTCTAATTCAATCCCCATAAGACACAAGTTTGCGTGTTTACCGCTAAAAAGAACGCCCTTATTCAATGATATTATAAGATAAATAGGCACCCTTTTACTTATAATATCATTGCCTTTATCGTATTTTTTCAGTTTAAGGCTCCCCTGCTACCCTTGTTGTCAGCCAGTATGAGAATCCTCAGCGTCAACATATCGAATAACGTGCAGTATCGTGGTCACTTGGTAGAGAACGGCAAATTGGCGTCTAAAAAGATTGGCGTGCTCGGTAGAAAGTTAAAGTAAAGGTCGTCGCCGGCGGTCTCGGTCGAATCGTCGGCGACCAAGCTCCTTCTGATCGGCTTGACTCACTGGCGCTGCGAAGAGATGTTGCATCTCTTTGCGTATTCTATAATGTTTATCAAGGGGAATGTTCAGAGGAATTGTTGGGACTAATTCCAGTCGCTCAAATTCACCATCGCACCTCACGAAAGAAATCGTGATGCCATTCATACTATCTGGATGATTGGCGGTCAACCACTGTGCGATTAACAAGAAGTTTTCTTCCTCGCACAACTTCCTTATATAATCGACTGTCACCAGCAATTTTTTCGGACTGATAAGACTTAGGCGTCTTCAAGTATAGATCCCAATCTCTTTTAAAAGACCGGCATCGCATGGAATTCCCCAAGTGTTGCAGTTGTTCATGGGCGGCGGTAGTTATTTACCATCAAGTGAGCCGCATGCTCATTTGCCTCTTTTGTATGTAAAATTTATCACATGGTTCTCGTAAAGGGCTACAAATGTAAATAAAGCAGGAGATGGACATCAGCATCTTTCCGATAACAATACAACAAATAAAAAATGAGGTTGCCTACCAAGCGTCGCAAGCATCGCCTCCGAGATCCTCCTTATGAAGCAATCTATTTGGGAGGCCTATGTTTATCTTTGCAGTGTACTATTGATAGACTGCAATGAATGAAATAGTGATAATTAACTGTAGAACTACGCAGATATTCATGCTACTTTATTAAAATTCTGCTATTAAGTGGTGTGCGTTTAGTGGGGCGATTAGCGTGGCGGTGTATTCAGTATAAATTTTAAAAGTGATAGGACCACTCACTATCTACATTTATTTTTATCCCAATTATCACGGTCCTCTTACCTACTTCTACCGTCAAAGAACAGTGCTTGAACTTATATGTTCCGGTCTGAAGTGTTCGAAGAGCCATTATAAATACAGCACGTGAGACATTATATCTTAGTCATCATACGTAATTAAATTAGCAGCAGTCAAAGTCCAACGCTATTAATCAATAACATTGTACTACTACCATACACTTTCAATATCTACGTTGTTTGTTGAAAGATTTTAAGGAATGTTGCTAAAACCAAAACAAACATACAAATAACCCCCAACCACAAACATACAACAATACAAACAAACATTTATTTATTATATTATTCATATGCATTGCCTCCTCGACTACCTAAATAATATTTGCCATAGTTACCTCACTCGGCCGGTACTCACACAAAGCAAAATATATACTACCATAATTACTATCAACATAAGAAACGAGTTATATTATTTTAAGAAAATGTGCATAAATTTATTCAATCTGGAGTCAACTATTACTCCTCATATGTAAAGATAATTTCAGGGTGACTAGCACCACTGAACCCAATCTTCATGTTCCCGTATTTAATTGACATCATACACATTTATCTGGACAGAGTAGGTACATCCCAGGATATTTCTACATCATGATCATCACCATTATCGTTACAGCCCATTACAAGTCTACTGATGAGACGATAAAGTGATGAAGTGACTCTCAAAGAGATGGCCTCATATAGGGATATTTTTAATAGTTGCTACGCTTGTAAGGTGGGTTACCAACCTTAGTTTTTTGTTATTTTGAGTTGTCATCAGAAAGATGCTTCTGATCATCTCCTGTTTTATATGTTTCAACTAAGGCATTCTAAACCACCTATAGTGTAATATAGGGTACACATTCTCGTACGTCGTTGCTCAGTAGCGCACATACATCCATTTCAACTTAAAACAGCTTCATGTAAGCCGCCACTACACGGCATACATTACATTATAAATAATTTGGTTTTCAAAGTACATCATTCTTAGAAGAAAATAAAAATAATATAACATTTAATTTTAAACCAAAGTGAAGGGGAAATGGTAGCACTCACAATCAGTGCCGCTCTGCATAACAATTTCTCTAAGAATCTATGAGCGTGTAATGTTCAAAGTGCGTAAAATAAAATTTCAAAAGCTTTTTTTTTTAATTTACTTTATGGTAAAGCTAAAAAGAAAGTTTAAATACATACACATTCGATGTAATTTTTTGTAAATATTATATTATATTTACGAAGACTTTGTAATTAGGTATGAATGTATATACAAATTATACAAAGATCCAGCATTTTTAATAAGTATGAGAAACTATTCCGACGTACAGCAGGTCAGGATAAGGTTCTATGAGCACCTTACTCCTCGGCATATACACAAGAAAAATACAGAATTTTACAATTTTACGCAGCTTACAATGCAATTTCTTTTAGTTTCAATATTAATTATAATAACCTTCACAAACTTATGTTCGTAGTAGTAAACATTTGTGTTTATAACTACGAACTCTCAATTACATTATTTAAATAATTTCATTTTATACAAAATCTTAATTCAGCTAGAACCACATATTGTCTGTAAAGTAAAGTTACAGCCTATATACGTTCCACTGCTGGGCACAGGCCTCCTCTCATTTCAGGGAGGGTTTTAGGGCAAGGAAGTGTCCGCCGCGCTACCCCAGTGTGTTGGTGTGTTGGTGAACTTCACATGACTTCGAAATATTTTTTTCCTTATTTCTCAGACATGCAGGTTTCCTCACGATGTTTTCCTTCACCGTCGAGCACGTGGTAAATCGGCAATTAAAATTGCATTAACAATTTGATTGGTGCCGGCGGGGATCTAACGCGGTTTGCTCGTGTATTGTAAAATTTACAGCGAGCGCTAACCATCTGAGCTACAACGGCTCTATATTATTTGTACTACTACTGTAATAATACGACGACTATTAAAATAAATAAAATTGATTATATCTGTATACTAGGATTTAATTTTATAAGTATGAAATATTTATAGCGATTATGAGGATGGATGCTTATAATGCAATCAAAATATTGTTACGCGCTCCAGTCGACGACACACTAGCGCCATCTAGTGTCAGGAAAGAGAGCGAGGGGAGCGTTGCAGTTTATGACATCACAAATCTTTCGACCGACAGCGCCACCCGAAGAACTAAGTCTCTAGAAAATCTATACTCGAACTCTCGGTACCTTGCGCGTGTTTACTTGAACATTCCGGATATTTTGCTAATTTAAATAAATAGGTGGCGCAAGATGCGATCGAGGCAGAGTTGAACTCAGCGACACAAGCGAAGCTTCGGAGCGGAATTAAGTGAATTAGTGTGTTTAATTATTAGTGTTTTTAGTTTTAATTTGTGTAAAGTAAATTAAAGTGTTAATTTAGGTAATTTTATCGGCAATTTTTATTGTCACGAACCTCAAGCTCGTAACAATTGGTGTCAGAAGTGGGATAAAATAATACCGATTTTACCTAAGGAGGAAACGGAGGGTGTTCGTACCCGAAGTCAACGCCAGCAGGAGACGGACCAGAGGAGATTTGAAGGTGCAACGCCGCAGATGTCTGAGGGCCAGCAGCCGGCCACGGAAGCCGGTCCGTCAGCAGCTTCTACGTCTGTGGCACCTGACTTAGGTGCTCTGATGGTGATGCTGCAGCAGCTGCGGGGCGGACAGGAGGAACAGGTCCGCCGAAAGGAGGAACAGGCCCGCCGACAGGAGGAACAGGCCCGTCGGTTGCAAGATCAGCAGGCGGAACAGTCGGTTGGAAGAGCAGATGCTCCTCATGAAGGACCTTCACGCTACCTTTGGGAAAGAGATAAGGGAGGTGAAGGATAGGGTTGCTCAACATGACAACCGCCTGTCGGAAGCTGAAACCCGAATCGAAGAACATGAGACCCGATGAGGTACCTTGCGCGTGTTTACTTGAGCATTCCGGATATTTTGCTAATTTAAATAAATAGGTGGCGCAAGATGCGATCGAGGCAGAGTTGAACTCAGCGACACAAGCGAAGCTTCGGAGCGGAATTAAGTGAATTAGTGTGTTTAATTATTAGTGTTTTTAATTTTAATTTGTGTAAAGTAAATTAAAGTGTTAATTTAGGTAATTTTATCGGCAATTTTTATTGTCACGAACCTCAAGCTCGTAACAATATCTATCCCCACAAATTTTCACACACCTATATAATAATCAAAAGTTAATACTTACTGAAAAGTTGCTCTTAATGTAGGGTTTGTGAAGGAATATCAAAATTAGTCAACAACACAACACCTTATCAATTAATTAAATGCATTATTAAAATAAATGAAGTTATCAGGTATGTAATATCCACGGGGATGATTATTTATATTTTTTTAATTATATTAATTTTAGTTGTAGGATAATGAACATCCTGTATTATTCTTCCAACCATTTCCATTTGAATTTTGTACACTCCGAATTAAGAATGATATACAATGGAATATGGATTTTTACATCGGAATGAGGCGCCTCGGAATTAATTTCCTATTTAAAATAATTAGTCTAAACCGATAAATAAACTTTTTGTCTCTCTTTCTCTTGTCATGTCATTTCGAGTCTTAGTAAAAATACCGAGGAAATAGGTATCTTTACCATATATCGAATCAAAAGATCAAGCTAACAATTACAAAGATATTTTTAACTTTGGAACTGTCTGAAACTAAACTAAATTTAGTCTCTTTTCTTAAAAGTCTCTTTGCCGTACCGGTCAGAAAAAATGGCTGGTGTCAGTAATAAGTAACTATTTTACTTTACTCATTGGTGCTTGCGAGAATACAGTCTCCACCGATACCAATGAAATTTTTATTGTGCCGATTTTTTTCGTGCTCGAAGATGAAGGAAATTACTGTGAGGAACTCACATGTCTGAGAAATTAAAGGTATTTCAAGTACTTGCGAATCGTTCAAAACTGCAGTGCTTAACCATTTGAAGGAATGTGAGTTCGTTTGTAACTTCAAATAAAATGTAATCGCTTCGATTCAATTCCGGATGGGACGAGTATTTGTATGACCTTCAAAGAATCGGTCTGAACAATGAATAAATATAGAATGCCTCCACTATACTGAAGGAACTTCAAGTTTGGGGCAATGTTTTATAAAAAAAAAATGAACAAGAAAGATAGAGACGTCGTTGTTTAATGCGATAAACATCTTTGAGGTATCAGTGTCACGCTGAAGTTATATTATGTTTGCAGCATGAATGGGTCGACTCAATTGGATAAAAACTATGTTCTCACAGTATGCTAGCGTAAAATTGCAGCTTAATACAGGCCTGTTTCATAAGGTGAGTGTAGAGAAACAAAGACCTTTGGTAGTAGCATCCTATCTTAAACCCCAGGGAAGAAAATCAGGGCATCATTTTTATCGAGGATAAATGTAGGTGTCTATGGGCAATATAATTTATTTACAATCAGGTGGATAGTGTGCTTGTGTTTTACCTTTATTCTATTAAAATGTTAAAATTAAAACCTAAGTAATAATTTAAAGTATAACAACACATAGTAAAAATAAGATACCTCTTCACGAAATCAAGTATTATTAAACAGATAGGATTTTAAGAAAACCGAGATAGTTATAACGGCAACAATTATTAAAATATTATACTAAACTTCCATTCAATCTTTAACTGATCAATGATTATATTTTCTTAAATTTAATACGGTATGTAATATTGACCGAGAGGTCAATCGACGGATTCAACTCGGCTGGGCAGCGTTCGGGAAATTACGACACATCCTCAATCTCTGAAAACTAAAGTGTACAACCAGTGCGTGTTGCCAGTGATGACTTACGGATCAGAGACGTGGTCGTTCACTGCTGGCCGTATGAGGACGCTCAAGGTCGCTCAGCGAGCTATGGAGAGGGCTATGCTCGGAGTTTCTCTGCGTGATAGACTCAGAAATGAGGATATCCGCAGTAAAACCAGAGTGACCGACATAGCCCAACGGATTAGTAAGCTGAAGTTGCAATGGGCCGGCCATATAGCTCGAAGAACCGATAACCGATGGGGAAGAAAGGTTCTCGAGTGGCAGCCTCGTACTGGTAGGCATAGTGTAGGGCGACCCCCCACTAGATGGAGTGACGACCTGGTAAGACATGCAGGTAGTCGATGGATGCAGGTGACTCAGGACCGTGCTTTGTGGCGTTACTTGGGGGAGGCCTATGTTCAGCAGTGGACTTGTGAAGGGCTGTAATGATGATGATGATGATGATGTTGAATGTACCTACATTCAATTGACTATATCACCCATAGCGCGTGATGCTAAGTTCCATACAAGCAGAAAGTATAACAAGGCTTAATTAGCATTAAAAACATCTGTAGAGTCAGCTTTTTGAAGCTATCCTTACCTCCGAATCAAAGTATTGCCGCAAATAATTATTCACATTTAGAAATTACTTTGTATTTTTGTGCATTCTTTGTTGGTAATTTAAAAAGCGAGGAGAGTAAGTCGTTTTATTCAAGGTTCTTTAAACAAGGTAGGTTGATAAAATGCCATACAGTCCACCTAATTTGTAATTGGATCTTTTAGCCTTTGGATACCCATATCTAGCCTTTGGATCCTTAATCAAAATGCAGGTGCGGTATCAGCACTGAGGCAAGTAGAATGCCTAGTTGCCAGTATATTCTCGTCATCTTACGCTAACGCACGTTATCAGCTAACACCGCAGCATTGTGCTGCTATTTTAAGAGTGCAATTTATGAGAGCGTGGTTCTTCCCTGTTTACGTTGACCTATTCGTGGAGTATGGCTCCGTATCCATATCCATACACTGCAGTGTAGCTCCACCAGTTTCACACTTGTACTTTATATCTTTCATGTTAATGAATGATTAAACACTCTTTAACGGTGTTTTAAATTAATTTGGTTTCGTTTTGGTTTAAAACTCTTTTCATTCGTTACTTATCCTAAAATATCCGATCTTGACAATGAATCTGTATTTTGATCCTTAATAGGATAGCGTATGGCCATTGACGTTAACAAATCATGACTTGATTTGGTATGTATGTTTTTTTCGTAACCTTTACTTCAACAAAATAAAAACTGTCATGAGATACTAAGTCTTTCTAATAATACGGCTACACTAATACAGCTACAATTGTTTGTTGAAGATTTACCAAGAGTCATTAGGTACAGGGGTTGGCTAATAGAACGCAGCGTGTGCAGATGAGGTTGGTATTTAGATAAGAATGGCATAATCTATCTTATATTCTCTTTTTACTTAATAATTAGCACGTTGAAACTTTTAAGGAACTATAAAAATGCTAACTTAAAAAATTCAATTTCTTATTATTTCTGCCGTTTTCGTACTATGTCGTAATTACTAAATAGTGTAGACTGAATCTGTTTGAGTGACCTGAGTGCTAGCAAATTACGAGTAATTAAAAAATTTTGGCGGTTCGAAGACTTAGCAGTTAGAGCCTAAGCGCTAGCTGTAAATTTCAAAGCATACGAACAACCCGGCTCCAATCTCCGCCGGCACCAATGAAGTTGTTAGTTGTGACTTTAAGTGTCGATATGACATATATGGGCTGTACCTTACTTTCGAAGAGTTAGGCGCGTTTAATACGTAATGTCAAGCAAGCCCACGGTGAAGTGAGGCCGAAAGTCAATTAAAAAACTACGACGTACGCTCAGCTTGTGATGAACTTTAATAACTGTGATTTTTATAGTTTATAAAAATCACAGTGTCAAAGTTCTTTTGTCTTTTTGATACATTTCAACTGATGGTTGAGTAGCTTGCAGTCGTGCAGTCGATAGACACCTGCTGTCAACTAAAAACAAAGAAGACTACAGATGCGTTGTCACCTCTGAAGACTAGCACGAAATGCCTCACAACCTTTAACCCTTCAAGTGTCATAAAAATCACATGCAGTCGCATGCGGCCGGCAAATCCCCAGTGGTCGCATGCGACCGCACCCACCCACAGCACTTAAAACCATTAGAACTTATATTTAGAAACTACTTTTTTGATAAAGTTTAGCATTATAAAATCTATACAAAATTCTCTATCTTATGATCTAAACAAAAGTCAGGTTTTAATTCATTACAAAAAGTTTTTGATAACAAAAAACAACATACCAAGCAAATGTCGGCAGCGTGAAAATCACAATTATTTCAATATATGTTACTCGAAATTATTTACGTGAAAAGATAAATTATATTGACACAAAAACTTTTATTACAATTTCACAATAAAACACTATACGAAAACACTAATAAAACACTAGAAAAATCCAAAAATCAACACAATAACATTCACACGAAAATGGCGTACGAAACAAACGTAGATTGTAAATAAATATTCATAGGATAACAGTTTTTTATTGCACTAGACGATAGAGTATTTCATATTGATTATATAATGCAAAACGACTTAATAGAAAAGTAGTCTCTATATGTAAGTTTTTATGGGTTAAAATGCTGTGAGTGGGTGTGACCTCATGATACTACTAAATATAGATAATAATACTTTACCGTCGGCAACAGCAGCATGTGTTTCATTTAAAAGACAAAAAACCTTAGCGGGACAATCCATCGTAGTCTTCAAAGATGACAACGCATCGATATTTTGATTCTTAATTGAGGATGTGTGATGTCACTCCAATTCTAGATATGGTATATATTATAGTGGAGCAATATCGTTTTCTGAGGTTGAAATTAAAGAAATCAATATATAGAGGATATTTTTCATTATAACTATTATACGTGGTAGAGCAACGTTGCATCTATATTATGGATGTAGGACAAATGGGTCAGCTCGACCGAAGAAGGACCACGATCTCACGAAATAGCATAAAATAGCAGCTTAATCTGCTACGTTTCGTATGCTGAGTGTAAAGAACCGGATAATATTTTTACTGGAAACGAGGCACTCCACATAGTTCTACAGGGGTTACAATGCATTTACATTTTGATTCTTATTCGATGAGAGATTCGGTCTATGGGCTACAGTATCAACTTAACATCATGTGGACAGTGTACTCGTTTGTTGGGTGACAAACAAGTACACAGTTCATACTTTATATAATAAAAACATATTTAATCACACAATACACAGTTTATGCTTGACAAACAGAGCACATGTACTACCATCAACACCAAAACATTAACTGACGTAATAACGTCCAAAAAATGGACGCTGGTTCGCCCATTCACTGACGATTCGGACTACTTCCACTTGGCGTGGTGCACGTTTTTGACATTGACGGACGGCCGCGGACGACGTCCATTTGGACTGGACGCATGGATTTCAATCCACTTGGAAATCCAGAGCTGGATGAAGTCCATCCAAATGGAATATGTTTTTACCATTCGCGGAACGATTTTGGACGATTACCCCTCCATTTGGATTAATGGACGTATCGTCAGTGGGTACCATAATAAAACTACTGCCCTAATTATCGATAGACGGAACGAAGATTAATATATAAATTGTAAAATAAATAACATGTGGTTTTCTTTTTCTGCCTCACCAGACATTAAAACACAAATATCCAAACCCTCCCTAATCCAAATCCAATAATCCAAATCCCTCTCTTTGTAAAAAAGACTTGATATTATCGCCACGCGTGATAGATTGATGGCGATCCCATTAATAGAAGCTTCGCATATTTCCTACTATTTCATATCGCCGATCTGAGCATGTTGCGTCTAGTATTCATATGGAAGAAGTTAAATATAAAAAAAAATAACAAAACTGATGTTAGTTAAACATATTTACTATATATATATATATATATATATATATATATATATATATATATATATATATATATATATATATATATATATATATATATATATATATATATATATATATATATATATATATATTAATTGCAGACGACCTTAAGTTATCGATGGATATAGGTAGTTTGGAGGACTGTGACAGTCTCCAAGACGATATAAATAGAGTTGTTGAATAGAGCAAAGATAAAAAATTGCAATTTAATATTACTCAATGCTCAACAATATCTTTCACGCGCAAACATAAGCCCATAGAGTATACATATTACATTGACAGAACACCTATGTCCAGGGTAATGCAAGTCAAGGATTTAGGAGTAAAATTTTCTGCTGATTTAACGTTTAAGCATCATATTTTTGAAACATGTAAAAAGGCTTTTAGAACTCTAGGTTTTACGTTACGTACATTTAACGGTTTCACAAATGTGCAAGCTATTATAGCTTTGTACAACACACTAGTTCGGAGTCATTTGGAGTGTAATTCAATAATTTGGGCTCCTCATTAGAAGAAGTACAATCTAATGCTGGAGAAAGTATAAAACAAATTTGTAAGGTATTTGTATGTTAAGCTATTTTATGGGGTGTACGCATTTTACCCACTGCAATATCCCACATTGTTTGTTCTGTGTATGATGGAATACAATCAGCTCAGGGTAAGGAGAGAACTTAGACTAGTTTCATATATTTTTATGGTTCTTAGAGGTAGGATTATTAACGAGAATATGTTGAAGAATATTAACATTTGTGTTCCGGCTAGGTATATATGGCGGCGGCGTCAGCCAGACCTATTGGCCGTCCCTGGATGTCGCACTAACTTACTGCGAGAGGCACCCCTGATACGAGCGTTTCGAACATTAACCTGATCGACAGAGAAACAGATTTATTCTTTTGTACTCTGAACGAATTCACAAAACTTGCGTTATGGATAATTAGCTATAAGTTAATATAATAATATAGGTATTATAGGATTGTAAATAGTGCTTTATCTATCGCATTGGGTAGAAACCTGTCATTTTAGATATAAGTTGGATGTAAATAATTAAATAAATGAATAAATATGTTGACGACGTTTGTGTCTAAACTTTTTTGAATGCATACAGCATTCTTCAAGGTTAAAGTTTTAATAAGTTATCGTCAGTTACCACACTAATAAAGATATTTATATTTAATACGCAACCATCCGCTCAATTAAAATAATTAAAAATAATTGGGCGGATGGTTGCGAATTAAATATTAATATCTTTATTATAATGAATTTCCGCAAAGTAACGCCTGATTCTATCAATTAGGTATCATACTGTCAAACTCCATCGCTTTTTATACTATAAATGTCCAACAATACATCACGTATACCCTATTACAAAGGCTATACCAAGATCATCCCCGTTTTCTAGCTGTTTCATGTAGAATGCATACATGTAGAACATGTCAGAATCGTGCATACAAATTATATCTTAAAATTTTATCGAATAAAATAACGTGCAAGCATTTAGAACTCGTTAAAGCTACGTGAGAATTACTCTTCGAAGCCTTTGTTCTTCAAATTCAACGTATTAATCATCAGACCCATTAAACCTAAGTTACTGTCATAAACATTTTAATTTAGATTTTGTAAGAAAATTATCAATTTACTGCATTAAAATTTTTTAAAAACTTTCTTTGAATTTGCGACCATATAATTTGCAATTATTTTTACGTCTATAGTATCATAACATTTTCTAGCACTATTAATCAATATTTTACTTGAAAAATGAACTTTTTCTGAATAACGTACCTAACCAATTCTAAAATAGTCAAAAATAGTAGTAATTATGATAGTAATTATGGCATGAGACATAAAAATGACAGTACTGGAATTTTTTTACTGTTCACCAAATCTGGAAATCTTCTTGAAAATGTTGTCTGTACACATATCATGTTTCTTTGTTTTCGTTACTCATCTTTTATCCACAAACAAGTAATCGTAAGTTCTTGTTCATCCTGAACCTCCGACCATGAAAATCCGAATGCCATGTTCACCATGAAAACTCACTATTGAAAAATTCGACTGCATACGTCCGTCGCCTCGATAACCCGACTACTGTGAATACATTGGACACATTACTCAAACTGCGGACCAGTTGACCACTGCAGTCCGTTTGATACAACCGTCCCATGCATGGAAGACGAGCCTTTGGATACCTTTAAAACACAATGAAACTATTGTCAAATTATCGTGTTTTTATAAATTTTAATTTCTTTTTATTTGCTTATTCATTATGTTTGTTATTAATCCAAAATAAATACATTAACATTTTTTTTCTTATAGTTAACAAGAATTAACAAATTAATGTATAAATTTGTAAAATAATATCGTTTACTTCAAATATCTGCATGAATAAAAGAGATTTTTAGCGTAAATGAAATCTTAAGCTTTGCATGTATTAATATTCTAGGCTGCAAACGTAGCACACTTGATGTTAAGTGGTCTAGCTAAGATAGAGCACTAAAAAATATAAATAAAAAATATCTGATAAAGAATTATGTATGCTGTCGTATAAAAGAATTAAACTCTTTCAAGAAAAGAGTATTTGGTTTATGTTTTATAAAGAATACAAAATTTATTTAACGGATTTTTTAAAGGATTTCATTATTTCATCTATGTAATAATAGCATCATCTACTTACTGACAAATAAACTAATCATAAGTTACTAGTAAAATTAAATAATAGAGGCTACTGAATACTTATTCGTTTAGAATCAAAACTTTAAATTGGTATCCAGACCAGTGACCAGTATCAAAATGATTTATTGCAATTACCACGTTTGGCAAAATAACAAAGACACTGTTATATTTAATACTGCGTACAAAAAACTGGAATTATGAGAGAAACCCTTTAGTTGAATATATTGAATGTCTATTGGCAGAGCTTTAATTTCACCAACTTCTTCTGTTGTCAAGTTATCCATGTAAATAATTGAAAATTAAGTGCACTGTGAGATTTTTAACTCTATTTGATGGAATAGTTTCTGGCGTCGTTGGATATTTAATTATTAAGTAGATGTGGTCACCAATCATGCAAAAGCTTTGTGTCATTTTTCATAAATTTAATTTAAACAAGTACGAGAGCCGTGTAGCAGGACGTGAGATTTCATCATGGCCCAGGAGCTAATCGCATTGCATGTCGTGGACAAATGAATCTGTTTTAGGAAATTTTACGAGCTGACTTATCACGTGTCCGGTGAAGTGTCGAACAATAATTTCGTGGAAAAAACGTATTTTGATTGCAATTTGAAGTGTCAATTTACCACGTTCTCGACGGTTATGAAAACATCGCGAGGGAACCTGCATGTCTGGTTCCCCAGTTGACGTCATCCCGTGTTGAGGTCAGCGCAGCGAAATCTTTTTTGACCAAAAATTTTCAGTGTCTAGTAATGACGAATACGAGATGTAGACTGCCACTTTTTAATTTTTAATGGGTCAATAGTGCGTGGAACTTATCATCGTCATCACTACAGGCTATCAAAGGTCAACATAAGCCTCCCCCATAAATTTTCAAATAGGCTGGATATTTGCTACGACGATATGAGGAGGCGGATTCTCTTTCGCCGCCACAAGGCAATCATTTTTCTACTGCCGTTCATTAGTGTGGTTTTTCCCACATTCGTTTTGAATAAAACTTTTTGGAATAAACCTAATTTTAAGAATTTTAACTTCAATTTTTAACTTTTTTAATACTTTACAGCACCCATGATCACATGATGATACTGGGGTGTTTGACGTCCTGATGTTATAGTTACTGAAGGTGTCTTGCAGTAGTATGCTTAGGTTTCTATTTTATTTTACTAATTATATGATCCAAAACAGATGGTAGAACTTGGACAAATTTTAATAGCCTCGCAAATCATCCTTGGTAGGAATCGCGGTTCTTTTGCGAAAATTTATAGTCTATCAGATCTATATAATGGTTGGGATGATACTGAATATGTTGACATACTTCAAACTTTCTGGAGCGTCAGTGCTTCACATCAGCGATACTATGTTCTTTTACGCGGGTTTTAATGGATTTTTCATCCAAGGATGCGCAAAAAACCCACATAAAAAAGTTAAAATTAAACGCGATTATATTCGTAAATTTAATTTTATTCCATGTGCAGTATACGCGTTACTGTAAGAAATCATTATAGAACTTCACTTATGAAATTTTGCAGTTTACTCGAAAGTTAAAATAATATAATCATTTACTTTATGATGCCAATCAATATTAAATGACACCAATAATTGGATCAAATATCGCAAATAAACGTCATACCGTAAATTAATAGACGACAATTAAATTCAGCATTGTTTTTTTTTAAACTAAATTTAATTTAATGATGAGAGAATCTAAAGTGTAAAATGTAAATAACTCAATTTTTAATTTTTTTATAGGATAGGGTGACAAACGAGCACACAGTCCACCTGATGGTAAGTGATTGCTGCGGCCCATAGACATAGACTACATATATCCTCGATTACAAACAAAGAGGACTAAGATAGAATGCCTCGTTTCCAGTAAAAACTCTCTCCGGTTCTTTACACTCACCATTCGAAACACAGCAGCATTAAGCTACTATTTCACGCTGGTATTCTGTGAGAGCGTGGTCCTTCCCAGGTCGAGCCGACCCATTCGTGCTACAATTATACTATTAATATAACTGCACCATAGCTCTTCCACTCTGAAATATGTAAATATTTAAATAAAAAACTGATTCCAAGACATTTTGGTAATTGATAACTACATTACCTTTATTGTGGATACATCGGAAGACACACCTGATATAAAAATAGCAAGTGTTTATGGATATATCAATGCAATTATGCAAAACTTATTTATTCACGTGTTCCTATAACATATTGTGTATATGCTAAGTATCAATCATCTACGTCCAATAGTCTTTGAGAATTCGAAAAGTCTTTGACAAACAGACATAAAGAAAGACACGGAAACTGAGGCAGTAACTCCAGTAGTGCTCGAATTTTGCCAAATTTGGCACGGAACACATGTTAATTTTGCCATCTTGAAACCCACGGGAGCGAAGCCGCGGGTAAAAAGCTAGTATTTAAATAAATGAACAGTTATTAGTATTCATTTATTTAAATATAATTCTTCCTTAAAAACATTAAATATTTTTGAAGAACATAACCAATCTTATGCACATACGTTCACAATTCTTATATTTATAATCGTATTTAATAATGAGAGGTTTGGTAAGGTCTTCAAATTTATCTTTTCTTTATTATGCTGTAACATTTGACAGCTGGTCACTGTATTTAACGTAGTATTTAAATAAATGAACACTTTTTAGTATTTATTTATTTAAAAACGTTATAAAATACTCATGGAAGACATCATATACATATGATATGACCAAAATAAATGAAATATGAAAACCAACAGCAACACAGTCCATTACAATGCGACATAGTGCATCCTCTCTGCAACTTCATCATCAATCTCATTTGCTTGTACTAAAGGAATTACCACGACAGACAGAATAACGACGACAAATAAGACTCGTGGAATGACCTAAGCTAGTTGATTGGAATGTACTTTACTGTAAATGTTTTTTTTTCTTTATAGAAGTAGGACAAAGAACAAGAAGGATGAAGGAGCACACAGTCTAACTGGTGGTGAGTAGGTGCTGTAGCTTATATACATCCACATCTATCTTCAATCAGGAAACAAAACGCAGAATGCGTTGTCAACACTGAGGGCTGAGATGGAATGTCGTTTCTAGTAAATGGGTCCCCGATTCTAAATATACAACATACGAAATATAGCAGTACGAAGTTGCTATTTTACACTATATTTGTGCTAAAACCATAATATAGCTGTAAAATGACTTTACGACGTAAAAATATAAAAGTAAGTATGGAATAATAATGTAAGTTTTCTTCTACTTATTTAATGAGACTTGTTTTTTGAGAAAGGTCATCATTTTAACTCAACAGGAAGTGCCTATGGAACATAAATGGCTGTATATTTTGATTGCGTTTACTTAGAAGCTTAATTTACATCTTAAAAGGACAATAAACTTCAATATTTGGTACTAAGTTTAACTTCGTACCTCCATTCATTCAAGTTGATTCTATAAGGGTTTGGGTTTTTCCTTTTGAGGTACGTAACAAAAATAATTTCTATTATTGCCTTATTGCAGTATTAGCAAATAAAAAATAAAAGGTAATCATAAAATCTATTTCAAAATATTATAATACGTTAACATTGTTACATTACGCATATCGATAAGCACCTAACAAAGCATAAACCCTTGTTATCTCGAGGATCCAGATCGGTACGAGCTTTTTCAGGGCGGTTTTTTTTTTCATAGCTGGCAATATCATGTTTTGCGGTGCGGAATAAGCCGTTTATAATTTACGTATGAACAATATGAAATTTAGGGTATATGTTTATTTTTATGTGAGTATATAAATTCATTGTAATAAATGTGTGTGTGTAGCTCGAAGAACAGACAATTGATTAGGAAGGCAGGTTCTTAAGTGGCAGCCTCGTACCGGTAAGTGAAGTGTTTGGTGGGCCTCCACTATATGGAATGACGACCTGGTGAGAGATGCAGGAAGTTGATTGATGCAGATGACTCAAGGCCGTGCGAAACCGTCAGTGGGCTTTCGAAGATAATGAAGATGACGTTGACGAGAATGGTGTCTTAAGCGACAGAGGGACATGAAACAGGGGATAAGCTGCATCAAGCATCTTCTCGATAAAAACTCAAAATAATAAAAAATTGCGGTTGCCAACCCACCTTCCAAGCGTGGCGACTATGGGGAAATTTATGGGCGAGGACTATGTTCACTAGTGAATTTTGAAAAGCTGTAGGTAATCTAATTAAGTAAAAAAACAGAAGTGGCTGTCTCTAATACTGAAATATGTTTTTGTAATATTGCATTTTATAACAAGATAAACATTTTTAAAATATTTGTCTCTCCGCCTTTCTGCTCGACCGAGCTAATCTTCAGAATGGCTGAACCGAGAGTGATGAAACTTTACCAACAAATAGTGAGCAATACCTATAGGGATGTAGGCTATATTTTATTTGAAAACCGTAATGTATATTTTTTTAAAGAACGAAAAAGTTGTTAAACTAAGTGGTTTTTGACTAAGTCTAAATACCGCTCAATTAAAAGATTTGTTTTTTTCTTATAGGTATATTAGTGACAAACGAGCACACAGCCCACCTTTATGCTAGCTTAAGATTCAAAATGCAGATGCATTGTCACCCCTGAGGACTAAGATAGAATGCCTCGTTAGTAAGAAGTTTTCCGGTTCTCTATACTCACCATCCGAAATACAGTAGCATTAAGCTGCTATTTTGCGGTGGTATTATCTGAGAGCGTGGTCCTATTCCAGTCAAGCCGACCTAAACCTTAATAAAGCTGCAGCGTGACTCTACCACGTTTGAAAGTAATAATAAAGAAACTCTACGAAATAAATAAATAAATGTGATTATAAGGTTAAATTTTAATACTCTGAATAATATATTTACATGTAATTAAAGTCAAGTAAGTAAGGTAAGTAGGTATTGGTAATTTATTTTCTTCATTTTCTGGCATAAACTGAAATTATATATGTCTGACTTCATTACACTTTTGAAAAAAAAGCAGGAAGTCTCACTTCGTCTGTATAATAATATATTTTATTTTTGTTTTATGTTTATTTTAATCACCCTTCTTTATTAAATATGTTATATTTACTTCGGGGGTAATCTCATATTTTTATTTATATCATTTTTCTTATATCGGATAATGGAGTAAAATAATATTTTGATAATTTTGTTTTTGAATTCATGGATATGAAAGGATTTAAGTCAGTTTAAGTGGCTGATCCCCATATCTCAATTAGATATTGGAAATTTTATTTAACTTAACGAAATCAGTTTGCGACTTTACGTAATGATCCTAAGTAATAACATCAGTTTTGTTTCGACATGATAAATACGAGTATTAAGCAGTCTCCAAGTGAGTTCACCATCTACCAATAGACATAGATATTTTCCCTTACTGAACGTTTTACTTAAGTATTATCAAAATTAAGAAGTGTAAATACTTCGGTAAAAGTTTTATCTTTGTGGAAAAAAATCATAAATGATGTTTTGGCCGTGAAAATTAATTCTTAGTGGGGTATATTTTAAACATTCCTCGGACATATTTCTTGGTGTAATAAAAAAGGTTAACATTTAAATAAAAAAAGTATAAATTGACCACAAGACCAAATAACGAAAAGTAAAAAAGTATAAATAATGTCCACGTAATAGTTTCTGAAGTCGGGGCCTTTAAATTTTGTCTCAGTACTAATTTCAAAATCTGTTGTGTGCCCTTTAGTTTAAGTCGTCAGTTTTCACTTTATTCCACCGGTAAATACAATAAAACATTATAAGAGCGCATCCCCACGAAATTATATTGAGAAGGTTCAAAATGGTAATAATTTTTGAGAAAAAGTAATTTATGGAGAACAAGGTGAAATTGAGTTTTTGAAAGGAAGTCTAATAGTAATCAATAACTCGTACAACTTAGGCTCCTATGTAATTAAACCCGTAATGACAAAAAGGGTCTGGCATGACAGTTTGTGTACCCGCAAAATTTAATTAAGTAGATTGAACCAATAAGGCTATAAATTATTAGGTCGATGATTTATGGCATTGAAATGATTTGTCATAAGCTTACCGTGATAGCTTTATATCATCATCATATCATCACTATTTTAGTCCTTTAAACATCCACTGCTTATGTATACCTATTACTTAAAGTTAGTAGCAGTATGAATTAAAAATTCTTTGACATATTTATTCTGTTTTTTGTGAGTCGTATTCTTTTTTCGTGGTTTTGGGATAAGATAATATTTTAACACGTTTGTAAAGTGAGGTTATCAACTCACCGTTACATTCCTCATTTAAAATCCTTTTACGCTCAGTCTCCATTTTTATTATATTTAAGGCTGGTCTAAATGTCGAGCCTTGGTCACACACAATAGCTAAAGGTATGAAATCTGATGCTGACACTTTAGTGACCACTTCCTTTAAAATCCTTACCACTGTAGCAGCTGCAGTTGTTCCCTCACAAAAAAAGTAGCACAGTGGCTGTCTCCAGTTTGAGCACACTCCTTTTAGCATGAACACTAAGGCATGATCGCAAAACCTCAATTCTTTTCCATACACTTTTGAAACTAGTACTGAGGAATATCACAATCTCAATTATGCAACCCTTTGGTTTGACCTTTTTAAAACTTTTAAAATTAAATTTAAAAAATAATTTCAATTTCTAAATTCAGAGCTTTAATACTTCTATTTTATTATATTAGTTCTTTGAATACAGCGTTTTATTTTAATTAAAATATAATTATTTTACCTAGGAGTGCGTCTGGGGTTAAGTTTCACCTTTTTACCTATTTCTGCCGCCAAATGGCAAGGCTTGCAATACTGCGTACCGGTCTGAAGGGTATAGAGAGCCAGTACTTTTAAAGTCGGTGTGACCCACTTAGTCCATGCGCCCTCCTTTCTGCTGCACCATCCTTTCTGCCAACGAGGGTCGCGTCCGTATATGGTTTAGAGATCTCTCGTCAGATCGGTAAGCCAATCCATAAAGGCGATGTTTAGTGGGTAAAAGTCTCCACATAACTACGCAGCCGGCTGCGTGGTATGCTACGAGCATTCACCGCCTCCCTCCCCCGCTTTCCGAAGGGTTGCCCATATTTGCTTCGGGCGCAAAAAAATGCATCTGTAGTCTTCTTTGCTTAAAAGTTGGCGGTATTTGTCCATGGACTGCAGTAGGCACTTACCATCAGGTGGCTGGTAGCTACGTTTGTAATATCAGGTTTATCAATAAAAAAACTTTAAAAATAAAGATAATTACCACATTAAAACTTCTAATGTTGGAGGTTCTAATTTTTTGACACACTATGTCTTAGCACAGACTTCAGAAGCTTTTATGTGGATTTTTTTTTAGTTTATTAAAGTCGGTTTTGACTTTTTATTTACAGTTTAATTTTTATGTTGTGTTTCGTTAAGGAATTTTCGTAAAAAAGAAACATAAATGAATATATTATTGTAAGACATATTTTGTTGGCAAGAAAAAAATTCGAGACAAAGGTTCCATGATAGCGTATTGCTTTTCATCAGACCGTATAAAGGTACTCGGGTGGCAAATCAGTTTTCAATAGCGGGTCAATAAGAGGCTTAAACTTTTGCAATATATAGATATCCTCTCTATTGTCTTAGTTTTAGTTTACGTTATTAATGATTCTGTTTCAATGATATGTCTTCACCGAGGATTAAATACTATTTTTATTTTTTGTTCCCAGCCTACACTACACACTAATTTTGTGCCCAGACATATAATAGGCGGCGTAAGATAATCTACCACCCTATATAAATTTGTCGCAAACCACAGAGATAAAAATAAAACTGAAGGTGGACCTAAGCATCTTTCAGATAATAATTTGTAATAATAAAAAAACTGCAGTTGCTCACCCTCTTGCCAAGCGTACAAACTAATGAGAATACCTTTGTATAAGGCAATCTTTGGGGAGGCCTATGTTCAGAAGTTAACGTTCAAAAGGTTGTAATGAATGAGTAAACTACGTATATAGGCTATTTCTTTTGAAGCAGGAAAAACATTACCGCACTGCTTATAATAGAGACTCTATAGACTCAGAAATAACCATTTCCGCAGTAAAACCACAGTGACAGACATAGCCCAGCGGATTAGTAAGCTGAAGTGGCAATGGGCCGGCCATATAGCTCAAAGAACCGATAACCGTTGGGGAAGAAAGGTTCTCGAGTGGCAGCCTCGTACCGGTAGGCGTAGTGTAGGGCGACCCCCCACTAGATGGAGTGACGATCTGGTAAGATATGCAGGAAGTCGATGGATGCAGGTGGCGCAGGACCGTGCTTTGTGGCATTACTTGGGGGAGGCCTATGTTCATCAGTGGACTCTTGTGAAGGGCTGTAATGATGTTACTGACTGCTTATAAATCTACTTATATAAAAATCTATTGCCGTCCGTTCACCTCGCAAAAACTCGAAAATGGCTGGATCTAGTTTGATAAAATTTTGTGTGTTTATTTCAGTGGATCTTTGGACGGTTTAGATTAACAATTGGACCCAGTAGATGGTGCTGTTGTGGAGATTTAGAAATCATACTATCGCTAGTATTTTACATAAAGTAAAATAAGTAAAGTTGCAGCTTATATGGGGCCTATGTTCAGCAGTGAACCTTTGATCTATAGGTTGTAATGCATAATTGAATAAGACTGTTTCTTTTCGAGCAGAAAAAAGTTTACCGAACCGCTTATAAGTATTTCATATAAAGTAAAGTAAGTAAAATTACAGTCTATATGAGCCTATGTAAAGCAACAAGTTTAAAGAAAAATTGTAATCTCATTTCATTTTATTGTATTTGTATTTATATTTCATTGTATTTTCAGCGGTAAAGGAATGTGTTTGCACGTGGTAAATCAGCAGTAAAAAATTCATTTTTTTTTGAATTTAAATAAACTCAAAAATTACCATAAACGCTAATATTTTTAATAGCTTATGGTTCTATGTGAAAAATCCCCTGCAAAAAAGTAGCCAAATTCAACTCCAAAAGAAGTTTTTCATCAAAACCCCGTGTTTTCTTAAGACTACAAGATTTACAATAGGTATCTAGATTATTTGAATTGTTATAATTCTCTCAAATTTCAACATCGAAAGATTCCGATATATTTAAAAGCTTTGGTTTGAGGAAGTCAGTCATCGACTACAGTCAAAATTTATTCGAGAGAAAGGGGCTTTTGGGCCAACAGTGAGACATTTTAGGTTTATATCAATTTGTTCCATTTTGTTTAACTTTTTAATAAACATACTCCATAGAATTCCCTTGCTTTTGACATAACATAAATTACCTAGAGTTTACACGTGGCAGAGACACACTGCAGCTATTATGGTTGTAGAATGAATGGGTCGGCTCGACCGGGGAAGAACCATGCTCTCACAGAATACCAGCGTAATATAACAGCTTAATGCTGCTGTGTTTCGTATGGTGATTGTAGAGAACCGGAGACCCGTTTTATTGAAATCGAGGCTTTCCATCTTAGTCCTCAAGGGTAACAACGCATCTGCATTTTGATTCTTAACTCACAGAATCCACTGACCATCAGGTGGACTATGTGCTCGTTTACACCCTTATCCTATAAAATAAAACCTAAGTATGTAATTTGTACCGAAGAAAATCACGAAAAGTTATATTTGCGAATCATTATTCGAATTTTAAGTTATATTATTATTTCTTTTAACCGGTGGAGCACGAATATCCACTATCACTACAATACAGGCCTATGTTCTACGTTTTAATTTTTTGTACAATTGCTCTTCATTTTATCTTTAGACAATTATTTATATGACATTTTTTTTTTGTTTCTATAAAAATAATGCTAGAGACTAAAACTTTATGAAACATATTTGATGATACTCCAGAAATTGGTAGTGACGTAACTGGAGTAACAAATTGGGACACGTTATACAGTATTCTATAGAATACTGCTCAGCACTATAAGGTGTAATGGGGATGATATATTATGGAATGATATTTTCGTAGGCCACTACAAGCCATTCCTTAGCTGAAGTTTAAATATATTTCCCGTGAAATAAGTAACTGGTCTTCAAATGAATGACTCAATTATAATACACGTCATGATATAAGAAATTTATGTATGTATCATCATCATTCTCTAAACCATTTCCCATTATCTGGGGTCGGCGCAGTAAACCTTCTTGTTCCATTCCTCTCTATCAGCCATCATTTCCATACTTACTCCTTTCATTCTCATATCACTCTTCACACAATCGATCCATCTTTTATTCGGCCTTCCTCTGCCCGTGTGTCCCTCCACATTCATATTCAACACTCGTTTTGTGACATGACTTCCATCCCTCCGCATCACATGCCCAAACCATGCCAATCTGCTTCCTCTCACCTTTTCTACCACTGGCGCTACTTTCAGGCTTCCTCTTATATTCTCATTCCTTATCTTATCCATCCTTGTCACACCACACATCCATCGTAACATTCTCATTTCATTCGCATGCAGTCTATTTTCATCCTTCTTCTTGACGGCCCAGCATTCACTTCCATACATGACGACAGGTCGGATGATCGATTTGTAAATTTTCCCCTTCAGCCTTATTGGCATTCGGGGATCGCACGTTGTGGCTGTGACCTGTCGCCATTTCATCCACCCTGCGTTAATCCTATGCTGCACAGCTCTATCTATTCCGCCGTCGCCTTGAATGAGGGAACCGAGGTACTTGAAATCTGAGCAGGTAGGCAGTATAGCGCCATCCAACGACATGGGTACAGGACTGGAAAGACCGCCGAAATCACAGCACAGATATTCGGTTTTGGATCTGCTGATCTTCAAGCCAACACTTTCCAGCCTCTGTTGCCACCCCGTCAGTCTGCTCTGTACCTCGATGCCTTCTTCCCCGACAAGCACGATGTCATCGGCAAAGAGCATGCACCAGGGTGCCTCATCCTGCAGGTCCGACGTCAAAGCGTCCATAATCAGTAGGAAGAGGTAAGGGCTCAATGCCGACCCTTGGTGCAGCCCTACCGCCACATCGATACTGCCCGTAGTTCCCGCGGCAGATCGTACACATGTACGGGATGCTCTGTACATAGCACGGACTAACCTCACATACTTCCCAGGCATACCTTTCATCTTTAACGCCCACCACAAAACCTCACGGGGAACCCGATCGTACGCCTTTTCAAGGTCGACAAAAACCATGTGCAGATTTTTATGCACGCCCTTGTACTTTTCGCACAATTGGCGTAATGCGAAAATGGCATCTGTCGTACCTCGACCAGGCATGAATCCGAACTGGTTTTGTGTTATCTCACACTCTTCTCTCATTCTTCTCTCTATTATTCTTTCCCAGACTTTCATCGTATGTGACATGAGTTTTATTCCCCGGTAACTGCTGCAGTTTTGAACGTCTCCTTTGTTTTTAAAAATGGGGACCAGTATACTACTGCACCATTCCTCAGGTATTTGTTCTTCCTGCAACAATTTACCGAAAAATAAACTCAACCACTTCCATCCATCCGCACTCAGCAACTTCCACACTTCTACTGGTATTCCATCTGGGCCGACTGCCTTCCCATTCTTCATATTCCTAACAGCCATTTTTACTTCTTCCACACTAATTTCTCTCACTAAGCCCATATTCACTGGTGGGTTTTCAAGCATACCATTCCATTCATTCTCCTCATTCATCAATTTCTCAAAATACTCCTTCCATCGCTTCTTTATACTTTCATCGTCAGTCAAAATCCTTCCAGAATCATCTTTTATACATTTTACATGTGAAACATCTCTTCCATTCCTTTCTCTCGCTCTTGCAATTTGAAAAAGTCGTTTTTGACCTTCGGGGCTTTCAAGGGATCGATATAATTTATCTTGCGCCTCTGCCCTACAAATAGCAACTTCCTTCTTCGCTCTCTTCTTACATTCTTTATACGCCCCACTCTTACTTTCTTTTATGGATTCATTCTGGTCCTCTACGCTCTGCCATTCTTTAAAGGCATTTTTCTTTTCTCTCAAAACTTCTCTAATACTTTCACTCCACCACCACCCATCCTTGTCTATCATACGCTTCCCTTTTGTTTCTCCTAACACCTTTCTTGCCACAATTCGGATACAATCAGCCATTTCCTTCCAGCACTCATTCACACTCATTCCTTCCATATCACCCATCTCTATCATCTTGTTTACAACTAGCTCTCTAAATTCACTTGCATACTCCTCCTTATGCAACAAATGCCACTTTATTTTGGGTGGGGGATGATCCTTATGTTTGTTGAGGCGAACAGTTAAGCAGATGTCAGCCAGCAGAATTCGGTGCTGGGATACTAAGTCTTCACCTGGAAGCACTTTGCAGTTTTTTACACTCTTGATTTGGTTCCGTCTTAACAGAAGATAGTCGATCTGTGTCGCGTGGTGGCCACTTTTATAAGTAACAAGATGCTGATCTCGTTTTTGGAACCACGTGTTTACTACAGCCAGGTCGAAAGCACATGCTGCTTGCAGAAGAACTTCCCCCTCACGGTTGCGCACTCCGTACCCCCATCCACCGTGTACTCTCTCATACCCGTCATTCACTCTCCCTACATGTCCATTAAAATCTCCTCCCATATAAACATCCTCACTCTTAGGTATTCCCATCATCATACAATCAAATTCCTCCCAAAACTTCTCTTTCACACTCTCTTCACAGCCTGTTTGAGGAACATACACACTTACAACATTCACTACTTTGTTTTCAATCATTAATTTAACAACTATCATTCTGTCATTTACTCTTTTCACATCTGTCACTCGTTCTTTCATTCCACTATCTAACACAACTCCTACTCCATTTCGCTTCCCGTCACTTCCACAATAATAAAACTTGTATCCTTCCCCAATCTCTCTTGCTTTATTACCCTTCCATTTTGTTTCCTGCAAACAGGCAACATTCACTCTTCGTCGTTTCAAAACATCTGCTAACTCTCTTCCTCTTCCAGTCATCGTACCTACATTCCAGCTCGCAAACCTCACTCTGACATTCTTCTCTCTCCGGGCTCGCCTCTTACGTCGCACTCGCTCCGTAAGGTGCGACAACCCTTGCCCACTTCCCACAGGAGCCGGGTGCTGCCCCTGAGCGTCGCCTGCGGGGTACGCCCTAGCCCTGTCATATATCCCACAACTCGTAATATTCATAATGAAATTTATGTATGTAATATCCCATAATATATTAAAATATTACATATATCAATTTTATATATCAAAGTGAAATTAAAAGGTATTTTCTTCATCATCAGCACATAAAAATCCACTGCAATGTGTTTGGCAAGCGGTTTGGGGATCGCAGACCGCAGGTATCTCGCATCTTCTTATAAAAGAAGGACAAACGAGCGTGTGGCTTACCTAATGGTACAACAATGTAACACCGGAAGATTTGCAGGTGCGATGCCAACTTTAAAAAAAATATCACATCATAGTATATTTATGGCATTTTATATTAATTGAACGAATTCTACAATTCGACCTCTCTTCACTTTAGTTGGCAACTCCTCGAAAGGAAACATCCTGACAGCAGACTGTCTCTTAGTTTCAGGATTGTAATAGTAAATCCAGCTTTCGCCTTCCATAAGTAAGTCGAACACAGCATTTGAGTCACTTCCGTTAAATCTTTGAACCATTTCACGACACCAATTAAGACGACGGAGTTTTTAGGCCTCTGTCAAATTATGAGGTATCCACTGGGCACAAAGCTTCCTGACCGCTAAATGTTCAAGGAGGATTTTGTGCACATGACGCATACCGATGCTCTGTCGTACGCCGCACAAAACTAATGTTATCTTCAGTCGTCGCCATAGAAGGCCGTCCCTCACGCATCAGTGAGATTAGTGCGACCACGTTTAGACTCATTAAACTAGTTGTAAACAGTGGCACGAGATGGGGCTTCATCGTGAAAGGACAATTTAAGTATACTGTAATTTTCTTGCTAACCTTAACATCGAAAGTCATAAAAAATCATTGCACGAAAATTTTTTCGTGTTAAATTCCTGCTGACGTGATACGGACAATTTTCAATTTGCCGCCAAATCGTAAACAAATGACAAATTAATAAAATACATACACAATAATATTGGCAAAGAGTTCCATTTTCAAAATTTGAACTTATTTTTTATTATATCGTTTACAAGTGGCCAGTTCTAAAAACTTTCAGCGTCGCCCTCATATTTTTGTAAAAGTAACTTATTCTATTACTCATAGTGGAATTAATTATTTTAAAAATAATTATATACAATAAAAATGCATACAAAACATATATAAATCTCTGATAATAATAGCATGATATCTATTTACACCTTAAGGATTGAAATTGCATAGTGTTTGTTCATTATAGTCATGGAGGTTAGAGAACCTCCATGATTATAGTTGTGATATTTTAATTAATCTGCAAAGTTGTTAAATAACTTATAAGTCAAGGGTATTGTGATGGTGCGATAAGAGCATTTTCTCTTGCGTAATTACTAATTATATCGCAACAGTCGGCCTTAATTAAAGCATAATTCCGATTATCACTCACTAGGCGCTAGTGAATTGACACGTGTTAATTAATTATATTTAAAAAAAATCGATGAAACATGTCTTGTGTTTTTACATATTGTACAAATAATTCAAGAAATATCAGTAAAAACCAAGGAATTACTTTTCATCAATAGGTAAGATAATTAATAAATAAGCATTATAGCTTAATTATCAAACAAATTATTCCTTTGACGCCCGCCACTTTGTCATGAAATATAGATTACGAAATATATTTGATCAGATGCGACATTTCTGTGAGCAAGTATAGGACGATTATATTACACACAATTTTTACATGTACATGTTACAAGTACGTATAGGCTAAATTACTAACGTTTATATTTGCTGATTATTCTTTTATTTTATTTTTAGGTTTGCACGTCCAAGCCAAGAAAACAAAGAAAAGTGTATCAAATTCGTCCAAAATAAACTGTACAAAATGATTATGTTTTCTCACAATAATTCGTAAGGCGTAATAAAGAAAGTATCAACTCTGAGTCCGTGCCCTACACAGCCAAACGGCTCTTGGAAACCTAGTTCAAGATTAAAGTAAATATATTACATTTGCTTCGATTCCTTTCATTATATATAGTTATCTTTTAATACATTCCTGTAAAAATATAATTCAAAAGCAATTGTGATAATATTATCTCTTATCTTCTACATATATCCTCTACATATAGTCTTAGCACCGAAATAGGGCACCATCGTTGGACCAAAGGACACATCTACCGGTTGTTACTTCTGGAAACGGGTAAGATTGTATTGGATTGGAGAAAAATCTTTCATTTTCGTAAAATTAAAGGTATTTTTTATTTCTTACCTTAATAATATAATATAACATATAACACCAAGCTTGCTTGCTTGGCGTGCTCAGCAGAGCGGGACAGTATTTCATGCCGACTCACCACCTGCAACATGGAATACTGTTCCCTTCCCTGGGCCGGTTCTCCCCAGTGCCAGCTCCTTCCATTTGATTGCATCCAGCGCAGAGCTGTTCGAATCGTCGGCGACTGAACTATTTCTTACATCCACATTTGTCTTCAATTAAGGATCAAAATGAAAATGCGTCGTCACCCCTTAGGATTAAGATGGAATGCCTCGATTACAGTAAAAAAGGTCACCGGTTATATACACTCACTATACGAAACAGCAGCATTATGTTGTGATTTTACGCTGGTATTCTGTGACAGCGGGGTCTTGCCACGGTCGAGCCGACCCTTTCGTACCATAACTATAATATAGCTGTAACGTGGCACTACCACGATCAGCGTGGTTCTACTACGTACGAAAAAAAGATTTATATTTTAAGGAAAGTAAAGATAACTACAAAAGCAAAGTATTTTTTAAATTTCATCATTTTACCGTTATGCGCGTACTAAGGAATTTCAAAGTTCAAGTTACTAGAATACTAGAAAAATTCAGTTCATCCCTCATTTTTACCCATAAGGATAAAGTTTTTGTTAATATTTGTACTGGATTACCCTTAAAATATAAACCTAAAACTCTCCTTTGAGCAGTTTTCGAAAAATCGAAGGACACATATAAAAACGACACAGAATATAGAACCTTCTCGTCTTTGGAACTTGATTAAAATAGTTTAATTACGAGTACATCATGTCCGTTCAAGGAGAAGAATTTAAAACAGGTCTAGGACATTGTATGTTTTATAGATATACCACTACATTAGTTATACATTTCCATACCATGTGAGTGCTCCTTAAGCCTCCATCATATCATTTTGTGCAATGGATGTCGTAAGAGGTAACTACAGGAAAGCCAAGAAAGGCGTCATGGCCTATGAAAGAACGTATAACCATCTTATTTAAATCGCATGTGAAATGTCTAGAGAAGCGACGAGGAGCTGTGACGAATATATGCGACATCTGATTTTTGCAATCGGCACTTTATTTTATAAGCACGTACCAGCAATTCGCTCTTACAATGAGAGAGGCCTAAAGACTTTTACAGGCTAAAAATGAAGATGTGAAGTTGATATTTGTGCTTTATGACATATACATCATTTCATCTTACCGGGATGACAATGCATATTCATTTTGATTTGTATATTAATAGAGGATACATGTAAGTGTCAATAAGCATCTACTTACATTCAGGTGGACTGCATGTTCGATTATTACCCTTAATCTAATATACTGGATGACCTTTTTTACCGCCTAGAAAAAAATAGGGTGTAAACATGTGAACGGAGTAGAAGCTTATGGAACTGATATTTTACAAAATATAAAAACAAAAATCCAGTATAAAAATAAATGTTGGTCTGATTGTTCGTATTTTATGCACTGTCATAGCGTTAATCAGATTTAGATAAAACTGTACTACTTAAATATTGCTTGCACTACGCGAAGGTTATTATTATTATAGGCATAGTAATATTATCATTACTGATTAAACAATATAACTTATCCAAATTTAAAAAGATTTATCCACAATTATTTCTTCAGCGGCAGCACCAGCCGGGACCGTTAGTATTGTTATC
Organism: Parnassius smintheus behrii; assembly: GCA_036936625.1. Taxonomy (NCBI): domain Eukaryota; kingdom Metazoa; phylum Arthropoda; class Insecta; order Lepidoptera; family Papilionidae; genus Parnassius; species Parnassius smintheus. Next base: position 12,675,984 of record JAUPFT010000005.1, on the reverse strand, counting down.
TGCATGGACTATATGGGTCCTGCAGGTCTCGGGACTCGGGGTATGCCCCCATTTCCCGGATTTTCCTCATGGCCCACAACTATGGGCCAGTCCTAGGAGCCTTTTGTAGGCTTGGTAGTCAAATTGGATTAATCCGTAGTCAGAATTTTTTAAAAAAAAAGGAGCTTGTCCAGTAAAAATTCAGGGTTGGCATATCAGCGGCATTGTGGGTTGTTACTCGACTCTCTAATCGCTATAGAAAGGAGTTCTCTTGGAAGAGGTCGCCCGTCCGGGGGCCGTGTGTGCAACGGCGCGAAGCCGTTGAAGTGTTCATGTGGCCCGTTGTCGGCGCGGTCGAACATGCCGCGCGCCAGCCGGGCCACAAAGTCGGTGATGGTCTCGACTTTCAGATCGTCCGCTATGACGTCATTCCGGACGTAGCGACCTGCATCGACGATCGTTCTTAATGACAGGTTCTGCTGGGCCTGCAGTCGCCGCCTCAGAGGGTCGCTCAGAAGCGCTTACCAGGCCGGAGCAGCGTAGGTGATAATGGTGGATATACAAGATGTATATCCGGAGCTTGGTCTTTGTTGGCAGCTTGGATGCCAGGACTGGCAAGAGCGTCGCCCGCGCACATCTGGCCCTACAGACGACGTCATGCGCAGCGTCCTGTCAATCCGGCACCCAAGGTAGGTCACAGCCTTCTCGTACGCGATCTTCTGGCCATTGAGGATCAGCGGAGGTGGTAGTTTTCTGAGACGGTGAGTGAACAGTGCGGTCGTCTTACCAACGTTGACGACCATCCTCCACTCGAGATCAGGCTAGATTTACATACAAATAACACATTAGCATTACGTACAAGAGAGCAATCAACTTTACGGTCGTTAATAGAACTCGATTCGCTTTCAATAGACTACTGTACAACACTGATGGCTCAGTATACAGTCAGATGGCACAGTTACCACGGAACTCAGTATATTTCACAGTACGCGAGCAACCCAGTTTCGATCACCGTCAGCACAAACGAAAATATTAATTGTAATTTTAAGCGCTGTTTTACCATGTGCTCGGCAGTGAAGGACATCGTGAGTAAACCTGCATAAATCGTGAGTAATACTGCAAAAAAAAATCGAAGACATATTACAGTCCACCTACATACATTGTGGCAGCACAGCGGACACTTCCTTGCCTTCCTTGAAATGAGAGGAGGTCTGTGTCCATTAGTATTCAAGCTGTAACTTTATAACCTCTTATCGATCTATCGGTATATGTTTCACTATTACGAATAGCAGATTTCACGCAAATGCTATAAAAAAATAATAAGTCATATGGTTAAACAGTAATTAAAAAAATGCAACTGCGTAATAAAGTCTACTAAAAGGAAGAAATTCAAATAAAATCTATATCGCTGCATCCACTACTAAGACGAATTTAGCACCACGCCATACTATGCTAAAATCCATCAAGCCGTTTAGGCTACAGAGCGAGCTAGAAAATAATAAATACTTACATATGAACATACGCTCGAAAAACATTACCATCCTTCTGGGTAGTAACATAAAAAGATGTTATAAATGGTTATAACAAACAATGCGTATACTTACGGTGCGATATACAAAAAAGATACGTGATTATTACTATAACAATTTATACAACAATTGTTTTGTTTTAAGTAACGGAACCGTTTATATGTTTTTCTTTCGTAACGTTATTAAAAAAAGAAAAATCAAAGCCAACGTACGAATTAGTGTTTTTAATCATTTCATTTCCAAAATCGAATGATCTTTGATAATAAAAGTTTTGCTAACAATTCAACTTGAAATTAATTTGTTTATTGTTTATTAAAAAATATACAAATTTAAAAAAATCCAATAAATACAAAAACCATCATACAAAAAAGTAAAACAAAACAATTCATTATTTTTTATCGGAAGTAGAATTTCTTTGATTTCACTATAATGTACGTTTTCTGAATCATGTTTTCTTTTTGAAACAAGCTCTATCTAAGTCAGAGCACTTAAACTCAAGTGTGCCACGCTAACAGTCTCGAGTATAGGTTCATATAAGCTTTTGTTTCTTTTTTTACATATTTTCTTTTGCATTATACGGAAAGTTAAGTGGCTTTCAAAATTAAACTTAATTACTTGAAAAAAATTAAGCATTCATGGCCTAACTTAAAATTATTTTAGTATTTATCATTGTTACACCTATTTAAAGAGAGAGAAAGAAACTTTAAGCATTAGACGATAAGGTAATGTAAGATAAGCTTAAATTGATAAATATAGCTTAAAGGGCCTGTGATATGTAAAAACGTTAGCCTACAAGTGGTAAAATTAAAAATGTTGTACAGCTGACTTCAACATAAATAAATTGAGAACATCATAAATTTTGTTGAAGTCAATTAAATACGCATTACTAAGGATAACTCAAAAACTACTGGTCAGATCTTAATCAAATTCATATGTGACATGAGAAGCACCAGCTTTCAAATAAGAAGAGAATCATCAGCACACATTCACAGAACATCACACAGAAAAAAAGTTCTGAGGTAACACTTAAAAAATACAGTCGAATTGAGAACCTCGTCCTTTTTTAAAGTCTTTTTTAAAGAACACACAGTCCACCTAATGGTATGTGGATGCTGTGGCTCATAGACATCTACATTTATTCTCGATTAAGAATTAAAACGCAGATGCGTTATAACTCCTGAGGACTAAGAAGGAATACCTCGTTTCCAGTCAAAAGGGTCTCTGGATCTTTAAACTCACCATACGAAACACAGCAGTATTAAGCTGCTATTTTACGCTTGTATTCTGTGAGAGCGTAGTCCTTCCCAGGTCGGGCCAACCCATTCGTGCTACATCCATAATGTATATATAGTATGAGTTCTTCCGGGTCGATAGTACAAACGGGCGTGCTTCATGGCTAAATTCTCGGCCCTTTTGTTTTACCTGTATATATTAATTACATAGTAGGGGATAGCCATGATAAAGTATTATTTGATCATACTTTATTAGTTTTCAAATTAAAAAAAATTCAAATACGATGAAGTAAATAACGCTACATCAAAATTATTAAACTGGTTTATTGTTTGTTTATTTGCATTTAAATGGCACTAAAACTAAATTTGTGATATTCATAGCTCCAAATGTCATACGTCTCAATACCAATGTAATATTGTTTTTCCAAACTAGTGGTGAAACAAAGAAAAAGTGAGTTTCAATATTTTTTTTATTTATAATATATATTGAACAAAAAATTTCTGTTTCTGTTTCTTGTACCAGATTGTTATCCTAAATATGTTTACATCATTTTTATATTTATTACAGGAGAGTTCAACTCTACGCTTTAAAATATTTAGTGCGTATACATAGCTACATATTATTTACTAGTTAAATTCAACAAACAACAAATTTAAAACCTATGTGATATGGAAATAAGTATGTAGGCTGTTTTACTACTCTTTTGAGTATCGTGGATCTTAAATCAAAATATACATGGATATCTCGTTGTAAGGTCAACATATTCTTATTAACGAGCTATAAATTGAAATATTATTCTTTTAAGACTGCAGGTAAAATTTCTTGATTGCAAGCATTTCTATACATCTATACGTAAGTATAAATAAATAAGAAATATTTGCCTGTAATATTACAACAAATAACTTCTAATTAGCTCAGGAGGTGCATGCTATTAATACATGATTATCCATTTTGTTCATTTTTGTCGGTCTGTTCGGGTTAATTTCCAGAATGGTTGAACAGGTTGTGCCGTCACTTTATGAACTGATAGAAGATAATGCCAGGAGTGATCTAGGTTTTTTTAGAGGATAATGGTGACAAACAAGCGCATAGTCCATCTGATGGTAAATGGTTGCTGTGGCCCATTCATAGACATCTATTCTCGATGACGAACCAAAATATAGATAAGTTGTCACCCGTGAAGACAAAGATGAAATACTTCATTTCTAGTAAAAGCGTCTCCGGTTCTCTACACTCACCATACGTAACACAGCAACGTTTAGCTGCTATTTAACGCTGGTATTCTATGAGAGCGTGGTCCATCCACAGTCGAGCCGACCCATTCGTGCTACACTACACAGAAATCGTATTACGATTTCTGTGGTGCTACAACTATACTACTAATATAGCTGCAGTAGGTAATTATTTTTTATGAATTAGAAAAATTCATAAAATTAATTACCTACTGCAGCTATATTAGTTTCATTTACTTTTACGAATAAGCCTTCAGCATTTTATCTTATTTAAACAGAAATGATTATGTAGTCGAAATAATATTCATCATTATCATCATTACAGCCCTTCACAAGTCCACTGCTGAACATAGGCCTCCCCCAAGTAATGCCACAAAGCACGGTCCTGAGCCACCTGCATTCATCGACTTGCTGCATGTCTTCTCCCACCCGTACGACGCTGCCACTCGAGAATCTTTCTTCCCCATCGGTTATCGGTTCTTCGAGCTATATGGCCGGCCCATTGGCACCGGCACACTTCAGCTTACTAATCCGTTGGGCTATGTCGGTCACTCTGGTTTTACTGCGGATATCCTCATTTCTGAGTCTATCACGCAGAGAAACTCCGAGCATAGCCCTCTTCATATTGAGCATCCTCATACGGCCAGCAGTGAAGGACCACGTCTCAGATCCGTAAGTCATCACTGGCAACATGCACTGGTTGTGCAATCTAGTTTTTAGAGATTGAGCACCTGACGAGAAGATATGTCGTAATTTCACGAACGCTGCCCAGCCGAGTTAAATCCGTCGATTGACCTCTCGGTCGAATTTGGACTTACCTAGTCGGACTATTTGTCCCAGGTAAACGTACTCGTCAACAACTTCGAGCATAGTGCTCCCAACAACTACCGGCATAGGTGTGACATGGATATTAAACATGATCTTTGTTTTGTCCGTGTTTATCTTAGGACCTATCCATTGGGAGACACCATTGAGGTCATTGAGCATAGTGCTAAGGTCCTCCAGCGATTTTGCCATAAGGACTATATCGTCGGCAAATCGAAGGTGAGGGATGTACTCGCCATTGATGTTAATACCGTATCCTTTCCAGTCCAGTAGCTTGAAAACGTCTTGCAACGCAGCGGTGAAGAGTTTCGGGGATATAACGTCACCCTGTCTTACACCTCTTTGCAGTTGGATAGGTTTCGAACTCTGGTTCTGTACTTGGATAGCCATTGGATAGGAAATAATATTAACTATCTAAAAATCTCTTCTTCCTTCTTAGTAGTTACAATATTTAAGCATTGTTTTTTTTTTTTCTTGGAATACGACTTATAATTTTAAGATTATATATATAATAGCATCCCTGCAAGTAAATATTATTCTCCTGATAAATATTACATCCTCGATTAGAAATCAAAGACGAAAAATATGTTGGAATATTTCAAAAGATATCGTAATATAAATTGCTTTATATTTCCTATATGCATATATATAAAAGGCAAACCTGACTGAATCATCTATCAACGCACAGTCGAAACTGCTGAATGGATTTCGCTGAAATTTGGCATACAGAGAGATGTAATGACATAGGCATCTTCTAGGAAAGGATTGTTGAAAATTCGCCCCCCAAGGTGATGGAAAAGGGGTTAAAATTTTGTATGGAAGTCCGTCATTTTTAGAGATAGAAGCCTGAAGCTTTGTGTTAGCATACTTTAATAATTTATATTGTCTCACATTGTGGGTAATTAATTATTTTCATAATATAAGTCTGCGGGTACATTAATGTTTTAGATTATGTCTAGTTATTTATTTTTGCTTGCATTTATAACTAGAATGTAAAACAGTTTAAGATAATTATAACCAATATAAATAAAGTTTTATAATGTAAAAACTTACGGCTTAATATTATATTTTATTAAAAACTTGTAACGGAAGCCACACAAGCAACGCCATCTGTAGCTTAGCACTGTTAAATTACAAGCCTATAGAAGACAGATGTCGTCGGCTTGAGGGGGCTTGCGCCCTCCTTTCTGCCAAGGAGGGTCGCGTCCGTATACGGTTTAGAGATCTCTAGTTAGACCGTTAATCCAGTCCCTAAAAGTTGGGGTTTAGTGGGTAAAAGTCTTCACATAACCACGCAGCCGGCTGCGTGGTATACTATGAGTATTCCCCACCTCCCTCCCCCGCTTTCCGGAGGGTTGCCCATATTTGCTTCGGGCGCAAAAAAAAAAGAGGGGAGGGGGAGTCTTTCTAAAACTGTTGAGTAGAGAATACATACACGAAAGATATATTGTGAGCAGTAATAATTATTTTTATACCTTGTTATTGTGTGTCTAAAATGTACATTGTTAATATTATGAATATCCATGACCCTTTTTAGATTTGTGATATTTTATGCAGTTAATAAAATATTACTAACCTATATATATATATATATATATATATATATTAGTAATATTTAATATATATATATATATATATATATATATATATATATATATATATATATATATATATATATATATATATATATATATATATATATATTACTAACCTATTAAGTGACTTTAATTAACATTTGTTTTTAGGTTATCGATTAGAAATAAACAATTATGTGTCCTAGGGTTTCTGAAAATTCAACCCCTAAGGGAGTGTAAAAAGGGTTGAAAATTTATATGGGGAAACAAGAATTTATAGGGGGAAATATTTGGTGGATGAATGAAATGCTAAAATAGAAACATAGAGATTAAATTATATCAAAAATAATCAAGTCAAATTACGTGCTGATAGTTACGTCCATTTAAAAGATGCAATTGGATGACAAGATGAAGAAAGCCACCCAACTAGGACAAATGTCCTTCAATCATCTTTTACGGCGGGACCTAAGTATATGCACGAAAGAACCGATCGACTGACCTATGTTAGAAATTACAGCCGGCCTGATCTTTTTATCACTTTCACATGCAATCTTCACTGGGACGAGATAAAAGAGCAATTGCTTCAATGACAACAATCTCATGATAGACATGATATAATATCGAGGATGTTTCGACTAAAGGTGAAAAAGATCATGAACTTATTGACAAACGAAATATTTGGTGAAGTGCGATGCTACATGCACTCAACGGAATGACAAAAGAAAGGTCTTCCATATATTTATACTCTTTTATGGCTTCAAACTTATTACTCCGGATCAAATCGACAATATAATTTGTGCTGAAATAAAGGATTCTAAACGTGACCCAGAGCTTCACGAAATCATAATTAAATAGAATCAGGCGTTACTTCGCGGAAATTCATTATTACTTGTATTACCTAGAATTGGAATTAGTGATGTTGGGATTAGTGGTGACGGGATTAGTACATGCAATTGAGGGAGGGCGGGAGGTGCCTATCAAACTGGGTAAGACACATCATTTTATTTTATTGAGCGAATGGTTGCAAAGTAACTATTAGTATCTTTATCTTCACGAGGAGCTTTAAATCAAAAGTCACCATGTATGAAAGATAACATGTGCAGAGCTCTCATAAGGAAAACTCAAACTGGTAAAGACGGTTATCCGCAGTACAAGAGATGTTTACTAGATGACGGGGGGTTCATTTCTTTATTTCATATATATATAATCGGAATCCCTGAAACGGCTCCAACGATTATTATTAAATTTAATGTCCTGGGGTTTCGGGGGCAGTAAATCGATGGCTAGGATTCATTTTCAGAAAATGTCGTTTTATCCGTGTTTTCAGGCAGTGAAAAATGCTACAATATCATTAGAATGCGGAGGTAAATTTTAACAATGTGTTAATGGTTATTATAGCTCAAATGGGATATAGGGCGATCATGGAATCGTACTACGATTTCGAGTCCAGATGTCTTTGGTCCAACTTTTTTCAAGTTCCCTTCTTTTGTGAGAAAATTATTTCGATCCCTTTTAAATATTTTTTTTAAAAAACATGAAAAATTTAATTTAACTAATTGCACTCATGATTTTTTATTTAAATGACCAGTTCAGTTATGTCTATTATGTCGGTAAGATCGAAAAATATTATTCATATTTCATCAGTATGTAATTTGTCATCAGTATGAAATCTCGGTGATCCAGATACTATTTTTAATTGATGCTTATTAATGTCAGTATTTTACAATCATTACTTTCTTAAATAAAAAAGCAATGCTCTATAATAAGTTAGATGTTTCTAAGTGCGTTCGGTAAGGCAAGCCGTTTATTTAAATGATATGACTCCTAAGGAACAACTGTAAAGATATGTTAGACAAGGTGGCGTTATATCACTTCACCGCTGCATTGGAAGACGTTTCCAAGCTACTGAATTGGAAAGGATACGTGGCTGGTACATCATTTACCTTCGATTTGCCTACGATATAGTCCTTATGGCAGAATTGCTAGAGAATCTAAGCACTATGCTTAATGACCTAAATAGTGCTTCCCAATGGATAGTTCTTAAGATGAACACGAACAAAACAAAGATCACGTATAACGTCCATGTCACACCTATGCCGGTAGTTGTTGGGAGTACTAAGTTTGAAGTTATTGACGAGTATGTTTTCCTGGGACAAATAGTTCGACGAGATAAGTTTAACTATGACTTAAGATTAACTTTGACCGAGAGGTGAGGTCAATCGACGGATTCAACTCGGCTGCTTTCGGGAAATTCGACATATTTTCTCTTCAAGTACACCTCAAAACTTAAAAACGAGATTGTACAGTCAGTGCTTGTTGCTAGTGATAACTTATCGATCTGAGACGTAATACTTCGCTGCTGGCTGTTTGAGGAAATTTCAGTTCGTTCAGCGAGCTATGGAGAGGGCTATGCTTGGAGTTTTTCTGCATGATAAACTTAGTAATGAGGATATCCACAGTATAACCAGAGTGACCCATGAAATGTCAAATGGGACGGACATGTAGCTCGAAGAACCGACAACCGACGGGGCAAAAAGATTCTCGAGTGGCAGCGTCGTACGGGTGGGAGAAGACATGCAGGAAGGTGATGGATGCAGGTGGCTCAAGACCGTACTTTGTGGCATTCTTTGGGGGAGGTCTATGTTCAGCAGTGGACCTGTCAAGGGCTGTAATTATGATGATAACTCCAACGGAATTATATTCAAAGTATCTTTGTTTTGCATACGTGTTTCTGTACTTTAAATGCTGTCATATAATGGGGCGCTGTTATTGATTAAGGTTTTGATGCGACATTACTCCAGTCGATTGACGGATAAACAAATTATGGTCAAACTCTTGAGGAGTAATTAAATACAAATGTCGTAATCAATAAACCTCAATAGACAGATTAATTATTCTAAGCAATTAAAGCAAGATTGTCAATGTAAAGAATTGAAAATCTATCTCACAAAACAACCGGCACTGTAATAATAGAACGGAGATTGAAAGTTACGTATCACTCTTACTCGTGTCGATCGTTCTTTGGTGATTTATTTTCTCAGGGATGCAATTACTCTTTTCGCTACTGTAATCCCTCGAAATTTTTTGACATAAATAAGAATAAATTTAACAAGAATTCACTTCAAATCACTGAGGAACTTATAAAACAATGTACTGCTTTATAGGTGCTGTGCTGAACGCATAGTAGCGTTCGTGCCTCAAGTGTTGTTTATGAGAAATTTTTCCGTTCGAGAGCACTATGAGACCTAATCACACATTTTGTACAATTTTTCTTTAATAAAACTTTTAAAGTTGTTTACTGACAAACTTTGAACATTTAAAACAATTTATGACATGTTGTCTAAATGTATCTGAATTAAATTATCTTTCATGGTAAAGTTTATGTAACCTTCGTCTGCTCTTAGGAATTCCTACCGCCGCCCACTCGTCAAATATCTTGCGACCGTTTTTGGAGAATGTTTTAAAAGTAAATTATATATTAAATTCATTGCTTATAAGGGTAAATATTCTATATAAATATATATTGTTCTTGTAAGAAAGCCATGGACGGTTTTTTTAACATATTACTTCTAATCCGTATAAAGAAAATTTTCTCAATATTTTGTTTTCTTGTGCATAAGGTAAAGAAACCTGTTGTTCACGGTGATCAGAACTTAGTATTTATCACCCGACGAAAAATAAGGGCGTTATAAATTTGACCACTATGTGTACTCTCTGTCTGCGTGTCTGTCTTTGGAAACACAGCTCTTAAACGAGTGAATCGAATTGGGTGCGGTTTTTTACATTTAAAAGCAGGTTTTATAGAAGTGATTTTTGGACACTTTTATCAAAATTAGTTTTATTATTTTTAAAAGTTAATAATATTAGGAATGTAATGTAAAATTATTAGTACTTTTTTCTGGGTCTGGAGGACAAACCCTTGTGAAATTTATGTATTTATGTAAACTGCCTCCACGATACAGAAGAAAATTCCTAGTGTAAAGATAATGCTGAAACAAAAAAAAAAAAGATAACGGCATAGCTTGCTAGCGATTACCTGAATCCAGTGTTAATATCATCATTGTTCTGTACACGGACCGCACCCGAAATAGATAATAAGTAAATTATTTATTAAAAAAAAAAAACGAAGAATCCGACTGCAATAATCCAACTCTTTACCAGCCTCTATTAGGTAAATAGGTTTCTGCCGTCAGTCACCAGTGCTTCCAACTGCTTTGTTCCAGTCTAAAGTGTATAAATAGCCAGATCACTCACAGGCTATGAAGCATTCCATCTTAGTCCTTACAGATTTCTGCTTTATTTATTTCCTGCCAGTCTTAAAGTCCGATATAACGAAAATCTGACTTGACCGGAGAGAGATAAGGTGCAGAATCAAAAGCTTTACGTACTTTCCAAAGCACGGTGGTATGTGCATTTGTGTGTGTGTGTGTGGTGTAGCAGCCCATACTTCCTGACTCTGAGCTGGTGCTGAGAATGCTTGACAGAAAAACCCAATAACTGATTTTGCAATAGCCTCGGATCCAAACTCGTGCCCAGATTATCAGCAGTCACTCCGATGACCACTGGACCAACGAGGCAGTCAAATCATATGTTTATTTCGTTCTTATTTGCCGTGTGTAAAATGACACCACCATGGTGTCATTTTAGAATAAATCTGACGATTCGTGTTCTAACGTCTTTTTGTTTGTGACGTGACATGACGTTGTAAAAATATTACTTTGTGTAGAACCAGAAAAACTTCATGGCATCTGAAGGTGGTGGTATACCTTCTTGTATAAGGCAGATATGAAATACTCCAACGGATATGGTGAGCATCAACAAAATAGCATTTAATCTCAATTTAAGACTTTTGAATAGTTCCTCAAATACAATAGTCCCAATAGTCCTTTCAAAAATATTTACCTCTCGACCACTTTATTTAATGGAAATCGTTTTTAAAGCTTTTGCAGATTTGTATAAATTATGGGAGTAGAATCAAAACAACAACAATGATACAGATTTTTTTGTTAAAAATATTAAAACTTTTAAAATATTTACAGCATTTTAAAATAACAGTTGATAATAATATAAATTTAATTATTATGATTACTGAAACCCTGTTTACTGGGTTGGTCTGGACTGAGTTGGTTGGTAGTTAACTAACCAGAGTTAAAAATTAAAGTACAACAAAATAATCTAATCTGTGTTTAAGATGTTAAATTTCGGCGTTTTAAACTAAAACTAAATATTTTTTATTACAAAATACCATTTCAAGTTTTATGGCATATTGGAACAACAGTGACCGTCCATAAACAATGTGAACAGTCTTCATGATTTCCTGTGAACACGTATCCAATAGGTGTCTTTAGGTTTGAAGCTCATTAAATCTATATAAATTTTCGTTAATAACAGGACTGCATATCGATTTATTTTAGGTGCTTATAGATAGAAAAATTAGTTTGGTTATTTAATTTTGTATCGTTTATTCTACTGGTGTATCAAAAATTTCTTCATCCATTATGCAATAACATTGAACGTACAGATTATTATTTTTTAAACAGCGCTTCGTCACATCGTAAACGTCGTTTCTATTTTTTGGCGTTTTATAACAAGAAAGACGAAATGACAGTTAATCTTCATCACAAAGCATTCCCTGAGTAACAGGCTTGCTACCTTGTACAGAAATAAATATATATTTATTTAATTGCGAACATTATCACACCTGAAATGAACAGGATTGAATATAGCATTAGAATGAGTCTAGTCATAGGAAGGAAAATCCGACGGAAAAGATGACACCGTGATGCAGATAACACAATGGCTGTGGGAGTGAAAATTGTGAGAGGGCTTAGATTAATGTTGTGAATAACGTTTAAGTCGTCAACATTGTGTTTAAATTAAGTAAATCAAATACAATCATAGGCGCAATAAATTATCTGATTACTTAGACTAGATAGTGTCCCAAAACTTTTTCGTGCTAGAAGTCTAACCTGCTGTGAATGGGAAGCATTAAATAGCTGCCCTCATGTAGACATCTATTCTTTTATTTTTAATATCTATTATTTTTAATAAATGCGGAACGCCAATTTTCAGAAATTAAGTGAAGTTTTTTCAGTTGAAATCAACACTTTCACTATCCCGTGCACTACATTAGGTTATTGAGTACCTGGATGACCGAGCTTTGCTCGATATTTTTTTTTTTTTTTTTTTGGAAATCGTGTGTTATATTTAGTTACAAATTACTGACTGATGAAACATGAATAATATTTTTTGATCTTATTGACATAATTGAAAAAACTGAACTGGTTATTTAAACAAAATCATGAATGCATGAATCATGAATGAAGTTTTATTTAATTTTTCGTGCTTTTAAAAAAATATATTAAAAAGGGCTAGAAATAATTTTCTCACAAAAGAAGGGTACTTGAAAAAAAGTCGGACCATAGACATCATCATAGATCATAGACATCTCGAATTGGGGTAATACGATTTCGCGACCGCCCGATATCCCATTTGAGCTATTATAACCACTAACTATATATATATATATATATATATATATATATATATATATATATATATATATATATATATATATATATATATATATATATTATGGTAGCATTTTTCACTTCCTGAAAACACGGATAAAACGACATTTTCTGAAAATGAATCCTAGCCAGATCGATTTGTTGCCGCTGAAACCTCCAGGACACCAAATGTAATGAAAATCGTTGGAGTCGTTTCCGAGATTCCGATTGTATATATATATATATATATATATATATATATATACAAGAATTGCTCGTTTAAAGGTATAAGATATTGTTTTACTATTGTGTCCGAAAACCGAACAGGAAAAGAGATAAATTGCCAAAATTATAAAAAAATAATAATAAGTATTCCCACGGCTATTACATCCCACACATTGTCAACGGTCAATCTAGCAATGTTTCTCCGAAACCCCCAACTAAAATGCTTTGTCCCGTCGCCACATAATAAATCATCGTCACTTAGGGATCCACAAAGTGAAGATTCATTCGACTTTGTACTATAAAAATCGAAAGCACAAATATAAAAAACAGTTGTCTCGATGAGAGTTTTTATGGATCCTAATACAAAAAGATAAGTTGAAGAAGAATCTACAAACACTATTCAGTAAAAAGGGTCTCTGGCTCCATACCAGAGACCCTTTTTACTGGGAATAAAGCATTGCATCGTAGTCCTCAGGGGTGATAATGCATCTGCATTTTGGTTTGTAATCAAGAATAGATGTAGATGTCTATGGGCCACAGCAAATCTGGGGGCACTGTCGTGCCCCCGCCAAGTCGAGCAAAAAAGCGGTACGGCCGTACCATAGCTTTTCTCAAAGCAATTCAGGATGTTATCGATCCCCTATAACTTTGTAGTGGACAAAACAATAAGGCTGAAATTTCAGTATCCAAGTAGACATTGTACAAACATGGTATATTTCAAATTTCATTCAATTTTAACTAATAGTTTCAGAAGTATAACTAGGCAAAATTTCTTAATTCTGTCACTCTCTGACTGACCGTTCATCAAAACTCTAAGGCACTTCTAGCGGACATAGAACCTTTCAAATTTAGAATACAGTTAGTGTTTAGTGTATAAATCAAAGAAAAACTAAAATATTTTTTTAATTTTGGTCCTGTTTTCTAGATACATCAACTTAATTCATTATTTGAAACATAAAAGATTTTAAACATTGATATAGTCACTATAAAATGTTGTTAGTTAGCTAATTACGTAATAACTTAAAACAGAAGGACCCTAAAGTTGGGACTGAATAAATTAACCGACTTGGTATTACATGGATCTCACAACTTTTTACGGTAGAGGAACTGAGTTGCGAGACTTGGTTTTTTTACAAGTTATGTTTTTGATGGCATAATAATTACCTTCAGGTGGATTTTGTGCTAGTTTGTTACCCTATCTTATAAAAAAATGTATTCCTAACATTTACATCATATCATAGTACACACTTTTATCCAGTTTATATCCCGTTGTGAAATGTTTCATATTACATGTTTAATTGTGTTATTTTTAGATCTCATGATTGGAAAGAGTATGTGCTGCTTGTTGGAGATCAGTTACAAGAGGAGTGCAACGTCGTGATCAGCACGACTCCAATCGCCCTAGTCCGTCAGAAGCTGTTTTGCCTGATGTTGGATCAAGTAGCGATCTCAATATTTCTGAGCCGCCCCTCTTCCACAATATAACCTACACACTACTTATGTTAGATCAAATCCAACAATTAGGTCTTCTGTGTATAAGCATGCTGCTAGCTCATCTAATCACTGTATATTTGTTAATTGTTTTGAAACAAAACATTTACTAAAAAGGATCTATAAAGGATCTGTTATTACTTAATAATAAATTCTATCTCACTGAATATGTCGTCACCACCTGGAGATCATGGCTATTGGAGCGAATTACCTTCCCAGCTAAAAGATTTTACCGGTAGTCGATTTGACTCAATTATGAGAAAAATGCAGCGAGCTGCCTGTTACCATATAGATTTCTCAAATATTTTAATTATGCCTACATATTTGTGTCACTTTTGGTTAGACATGAACTCTGATCAGTTTTATGATTTGTTAAACTGTATCCCAAGTCTAACAGGACAAGTACCAAATGCCAAAATTGCTTTAAGCATTTACTTAGTAAAGCGTAGAACTGGTGATAGTAACGAAAGTATAAAGTAATAATCTTTTAAAAATCTCGTGTCACCTTAGAACGCTAAGTGAATAAGGCCAAAACATTTATTAATGAGTTTGTTCCACTGTATTTAGGATTTAATCATATTTCTGTTGAAGATGTTGCTTCTTGAAACAGAATAATACCAGAAGGATTATTTGGTAATCCTGATTAGCCACCCAATTTTAAACCAGCAATAGTCATATGTGATGCTACTTATGTATTTATCCAAAGTAGTTTTAATTACTTATTTCAAAAACAAACATACAGTTTGTAAAAACTGGATAATTTGGTCAAACCACTTATGATAGTGTGTTGTGATGGTCATATTGTGGTTTGTATCGGAGCGTACAAGGATCCAAAGAATTGCTAAGGATAGGCATTCACTAGAAAACGATTTTGCAACTTATGTTGAACAGGCATATTTCAATAGAAGGAGTATGAATTTTCAGTTGATTGACAGCAATAATCCACATTTAGATGGATTTCCACAATTGACAACAACTGATTTAAAACGGTAGCTCTTGGGACCTACCAACTCAAACAGGCTAGATTTGAGTTGGTAGGTCCCAAGAGCTACCGTTTTTTTAGATGATTGATTTTTTTATCATTTACTGTACTTATTTGTTGATTTTATTGCATAGTTTCTGTAAACATTAGAACTTTAGCTTTGGTTTATCTGTTGATTAAAAATATCAAATGATTACGTGGTCTTCGTATAACTCGTGAGATGTTTACTGGTGATATTTTATCAAATATAATTGGCATCATAAAATAAGGGCAACCAAAGAATAAATGGTAGCAACCACAAACTGTGGTAGTATGAAAAATTATAGCAAAAGAAATAATGATTTCTGGCTCTGGCTAGTGATGTTTAAATTCTATAAACGTAGGTATGTTTTATATGTCTAATTATTTTTAAAGTTCATCTCAGCTTTTAAGGTACGAAATCTTAATTATTCTTAATAAATTTTATTTTCAAGTAACATGTAGAGTGATCCCTGATTCAACTATTTGTAATGCTATTGAAAATATGAATTTCTTCTCTCTCAGTTTCTATTTCTTTAATGTATGAAAAATGATCAAAGCAAAGGCCCTACTTCAACGTTATCATATATGTATTAGGTATATAAGAATAATCATTTAGGAAAATCTTATTATAACTTCTATAGCAAAAGTGTGCTAGAGAAATATAAATAATAATATAATAATCTAATTCAATTTCCTCGAGTGGTTAAATAAGAAGATAAAAGTGAATAATTTTTAAATATCTAAAATATAAATACAATACATACTGGCAATACAACTAAACTACTGAGTTTACCTTTGTACGTAAAAGTAAATCGGCTAAGGTTTCTAACTATTATACAGCATTTTTCTTTATATAAAGCTACTTATTATTTTACTGGATTAAGCAAATTAAATAACATTTTGAGGACATAAATCTTTTTAAATAAATAAAACGTACTTTTATCAGAAGGAAAAGGAAATCTTCGCTTATCGGAGGCGCCCATTATCAGATATTTTATAAAATTTACCGCTATTAAATAAATCTAGGAGTGTTTGTAACCATTTCTTAGGGTATGTAAAATAATTCTGTGAAAAAGAAAAGAAAATTCAATGGGGTAAATGTTAGATCAACTTAGGATATTTTACCGGCTTACACTTTATTCATTCATTAATACACGGCTTTGCCTGGGTAAGCTCTAATAATGTAACGTTATTTAGACTTTAGATAATCAAAAACCATTTATTTATACATTTTTCTTGTTGACCACGACTTTTTTTAAGTATCTCAGATAAACTATAGTC
Source organism: Parnassius smintheus behrii (assembly GCA_036936625.1). Taxonomy (NCBI): domain Eukaryota; kingdom Metazoa; phylum Arthropoda; class Insecta; order Lepidoptera; family Papilionidae; genus Parnassius; species Parnassius smintheus. The sequence continues at coordinate 12,659,103 of JAUPFT010000005.1, read as the reverse complement.
TAGAACACGCCTGGCATTGTTCTCTATCTGTTGTTGAAGTTTCATTACAGTTGGTTCAGCCATCCGAAGTCAAACAGACAGACTGGCAGACAAAAATTTTGAAATTATTATTAATGACTTAATGTTACACAAGTCGAAGTTTTTGACAAGTACGTTTACCTGGGACAAATAGTCCGACTAGGTAAGTCCAACTTCGACCGAGAGGTCAATCGACGGATTCAACTCGGCTGGGCAGCGTTCGGGAAATTACGACACATCTTCTCATCAGGTATACCTCAATCTCTGAAAACTAGATTGTACAACCAGTGCGTGTTGCCAGTGATGACTTACGGATCTGAGACGTGGTCTTTCACTGCTGGCCATATGAGGAAGCTTATGGTCGCTCAGCGAGCTATGGAGAGGGCTATGGTCGGAGTTTCTCTGAGTGATAGGCTCAAAATGACGATATCCGCAGTAAAACCGGAGTGACCGACATAGCCCAACGGATTAGTAAGCTGATGTGGCAATGGGTCAGCCATGTAGCTCGAAGAACCGATAACCGATGGGGAAGAAAGGTTCTCGAGTGGCAGCCTCGTACCGGTAGGCGTAGTGTAGGGCGACCCCCACTACATGGAGTGACGACCTGGTAAGATATGCAGGAAGTCGATGGATACAGGTGGCTTAGGACCGTGCTTTGTGGCATTACTTGGGGGAGGCCTATGTTCAGCAGTGGACTTGTAGAAGGGCTGTAACGATGATGATGAATGCTACACAAATAAAATTTCGATATTATACTTATTCAATTATTTACACACACACACACACATATATATATATATATATATATATATATATATATATATATATATATATATATATATATATATATATATATATATTAGATGTTAAAAATACTATTATAGCCTTTTGTAGGCAGTAGAATGTCTCAAAACAGCAATAAGTATAATGTACCTACACATTATGTTTTGCAAATACTGCGACACCTACTGGTAAAAATCGTTCGGGTTTTATTTGCCCATATTCTCAATGTTTTCTGCACAGTAAAGTCCAGCTTAAAATTTTATTTAAAAAAAATTGTAAATAAAAATAATGACTATTTAAATATGATTAAATATGAGACATGAGTGTTACGACTTTTTCAAAGGCGAAATTTAACTGTTTTTTTTTTTTTATAGAAGAGGGGGCAAACGAGCATGCGGCTCACCTGATGTTAAGTGACTACCGCCGCCCATGATCAACCGCAACACCAGGAGAATTGCGGGTGCGTTGCCGGCCCTTTAGAAAGGAGTAAGCTCTTTTCTTGAAGGTCCCCAGTTCGTATCGGTCCGGAAAAATCGCCGGTGGTAAACTATTCCACAGAGAGGTTGTACGTGGAAGGAAACTCCTTGTGAAACGTACAGTGATGGACCGCCAAGCATCCAGATGGTGTGGATGGTATCGAGACGTTTGCCGTGTAGTGCGTTACTGTACGTAACTGTACGTATGCGCTAGACAACCAGCAAAAGTAGTGACGGTATAATGACGTTTTCGTTACAGAAGTACACAGATACGAAAGTTGTTCTTTTCAAACATCTGGAAGGAGTTCTTTCCCGTAGTTTGCCTCATGTTGGGAATTTTGTCATAGTTGCCTTAGCAGGCGGGCAAGGTAACCCGGCTGATATCCGTATTTTTTATCATTTCGTGTTATCAGGAAGACGCTGATGTCTATCTCTTGTTTGAGTTTCTCTCTAGAGAAACTACTCTAGAGGTAGACTCTTAAGGTACCCACGGGACGATATGAGGTAGTGGATATTCTTACACCGCCACTACACCACATGGAATTTAAATATAAATGTATGTGTTTAACAGTACAATTCTTCCTTACATTGTTTATTGTCATAACTTTTGTAAAATTCGTGTTGTAAATTGCTGCAAATATGTCGACACATAAAATGAAAGTAAACAGTGACCTCACATTGTTCTAAACGAGTTTGTGTAAATTTACGTCAGTCAGCCTCGTAAATGTACAATACTGTTGTCACAGTTAAAGGAATATATATCATTTACAATGTTTCTCGACCAATTTTGTAAGTGAGGACAGAATTTAAACTTACAATAATTACTTTAATATGGAGTATTCATACTTTTCACCTGATCATTATTAAAAATCACATTTCTGTCTTCACTTCAATATTGACGATGGTAACCACCGCCAACTCGGTACGTGATTAGTAAAATAATATACTCCTCAGCGAATTAAGGTCATGGAGCCCAGTTTTAACGTAGACTAGCCATCTGGATTGACAGGATTATAGTGCACGAATGCAGCACAAGTGCACTCTCTATTTCATCACTCTGTTAGTCCAATGAAACGGCATTCAACATAATTTGACAGGTGTAAAAGTTTGAATGGTAAGTCAGAACGGCAAACCTCTACCGGAATTCAACCCAATATAATCTTAGATATCAAAAAAGGCACGTATGGATTAAGAAAGGAATGCTTCGCTAGTTTGGTCATGTGGAAAGAATGAATGAGAAAAGAGTGACAAAGAAAATTTATGTTGCAGAAGTGAACGGCAGAGTCGGAAAGGGACGTCCTAGGCGAAAGTTCATCGACCAAATTGGCGATATATTGAAAACGGGCCGAATTAGGAGTACCCTTAACCGACGAGCATGTATGCGTAGGTGTATGGATGTGGAGGAGGCAAGAGAGGTGTGTCAGGATCGTGCCAAATGGAAGTCTGTAGTTTCTGCCTACCCCTCTGGGTGAGAGGCGTGAGTGTTTATGTTATGTTATGTCTACTGGCAGAGAATACCATGCAATATGAAGACACGGCTATGAAAGTAATATCTCGATCCGTAGAAAAGATATTAATAATAAGCCTGTGCACATATCAGTGATGAAAATATGTACCGAAAATTAAAAAATGACTACTCTCCAATGATGAACCATCTCGACAAGATTGAAAAGTAAAGGTTTTTTTTATAGAATAAGGGTGACAAACGGGAACACAGTCCACCTGATGTAAATGAATACTGTGGCCTATAGCCATATACATCTCTCCTAGATTAAGAATCAAAATGCAAATGCGTTGTCACCTTTATGGATTAAGATGAAATGTCTCGTATCCAGTTAAATGAGTCTATGGTTCTCAACACTCACCATCCGAAACACAACAGAATAAAGCTGCTATTCTACGCTAGTTTCTGTGAGAGCGTGTATCGTCCCTCCCCGGTTGAGCCCATCCATTCGTATCTCCCAGCCAACGCACGCCGTAAAACCATAATATAGCTGCAGCATGGCTCTACCATGTATACATTACAAGTATGTATGGACTACGCATTCCGGACGTCTGAGAGGGAAGGCAAGTAAGATTATTAACCTTGGGTCAGTGGTAGGGCTGATTTATTCCCATAAACAATCGTTCCTTGTCTTTACCACCCCATTTCTGGAGCATTCGGGTAAAGTTTGCAATATATTTCATAATATGTCACATCAATTTTATCAGGACTGCTGTAACATACATTACTTTATTTTTACTGATGTAATTTTACTTATAAAATTTCACACAATTTGTGAACAAAAACAAAGGTTCGTAAATGTTCATAGACTTGAATAATGTTGAATGAAACACGGAGTTAAAAATATGATAAAACCATTATTAAGCTGATCTGTAATACCTTACAGAAATTGCACGCTTTTCACTACGTATTAGCTTTTCCTCAAGCCGGATATTGCGAATCGATTGAAATCAATAGAAGCTAAGTAGGGTGGCATTTAATCCGACGTGGATTAGGATTTTAGCTCGACAGGTACTTTTCTATAAGACTACGAATTGATTAAGCGTATAGTGAGATTATGCTCTTTTCTTTGCTATCGTAAAGAGATTATCTATTACATAGTTTTGTATTATTCCCAATACACGTTATAGATAAGGGTAGTAAATGTAAAAAGTTCGCCAAAGTTCTTTTTCAAAAGGGAGTTTTTAGTCCACTTCTACGTATATTTAAAAAGGGGCAAACGAGCCGACTCAGAATGGTAAGCTGCATGCTCATCTGGTGGTAAATAACTACCGCCATTTATGAACAACCGCAACTCCGGAGGAATAGCTTTTTAAAAATTAATACATTTTGAGAGTCCCTAAGTAATATTGATCTACGAAGAATCGCTGGTAAAAGCAGAATCCACAAAAAAGTCGTGTTTTAGACAGTGCAAAAAAATTTATGCAGTGATTGATCGCCAAGTATACAGATATTGGAAATAGTATCGCGAATTTTGTCGAGATGTGTATGCCGTTAGCAAAGAGATTTAAAATCTCTTCGCAGCGCCAGTGAATTTTGATTCGAACCGCTGTTCGCTGGTTGCGGTCAAGTGGATATTGTGTACTAGGGTGCGCAGTCCACAGATAAGAATAGTATTCCACAGAATGAAGCACAGTCCCGCTCTACTCAGTACACCAAGCTTTTTAGAGGCCACTTTGGCTTTCCCTTTATAAAGATCGTGGAACTCGTAATGCGGAGGTTTCTGATACAGGCTGAGACTACAAGGCGTGTGCCATGAAATCGAGGAGAAACAAAAAAGTTGCTCTTTCTGCGGTAAACGAGACTTTGTTTAAAAAAGATGACTTTAGATTGCAGCAGACTTAGTTCTGCAGCATATTATATAAAAAAGATTAGAAATCTTACCAGTATTGAAACAGCTATTACTACTAGTTTAATATAGCTATTTCCATAGCATCATGTCGTACGCTATTTTGCTATGGATCCCCATACGCGACTGACATTGAAATTATATTTGTTTTACAAAAGAGGGCCGTAAAAGAAAACTATTACCTATTTAAAGCCTATGGGGCCGTTCAGAGAAAAAAAATTTAAATGAAATTAACATATTATTTTTGGCCTCTCAATACATTTACTATGATATCATGTATGCTCACAAAAATAAACGTAGTTTTACAAAAGTTAGTGATATTCATTCTGAAATTCTAGGAACAGAAACAAGCTAGTAGTACAATAACAATTTGACCTGTTCAAAATTAAAAAAACTTTATTAAACAAAGTTTATATAAAAAAGTTATTAAAATATTAAGGAATTTATGGATAATAATAACCCCTGGGAACGAGATGATGTTTCAAAGGTGTTTTGTATTGTTAATTATGTAACATATAAAAAACTAACAGGTTACAATCATAATTTGATTGTATGATTGTAAGCTGTTAGTTTTTTTTTAAAGGTCCTGCTGGATTTCTTGTTGGTTCTTCCCAGCACAGAGGGTTTTTTTCCGAACTAGTCGTAAATTAAACAAAAGAGTGACTTTTAATAAATTATATTATTTCTAATCTTTATCGAATAAAAAAGTTTCTGTTTCAAAAAGATACAATTTTCTTCTGGAACTTGACAACGTGTTTTCGTGAAACGAAAAAGACTTCACTAAAACGTTAAATTAAATTAGCTTTTATGAATATTATCGCATCCAATTAATTTTATAACCAATAGTCACAGGCCTTAGAGGGATTAAAATATTCGACGTCCCAATGTTTACCTATGAAATTAACCATGGCAACCTTCAATTTAAAGTTATTAGGTTTTGGTCCGATCTAAGCAAAAATATAAGTTAATTAAATGCGATAACATCCGTAAAAAGAAAATGTAGTTCAATCTGTAGTGTTTGTACGTTTCCCTCTCATAAACGTTATTATAATTCCTATAAATAGGTGAATGAAACAAGCTTCATTATTATCTGCGATGTATAATTATTTTTCTGTTTTTTCGCTTTCAACTTCTATTTTCTATTATTTCTAATGAGTCTCCGTGTCTCGCTTTACCTTTCTAAAGTCTGAAAAAAAGACTTCATCGAACTGCGAATATTGTTTGCATTCAAATGAATTTTCTTTGTATTTTGAATGTAAACAATGGAGTAAAGTTTCTTATTGAAATTTTTGCGCTATAAATCCACGCTGTAGTTTGGTAGTTGCAACACAAATGGATTGGCTCGATCAGGAAAAAATCACGTTCGCAAAGAATACTAACATAAAACGAGATAAGGTGTGATGGCGTAAGAGATCCATCCAAACCAATAGTTCAATATAATTTTTCAAAACTCGACGGTAAGTTGAGAAGATACGATCACATAAAATGGGCACGCATACAAGGATACGAGTAACAAAAAATCTAAAAATTTTGCCCTTTCAGTAAACTGAACTGAACTTAATTCACTTCCACAGCTCAGACGAATCTAACGGCACACCATAATATGTTAAAATTCATCAAGCTGTTTACGCTACGGAGCGTGTCATAGAAATGGACATAAATAGTACGTACAATTGAAAAAACATTACCCTCTTTTTGGAGCAGTCGGGTAAAAAAATCCGCCACAGTCCGATAAACATTAAGTTATTGTTATGGAGACGCAATAAGAAATTCTAAATATTTAATAGACTATTTTTTCTTTAAACAAAATATTAAAATATATATTTAATTATCCATTCATTCGTTGCAACTTATGAAAGTCCTCTAAAAAACATAATCTTCTTCATAAATTGACTCATAATTGGATATTTTCCTTAGTTGCAAGCGGTTTGGCAAGCGCATTTTTTATTTTTTTGTTGCTACTACGAAGGCGATGCTGCTCATCTTATGGTTTGTTTTCCTCTGTCGCCTCTTACGACATCCACGGGACGTTTTACCGGGTAGTGGATATTCTTACACCGCCACTGTACGGACATAAATATACATAGCTTTGCGAAATGTTTCATGGGAGCAAATAAATGTTACCCTCTCGTTGAAATTCCGTCCTTTGAAATACTTACTGCTTGAAATCGAATTTCATCGTTTCAATAAAATGTTTGTCGATTCTACATACTTTTTGAAGTTGTTATATTGGGAAAGCAGAAAACTTACATTTAAAAGTAGAACTTTTAAATTAAATTTACTTTTAAGATTTTCTATTTGGTAAATGTATAATAAATAAAAATATAATAAAAAATAATAAATAACATTTTGGTACACTTTACTGATAACGAAAATGAAAATTTCAAGAAAGCTAACGAAACCTTCGTTCCTCGTTCGTATTTGAGCAATAAAGCAATAAAGAGTTATTAGTAATCAATCAATAAAGAGTACTTAAAATATTTTCGAAATATTTTATTTCTGGGACATGTAGACTTCTAGACGATATTTTTCTTAGGACCGAAACCATGGTAAATCAGCACTTAAAATTGAAATAAACAGTTTCAGTGGCGCGTGTTGCGAAATACATACAGGCGAAATACAAAATTATACAAATATTTTGTTCCTTATGCCTAAGAGTTTAACCACGATGGAATAGGTGTTTAAAAGGAAATCATTCTCCTTTACATGTATGGGAGGGAAAAACCCAAAAATAAAAATGTTTGTAAAAATTTTATTTTACAACTTTGTAGGCGTGATTAATATAGTTAATAGATTAATATATTAATATAGTTACAGCTTTATAGCACATAGGGTCTCGGAATAAAACTGCGGACGGACCGACGGATGGATTTGGCGAAACTATAAAGGTTCCTTGTTGTTTAACTACAGAACCCTAAAAATATTATGTAGTAATTTATTAATGACGATATTATCTGTAACCTAGTTATCATTGGCCATGCTGAAAGTAACAACAAAAGTTAATAATATTTAATTATAAATTCACAAAGGATGTGCTTTAAAAACAAGCGTACCAAAGTTAAATATTTACAAAGACCGTTTACGTTCTCTCATTGTAAACATAAAGGTTAAAAAAACAAGCAGCGAAATGTGACATTTTGATGATTTCAAGCTTGTTGACAAATATTTTTTAAACAAGCTACTTACTCGAGGTTTAGTTTCGTTCGCATTTTAAAATTGGCAAGAAATTCTTACGGTAAAAGTATTTTAGCGCTTCCTTTTACCATTGCACGCATATTTGTCTAGCAAGAACTAAGCGTGCGACATTCGGTGGACGAAAGGTTTTTTAAGGATAAAAAGTATATTTGAAACGATTTGAAATAAATAAAGTAAATAAACATCAGGCAAATTTTGAATCATAGTCAGTTACATGCGCTACATATTATCGAAAAATATTATACAGTTATCACTTAAAAAAACCAGAATTTGTATAATTTAATTTAGTTTAATAATAATTTAGTTCAATAAAAACATTTCATCGCCTCGTTAACCGACTGTCAATCTGGCACCGCTGAAGTGATTCTTACACAGGCCCAATTTCGATTCAATCAAGGTCTTTCAAATACAGAATCAGAGTAGAAAAACTATCAAATTGTGGAGGGATGTAAAACAGGGTGACATTATTCTCCGCTGCATTGGAAAACGTTTGAAGGTATTGGACTGGAAATAAAATAACATAATTAAACATCCAGCAGTCACCTTCGATTTGCTGACGATGTAGTCGTTTTGACGGAATCGCTGGTGGATCTAGCATTACGCTTATTGATCTCAAAAGTGTCTCCAAATGGATGAGTCTCAAAATGAACATGAACAAGAAAAAAATTATTATGTAACGTCCATGTCACACACATGTTGCTAGTTGTTGGGGAAGTGTTCAAAGATGTGCACGAGTATGTGTACCTTGGACAAATTGCCCGATTAGGTAAATTCAACATCGACCAAGAGGTCAACCCGACTCGACTGGGTAACGTTTGGCAGATGCAATAATTTTTTTCATCTCGTGAGGTAAAAATGTGACTCAAACCGTGAAAAAAATTTGTGACGTTTATGGACCTAATTCAGCTCGCTCTCCTCGCGCTCTAAAATAGTAAAAAGTCGATTCCATTTTTGAAATGGTAGAGTAAAATCGATATATTTGTAGTAACGACATAGCCAAGGAATTGAGGCTTGATAACGAAGTAGTTTAAACCCATTTGAAAAAGTCTGGCTATACAAAAAGAGCTCTAAATTTGGGTAGTACGCGAGTTCGCTGAAAGAAAGCTAATGAATCGTGTACCCATTTGCGATTATATATTGAAACCGAACCATTTTTTTTATTTTATTTATAAAGTATACCAACAGCAAAACACATAAAACATTAACAAAAACACGATAGCAAATGTATATGATTAAATATATTTGCCAATTACAGGTATACACAACATTTACCATAATGTGTAGCTTATTATATTATAATGGTACTGAATACATATTTTTGAAAAGATAAGCCACTGGTCATGAAAAGCCCTGGTACTTTAGATGGTTAGCACTCGCTGTAAATTTCACTGTATGCGAGCAAACCGAGTTCGATCCCTGCCGGCGCAAATGAAATTGTTAATTGCAATTTTAAGTGCTGATTTACCACGTGCTCGGCGGTGAAGGAAAACATCGTGAGGAAAACTGCATGTTAGAGAAATAAGAAAAAAATTATTTCGAAGACATGTGAAGTTCGCCAACAGGCATTGGGGCAGCGTGGCGGACAATTCCTTGCCCTAAAACCCTCTCAGAAATGAGCGGAGGCCTGTGCCCAGCAGTGGGGCGTATATAGGTTGTAACTTTACTTCAAATTTACTTTACATGAAAAATGAAAACCTACGACAAAAAGTGTGGAAAAGATTATGGTCAAAGGGTAGTCAAGCTCCACAGACTGTAGCGAAACACGGATTAACACGCAATAACGTGATGCTGTGTGTGTGGTGGGATAGGAAGGGCATCGTTTACTATTTACAACCTACCTACCAAATATAGTATATTTCAATATCATACCCTAAATAATTTTAGTAGGGGTATAGCCCAAATAAAAATGCGTAAGTGAACTGAGCGGTCATCAATATTCAGAATTGATTCCCGTAAACTGAATTATATTGATGGATTCCTGGCATGAATAAAATATGCGGGATATAGAACATCTAACCTATTCTAGTTTTCAGGCGTCACCTGATATACGATATAAAAATTAATTATTTTCTTTTTCTATAATTACGGACTAAATTCATGTTATTACGACTATATAGTTAGGTAATTTCACTTTATCGCTGACACATCTGTTGGTCCTGAGGATACTTTTCATTACGGCGGCAACTGCGCTCTATTTTTATGTGTAGTTTTCCCAGTTTAAAGATTAATTTGTGCTTAATATGCATTTCTTGGAATAACTTTAGGTTTTGTAATTTTTATTTGATCGTGTCTTAATGTGTGCAACGTGTTTTAATATCAGTAGACTCTGGAGGCAATATACTTCACTATACGTTTGATAATAGATTTTTTTAAATATGATATTACTAAACAAATTTTTAATCACTTATATTTAAATAAAACAAATTTTTTACAGATTTTATCATGTATATTAACTTATTTACGTGTATACTATATATAGAATAAAACTATTTTTACCAATTTTATCGGGTAAAATTTCAACTTTTTTATTTCTTAAGTTGCGGACGTTTAACAGAACATGAGTCCTCACGGGGGGACCGAGCTGTTTGACGATATGATGTCATCGTTAACAAAGGCTACCTAAACCTCTAAATGTTAACTTTTGGGCGGATCTTCGCAGAAGCCCACAGTATCTTGAGGTCTTGCAGTAGTATGCTTGGGTTTTGATTTAATTTTACAAAATGTAATTGTACAATATCAAGCAGATGGCATCTAGCCATCTTGAATTTGAACGCAATAAAATGCGTTCATGCAACGATTGGAACGCAATAAAATGCGAGCATCAGGTTTTTTTTCTCGGGGGGCCTTATTGCAGCAGAGATTGATTTCTGATTGATGATAGTAAGTCTGCAGATAATGATTATGATAAAATAAATCGCTTATTCATAAGATATATATATATATATATATATATATATATATATATATATATATATATTGGACCAAAATATCTAGAAAATGAGGCTTACATAAACATGAGGTACATGAGGGCTTGGAGTTTCTCTGCGTGATAGACTTTGTAATGAGGATATTCGCAGTAGAACCAGAGTAACCGATATAGCCCTACGAATTAGTAATCTAAAGTGGAAATGACGACTTTAAAGCATTAAGAACTGACAACCTATGGGTAAGAAAGGTTCTTGGGTGGCAGCTTCGTACCGGTTAGAAATGTGTAGCAGTCACTAGATGGAGATTCGGAATATTGTCCGATAGATCCGAAACATATGTCCTTGGCAACGTATCTGGTTTAGTTTTCTAGTCATTACATAGGCGATTTTTCCAGTAGGCTAAGTGGGTTTTCCCGTTGGTTGTACTTTAATAATATTTTTACTATAAAACTCGGAACCGACCTAAGTAATATTTTAATCAGCTTATGTCCTTAACCAAAATACTTCTTTTTTAAAGAATTCTCATTAAAGTATTAACATTATAATTATTCTAGCTTAACATATTTGTACTGGAAGTAGTTTACGATATTAGTAGAATGGTGTGTTCGAGCTCATCATAAGTTTGATAATTAGCCAACGATAGTAAGAACAACTTCAACGGCTTTCTTCCTTTCTCTCAACATAAAATCGACCACAACAACAAAAATATGATGAGTAAAGGCTAAGATAAATTTAATTTCTTTCTTATAGGCATTACAGTTAATTTGTGCCTAATGTATAGAAAATACCAGTTACGGATATGGAAAAATTCATTTCAAAGATTTTTGAGCGCTGTTTGCAGTGTTGAGGTAAACGTAAAAATATCCATGACCGCATATAATCATCCCGTGGCTGTCGTAGGAAACGACAAAATGAAGCTTAAATCGTAGAAGAGCAGTAGCATTTTTATCCGAAAATAATTTAAAAAAGCGGTTGAATAGTAACTGTTAAAAATTTCCTCTATGAAAAGCAATATGTGGGGCAGGTACTTCACAGAATACCAGCGAAAATAGCAGCCTAATGCTGCTGTTTCGTATGATGAGGTAGAGAACCGTAAACACCGTAACAACCGTAAACATTAACTTTCGGTAAAGATTTTTGTCACCCCTGAGAACTAAGATGGAATGCCTCGATTCCAGTATAAAGGGTCACCGGTTCTCTACACTAACCATACGTACACACAGCAGCATCACGCTGGTATTCTGTGAGAGCGTGGATCTGCCTCGGTCGAGTCGACCTATTCGTGCTACAACTATAATATAGGTGTAACATGGCTCTATTACGTAATAAAGTTGGTATTTAAGTTCATCAGTGGTCGTCATTTGGTAGCATAAATAATTTATATTCATTTCATCCATTTTCAGTTGTTTAAACCTTTTTATACTTATAAATTTATATGTACACCAAAATTCTAATTTTATTGCCTTTTAAGTCAACACGGCTGAAAGCGATAAATTTTCCACTGAAACACACGAATACGATAAATCTGAATGTTATTTATACTACGAAGCGACCTTGTTAAATAAAACGTTTGTTTCTTTCACTTGCTATTTATGCATCATCTTATTTCTCCACTACTCTGAGGTAGACTGGTAGAGAATGCCAAGAAAAATTTCCATCCATTTTCATAATATTTGTAAGCTTATGTAATAGCAGTTATGTTTATCAGTAAAAATATTTGATGATATTTACCTTAAATCTTCTATAATTCAAACTCGTTTTAAAATCTATTCTCTTAATATTTTAAATGCACAGGCTGTAAAGTTACAATGGCAGCACTTTTTGCTGTCGTAGAAAATCCCAGCTTCAGAGAATAAACACTCTGAACATACGAGTACACTACTTACTCCGCGGTTGAATACTTTTGAGTAATATTCGCGTATTCGTTCAGAAAATATATACCCGCATACTATTCGGTGTTCGGCACATGTCCGATAATACTATTTGTTGTTAGTCTAATTGGAATAATTTAAAACTTACTTGATCTGAAAAAAGTTTATTTTTTATAATAAGAATGTAAAATAAGCACACAGTCCACCCGATGGTTAGCGAATGCTGTGACCTTTAGATATCTACGTCCTCGATTAAGAACCTAAACGCAACATACGTACGTCGCTTCTGAGGATCTAAATGGAGTGCAGTGTTTCCAGTAAAAAGAGTCTCCGATCCTCTACACTCACCACATTATGTAGTACATTAAGCTTCTATTTTACGCTGAATAATTGCAAGCGCGTGGTTCTCATATATATATATATATATATATATATATATATATATATATATATATATATATATATATATATATATATATATATATATATATATTGGCCATTGCTACACCTACGTCAAATTCTCACTATTCAATAGGTTGTGTATCCTAGTACACTAAATAATATTAATTCCCACCCTCCCTCAATTGCATGTTTTATCACCGTCACCATTAATGTCAACACCGCTACTACTACATCGTATCATCGTCGGTGGAATGGGAGACGTTCTTTACCACCGTCGATATACCATACCATACAATAAAGAGTGGAGACTGTTTAAACACTCGAAAGTTTACTGACTGAACCCTGCTATATTAAATATAATATATAACTAATAGAAAACACATTTTAAACAAAAGTCGATAATATATTTATTTATTTATTTATTAAGGACCTCCAACAAAACGATACACAATAGTACACCAATAATATTGAAAGTACGTCATAGAATTCATAAGTTCATAAGTTCAAAAGTAATTCATTATATGATGGGCATATTATAATATAAAGTCTTTTTTTATAAAACTGAAGTGATAAACAAAATTAAGCTTACCTGATGGCAAGTGGCTTCTGCAGTTTCTGCTGCAGTCAGCATATATAGCTACAGATGCGGGGTCACTTCTGAGGTTGGTTTCACAGGCTGTAATTATACTGGCTCTTTGTATCCATCAAACCTTGACGCAACATTGCAAGCACAGATATGTGACAGCAGAACTAAATAAGAGGATAGTAGGTTAAGCACTCGACATATTAACTGAATAAACTTTAAAAACACTTTTCATTCACCTAACTTCAACGCGTACTTAGCTTATAAATGTAATAAAGATTTTAGAATCAAACGTTATAATCATTTCATTTTATGGCGAACTGTGTTTACTTTAATGGACCAATAAACTCGAAAATAACTCCACTTCAACCCCAATAACTTAATTTCGGAAATAGTGGCGAAGCGACGAACCAATATGTAATACTTAATTTCGTATTATATATAAATACTTTGATCAACAGACGTTTATTTATAATTAATAAGCATTATATGTTATGTTTTTCACTTACGAGGTCAGCACTGAAAATTTCGGAAATCAAGGAAGTGACACAACATTACTATTTAAAAATGTATTTATTGCTTTTCTAAGTATTCTCCGCGAAATTTGACACATTTTTGCATACGATGGAACCAATCATTGAAGCAACCATTACATTCGGAAATTGGGGTCTCCAAAATGGCCGTTTTGTAGGCGTCCACAGCTTCTTCAGGTGATGAAAATCTCTGTCCACGCAATTTATTCTTTATTTTAGGGAAAGTATAGAAATCATTAGCGCTTAGGTTGGGGATGTACGGCAGATGGTCTAATAATTCTATGTTTTCTTGCTCTAAAAACTCTTTTGTTCTGTGTGCGGTGTAAGAACTCGCGTTGTCGTGATGGAGAATGATGCGGCGGTTGCAGTTCTCTTTACGGAGTTCAGAAACGATATGTGGCAAACAAATGCTAGCATACCGTTCTGCATTAATCGTTCTTTATCCCTCAATACGAATAGTCGTAACATGGCCGGTTTTGGAGACAAACGTGGCCAAAATTTTTTTTGCAACACTCCGTGAACGAACAATTTTTGTTGGCTTTAACTCATTTTCGAACACCCAAACTCGTGACTAGTTTTTTGTTTCGGATTCGTACGTGTATATCCAGGATACGTCACCTGAAACGATGTTGTATACAGCATTTGAGAAACCTGCGTGAAATCTTTCGAGAGTTCTGACGCACCAAGTAACGCGAGCCGCTTTTTGCTCTTCACGGAGCGAATGCGGAATCCAACGGGAAAACAACTTTTTTACACCTAATTGTTCATGCAAGATTATTTGTATTTGACTCATGCTAATGTCTAAAGTTACTTGAATTTCTTAGTATGTTACATGTCGATCTTCCTCAATCAGCTTACGCACAGCATCAACTTTCAACGCGGATGTGTCAAACTCAGTGATGATCCCCGTCAAGGTCGTCCAAAAACTGCAGTCACCCGTTTTCTTGGGATCATCACTGAGTTTCACACGTCCACGTTGAAAGTCAGCAAACCAGCGATAAATTTTGGTTTTGGATTAAGTTTTTGGCTTCATCACCAAATGCAGAAATCATCCGGTCAATACACTGTTTTTGTGTTAAACCACTTCGAAAGTCATAATAAACCATCGCTCTTGAATTTTCTCGAGTCAATTCCATTTTCTCAACGACTAAACAAGTTTGACAAAACCTTGTGACAAGACCGAGAATCTTTATTTAAATAAATAAATGGTATTCGATTTTTAAAACCGAGGAGTTTTCAATTAAAAAGGTTTTAATATGACAGGAACAGTGGAAATATTCCATTCCCGATACTTTTAGTGCAGCCTATGTATGTCAAATGGCGGGTTTTGATTTATTTAAAACCAGCTTAGTGGTTGATATTCGACCGTGCATCATTAAATTATTAGGTTTGTATATTACATAAACAAGCTGTGTTTCACTTTCAACCACATATAAATATAAAATATAACATAGAATGTAAAGTCATCGCCCTTAAAGAAAAATAAAATATAACATACAATGTAATGTCATCAGTTTTGCCTTGACACTCGCAAACAATTGAAAAAGGAATATTTGAAATCATGTAAAATTCACAGCTCATTCAGTCAATCCGTAGGTAATTATTTTTTGGCGACATTTTAATATTCTTTGTCGACGATCTCTACGCTGTGCGACCGGTAAGTGACACAGAGAGTATTAATATTAAGTGTTTGGTATTGGTCTTAGATTCATGTGGGGTATACCCCACATGAATCTAAGACTAATGACTACTGATTGTACAATCGAGTTTTCAGAATTTGAGGTATACCTCAAATTCTGAAAACTCGATTGTACAATCAGTGCGTGTTGCCAGTGATGACTTTCGGATCTGAGACGTGGTCCTTCCCTGTTGGCCGTTTGAGGACGCTCAAGGTCGCTCAGCGAGCTACGGAGAGGGCTATGCTCGGAGTTTCTCTGCGTGATAGACTCAGAAATGAGGATATCCGCAGTAAAACCAGAGTGACTGACATAGCCCAACGGATTAGTAAGCTGAAGTTGCAATGGGCTGGTCATATAGCTCGAAGAACCGATAACCGATGGAGAAGAATGATTCTGGAGTGGCAGCCTCGTACCGGTAAGCATAGTGTAGGGCGACCCCCCACTAGATGGAGTGACGACCTGGTAAGACATGCAGGAGTTCAATGGATGAAGGTTGCTCAGGACCGTGCTTTGTGGCATTACTTGAGGGAGGCCTATGTTCAGCAGTGGACTTGTGAAGGGCTGTAACGATGATGATGATGATGATGATAATGATTGGTCAGAAACGGCCACTAGAGGCTGACTGTGATGTAGTATGCTGTATTCCGTCTAACCGTTGCGTCTCGGTTCTATAAAGGTCACAGCTCATTAGAGCCACCCGGCACCCGACCCTCACTGCCTCGTCACAGGCGCCCACTAGTAGTCGACAGGTGGACCACGGGTGGAAGCCGCGTTGTCACCAGTGAAGCTCACGTGGTCATCTAGTGGACCTGGCGTCGTCAACGAGTGGACCTCGCGTGATTAACGAGTGACCCTTAAATCATACAATAAGTTATACTTCCGAACTTCTTCTATAAGTTTTTCTTTGTTCATTTTAAAAACACATTCGAAAGAAAGGCTCGAAATGAAGGGTTGGTGGATTAATCAGCTCGTCTACTCAACTTGAAAACTTTCCGTGAAATCAATTTTTTGTAATGGGATTTATTGTTAAGCTGAAAATATTGCGTCGATTGCCGTAAATCGCTTCAAAATCGGTTGATTTGTTTGTGAAATATCCAAGTTTAAAACAAATCGTGGTTTCCCAAAATTATCTTGTTATTAATATTATCACTTCGAGCTCAATAAATAAGTATAAATTGGAAAGATTATACAATTGGAGTACTTTAATATTGTTAACATCAAAATGATAATAATATAATTAGAGGGAAGTTCTAGGGATGGCCTGTGGGGTCAACCAGTATTTTATATTTAATATATTATTCTGATATTGTAAGTATACTTTTGCTGAGTAAGTGGGAGTAAAAAGAAAGAGAGTGAGAGATTGGTTTTAGCGTTTTGGTGATTAATTTTTCTTCATATTTCGCTCATTAGACCTTCATTATTAGTAGCAAATACGAGTTTTTATCATACTAAAGAGTTTTCCCTTACGTCTCAATTATAAAAAGCATTTATTAAATAAAATTGGCCTTGCTTGCATTGATATTAAACAAATTTCCTTGTAAATGCCGAGCATTCGAAATCATTACAACAGGAGTCCATTCTACTTCTCTAATTACTTTTGCAGAAAAAGGGCAAATTTTGAAGTTTCCTGTTATAATTCACACTTTCTACGAGGGCTAAAAATATCAGTACTTGCGCAGATAACATATTACAACTATCACTTCTAGTTTAGAACCATTTATGCACAACATTACTAAAACATTATTAAAATAACTTTTTTATTTCTCAACTGAAACACCATTGTTAAATATATATATATATATATATATATATATATATATATATATATATATATATATATATAGCGGTAGTCACTTAACATCAGGTGAGCCGCATAGTTTCCATTATTTTAGACCAGTATTTTTAAAGTGAACGTCAATTTTGTAAAATATTATTATTACATTAATGAATTGCGTAATACTCTAAACTCTAACTCTCTCTATATAGTCTATATATATATAGACTATATATATATATATATAGTCTATATATATATATATATATATATATAGTCTATTTAAGTAGCACACGTTTAGAGTATTACGCAATTCATTAATGTAATAATAATATTTTACAAAATTGACGTTCACTTTAAAAATACTGGTCTAAAATAATGGAAACTACATAGTGGTATTTCGTGTGACAGTGAAATACTGTTATGCCACATGTCTTTGAAAAAGGAAATCTCATAATATTTTTTTTTTTTTTTTTTTTTTTTATAGAAGAGGGGGCAAACGAGCATGCGGCTCACCTGATGTTAAGTGACTACCGCCGCCCATGATCAACCGCAACACCAGGAGAATTGCGGGTGCGTTGCCGGCCCTTTAGAAAGGAGTAAGCTCTTTTCTTGAAGGTCCCCAGGTCGTATCGGTCCGGAAAAATCGCCGATGATAAACTATTCCACAGAGAGGTTGTACGTGTAATATATATGGGAGTATGAGTTTTCTAGTTTTCTACAATAGTTCACGAACCTGTAGTTACATTTATTAGGAACATATTAAACTCTTAGTATTCTTTATAATGAACAATGAGGTAATGGTCCAAAAATACAATTTCAATCAATGGTATTGTTTGACTACAATTCTGCCTGCTTGTAAATACCGATTTTGAAGATTCATTATGAATTGATTTGTTATGAGAATTTTTCGAAATTCGTATTCTTCGTCGTAACCTTTTTTTATTTTGACATTGAATACATTATATTAAATACAATACTGATAAAACAAATACCTACCAGTTATCCGTAACTGGAGCAAACGGAAACTGGAAATTACCTGTAACAAAAATAATCAGTCACAGACAATACAATTACATTTCTGAACAAAAATTGATGAATTGATTTGATATATGAATAGATACCTTCCCATCTACGGTCTGGAAATTCCTAGTTTCTTTTCGTATGATATTCACGGGACGAGAGAGGGCGCTAATAACTTTTCTAATGTAGCCATAATATGCCTAATAATGTATGTATATACAGCATAGCCAGTAAAGTCCTACATCTTAGTCTAATAATGTTAAAAACCTATTGTAAGTATGAAATATTTAGGCATTACATATACATACATATAAACACTCACGCCTGTCACCCAGAGGCGTAGGCAGAGACTACAGACTTCCATTTGGCACGATCCTGACACACCTCTCTCGCCTCCTTCACATCCATACACCTACGCATACATGCTCGTCGGTTAAGGGTACTCCTAATTTGGCCCGTTTCCAATAAATCGCCAATTTGGTCGATAAATTTTCGCCTAGGACGTCCCTTTCCGACTCTGCCATTCACTTCTGCAACATAAATTTTCTTTGTCACTCTTTCCTCGTTCATTCTTTCCACATATTTAGGCACTTCTTGTAATTCTAAGTTTATTTAAAATAAACGACTGTTTATGTCAAAGTAAATAGAAAAAAAAATATCACGTCCTCGGTGGTGTATTCATGTGGAAATTCGTAGGCTAAAAAATAAAGTATTTCGAGGATATGAGGTTCGCCAACACGCAATGGAGCAGCGCGGTATACTAATCATTCTACCCTCTCAGAAATAAGATAAGGCCTTTACTGATTTACCTTTACTTAATTTTTTACTTTAGAACAAACGAATAATAAATGGAAAATCCATTTTAACTGATAATTTCCGGCAGTACTTAGATTGCAAGGCAGGCGTCTTAAGCGACTGCCGATCACTCGTACTTGTCAGATATCAATATCCAGAAGACTAAAACCGTTGCAATCAACTGATTGTGTCGATGAAAGAAAGTTTGTGATCCTTCTACAATAAATCTCTTCACTGAACTGTTATGTGCACAACACAGATCATTTTCTTGTATTGAATTGCCCATGAAATAAATTTGCAGGAATTTGTAGCCGCCATCTGACAGAGCCAACAGAGAACCTTTTCAGTGATATATGTCGCCTTGTCTTGTCATCTGTACTCTGATGACTCTCTGACTCTGTATACTAAAGAAAGGTAACACATTAAAGACAGGTTTATTACTTTTCTTACAAAAACTATAAAATTAAATAAATAAAGCAATCCGGGGGTTATAGAGCAATAGCATTAATGCCAAACCTTCCTTATTTAATAAAAGCTGAAAATTTCTCAGCGCATGCTCTTTACATACGTAGGATCGTCAATTTTTAAGCTGAGGCCGACGATGATAACGACATAAGTGGTAAAGATTACTCGTATATTTTATCATACACTAGCAGGTATGATAAAATATACGAGTGCGATGGCGTCGCAGAAGAAATGATTGTGAAAATATTGTTTGAAATTCGGAAGAGTTTCATTAGGAATGATAATACATTCATTGAAGTTGAATGATATGTAACTTTCAAATAAATTTGTAGGTGCGATACGCGTACCACCTAATGTAAGTTAATTGTACTATACCTACAACCTTTGCGCAAGCGCCAGCAATAGGTTTAGAAAGTTTTATCGTAATTTGATGAACGGTATGGCAGCGCATTAAATACGGACAAACAAATAGATTGTTTAATACAGTTGCTCAAAAAGTGGCGTATTGCAGGGACGTATAGCGTTCGGAATGTGGGTTATTACATACCTACTCGAGCTTTTTCTTAACCTTTTCCGAACTCGTGCGTTCTCTTTCCCAACTGTCAAAATAATGTATGTCTATTAAAAAAAAAACAACCACGAAGATTTTACTAAAAAAATCATAGAAGTTTTTATGATTCATGCAAATATTTCTAAAAAGAAGCTACTAATTTGTTTCAATATCAAATTTAATGATTTGATTCAATGCGTTAGGTTAGGTTTCATTTCATTTCATCTCATTGAATTTCATTTTCATTTCATATCAATAAAAAATTCTACTGAAGACTTGGCTGTATGGGCATAGTTCCCTTTGCCTACCCAGAATGGGTGACGAAAAAAAAAATCTCTGCTTATATTACGTAGACAGAGAAACCTTTAGACAAATTGACACCATCTTTCGCATTCGCACACGAAAAAGATAGATTTATGCATACGTCTTGCATAGAAATGAGATAGAGCGGTGTGATTGTTTGTCCCTTTCTCCGTGCCGGTTTTTTTGCAAACTGTAGAGTTTGCTAAACAACTTTAACAGCGTAGCGGTTTAAGGAGTTTACAAGTTGTTTTGAGTGAGAAAAAAGTGTTTTGTGAGCTTAAGATTGGTGAATCTTGTTCAGTTCAGTTCTTAGAACAATTAAAATTTTTATCTAAATGTGTTTAAAAGTCATAAAGATTATTGTATAACCTAAAAATTCGTTATCGTCCTTTCTCACTCGAGGCCACGCCGATCATTAGTCTATAGGTTTCTCTGTCCACGTTATATTATTTTACGGTTGGCGCCATTGATTACTGTGTATATACCAGAGAGTTGGCGCCATTTTCCAAAAATGTTCTTTGCGAGTTTAGTTGTTTGTTGCACAAAATGAGTAATTTTGACGATATTTTATTTGAATTAACACCACCGGAACTCAGTATAATTGCACAAAATGCTTCGGAGAAAATTTTACCGGAAAAGTCAAAATGTCGCTATATATCTACATACGACGAATTTATTGCTTGGAGAGAAGAGAAAAAAGCAAATAGTTTTTCAGAAAATGTTATGTTGGCGTACTTCTCCGAACTCCCAGCAAAATTAAAGCCTTCTACGTTATGGTCGAGGTTTTTGATGATAAAAAGTATGTTGAAAATAAGGAACAACGTGGGTATAAATGAATACCCAAGTTAGTTGAGTTTATTGCGTTTTTATTATTTTATTAGATTGCTTCATTTTTTCGCAACTGTAATAAAAATAGGTGTTCAGTCATACGTGCGGAATCGTCATTGCAACTTGTTCTGACTGTCAACCCTCACCTTCGGCTGCGCCTCAGCTCGGGGAGACATTTGTCGAAACTCTGCAATGACAGGCTTTCCGTACTCGTAATGAAATATACTATCACATAATAGTCACTCATTAAATACAAATCAAAATAATTGCTATATTGCATTAACTTTATTGTAATACCACAATAGCTAAGTATTGATAATTGTAAATATAAGAAAGTACATTTCTTTCATTCGCAGCATAATCTCCCCTCTCCCTTAAGTTAATTTCTCTCTAACGTGAGAATCAAAACCCATGTGCAACCGTGTACTTTCACTAAATGATGATGATAGATTGAACCACTTTTTAACTTTGCTATGGCTATGCTTTCTCTGCGTGATAAACTCAGAAATGAACATATCCGCAGTAGAACCAGAGCAACCGAGAGTGACTATTAATAAGCTGAAGTGGCAATGGGCCGGCCATATAGCTCGAAGAACCGATAACCGATGGGAAAGAAAGGTTCTTGAGTGGCAGCCTCATACCGGTAGGCGCAGTGTTGGGCGACCACCCACTGGATGGAGTGACGACCTGCTTGACATAGACAAATCGATAAGACATGCAGGAAGTCGATGGATGCAGGTGGCTCAGGACCGTGCTTTGTGGCATTACTTGGGAGAGGCCTACGTTTAGCAGTGGACTTGTGAAGGGCTTTAATGATGATGATGATGAAACTTTTAAACTTTTAGTCCCCATTAACACTACAAATAATATCGATATAATTGGACAAGCGAAGCGAGTCTTTATTCAGACAGTACTTTGTACAATTTCACGATACAGGAGAAAATCCTAGTGTGGAGGTAACTTTTTTAAAAAGAGTTAAATATTAAATAAAAATAGTAATTTTGTCAGTCATTTTATACTATAACTACAGAACATTGAAATACTTAAAATTAAACATATAAATTTATAGACTCAACCCTAATGTTAAAACTGCACTGCGTCTGCTGCACAAGGTCGTTTCGCCTCACACCACACCGAATGCTCCATTCGGGCCTTTTCAAACAAACTAAGTGATGCGGTATGTACAAAATCATTCACTTGTACTAAAAAATACTTTTATGCAGTAAAATAAAATGTAGTCTATTACTCATGGACAGTCACATTAACAACGAGACCAAGTGATTAATAAGCTCATATGGCTCTTTGAGAAATTGAAAGAACTCCTACTATCATTAATCAAAGGTCACAGCAATGACGATTCAAGAGATGTGACACTTTAGTAGAAATTAAGTTCACTGGTTCCTTCGCTTTCTTAAGACTTAAATGCGATTGTGATTGTCGTGTCGATCACAGACAATGAATGCAGAGTCTGAGATTATAGCCAACATTTTGAATTCCATTAATTGTTCATTATTCCATATAGCACATAGTTTCCTAGATATTGGAAAACAACTAAATTTACATTGGTTTGCCAATAGTTGGACCAGCCCAAATATTACTGTAATAGATCTGTTGGTTTGTTTTGTTTAAGTCCTTCATGGACGAAGACTCGGGTAAAAGCTTATTAAGAATTTAAACAAATATTGGCATTTCCCTTGTTGGTGTGCACTAACAATGTTTGATATTAAATATTGGCATTGTGACAATTGGCTTGAATTTATTACTTGTAACGACGTTTTGGATTATTTACAAAAACAACAGCCGTAAATAAAATGTATAATTCTGTTCATTTTATACACCTAACAATGGACAGTAACTGTAAGTTTCAACGAGAAAAGAATTGAAGTTTAATGTTCCTTTTCTTTGCTTTGTACTAATAACACAAAATAAATGATTAAGGTGAGTAAAAATTTAAGAGGAGGGAAGAAAGTCGACGAGAATTTAAGCAATGTGAAACATAAGCTCAGGGCATATAAGTCTGAAAAAGGACAGCACGTTAAAATGATTGCGTATTTAAGTTAGATAACATTGCTATCATCATCACTGTTACTGTCTTAAGTCCAATGCTGAACCAAAATTTTTCAAGAAGCATTGCCTGCATGAATTTCCTAGAAGAGCCACGCATTGTGTGAAAAAGGATAGCAAGCTATAACTTTAGCAGCATCTTACCGGAACTTATTTTTATCAAAAGCTAGTAAGGTAGCAAAACATGTAGGCTGTTGTAGTATCTCAAATTATATTAGTTAATAAGAATAAATCAAACAAACCTCCTGTTGCCTAGTATACTAACTTTATGTACTAGCAAATTTATAGTTTTTGTCTCATTCCATAGTGAGGAAAATGCACAAGGACCATTAATTCAATAGAATGAAACTAATTTCAAATTTTTCTATTCACGGACAATATCGAACTAATTTTTAAGATGGATGTCCTGATAACATCGTTACAAATAGTCCGTTCCGCGTGTCATGAAGTCTTGCTCAGTACAAGCTTCTGCTATATTAAAAAAGGATATTGTGTTCTGGAAGATGTCACGAGAATACAGAATAATTGGTATTAAAAAGCGGTCTAGGTGCGACCAGAAAGGTCCACACGACTAACTTCCCTGTAAAAAGAATAAGAAAAATATCATATGTTTTAGTATTTTATACAATTTTTCATTCGGCACAAAAAACGAAAAAATTTAATGAGGTATAAGTTACATAATTATGCGTTAAATGAAACTGGTCCCATTTCAATATCACTCTTTGTTAATTATGAAAGTTGAATCCGAATATACATACATATATACGTACATGTGCACACACGGATATCCTCATAAAAACCATACTAATAAAAACATTTAAACGTGGAGATATGTTAAAATTTCGAATTTGCAAAATCGGACCCATACCAATACTTCATAGTGAGAAGTTAATAAGTTTTATTTAATTATTATTAATTTTTTTCGACTGTTTGAACTGTGAAAAAGCTGTTTACTCTTGCTGATATATCTCTAAAATCGTGTTAATACCCATAACTTGTTCGAAGCAGGGAGAGTTTGTCGAAATATGACAGCAGATTACAAGCTTACTCTCCAAGCTTAAGCCAGTTGTTGATGAAGCCTTGACAAACTAGCCTCGTGTAATACCGGTGTTATTTACTTTATGTTAGTGATTAGTTCCTACAACATCTATAGAATTGGGAGCAGTGGTAAATTTTCTTCCGCTATTATCCCATATTGGTGAATTAAATGTAATTAAAATAGTTATTATCTACATAGTTGACAAGCGAATTTGAATAAAGAAATGATTTTTTTAGTGTGTGTGTGTGTGTGTGTGTGTGCGTGCGTGCGTGCATGCGTGCGCGTGCGTGCGTGCGTGCGTGCGTGCGTGCGTGCGTGCGTGCGTACGTGCGTGCGTGCATGCGTGCGTGCGTGCGTGCGTGCGTGCGTGCGTGCGTGCGTGCGTGCGTGCGTGCGTGCGTGCGTGCGTGCGTGCGTGCGTGCGTGCGTGCGTGCGTGCGTGCGTGCGTGCGTGCGTGCGTGCGTGCGTGCGTGCGTGCGTGCGTGCGTGCGTGCGTGCGTGCGTGCGTGCGTGCGTGCGTGCGTGCGTGCGTGCGTGCGTGCGTGCGTGCGTGCGTGCGTGCGTGCGTGCGTGCGTGCGTGCGTGCGTGCGTGCGTGCGTGCGTGCGTGCGTGCGTGCGTGCGTGCGTGCGTGCGTGCGTGCGTGCGTGCGTGCGTGCGTGCGTGCGTGCGTGCGTGCGTGCGTGCGTGCGTGCGTGTGTGTGTGTGTGTGTGTGTGTGTGTGTGTATGTGTGTGTGTGTGTGTGTGTGTGTGTGTGTGTGTGTGTGTGTGTGTGGAAATAAAACACACACACACACACACACACACACACACACACAACGTCGCCGCCTCCTCGTGTCTTACGCCGCCACCAAATGATATTTTTGCATAGCTGTTAACCATTTTTAACTTGTGTCAACTGGGGTCAGGTCGCGATGATTAGTCTGTATAAAATTCAACTGCACAAATAGATATTGGATTATTTATATAATTACATATTTAATACAACAATAAATAAAATGAAATGAAACCTTGGATATGGTGGGGTGTAAACATCGCGGACGGATGTTTACACGATGATATAACAGTCGTAAAATTTATATTGAACCACTTGTATA
Source organism: Parnassius smintheus behrii (assembly GCA_036936625.1). NCBI lineage: Eukaryota > Metazoa > Arthropoda > Insecta > Lepidoptera > Papilionidae > Parnassius > Parnassius smintheus. Next base: position 12,633,344 of record JAUPFT010000005.1, on the reverse strand, counting down.
ATGTATTAGAAACTGTCAAAAATTACAGATAAAATTTTTAAAAGAAAATTTTACATTAGTTACTATATACATATATTTAATGGGTTTAATTTTTTTGTACGAAACCCTATTTTACTTTGATATAAAAGTAGCTTATTTTAGAAATTACATAAATAAATAGCCTATAATAGGAATAGCGGTCTTTGTAAAGTAAAACCAGAACCGCGTAAAAGTGCCTAGTAGACAGTGTCCACCGCTTCAAATGGCTAGCAGAAACAGACGCGACAAGTAGAGTTTTCCTAGGGAAAAACAGCACTATTAGGCAATAGTGCCTTCTGTTTGGGATACGTAGTACTATTATATATTCTGTGTTTGGGGCTGACTAAATACAACAAATTACTCGAGTGTTGGACAGATCTCAACACATCATTATTTAAGACAAGCCTACGAAACTTTTTGGAAGACAAAGTGTACTCTAGTATAAATTAATTTTTAATTGTCATATTCATAATGTTATATTAAAACTTGTACGTTTATCGCATAGATATTTATTTGTAAATTGTTTTTTGTTAATAGCGTGATTAATTTGATGACGGCTTATAATAATTAAATAATACTTTTATTTAAAAATGTATCAATTGACTTATTACACTGTAACTTTAACGGACATAATTGTTAATCTACTGTTATGTGTTGCAAATGAAAAATTTACGTAGATTGATTAAAAAAATAAATATATTTTTTGCATGTTTTCAGGTAAAATCTGATGGAATCTGTAACATTATTTGCTTTATTAATTCCTAAGTTACTACGTATAACATCAACTATTTGGCAGAGAAAGTTCTATCAAAATTGGTCCAACTATTTAGAAGAATAAATAGCCAAACCAGTCAGACAAAAAGACAGAATTTTTTAAAATTATTTTTATGTTGTAAGTACCGCATATACTATCATATGCATTTAGTAAAAAGCTGAAATTTCAACATTAGAAACAGAAATTTCAATTTTATTTATTATATAGTATAAAAAACTCATCAACAGAAAAAATAGCAGATTGTTATTCATCCGATTGTCAGTTCCATGTTACAACTTTAAAATAAACTGTCTAGTAGAAAGTGCAGACACTACAAATAGCGCATGATTGAAAATCCATGTGCTTCACGTACATTTCAACGTATTTCCCATCCTACATAAATCCTCTTTAGAAATAATATTTAAAAAGGTTAACATTTAAATTTTTCTACTCGTGTTAATATTTATAATATAAAATAAGCATATAAGTTTTATATGCTTATTTAAAATGTTCTTGGTGATGAAGGAAAAAATCGTGAGGAAACGTGCATATCTGAATAATATGTTTTTTTTATAGAAGAGGGGGCAAACGAACACGGATCACCTGATGTTAAGTGACTACCGCCGCCCATGATCAACCGCAACACCAGGGGAATTGCAGGTGCGTTACCGGCCCTTTAGAAAACAGTAAGCTCTTTTCTTGAAGGTCCCCAGGTCGTATCGGTTGGGAAAAATCGCAGTAAAAGTAGCGCAGCTGACTAATTACTACATAATTTTCTCTGAAATGCGAGACGGCGTGTGCCCAGCTGTGGGACTGTAATCGCTGTAATTTTTATACAAACTATGAATTTTATGAAATTCCCCATTCTATATATGTACATTTCAGATGTTAATGTTTTTTCTTTTATTTTATTTTTATGTAATAATTAAAATTAATTGTTAATGTTTTATTTTGGTGTAGGTACACCAGTGAAAAGTGAGCGTATACACATTTTTATACAGAATTGGGGGCAAACGAGCATACTGCTCACCTGATGATAAGTGGTCAACGTTGCCCATGAACATATGAAACACCAGGGGAATTTTTACCGGAATGATGGTGATCTCCCCGTCGATCACATTCGAGTTACAGGAACTGATACTGGGGAGTCTCAGAGATGAAAACATCATTCCATAAGGTTGAACCTGCGCTTTTAAATGCTGCAAGAGTGGAGCAGGCATGAAACACCGCCTCTGTCTTCTAAGTACACCATGTTTAATAAATGCCAGTAATTCGATATACATAAGATTATAAAACACAAAGTATCTCTATAACGTTTGTTAAATTCGCATTTCAGTCACTTATTAGGATAAAAACTATCTTATCTCTCAAGTTGGCGCAAGTACATTTACAAATTACATTAAAATCGGTCGAGTGGCGTGAACGAACATCGTGATAAGGGTTTTTATATACTAAGACTAGCGATCCGCCCCGGCTTCGCAAGGATGATTTCTGAATCTCGATAACAGCGCCACCTACCGTGTCCATATGTGAATCTAAGCCATATAGGGCCCTATTCACATTCAAACACACATAAAAAAATCATCTTCGTTCTTTTACTTTTAGCCTGACTAACGTACAGCAATTGATTTTTATATTTATAGAGATACGAGTATGTGAACCCAATCTGCTTACTCTGTAGGTACTAGGAAAAAATACTAGCAATGCTATAAACATTAGTAATATTCCCCTAAACCACTCCCGGTAAGCTTAAAATGCTTGTGTTAGAAGTGGTTCACTACAGTAGTCCAATGGCGGATTCGAACCCACTATCTTTTGAGTTCGCGGTCCGCACCATGCCATAAGGCTACTGTCACTTCGAGAAAATATTAAATTTAAAAAATATTATATTTTAATTTAAAAATAAACTTAGCTTATCTGTAGCCGAGCACTCTAAATTTAAATTCTGAAATTTTATGACGACAAAAGCTGTTTATTTCCATAACAGGTAAACGGCATTACTAAAATTATTTTTTACGATTTTAATTCAAAGCGCTGATTTACTTATACCGGATTTTGCTGTATGCTCGATATTAAAAATATGTAAGGAAACGTGACTAAAGGATAATACCAGCTATTAACTTTTTCTGGCATGTTCGCCAATACATTAACTTCGGTTTTTTACGTCGAAGAGCCACGCTATTACAATGTCGTGGCACGAACGGGTCGGCTTGACCGGGTAAGGACCACACTCCCATAGAATACAATATATAAGTATAGAGAACTGGCGACAATGTTTACTGGAAACGTGGCATTCCATATTATTCCTTAGACCTTACAGCGTATCTGCATTTTGATTCTTAGCCAAGTATAGATGTAGATGTGACTATGAGCCACAGTAGCCTCTTACCATCGCGTGGACTGTGATCATTTGTCACCCTTATTATTGAATTAAAAAATAACATTAAGTTTGTTAGACAGAATTAAAAATATTACGGAAGATTTTTTAATTTTGTAGATGTGACAACCAGACTAAAGTACCAGTGACACAAAGCGATCTAAATGGAAAAGTTGTAAATGCTTTTAGATTTCTTTACTTCTTAAGCTTCATAAGTCAAGTGGAGTATATATAGTATATAATATCATGTATGAAGCAATATATTATGGACATTTTCACATTAATTTTACCGCTGAATTGCAGAATAAGAGAATCAATTACCATTTCATTTCATATTTGTCGTAAGGTTCGTTCATGGGAATAGCCAGAAAGAGCTATTCTTCCGTTATACGACAGAGGAAGTTCTGGCTGTCTCATACACTATAGATATTAAGTACACAGACTGACCCGTTGGTCTAGTGGTTTTAGTAATACCGGGTCGGTCCAAAAATCAATTATTATGTTTTTCCGTCAAGAAAATCTTAGTAGCTGCCCGGAGTCAGGAAGTTGGCGGTGTCTCACTCCCGTACCTAGAAAAAAACGTAAAGCCTTTGGTTCTGCACCCGATCTCTCTCCGGTCGAGTCGGCTTACCATTCCATCGGATTATGAAGGTCATGGAATAAAGAATGCATCTGTCCTTGCGTATATACTTGGCCACTACAATCCTGTCCTGCACCGATAGCTAGTCTCGGTTGAAGCAGACCGCCGTGACCGAAATTTGGTCCGGAGGACATTATTTAGTACTCAGACCGAAGATCAACACCATGCAATGGTGCAGACCAGCTAAGCATGGTGATTAGCTCAAGTCCTCCCGACATCAAGAAGACTCATGTCCAATAATGAACTTTAACGGACTGACAAAGAAGAGGGAAATTGATTTCTAAGTAAATAATAATGAGATTCATGTACCTTTTTAGGGTTCCGTAGTCAACTAGGAACCCTTATAGTTTCGCCATGTCCGTCTGTCCGTCTGTCCGTCCTCGCTTAATCTCGGTGACCGTTAGCACTAGAAAGCTGACATTTGGTACCAATATGTGTATCAATCACGCCGACAAAGTGGTAAAATAAAAATTGGAAAAAATGTTTTATTAGGGTAGCTCCCCTATATGTAAAGTGGGAAGTGATTTTTTTTTAATTTCAACCCTAACGTGTGATATATTGTTGGAAAGGTAATTAAAAATGAATAGGGGTTTACTAAATCATTTTTGATAATGTCAATAATTTCGGAAATAATCGCTGCAAAAGTAAAAAACAATGTGCCCCCCCCCCCTCTAACTTTTGAACCATAAGTTTAGCAAATATGAAAGAACTCTGAAAAGTAGAACTTTATAAGGACTTTCTAGGAAAATCATTTTGAACTTGGATGGAAACAACAGTATCCACTACCGGGAGCAGTTGCAGGAGCGCGGAGCGCTGCTGGAGCGCGAACATAGTGGATACCCACCTTTAAACTCATAAGTGGGAACACTTATTGTGACGGACGGGAAACTTCGGAACCCTACACTGAGCGTGGCCCGACACGCTATTGGACGGTTTTATTTCCATTATTATATTAATATACATAATATATAGGTTTATAATTTAATTTACCGGTTATGCAGAACCCTATCAAAGGAGATAAATGAAGTAGGTTGACAAACGAGTACACAGTCCACTTGATGGTTAACAGACGCTGTTGCTCATAAACACTTACACTCATTGATTAAGAAACAAAGTGTATTAGCGTTGTCAACACGAGGGTATTTTAAGTTATCATAAAACACAACAACAAAGGAAAATCTAAGTAAGTTATGGGCAACAGTATTTTTCTGTGACAACTTAATTATAATAAAAAACTTCGGTAACCAACCCGCCTGAAAAGCGTGGCATATATCTATGACAATCTATGTGCGAGGCCTATGTTTAGCAGTGTACTTTGGATGTACTGTAATGAATAAATGAATGAATCGATTCTTCATGATTATGGTCCTTCCTTGGTTAACCCGATCAATGCCCACCAAGTAAAAATATAATTTACATTATAAAATAAAATAACACGGAATGGGATAAAGGTTTACATTTTATTAACAAAACCAATATTTACGATTTAAATCGATTACATTAAGTTCAGTAGAACCGTCTGAAGGCATAAAGAGCAGCGTATCCGAAGCCACCATAGCTGGCGATGTTACCGTAGCTGTAAGGTAAGCTGTATCCGTAGGGGAGAGCGGCGTAGGCGAAAGGAGCGGCCGGGATCAGAGCAGGGTCCTCCTGACATTAGCATTGAAGCCCTGAGCACCAGCGGCATAATCGACAGTCCTGCGGGTTCCATCAGCCTCAAGCAGAGAGTATTGGCCCAAAACATTGTCACCGGCGCGGCTTTCAATCTGACTCTTGTAGTCACCGGTGTAAGGATCAGCAACACCATAAGAGAAGCCAGAGTAATCCGACGCACTGACTGCTGCCACAAGGGCGAAAAGGGAGACAAACTGAAGCAAAAAGTTTTATTTCATAATTTATAAAGGTAAAAAAAGAATTTAAGTGTTGTTACATTTCTATTATTATATAGAAATGTAATAACACTTTTAAATATTATTATAAAATTAAAGTTACAGTCGACTTGTTGGTAAGTAGCTGTTGAAACAACCTGCAACTATACGGGTTCTCTATACACTTAAGGCTGGTATACAGCAGCGCACGAACTTCTTAGCGACAGAAATATGTAAGAGAATGATACCTACAAAGACGGACTCAGAAGCCAAATGAGTCTTACATCTGTAATTTTGTGATATTCTGATTTAATTTAAATACAAATTTCGTCCCTTGAGTGTCGTAAAAGGCAACTATGTGATGCCAGGAACATTTATGGTGCTATAAGCCAGATGAAAAATACTTAGGCTAACAAGAATTCCAATAAAAGAGGCCAATGTAGACTGTTACGGGCAGATGATGACGAAGAAAAAGAAACTTTTTTTACTACTACAGAAATATTAAATGATAAATGTAACATTTGACTTACTTTTGCAAACATTATGATAGTAGAATAAGACAGGATAGTTGTGACTGTGTGGAAGGTATCTGTTGTTTTGATGCTCGTTCAAGTTTACACGAGTATTTATATCATTAAAATCTTCTACTTTTTTTCCAGATCAGTCAAGCCAGGAAACCTCAAAATGTTAAGTCCAAATCTGAACCACAATAACGAAAAATTGTCAATTTAAAATTAAACAAAAACCGGTTCAAATTATGTACGTTATATTGTTTAGGTACATGTGCTTTAATTAAGCGTCAATATGTTGTCATCGCATTTCGCCTAGTGGATTTCATAAGAGACGACTACGGGAAACGCCGGAAAGAAATGGCTTTCGTTAGTTGGCGGTATAACCGCCAGACGTAAAATAACTTAGATACGTGAAGGAAACACGTAAAGGTGTATGCCATCTCAAATCCGCCTGCCGAGCGTGGCGATTGTGGCAAATCATCCTTAATTGAGAGAGCATCTTGTCAAGAAATAAACGTTTATCGACTTATATTAAGGAATATGAAGAGTTTATGTTAACAATTTACTTTATATTAATATAAATAGTATATAATTTAAAAATCTATAAAGGATTATTAAAAATAATTTATAATTGTATTTATTCATTTATCAACATGACCAGCATGCACAAAAACAGACATACCTTATAATTTATTACAAATACTAATAAATACTAGAGATATTTCAACATTTTTATTAATCAAAATGTAAAAAAGCCAATTAAATTAAAGCTTTTGCAGAAGCTGTGCAGTGCCAGTCACCAGCCAAAATTAGGGATCTTTATGCAACTCTCATATCATCTTGTGGGCTATCTAATGCACATGAATTGTGGGACAAAAATAAAGAGTACATGGCGGAAGATATTTTGCGAAGGTTACAGCAGACACACGTGAACATGACATACAATGAACACATTTATAATGAAGCACTTGTAAAAATTGAAGATAAAGTAATGGCAATGTTAGGCAAAAAATTAAGCGACTTTGGAATGATAAACCCTCAGCGAACAACCGAAAATGAACTAAGTGATGAAATTATACGTGAAACAAACTACGATATACCAGTTTTCCAGCAGCAAGTAGCCGAATTTGTACCCCGCTTGCTTCCCGAACAAAAACGAGATTTTGACAAAGTATTAGGACAAATTGAAACTGAAAATGGTGCACTTTTCTTTTTATATGCCCCTGGAGGAACTGGGAACACATTTTTGTTAAATTTATTATTAGCGCAAGTACGGAAAGATAAAAACATTGCTGTGGCCAAAGCTTCCTCCGGTATAGCCGCCACGCTGCTAAGCGGGGGCCGCACTGCACATTATGTTTTAAAACTCCTTCTAAATCTAGTCCAGGAAGAATCGCCGATGTTCAACTTTAGCAAAAATAGTGCACAAGGTATAATGCTACGACAATACTAACCTTTTGTGTGGGACTAAAGTACAATGTCGCATAAAAAAGCTGTAGAAGCACTAAATCGAACGCTCCAGGATTTGCGCAGCAATACCGGTGTAATGGGAGGAATGGTGGTTTTACTGGCTGGTGACTTTCGCCAAACTTTACCTGTCATTCAAAAGGGCACACCTGCAGATGAAATTAAAGCATGCCTCAAGTCGTCTATTTTATGGAACAAGGTGACAAAATTCAGTTTAACTACGAATATGAGAGTGCATTTGTATAATGATATCAATGCTGTAAACTATGCTGACACATTATTCAAAATTGGCAATGGGCGGTTGGAAACGGATGCCGAGGGCTGCGTTAAATTGACGAGAGATTTTTGTAATTTAGTGTAGAGTCATTCCGAATTAATTGCGAGTTATGTGAAAGGGCGATTATTGCACCAAAAAATGAGTGCGTTAACAATATAAAGTCAGATATATTAAGCGAAGTAGCAGGAGAAATAACAGATTATTTGTCAGTAAACACAGTTATAGACACAGAATAGAGCACTTCATATCCCGCAGAGTTTCTAAATTCTCTAGAGTTGTCAGGTGTGCCCTCACATAAGCTTCAGTTAAAATTAGGCATCCTAGTCACGCTAATGCGAAATTTAGATGCTTCCCGGTTATGTAACGGGACAAGGCTGCGTGTGACACATCTTGGACAGAACATAATCGGTGCTACAATTTTGACAGGCGTAGGAAAAGGTGAAAATGTTATTATACCACGGATCCCTATAATTCCCACAGATCTTCATTTTCAATTCAAAAGGTTGCAGTTTCCTATTAAGTTTAGTTTTGCAATGACAATTAATAAAGCGCAAGGGCAAACGTTACAGGTAGCGGGGGTCAACTTAGAAAAACCGTGCTTCTCTCATGGTTAGCTGTATGTAGCATGTTGGCGTGTGTCAAATGCCCAGAATCTCCACATTCTTTCCCCAACTGGAAAAACATATAACATTGTGTACAGTAGCGTCTTCAAATAGTGTTCAGTTAGTTTTTTTTCCAAAATTCTCACAATCAATTAATCAGAATTCCCACAGACCTTCCCTTTCAATTCAAAATTTCATATTTAGCTCAGTTTTTTTCAATTCCAAATGCTGCACCTCTGACGGACCTATTAAGCTCAGTTTCCTTTCAACTCAAAAGGCTGCATCTCTGACGTATCTTTTATTTGGCTCAGTTTCCTTTCAATTCAGAAAACTGTATCTCTGACGAATCAATTTAACTCAGTTTCTTTTCAAAAGTCTGCATCCCTGACGAATAATTATGCTCAGTTTCCTTTAATTAAAAAAATACCCCATTTCCATTTGGAATAAACAGGCTATTTTAATGATTTACTATACGCTGCGTTTCAAAACATTTAAATAGGCTGACGAATCAATTTTGCTCAGTTTCCTTTTAATGGCTGCATTTCTGACAAATCTATAAAACTCAGTTTTCTTTCAATTCAAAGCCCTTCACAAGTCCACTGCTGAACATAGACCTTCCCCAAGTAATGCTACAAAGCACGGTCCTGAGCCACCTGCATCCATCGACTTCCTGCATGTCTTACCAGGTCGTCACTCCATCTAGTAGGGAGTCGCCCTACACTACGCCTACTGGTGCGAGGCTGCCACTCGAGAACCCTTCTTCCCCATCGGTTATCGGTTCTTCGAGCTATATGGCCGGCCCATTTCCACTTCAGCTTACTAATCCGTTGGGCTATGTCGGTCACTCTGGTTTTACTGCGGATATCCTCATTTCTGAGTCTATCACGCAGAGAAACTCCAAGCATAGCCCTCTCCATAGCTCGCTGAGCGACCTTGAGCGTCCTCATACGGCCAGCAGTGAATGACCACGTCTCGGATCCGTAAGTCATCTCTGGCAACAAGCACTGGTTGTACAATCTAGTTCTCAGAGATTGAGGTATACCTGACGAGAAGATGTGTCGTAATTTCCCGAATGCTGCCCAGCCGAGTTGAATCCGTCGATTGACCTCTCGGTCGAAGTTGGACTTACCTAGTCGAACTATTTGTCCCAGGTAAACGTACTCGTCAACAACTTCGAGCATAGTGCTCCCAACAACTACCGGCATAGGTGTGACATGGACATTAAACATGATCATTGTTTTGTCCATGTTCATCTTAAGACCTATCCGTTGGGAGACACCATTGAGGTCTTTGAGCATAGTGCTTAGGTCCTCCAGCGATTCTGCCATAAGGATTATATCGTCGGCAAATCGAAGGTGAGTGATGTACTCGCCATTGATGTTAATACCGTATCCTTTCTAGTCCAGTAGCTTGGAAACGTCTTACAATGCAGCGGTGAAGAGTTTCGGGGATACAACATCACCCTGTCTTACACCTTTCTGCAGTTGGATAGGTTTCGAACTCTGGTTCCGTACTCCGATAGCCATCGTAGCCCTACTGTACAAGCACTTCAGCAATTTGATATACAGACAGCCAACTTGGATCCGCTGAAGGGACTGTAGCACCGCCCAAATTTCGACGGAATCAAAGGCTTTCTCATAGTAGACATATGCCAGGCAAAGTGGCAGATTGTACTCTTCAGCCTTCTGTACAATCTGCCGCAGGGTATTTATGTGGTCTATGGTACTAAAGCCTTTTCGGGAACCGGCTTGTTCGGGAGGCTGGAAGTCATCGAGTCTGCATGCGAGACGATTCATAATGACTCTCGAAAAAAGCACGCAGACGCGGCTCAGAAGGGATATCGGTCTGTAGTTCTTGAAGAGAGCATTGTCGCCTTTCTTAAAGAACAAGACCACTGCACTTCTGCTCCACGCCTCAGGGGTAGTGCCACCATGAAGGATGAAATTGAAGAGCTTTTAAAGGACTTCAAGTACCGGTATTCCACCCGCTTTCAGAAGCTCCGCTGTAATTCCATCCTCGCCTGGGGCCCTGCCGTTTTTAAGGTGCTGGAGAGCCATTCTAATCTCGCTCTGACTGACGTCCGGGATATCATCGAAATAGTGTAAGATAAGACTTGGATCATTATTCACACTTGCGTGTGGCTCCAACAACTACAGTACAGCTGCCCATAGAACATCTCAATCTCACTCAAAATATTAGGTGTCCCGGAAACGATGCTGCCACACTCAGTCTTTAGCTTAGACAGTTGGCTTTTTCTGGTAGTCAGATCTTTGGCTAAGACTTTTGGAGACGCCAGTAACTTAAGGTATCTTCGATAAAGATTTAGTGGACTGTAATTTTGGTGCATACGGCAAAGGGGAAAATAAATAGGTGGGATAGCACGCACTGACCTGATGAGGGCTGCCGCGCCTTCCTCCTGGAGTGTCTGCTATAGCTAGCTCGCCACGTGGTTCGGCGCACACGCACTCTCGGAACAGTCTCGTGAAGTCCCACACTCTCCACCTTTGCCCTTACGGGGGCGTCTCACACTTTTATGAGTTACAAAGACACAATGTCTGATGCGGTGAATATTAAACATAAACAGGAGAACTCAATGTTCATCCTGCGCGGTTTGCGGTTAATATATATAAGACGCGACGGGTGGCCGTGCGTTGCGGATGGCGTAATATCACTTAGTATACTGACGCGCGCCGAGATCCTCTTTTCCACCTCGGCGGCAGCGCGTGCGGTAGGAAAGGGATGGAAGGAAGGAAACAAAAAATATGCACTAGTCATGTCGATAAAGTAGATATAACTTAGGACGAACTCAATGCGATATGTAATGTAATGTTGATAAAGTAGATTATTAACTGGCGTTACCATTTCCTCCCGCCCTTAAAGGGTCGGTCACCTTTAAAAGACAACCGTAATATAAAAGTAAAAGGAAAACAAATAAATAAGCGGTATATAAAGTGAGAGGATGCGCTCAATGCGCATGTCTCATCTACTAACCTTACTTGGTAAGCGAGAAAATGTATACATAAATATAGTATTGCGGTTTAATACTTTTTTAATATATATAAATATAAACTTAATTCCTAATTTAGATAAATAATTATAATCAAAATAATCGTGATTTATTGTCTTGGGAGAGGGCAAATACGAGCAACAGGACGGAGATATGTTCCCTTAGTAGTTCTCACGGTCACTACTCGAACTACGCCATCCTTCGAAGGATGAACAGACTCGACAATCGCTAATGGCCAAGCAAGGGGCGGTTCATTATCATTTATCACAATTACAACCATGCCTGGTACGATAGCCGTAGACGGGGTGTTCCACTTCTGACGAACTTGTAATCCGTGAAGGTATTCCGTCCTCCACCGGTCCCAAAACGACTGAACTAATTTATCCAGTAAAGAATGCCTGTATAACAGACTGGTAGAGTCAGATTTGACTTTGGGTGCGGGTAATGACAATAAAGGTGCGGTATTCAAAAAATGACTCGGAGTAAGAGCTGAAGGCTCTGCAGGATCAGAACTTAATACTGTCAAGGGCCGCGAGTTTAGCAAGCACTCAATTTGCGCAAGAACAGTATTAAGCTCTTCGTATGAAAGTAACTGATGTCCGATAACTCGGAACAGATGCGTTTTTACGACTTTGATCATACTCTCCCAGGCGCCTCCAAAATGAGGAGAGTTGGGACAGATGAACTTCCATGTTATACGATTCTCAGCACACTCTTGCTCAAGCTTTGGGCGGTATTCAACGTCTAGAAATTTATAGAGATCGCGAAGATACGAAGCGGCACCTTTAAAATTCGTTCCATTATCCGAATATAAAAACTGAATCGGCCCTCGTCTAGAGAGGAAACGTTTAAGCGCAGCGAGGAAACTAGAACTACTAAGATCTGTAGCGATTTCTATATGTACAGCTCGAGTCGTGAGGCATGTGAAAACACATAAGTACGCCTTCTCGCTGCGTACACCACGACGACGTACAGGAGTGTATGCGATAGGACTGGCATAATCGCAGCCCGTGTGTGTAAATGCCTTAATAGCTTGTCTTACACGACTATGGGGAAGATCAGCCATCAAAGGGTAAGTTGGACGGGGTCTAAGCCGGAAACATTTATTACACTTGTAGACTCTGCTTCTCACAGTGCGGCGTGCGGAAAGTATCCAAAATTTTTGAAGGAGCAATGACAATAACAATTCAGGCCCAGCGTGTAAATTTTTAATATGATAATAGTCAATGATCATGTTCACTACATGATCACTGCGCGGGAGTATAATTGGATGTTTTTGTGTGTAATCTAATGCGGAGTTCGAAAGACGACCACCAATGCGGATTAAACCATTCTCAATAAAAGGCCTTAAACGATTGAAAGCGGGCGAGCAAGGTTTGTTACCTTCAATATTTAAATATTCCACTGCAAAATGCTGTTTTTGCAGGGCGCGGAGGATTATAACCTCAGAGAAACTGAGATCATCAGCATTCACTACAGTAGTGCTGCGGCGGGGCAATAATTTAGCAAACTTACACACGTACGCAATTATACGTAGAAGTTTACTCCAAGAAGAGATGCGGAATGCGAGCTCATAAATCGCAGAATTACAGACGGATGTGCACACAGTGTGCGACAAAATCTTCTTCTCAGGCATATTTGCAATAACCTCATTGTCTAAAGTACGAAGAGGCCATTGAGATGGATCTAACGAAGTCCACTGAGGCCCATGGAGCCACAGGGGGTTTGAAACTAATTTATTTGGCGTAACGCCACGTGAAAGTATGTCAGCGGGATTCTCAGTACCTGTGACATGATAAAAGTTATCAGCGCGAATATTGTCGGTAATCTGAACAACGCGGTTTGCAACAAAGGTCTGCCACTTGTGTGGCGAACTCTTTATCCAGTACAGAGCTACTTTTGAATCTACAAAGGCATAGACTGATATTGCAAGGTCAAGAGAATAATTGTCGAGTACTCTGCGAAGCAATTTTGAGAGTAAAACCGCTCCACAAAGCTCAAGGCGTGCAATAGATAGTGGTTTCATCGGTGCGACTTTAGTCTTTGCACAAATCAACTGGACGGTGTTACCATTGACGCTCTTTACATGTATGTAGACTACGGCACCGTATGCGTGCTCGCTGGCGTCGGAAAATCCCAGGAGTAACGCAGTACAGTTTTTGGATACACCAACATGTCGCGGGATACGTAAATCATTAAGAGCTGGTAATTCAGCACAGAATTGCCTCCACATCTTAATAATTGGCGGTGGTGGTATGTCGTCCCAATCTAAATTAAGTTGCCAAAGCTGCTTTATTAACAATTTGGCGTACGCTACTGTGGGAGCAACGAAACCCATTATGTCCCACAGGCTAGCGACAGTAGATAAGATGGCGCGCTTAGTGCACGTCACATCAGCGGGAACAGATATCTTAAAATAAAAGGCGTCACTATCGGTAGACCAATGCAAGCCTAGTATTTTATGTGGCATTGATTTATCGAACTCTACTTCTCCTGTAATTTTATGGGAAGTAGGGAGGTCATCTAAAACAGATCGACGGTTGCTATGCCATTTTATCAGGTCCCATTGGCCACCCTTGAATAAGTCTATCAGCTGCCGAGAGGTCTCACTGGCCTCGGATTCACTGGGCATAGAGAACGCGATGTCGTCCATATATAGCGAAGTAAATGCGATACGACTCGCAAGCGGATACTTTGCGCCGTCGTCATCAATGAGCTGTCTTACCGTGCGCAATGCATGGTATGGACTCGAAGTTAAACCGAAGCACACGCGATTGAAGTGGTATAACACAAGTGGGTATTGTGGACGGAAGCGGTATAGGAAGCATTGGTAACGACGATCAGAATCGCGAACAACTATTTGCAGAAATTGTTGGCGACAGTCGGCTGTCATAGCGATTGGATGTAAGCGGAAAGTTAAAATTATATTGAACAAGTCGCCTTGCAAATTCGGTCCTGAATGCAGAATATCATTTAATGATCGCCCAGTGCTAGTCTTACTGCTAGCGTCCAGGACGATGCGCAGACGCGTTGACTTCTTATCTTCGCGTAAGACTCCATGATGCGGTATGACATATATTGGAGCGGGTTCATGAGAGTCATACGGCGGTGCGGGGGATATATAATTTTTAGCTAAGTATTCCTTTATGACGTCATCATATGCTAACCTTAATGTAGGCGAGGCTTGAAGTTTCCTCTCCAAGCACATGAATCGTCGTCGAGAGGTTTCATAAGAATCTCCGAGAGAGTAAACGTCATCCTTAAATGGCAGGCCAACAATATATCTACCAGTAAAAGGATCGCGGGATGTCGTAGATTTATAAAACTCTTCACATTCAATGTCTGAAGGACACTGAATGGGCGGTGCGGAGGGTGGCTGTTCAAGCTCCCAAAATCGTTGCACTAATTTGTCAACGATAGGAGACTCTAGAACTGAGCAGCACGTTAAAGAATGATTTACCTGAAGTGTCGGCACTGAGCCCATAATAACGTAACCAAATACCGTATTCAAAGCCGAGGGCCCGGACAAGTCGTTAGACGAATAAATTACGTCTGGACATAGTAAGTGCGGGAAAAGGGATGCGCCTATCAAAACATCAATTTTATTAGGCATGCTATAACATTCATCAGCGAGTCTTATGCCATGGAAGTGTGATAAGACAGATGTGTCTACCACAGCGGTGGGCAAAAGGTCGGTGATTTGATCAACAACTAGCGTTGAAATATTGAAGTTAATATTCGAGTCGAATCGTGAGAAAATTTTAATATCAATCGATTTCGATTTTACAATGTTTTCAACTCCACCGAATCCCTTTACTACAGTACATTCGGTATCGTGTTGTTGAACGCCTAAACGATGACAGCACTCTTTAGTCATAAAATGGCTTTGAGCCGCGGAGTCTAATAATATACGAATAATTTGTTTCTCTCCCTTAGCATCGTAAGCAAATACTTGAGCGGTTGATAATAAAACAGTTCTCTGCGAACGACTTGCGCGCGCGGGAGGCGGTGAACGTTGAGAAACATTCTTGAACGAAGTACACAGCGCGACGTCTGAACGCGCACCTGCGGTGAGGGGTGGCGAGTGTGCGGGCGCGGGGGTTGTAGACTTCAGTGTAACTGGCTGAAGCGGCGGAGAACGCGCCAGCGCAGGGGAAGCATTATCGCTTCTGCGGTGGAAGTGCAACAATGTGTGATGTTTAAATTTACAAACTCGACAACTATATTTTGAAGAGCAACTAGACACTCGATGACTTAAACTGAGACAATTCACACATGCATTGTTACTCTTTACGCATTTAAATCGTTCCTGCGGCGTCATTTTATTAAAGTCTGCACACTTAAATAGGTGTTGATGCACAATATTATCGCACAGACACTTTGAGCAACTTGTCGTCGTGCTTACGTACGCCTGATACTTCGGCGACGAAGTATTATTACAGCGACGATTATTACCGTTACCTCGTCGATTGTTTGGTGCGCTATTAGAATTTGTACTAGAATCGGTGCGTTGCAAAACTTTGGAGCGGGTCTTAATAAAATTTACTAAATCATCAAAGGTAGGTACCATCGAGTTATGACTATATTCGAAAGAGCGAATGGTATCCGGGTCCAGCTTCTTAAGCGCGATATGAAGAACAATTAAGTCCGCGAGATTATCTAACTTTAAGTTTTGTAAAGCGCGCACTGCACTTATAAAGTTATCAGTAAATAAATCAAAATTATTTGCGGTGGCCGATTGCAATGGCTTAAATTCGAACATCTGATTAATATATGTAGATGCTAGCATACGCCGGTCTTCATATTTGTCAACGAGTGCTTGCAATAAAATTTTATAATTTTCAGCGCAAGGAGTTATACCTGAGCATACAGATAGGGCTTTGCCCGTTAGTTTACCTAGCAAATAGTATAACTTTTCAGCGTCGGTAAGCGATGTGTTGTCATGGACGGTTGATTTAAAGCTAGCATAAAATAAAGGCCATGAGCGAATGTCACCCGAAAATGGCATAAGTTCGATAGGCGGAAGTGTGAATCTGGCTTTAGATGGTGTACTAGTACTTTGTGAATTAGATTGCGAATATTGTAAATAAAGCCTATTTATTCTACCGCAAAGAGACTCAAACGCAATGAGGCTGTTATAATCAGGTTGAGCAATAGAATTTATTTTTAATAAATGTGAATTATAATTATCTAAGACCTGTTTAAACTCAATACGTAAAGCATTAATATTAGAACTTCCATCAAGAAAACGCTCCATCGTGGAAGTGTTTATGTGGATATCCGAGGACATATCGTATATTTTTTGCACTATTTCAAATAAAGCATCTCGTTTAGCTAACAATAAAACCAACTCAGCATCAGGTGTGCCCTCATTATCCGAGGAATCGCTATTATTCGATGCTATTTGTTTTTTAGGTGGCATTACAACTTAAGTTATGCGGCAAAAATAATATAATTATAAGCAGGTAGTCTGTAAGCGACCTCGCTACGCGGTTGAATTATTAAATATTAGTTTTGTTAACGATGAACTTTAATTGTTAACTTTTATAATAATTATAAAGTTATTTATAACGAATATAATGCTTAAATATATGTGCAAATAATAAATGTAATTTAACAGTATAATCTATAGATGTAGTTAAAAGTTGATGACGTGATGTGAACATACAACAAATAATTTATATAGATAATTATATGCTTATTCATTCTATGAATATAGTTTTAAAATTACTATGAGTGTCACCTATTAGGACCTATTCTAGTGTTCTAATAAGGGCGGGGTTAATCCTAAATCGGATTAAAATATAAATAATTAATTATATAAACGCTTATTACGATAACGATCTAATAAGGGCGGAAAGTCAAGGTCAATCCGGCTCGAAGGACCATTAAAAATGGAGACGCCAGTAACTTAAGGTATCTTCGATAAAGATTTAGTGGACTGTAATTTTGGTGCATACGGCAAAGGGGAAAATAAATAGGTGGGATAGCACGCACTGACCTGATGAGGGCTGCCGCGCCTTCCTCCTGGAGTGTCTGCTATAGCTAGCTCGCCACGTGGTTCGGCGCACACGCACTCTCGGAACAGTCTCGTGAAGTCCCACACTCTCCACCTTTGCCCTTACGGGGGCGTCTCACACTTTTATGAGTTACAAAGACACAATGTCTGATGCGGTGAATATTAAACATAAACAGGAGAACTCAATGTTCATCCTGCGCGGTTTGCGGTTAATATATATAAGACGCGACGGGTGGCCGTGCGTTGCGGATGGCGTAATATCACTTAGTATACTGACGCGCGCCGAGATCCTCTTTTCCACCTCGGCGGCAGCGCGTGCGGTAGGAAAGGGAAGGAAGGAAGGGAACAAAAAATATGCACTAGTCATGTCGATAAAGTAGATATAACTTAGGACGAACTCAATGCGATATGTAATGTAATGTTGATAAAGTAGATTGTTAACAGGCGTTACCAACTTTGGAACCCTGGTTCCGCTCGATTGCTTCTTTAATAAGAGCAGTATTAAAGTTGCGTAAGTCTCGCCGCATGCATTTGGAGATCAGTCTGTTTAGTTGCCTGTATGCTGTCAAATCTGTTGACAATTGCAGCCTCATCTGCCGTCTAACAGCCATGAGATTGAGAATGTGATCGGAGAGTTTTTGTGTTCTTCTGCGGCGGGTCTTGCAGAACTTAGCTCCGACCGCATGGACAGTTTCCACGAGCTTGTCGTTCATATCGTCCACTGCATTGCAATCTTCTAGGCACTAAAAGCGGTTACGTAACTCGAGCTGAAAGGTTTCGGGATTCTGGATTAGAGCACAAGGGGACGGAGTGTTGACTTCATTAGACGAGACCTCTCCAACTTAACGTTTAGGTTCGGTGTGCCTCTAACCATTCGATGATCGCTGCCAGTTTACACCCTTGCGATTACTGAGACATCACTGAACAGTTGGCATCTGGTCGTCATAATGAAGTATCTCTCTCAATCAGCGTCGAGTCGAGCCCCGACAGTTCGACAAAAATATCTCGTTTTTTTGTCGAACTGTCGGGGCTCGACCAGGTCCACTTTCTGTCATCATAAAAAGTCCCTCTTTCTCCATGAAGTCGGCCAGCTGCTGGCCCAAATTTCCCTACCTTCAGCTCACCGTTCTTTTTTGTGCCCAGTTTTGCGTTGAAGTCTCCCATTAACACCGTATAGTGAGTTTTTGAGGAATGCAAGGCTTTAGAAATGTCCTCATACATTTCCTCCACCTCCTCATTGGGATGTTCCGACGGTGGCGCGTTAACCTGTATGACTTTCAGCGAATACCGTTTGGTGATTCTGAGTATAAGTTACGTAAGCCTCGTTGATACACTCCCAATCCTTAATACGTTGTTAACGAGAGACTTGTGGACGATAAATCCAACACCTTCTTGGGACTGATGGTCACCCTCTTGGTGATAGAACAAGTTGCCGGATTCGAGAATCACCGTGTCCTCCCCCTCTATTCGGACCTCGGATAATCCTATAATATTCCAGCGCAACTTGTCTATCTCTTCTACCAGCTCCAGGATCTTCTCGTCAGTCCTCAGGGTGCGTGCGATAAATGTTGCCAGGTCGAGTCGTAGGTGGCAACCGAACCTCCACCGGAGATTCTTAGCACCCCCTGCCCCTCTGTCGCCTTTTACGACACCCACGGGAAGGTATGGGGTAGCGGATATTCTTAACCACCATTACGTGGCAATTAAAATATTATATTAATGTAGAAATTAAAATTTGGCATAATTTACCGTGTCGGCGTTAATATTACTACAGAATTATGTTCGCCTTCACCTGGATTCACGACAAACTCATTAAACTGATTGTCTTAACTAATTGCTGTCTCAGACTTCTCGGCCTTTTCATGCCGAATCGCTATGAGAGCATTTTAAAGTAATTTCATTAAAATTTTATTTATTTTCCTATGTCTGTACATATAACACGCCATTTCTGAGATGTTTTTCTTTATGTTATACAATAACAAAACCGAACTGAACCGTGTAGTGGAGTTAAAAGAATATCCACTACCCCATATCGTCCCGCGGTTGTCGATAAAGTGACAGAGGAAAACTGAAACGCGATTGAAAGCAGCATATTTTTGATAACAACTCAAAGTTATAAAAAACCTGTGGCTTCCAACCCGTTTGTTAAGTGAGGCAGCTATTGCATAATCCTTACTAACATAAAAATGCATAAAGTTTACTTTATGACGCTATTCAATGATTGCTACAACAAAAGTAACGTATTTATTTTACCTCAATATTGTAAAAAATTATATGGTCCTGAGCCACTTGTATCTATCAACTTCCGACATGTCTTATAATTTTTAATAATGACCAATGATTTATAATAACGACCACCTTAGGTCATTATTATAAATCATACAATCAATCGTCATCACTATCATCATCTTTCACTTTTCCCTCGAGAAATTTTCTTCTCAGTCGGTTGACGGTTCTCCAAGCAAAAATTTCAAAAAAATCCTGTAAATTATGAACTATTAGTCTTTCAGCCTTACTAGTCTGTTTTCGAAAGCCTCAAGTCCAATTGACAGTTTTCCTGTCCGATATTGCTCTAAATAAATCGATTACAAAATCAAAGTATATAATCGATATTGGCTGTATGGTACATTTGTCCTTTGTCTATCAAGAGCTAAAAAATATAATGTCAAAATCAAAATTAAAAATCAAATGGAAAATATTAAGTTGTTTATATGGTCACGGCTGGTAATCATTCAGCAAAAATCTATGACACGTTTCCCTCGTCCCTCACACCTCATGCCCCTTCCCTCAGTCGCCATCTTGTCATGTTATGGTCGCTTAGCTGTCAGTTCTACATGTCATTTATTGTTGTTTATAGGTTTTCTTGGATATTTCGTTGTTTCCGTGAACCAACAAAATAAACTTTTACTTAGATTTTAGTGCTATTTTACGAAAGGACCACTCGCCCTATCCTCCGCGACTCAAACGGGGCCGCACCGTTGATGCGGTGGTGGTGGGGCTGCGGGGGGAGAGGATTGTCGGTATTGCGAGGCGCCGAATCTTGGTTGGCGGCGGAGCCATAGACCAGATCCGCCGATGGGGTCGGGAAGGCTAGTACTTCTAAGTGCTTGTTTTTCCTGGCCCCATGGCCTTCTTGCATTGGACGCGGGGGCGTCCGTTGCGCAGATGTGATTAGAGGCCGAGAAGGAAGGCGCGCCATGTGTTCTGGTGCGCCTTACCTGTGAAGGAGAACGGGGAGGAGTATTCCGCTCCCGAGGAGGTGCTGCCATAGGGCGGCAGGCACTGGTGGGGCTGCGGATGTGTGCGAAAGCGTTCCCGTGGCTCTGCCAATAAGCGACAAAGGTGGAACACCATGGGGTTTTAGTCGGTGCGAGTCCGACATAACCCGTCCTTGCCCCCGCGAGGCGGGTATGCGTAGGCATTTCCCCATGTAAAAAAAAGGGTTCCGTAGTCAACTAGGAACCCTTATAGTTTCGCCATGTCTGTCTGTCCGTCTGTCCGTCCTCGCTTAATCTCTGTGACCGTTAGCACTACAAAGCTGAAATTTGGTACCAATATGTGTATCAATCACGCCGACAAAGTGGTAAAATAAAAATTGGAAAAAAATGTTTTATTAGGGTAGCCCCCCTATATGTAAAGTGGGAAGTGATTTTTTTTTTTAATTTCAACCCTAACGTGTGATATATTGTTGGAAAGGTATTTAAAAATGAATAGGGGTTTACTAAGATCATTTTTTGATAATGTCAATAATTTCGGAAATAATCGCTCAAAAAGTAAAAAACAATGTGTCCCCCCCCCCCTCTAACTTTTGAACCATAAGTTTAGAAAATATGAAAAAAAATTTGAAAAGTAGAACTTTATAAGGACTTTCTAAGAAAATCATTTTGAACTTGGATGGAAAGTCGGAGCGCCTGCCGCGGAGCGTGCAATGTTGCACGCTCCATGTTCGCGCACGTACCCACTATCGGGAGCAGTTACAGGAGCGCGGAGCGCTGCTGGAGCGCGAACATAATGGATACCCACCTTTAAACTCATAAGTGGGAACACTTATTGTGACGGACGGGAAACTACGGAACCCTACACTGAGCGTGGACCGACACGCTCTTGACCGGTTTTTATTTATGTACTAGGTTATATATACGACAGGACGTTTCTTTAGCATAAGTATATTTTAATTTTTAGTTTTAAAATGTTTTTTAAGTGTTGCATTCCCAATTGTGTAAGTAAAAGAGAAGAGACTAAGTTACATAAGTTTCCGTCTGACGAAGACCAACGGAACAAGTGGCTGGACTTTATAAACTGTGACACTCTTAAAAAGTATGCATTTCAGTGACCTTAACAAGATGCTGGTTTGTCACAAAAATTTTGAAAAAAGGTTTCATACTGTAAAATCTGGCATTAAGGATGCAGCTTATCCCACACTTTTTCTTTGGAGGAAATTGAGTTAGGTTTCTCATCAAGATCATGCAATAACAAAGGTGTATAGGTACATTTAGTTATTCCTTAATAAACATAACTACAATATATAAAATTAAATGTATATATTTATAAAGATAAACAATCCTTTATGTTTTTATTTCAGATGATACAGTTAAAATAAAAGGTGCATTACTTAGTGTGATATTTGATCCACCACACCTTTTAAAAGGTATACGGAATGATTTCCTATCGAAACATATAACAACTGATGGCAAGGTATCAAAATGGCAAGATATTGTTGATGTATACATAACGGACTGCAAGCATAGTCAATCTCGGTTGTTACACAAACTGAATGATGAGCATGTGATTCCCAACAAAGTAAAAAAAATTAAGGTAATAATCAATAATTATGTAAAATTTATCGCAAAACAATCACCATTCTCAAACCTCTTTAATCTAATTCAATTAGGAA
The DNA here is from genome assembly GCA_036936625.1 of Parnassius smintheus behrii. Taxonomy (NCBI): domain Eukaryota; kingdom Metazoa; phylum Arthropoda; class Insecta; order Lepidoptera; family Papilionidae; genus Parnassius; species Parnassius smintheus. Next base: position 12,610,909 of record JAUPFT010000005.1, on the reverse strand, counting down.
TATTTTTATATTTTTGAGCAACCCTGGTTTGATCTCCGCCTACACCACTAAAATGAATGAATGAATGTTAATAGGTTGTATTACATTTAACTTATTTTTATATTTTTTACTTTACAGGTGAAGAATTGTGTCCGGGTTTTTAGTAAAACTATGGCAGCAGCTTAATCATATACTGGTGAATTCTGTAAGTTTCATTTTAAATATTGTTTTAATATACGATAAAGTTTTACAACTACTTCTATCCTCCCAACCTTTAGTTTCAAAACATTGCTAAAGCATATTATTTAATTATCTTGGATATGAATAATTATGTCCAAAAATTATTGAAAATTTCTGTATAATTGTGATTTTCTTAGATTTATGTGAAATACGGCTCGACAAAGGGAAGGACCACAACTCTCATGTAATACCAGCATAAAATAGCAGCTTAATGCTGCTGTGTTTGGTATGGTACGAGTAGAGAACCGGAGACTGTTTTTGCTGGAAACGAGGCATTCCATCTTAGTCCTCACGGGTGACAACGCATCTGCATTTTGATTCGTATTTCAGGATAGATGTAGATGTCTATGGGCCACAGCAACCACTTACCATCAGGTGGACTGTGTGCTCGTTCGTCACCCTATCCTGTAATAAAAATAACTGTCTAATTACTATGGCCTCTAGCTAAAGAAAAAACTAATGAAACTTGTCTTTACATTGTCTATAGGATTGTCACTGTCCTGGAAATAAGAGAGCTTCCATTGAAATATGATTAGCACCCATATTAAAAGTTAACTACTTTTATTTTATGATTTATTTAAATATTCTTTCTTTCAGCTTGGCAGACCAGTTAGCAATACTTTAAAAAACACTTCGGAGACTGTATCATTTCTGGATGATTTATTAGATAGTGTAAATGGCTCTTCTCTTGAATCACAAGAAATGTGGTGGAAAACCTTTAAGGAAGGCTGTTACTGACAACTCATTGCATCACAACTTTTGGAGGGATGCAAAGAAAAAAATTGAAAAAATGAAATGTATTGACAAGGGCAATGAAAAGTCCGTGCCTACACTAAAAAATTGGCTGACAACAATTAAAAGTTACGAAAGGGTGTGGCAAGTGTTACACAAAAAAAATGTAAAAATCATGCGACCTCGGTATTTCAATTCAGATCCCATTGAAAACTTTTTTGGATGCGTGAGGTCATATAATTTTCTTAATAATGATCAAACTTGCCACATTTTCATCAGTACTTTCAAATCTTTTTTGATAACAGGCCTCATTCAATTTCATTCAGAAACCTATAATTGCGAAGATGATACTTGCTATCAGTTGATAAATGTGCAGTCTTTATTTAGAAAGCGATCTGAAGAGATAAACTGTAATACATACAATATCAATCTTGATATTGGATGTATTGAAGAGAACCTTTCTACTGAAAATATTCAAGTGCAGGCAGCAAGGGAGCGATTAAATGTTCACTCAACAGCATACACCACTGGATTGTTTATAAAAAAATACTTAGCAAAATAAATTGCCAAGAATGTGAGGCCAGTTTATGTACTGACGTAGATGGTAATGTACATAAGTGGATGTCACAAAGAGAATATAAAGAAGAGAGAGAATAGAAAGCTGACCTATCCCTCGGAATATGCTATGAGGCATTTTAATTCAATAATAAAAGAAACAAATAGATACTTGTAATATTGTGCACACAAATAAAATGTAGGCCAAGAAATCAAAAAACATATAAAAACCAAGTATCTATTTGAATTCATTAATTGTAAAAGCTATAAAGACATTATACTTGAATATTTTCTAATGCTTTCTATTAAACTAAACATTTTCAACTGGTGCAACATAATTAATAGGATTCTGAAGGGCACGGACATAATTAGAATTGAAAAGCGTACATTGCCACCAATGCAAAAAAAAAGCGTTGCACAAGTACAAAAAAAAGTTAAAAAATAAATCATATTATAAATAATACACACTGCATTTTATTTCTACTAATTCTCCTTCTTCATAATAAAATAACAATAAAAAATTAGTAATTAAATGGCAAGAGTACTAAATTATGCTTGGTTGAAATAAAATTATACCTTTGCCTACAGTCGATTTATATTTAAAAAAAATGTCATGTTCTAATTTGCTATACGGTCCAAACTAAATGTACCATAGACGTCCGTCTGACGGGTGTATCTAGTTAGTTTGTGTTATATGGTACATTTATAAAAGTATTAGCACCAAATGTAAAATGATTATGATTAGAATATTACCATTAACATGCATAGTATAGATAAACCTACTAAGTAAGACTCCTCTGCATAGAAACTAAAAGAAAAATAAGCTTATGGAAATTATGTACTATGCATGATTAAATCAATTTTTATTTACAAGGCAATGATTTCAAAAGGAAGGATAGGCCCATCTGAATATTTTACTCATAACTTTTTCATACAAGAAAAAGTAGCGCATCTGTCATTATACAAACGTCATATCAAAACACAACGTAACCAGGGTCGTATTTAGTAGTATAATTATCCTAATTCCCAATTTTATTACTTCATAGTTTGTAGTACATAGTATCGTAATAATACTTAGTGAAAATACCATAATTTTACTTAAAGGTCAATTTGTATTACTATTGGGTCCTTTTACATTTTAATATTAACCCTACGACATCGAGAATTTCTGTATTGTACATGAGTGCCGTGTTTTTTTATTAAATTAGAATTAGCTTCCTTTCTGGTCAATCGATGCTCAATCTATGCATTTATGTTGCATACTTGATGCAACTATAATGAGGGGCTACCACGATAAAAACTCTATGCTCTAGAAGCAATCGGTTTGAAAACAGAATTTCAAAATATTTTATTAATCAGATTTTCAGATTAAGCTGGTTTCCTTTGTACTTTTTTCGTTTTAACCTTATTGAATATAAAATATATTAGATATCAATATTCAAAATTTAGCTTACACTAAGTTCTTTACACAAAAATAAAATAGATATAAAAATAAAACCATCAAAAACGAAACGTATAGACAAACTAGACGCGTGACGCTAAAATCCCGGCACATGGGAAAAAAGAAACATGAAACATCAAACGTGATATATTTTTTTTAACTGTATAATTTTATTTTCCATGTACAATATTTTTGAGGGTCTGAATCCAACCCTGGCCTAACCTTGGTAACGTAACTAAACTATCTCTAAAATAAAACTTTAAAAATGCGTTTAAATTAACCTTATGTAAATTTATATAAGGTTATTTACCGATGATACGATATCTAATGTTTTTTTCAATCTTTTTATTGTAATTTCTGCATTCTTTTACCACGCAACTAGACATATTTGTGATAGACAAATCTATCCTGCGCGCGCACCACTGCCGACAATTCGTGTTTGCCTTTAACTGTAATTTTAGGGCAAGCGCACTGGTCCGTTTTAGTTGTTCGGTCGGCCCGGTCCTTACGCGAGTAATATATAAGTCAATGGTAAGGATAAAAATTCCTAAAGAGTTTATATTACAAAAAAAAGAACTTAAAACTACAATAAAAATATGTAATAAAACAGAACTAAATACATAATAGCGTTCTATGCTACAAATATAATCAGAGCCATGAAATAAGTACTTGATATATAAAAAAATAAAGAAATAGAAAGAAATAGTAAAAGAGGATACCTTAATATATAATAATATAGGACAATAAAGAGGATAATAAAAAGGATAAGATATAATAAAGAATGTTGAATACTTTAATGTATGAAAAAATTAATATAACTCTAAGATGTGCCGATTCTGCTCCTTAATGTAAGGAAACGTCTTCGTGTCCTAACTGATTGTGGACCCTTAATGCGTAAACATAACAAACACTCATTTAAGAAACTACGTACTTAGCCGAGAAGAATTGAAAATACTCAAAGCTAAGCTAATCCTTCAGTTCATTGAAAATCTAGGGATAACAGTGAACTGCAATCAAAGCAGGGATCATAATAGATCAAACCTGTCGCAGTAAAACTGGTCTTGCTATACTTGCATAGCTGCTGGCACAACTTAAAAAATACATTATGTTGTGATTCTAAAACTGTTACTGGGTCGTAATTGAATAATAAGTATATAAAATAGAACAATAATGAGAGCGCCACTGATTAGCGACAGAGAAAAGTTTAACGCTCCATTTTAAGAACGTGATGTTAAAATGCCTCACGAGTACTTGCTTCTTAAGGGCAGGAACGGGTTAGGTCGAGTTATCACTAACTAAAATATCATGACTAATTTTACCCTCGTTGTCATTTTTCATGGTCATGATAACCTTCACACATAATGGCTATAACATAAACCTCAAGCGGAACCCAACCGATACCGGTAAGCGACCAGAACAATATAATTTCACATATGTAATCAATGAATAAAAAGCAAATATTCGCTTGGAATGCCGTCGGTGAACCGACGCCCACAAGAGCGAATCTGCGGGAAAATCATATTTAAACATATTCCTTTTTCAGCTAGTGTTCTCAGCGAGGTAGTTTTGTTTCAATTGGCCATATAACTCGACTGAACATCAAACGACGCCACCTGAAGAAATACCTATTTACTCACACGGGGAATGTGTTTGAAACTTACTTGAACCTATAATATAATAATATAATATTATTATATATTCACTCTGCCATATTCTCTGCTCTGCCATATATTTTACGCATCGGGGTTTTCACAAAAACGGAAAGCGTGTTACTTTTTCTATGAATAACACTAGTACTAATTATTTTTGACATGATGACTCCCATGACGATTCCGATATCTTAAAAAAGTGGGACAAATGGAAGTTTCAATGGGCCGCAGCATCCACTTTCAATCAGGTGCACTATGTGCTAAATTGTCATTCTCATTCATATTCATAGAAACTGGTTGAACTACGCACAACACCTTACGCGACTCACTCATATAGCTGAGTATACCGTCTGTTGGAATTACTCTTCTAAGATTTTGTTCTTCAAGGCCAACGTATTGCTTCTCAGACCCAATAAACTTTAGTTATTGTGAGGAAATTTTTACTTCAGCTTATGTAGTATAATTTACAAATTACTCGATTTATATTTTTTGAAAGTTTTCCTTCAATTTACACCAATATAGTTTTTAATTATTATCATCGTCTATAGAATTATTAATATATTATTATAATTTTCTCTTAAAAAGCATCAATTTTTTCTGTATTTTGAACCGCATTGTTACCTGTTCAGCACCTAAACGAAAACGAATACTTACCCCTAGAAAAAAAAAAGACTGTATTGTGGTTAGCGCCGCTATGAATCATCACAGCTTCTGACCAAACGGTAAGAGGATTACTGCAGATGTGTACTGTGAAGAACTGTATACAACGATGAAGAATCTCTCACGACTCCAACCAGCTAAGGTCAATAGCTCGTCCCCGCTGTTACTGCACGACAATGCGCGACCTCATATTGCACAACAGACGGTATCTGAGTTCAAGAGTTGGGGTTGGACGCTCTCCGTCATTCGCCGTACTCACCAGACCTTGCACTTACAGATTTCTAATTTTCCAGGATTTGGATAATTTTTGGGGAAAAAAATTCGATACCCGAGAGGCAGTAAGTACAAAATAGCTTTCAAGAATTTTGCCTCCCATCCAGCTGATTTCTTGAAAAAGGGCGTCAATAAACTGCCACTGCGTTGGCAAAGGTGCATCGATTGCATTTGTGATTACGTGTCAGATTTGTCGTCCACAAGTCTCTCGTTAACAACGTTGTAAAGATTGGGAATGTTTCGACGACGGTTGTGTACCTTATACTCAGAATCACCAAACGGTGCTGTAAGTCATACAGATTTACGCACCAACCTCGGCACATCCCGATGAGTAGGTGGTCAACTTGCTTAATTGCGTAAGCTTACGCAATTAATCATTATCAGTAATAAGACAGCGTAATGTATTATACATTCAGTATACAGAAATTACAGTTCGACCATATTACGTAATAATAAGGGACATAATTATAAGATAACACCAAAGAAGGCAAAAAAACATTACAAATCTCAGTGTAACATAGAACATGTTTTCAGCAACACGATCTTTTTTGCCTACACTAGAAGAATTACTACCACGGACAGTACCACGATACTATCTTAGTACTTGTGGCATGACTTCACTCGTAGGATGACTTAGGGGGAACCTAAAGAAGCTCTAAGCTCTCGACACCTACTACGGATAACTTTAATAGCAGCTGTACATTCATGCACGAGAGCACTCGCCATGCCTCTCGTGAGCCTATCGCAAGAGAAGCGCTTCACGAGTGTGACCTTGTACATTCTCGTTTAATCGGTTACGGTGAGGGACGGTGAGGAGATGGACGCATGATTTCTAACGGATGGATTTTTGTCTTTGTGATAACGATGCGTGGGCTTCCACAAAATAGGTTCACTTTGATAAATTCAAAAAAATTGAGTTCACTCTCTTGGTTCTCTGGTATATTGTTTGTAGTTTAGTATCTCATATGTTTAGCTTTAGATATAGGGTAGACTCGAAAAACGATTGTAAGACGATTTCGGGCGGAACGTGGAACAATTACGTGGAACAATTAAGAGTGTCTTATTTCGCAGTGGCGACGAGGAATTTTATCATAATAAAATATGGCAAACATGGGTAGAATCGGAGAATTCGATGTTTCAAATGGCAATTGGAGTTCATATTGTGAAAGGTTGGAAATGTATTTTTTGGTTAACGGCGCCAAGGAAGAATTAAAGTTACCTTCGTTGATATCTGTGGTTGGCGAAAGTGGATATGAACTGATGACTAACCTGTACAACCCAATTAAACCCGCTAAAATGAAATACGACGATGTTGTAAGAATAATGACCGATTATTTGCAACCAAAAGCGTCAATTCTAGCAGAGTGCTATAAGTTTCGCCAACGTAGGCAGAGTGAAAACGAAACAGTATCTTAGTTTGTAACGGATTTAAAACGTTTGGCAAAATCGTGCGAATTCAAAGATACTTTGGAAGAAAATATGAGATATCAATTTGTGTGCGGTCTACGCAGTGATATGATGCGTCAACGACTTTTTGCTGAGGATTCTTTAGCTTGGACGGGCGCAGTGAAATTAGCTACGTCAATGGAAGCAGCCCAGCGTGACTCATCAATGGTACATCGCACGGGCCGCGGCGCGAGCACCTTTGGTATAGCCATTGCGAACGAAAACTTAACAAGGGTAGTAAAACATGAGCGACAAAGGATGAGCACGGCAGACTATCAAGTGACCGAAGTGAATAGGGTGCAAATGAGTCCCTGTACAACGTGTGGCAGTTCCCGCCATATTTGGCGTCAATGTCCGTATCGTAACTACAAATGTGATATTTGTGGCAAAATTGGACTTAAATGTCCAATTTTGCCACAAACGGGTGTGTTCGCTCGGTGAGAGACATCAAAATAAAAGTACCAACAGGCGCGTGTGGTCCTCGAGTACGGTATCAACTGGCATTCGTGGTTCAGCGCACGGCAGAGGCACTGGCTCCGGCGTGCGGCACTGGCAAGGCTCCGTGCGTCATGAGCGCGCCCACCACGTAGCTGAGGGGGAGAAGGACCCCTCCGCACCGGCATCGGCAAGCGAGGGGGAAGAAAACGAGCATCCAATGTTTCAAATGTCTTTGAGGGACTACAAGCCGGTTAGCATTCCTATTAGTGTTGACAATAATGTATTATTAATGGAGATTGACACAGGCTCAGCATTATCTTGTATAAGTTATAATTTGTATATAGAAAAATTTAAACATTTGGCATTGTTACCCTGTAAATTAACACTTTCATTTTATGACGGCAGTAAAGTTCAGCCAGCCGGTTATATAGAGGCCCCAGTACAATACAACGGTAAATGTAAAATACTTGATTTGTATGTAATAGAAAATGGGACAACCATATTGTTGGGAAGGCAAAAAGGCAACAAATTTCATGTAAATAGAATAAGTTGTACACAAAACTGGGATAAAATGGAAAGTTTAAACATGTTATTCGACAGATTTAAACATGGCGGTCTGGGGCGGTTTAGAGGTGGGCAAGCAACGCTGCGCGTCCGGGCCGGCGCCGCGCCGGTGTTCTGTCGCGCGCGGCCGGTGCCGTACGCGATGCGCGAGCGGGTCGATGCCGAGCTGGACGCCATGCTGCGGGCCGGAGTCATCGAGCCGTTTGACGCCTCCGATTGGGCCTCACCTTTGGTATTAGTAAATAAACCGGACGGGTCGCTTCGTATTTGCGCAGACTATAGGGTAACATTAAACCGTGTCTTATTGGTGGATAAATTTGCGGTTCCCAAAATTGAAGATTTACTATCGAATCTTAGCGGTTGTAATTGGTTCAGTTAGACTTGTCCCAGGCCTACAACCAAATAGAATTAGATGGGTCAAAAAAGTACACTGTAATAAATACACATAGGGGGCTTTATATGTACTATCGTCTAGTTTACGGTTTGGCTTCCAGTCCCGGTATTTTTCAAAGAATTATGATAAATCTTTTGAAGGATATATCTAACACAGTGATGTTCTTAGACGATATATTGATTTATAGTGTATCTGAAAAAGATCACCTAGATACATTGCGTAAGGTACTGTTAAGGTTAAGCCAAAACGGGTTTAAAATTAAGAAACAAAAATGCGTATTTTTTGCGAACGAAGTAAAATATCTCGGTTACATTGTAAACAAAGACGGTATAAAAGTTGATAACGAAAAGATAAAAGCCATTTTAAATTTACATGAACCTAATGACGCATCCGAATTGCGTTCATTTTTAGGAATGGTTAATTTTTATTGTAGATTTATAAAGAATTTAAATTTTTACCTGAATCCATTTTACACACTTTTAAAAAAAGGTAGGCATTGGTTTTGGGGGAAAGAGCAAAAGCAGGCGTTTCAGAATGTGAAGTTATTATTAAGTAAAGCTGAGGTGTTATATCATTATGACACGCGGCTGCCAGTGGTGGTGACGTGCGACGCCAGCTCGCGCGGGGTGGCAGCGGTGCTGGCGCAGCAGCGGGCCGGCCACGAGCGCCCAGTCGCGTACGCTTCGCGAGCTCTCACGCCCGCAGAAATAAATTACAGCCAAATAGAAAAAGAGGCTTTGGCGATTGTTTTCGCATTAAAAAAATTCCATCAATATTTATATGGGCGAGAATTTGTACTTAGAACGGATCACAAGCCCTTAGTGAGTATTTTTGATCCCGGGCATAGTATTCCTAATATGACGGCTAGTGGACAATGGAAGGGAACAATGGAATACAAAACACGTTTTCTGCTCCATATCATCCTTCGTCCAACGGAGCGGCCGAAAATGCAGTTAAAACCTGTAAAAAAGTTGTAAAGAAAGCCCTTTCTCAGAATTTAGACGTAGACACGGCTCTCCTTAGATTTCTATTAGTTTACAGAAATACCGAACATTGCACTACGGGAGAAAGTCCGGCAAAATTATTACAAGACCGTTCGTTGCGGATGCGACTCGATTGTTTAAAACCGGAGCGCGCAGATCGCGTTAATGCAGCGCAAAGACGCCAGCAGTTGGCAGCAGGCGGGTCACAGCGGTGTTTTAACGAGGGGGATGAGATTTTATACCGTAACTACGGCACGGGTAAGAAATGGTTGGACGGAAAAGTTCAGTTGCGGCTGGGTAGCACTGATTATGAAATTTTGGGCATCGATGGAAGTTCACATCACCGACACGCAGACCAGCTAAGACACAGATTTAATTTTCCTTTGCAAGACCCGATCGCGATTAAAGAGTCATCCAGGCGTAATTTAATAAATCCGTTTCTAATCAACGTAACTAGTAATACTAATAACCCAGGGGAAGGACCGGCGGTGTTGGCCGGCACGATGGCGGGTACGGCGGGAGCACAGCGTGGCATGGCATCGCCTGATATTAATTATATTCAAGCTTAGTCCGAGATAACTTGGTAGTATCGTCTACACCTTGCTCGATGACACCTTGCTTTTAGAGTAGATCTAAAACAAAAAAGTTGTAACACGAACGCAACCTAACGCTTCTCGAATGTCATTCGTTTTACCGCGTTTGATGAACGCTCATCCATTTGCATTTGCGCACTAAATCTCGAAAGTTTTTGTGCAATTTATTCTGGTTACATTGGTTTAAAATGCCTAAAAGACAGAAAGAGAAGGGAGTGAAAAGAAGAACGTTTAGAAAGGAAGTTGAACAAATATAAGAAAAAATATGAACGTTGTAAAAGACGTAAAGACGAACATTCAAAAGATAATAGAAACGAAAATGATGTTGGCGATATTGGTAAGTCTGTTTTTATCATGACTCAATTTATTATAATTAATCAATTGCATTATCCGGAACTTTATGGATATATAATATTTCATTAAAATAAAACAAAAAGTTTTAAAAGATCATTAAAATTAGCATGTAGACCGCCAATGTTTTCTAAAAAATTTAAAATGAGGTTTACTTAACCTCAATTTTACCATCCAAAATTTTATGTGTATTAACTTTTGAGACTATCCCGTGGGGCATAGTCACGACTTTCCCGTGGGGATTAGTCGACCAGTCATAATATGCCTGGATACATATGTCACAAACTCGTAAAAGCGAGTGTCACTTTTGACTTATCCCGTGGGGATAATAGTCATGCCATACCATTTAATATGGAGGCCTCTTAAAGTGAGTGTCACTATTAAACCATTATATTGGTACTATAGCAATTGAATACCATTAATTTATGGGCATTACATCTGTAAACAAAGGAGGGAGAGAAATGAAGGCATAAATAAAAAAATTAGTATAATACAATACTACTATAATTATAAAATTTCAGTGGAAAGTATTGAATCAGAAGAGGAGATTATTCTGGAAAATATCGAACCAGAGGAGGAGGAGGAGGAGGTAGAATTTATGGAAGTTAAAGAAGAACATTTAGAAGAGGATATTATAGAAGCCATGGGTCCTCCGATTAGTACTGAATCTTCATATGGTCAACCAATACATCCGGAGATTTATAAAAGGGTCGAAGGTATTTTGATGGAAGGCTTGACTAAAGAAAAAATTGAAACATATAAAAAAGAACAACTAATACCGGAAAATACCATTTTGTTAGAGGCACCACTACTGAATTCTGAATTACACATGATACAAGAGTCAGTAAAAACAAGAGATAAAAAAAAAATTGAGAACCGCCAAAATTTATTAGGATTAGCCACAGGCACAATATTAAAATGTGTTGATAATTTAACCAAACAAAATTTTAATAAATTAGATATCATAAAAAACATGACAGAGGCGGCCAGGATTCTAGCCCACCTCCATTCAGAAGATACGGTAATAAGAAAAATTTGTTAATACCTCACTTAGATAAAACCATATCTAAGACTCTTGCGGATCTCAAACGGGATAAATTCTTATTTGGAGAAAAATTGAGTGAATGTGTAAAGAGTGCAACAATTTTACAAAAATCTGCTTCAAATCTTTTAAAGAAATCTATTCCAAAACCTTTTAAGCCAAGGCAAAATTCTACTACAAAAAACTACTATCCTCCTCAACATCAAGGGAAAGAGGAAGATGTTCAGGGGAAATCAAAATTTTCAACGGCCGGCAACCAAGGTCCAACCACCGGCAGTGACTCGCATCCAGCCTCACAAACAAAAGAATTACAGACAACAACGTGCCAAATACCCATAGAGGTAACACATTTTGCTGGTCGAATTAAACATTTTTATAACTGTTGGAATAAGCTTACAAATCATAACACTATTTTATCATGGATACAGGGCTATAAAATCCCTTTTATTGATAATCAAACTCAAAATTGCTTACCACTGAATGATAAGTTGTCAGGTTTAGAAGATAGGATTATATCTATAGAAATTAAAAAGTTAATGAAATTACATGCTATTTCACAGTGTACTCCTGTAAAAGGTCAATATTTATCGAATATTTTTTGTATTCCAAAGCCTGATAAATCACATAGATTTATTTTAAATCGTAAGCCCCTAAATAAATTCATAAATCCTCCACACTTCAAATTAGAAGATATTCGTACCTTATGCAAATTAGTGACTAAGGACAGTTATATGTGTACATTAGATATACAAAATGCATACTATTTAATTAATATTCATGATGATTTCAGAAAGTTTTTACGTTTTAAATATAAAGGAATTCTGTATGAGTTCAATTGTTTACCATTTGGATTGTCTACTGCACCATATACTTTTACAAAATTATTAAAACCAGTAGTAGAACATCTCAGAAGTCAAGGACTCATAAATGTTGCCTATTTAGATGATCTTAATTGCATAGGACTCTCTTATGCAGAGTGCCTAGACAATGTTCATAAAACTGTAAATTTACTCCAGTGTTTAGGTTTTATAATTAATATGAAAAAGAGTAATTTAATTCCATCACAAGAAAGAGAATATTTAGGTTTTGTCAGAAATACACAAAAAATGATAATAAAACCCACAGAAAATAAAAAGAAATCTTTATTATCTGCAATACATAAATTTCTTAAATTAAAGTACTGTTCTATTAGAGAATTTGCTGCCTTGGTAGGTAGTTTTGTATCTATATGTATGGCAGTATCATATGGATTTGTATACACAAAAATATTTGAGAGGGAGAAATACATAGCTTTACAGAGATCAAATGGGGACTATGAAAAACAAATGAAAATAAATGAAAATGTGAAGTTAGATTTATCATGGTGGCAAAATAAGATTAATACCGCATATAATCCAATAAAACAGTATCAGTTTATATTAGAAATTGGGTCAGACGCTTCTAGTACACTGTGATGGTAAAGTAACACGAGGTTTTTGGTCCATTCAAGATAAACAAAATCATATAAATTATTTAGAACTCTTAGCAGCATACTTTGGTTTAAAATGTTTTGCAAAAGACTTAAAAAATTGTGAAATATTATTGAGAGTTGATAATACAACTGCAATTTCATATATTAATCGTATGGGGGGAGTTCAATATCCTAAGCTTAACAACTTATCTCGATTATTGTGGCAATTTTGTGAAAAGAGAATGATATGGGTTTTTGCCTCTTACATTAAATCAAAAGACAATAAAGAAGCAGATTTTGAGTCTCGAAATAGGAATATAGATGCTGAATGGGAACTATCAGATGATAGTTTTAACAGGGTCGTTACAATGTTTGGCCAGCCAGACATTGACCTTTTTGCATCTAGGATTAATACAAAATGCATTAAATATGTGTCATGGCAAAGAGATCCAGAGGCCTGGAATATACATGCATTTACATTAAGATGATCTGATTTCTATTTTTATGCATTTCCACCATTTTCAGTTCTTTTAAAAACAATTCAAAAAATTAAGAATGAAAAGGCAAGGAGCATCATTATTTTCCCTGTTCGGACTGCTCAGCCCCGGCATCCTATGATGAAATCAATGATAGACTCGGAAGTAATTTACTTTCCACCTTCAGTAGAACTCTTATCTTCTCCTTTCAGGACACCTCACCCACTACATGCACAACTTACCCTGGGGGCATGCATATTATCAGGACAGCGTTCCAACTAAATAAAACCCCGGAGTCAGCATGTGATTTGATGTTAGCATCTCTGTCCTCAAATACATTAAAACAGTATAATACATGTTTAAAACAGTGGTGGCATTACTGTATGCAAAACAATCATGATATCTATAGGGCATCAGTGCCATATATAATAACATACTTAACAGAGTTATATAATATAGGGTGTAGTTATCAGACCCTTAATTGCCATAGATCAACTCTTTCCTTAATAATAGGCTCACATTTGGGAACAGATGAAACAATAAAAAGGTGGTTTAAAGGAGTATATAGGCTTAGACCACAAACTCCAAAATATAGTGTGACATGGGACCCTTCAATAGTCCTAAATTTTTTGCAAAAATTGTATCCACTTGAATCACTTGCCTTAGATAAACTTACCAAAAAATGTGCTATGTTGATTGCACTCAGCACTGGACAAAGGATACAAACACTATCTTTAATTAAATTGAGTGATGTAAATGTGACTGAGACACATGTTACAATACTGGTTTCAGACTTACTTAAAACATCGGCTCCTGGAAGACAACAGCCAATGTTAATCCTACCATATTTTAAAGAAAAGCCTGAGATTTGTCCAGCAAAAACTTTGTTATTTTACATTGATACCACTAAAAAATTAAGAGATCAGGATGGAAGTACACAAAATATTTTTATAACATTTAGAAAACCGTATAGAGCAGCCACATGTCAAAGCATAAGTAGGTGGCTTAAACAAGTAATGAGCGAAAGTGGTATTGATACAAGCACATTTACTCCACATTCAACTAGACATGCCTCAACGTCTAGTGCTCTAAGACAAGGACTTACAACAGATAACATATTAAAGACAGTTGGATGGTCAGCAATCTCTCAAACATTTGCAAGGCATTATAATAGACCTCTGTTAAATGATAATCACCGGTTTGCAAAAACAGTATGTAGGACAAACTCTACTTGATTAAAATTTAGTTTGGAAAAAATATTTGTAATTTACATATAATTACTACTTAGTTGTGCCTATTTTAATTTTTTGTTCAGTGAAGTAACATTTTAATAAAAGTTGATTTTCAAGTTTAGTATTCTTTGAATCTTTCTTTCTTATAATTTTAAGTTCCAATTTAATGTGCAAATGCAAGAAGAATCTATATGTTTACTCATTAACTCTAAACATCTACCAAGTTATCTCGGACTAAGCTTGAATATAATTACATAATTAAACGAACTTACCTTAAGTGAAGTTCAATTTTAATTATATGAAGAGCTTAGTCCGAGATATAAATTTCCCACCCACCTCACTTAATAAGTTTGCAACTTATTAACCCAAGTAAACAGTAAATTCTAATATTTACTCTAAAAGGAATGACATTCGAGAAGCGTTAGGTTGCGTTCGTGTTACAACTTTTTTGTTTTAGATCTACTCTAAAAGGACGCGTTCATCGAGCAAGGTGTAGACGATACTACCAAGTTATCTCGGACTAAGCTCTTCATATAATTAAAATTGAACTTCACTTAAGGTAAGTTCGTTTAATTATGTAATAATGCTATACAACCACAATGTTTTGAGCCCGAATTAAAGCACTGTTACCCTGTAAGAAACAGACATCCGCCAGTACGGTTTCCTTCAGTAACATAGTGATTTATTTTATATATATAATTTGGTTATCTCGTGTTACGGGAATCCCTATGTCATAGAATAAATGTTTAAGATTAAAATAGTTTTATATAAAAGTTAGTTAAGTTTATTATTTAAGACATTTATATTGTATTATTGTATTAAGGGTGGAGGTGTGGTATATTGTTTGTAGTTTAGTATCTCATATGTTTAGCTTTAGATATAGGGTAGACTCGAAAAACGATTGTAAGACGATTTCGGGCGGTGGCAGTCTCGCAATAAACGTGGAACAATTAAGAGTGTCTTATTGCGCAGGTTCCACATGATAAGTTTGTGGTAGTACTCGTAGGATAACCAAATATACTGCACGCTAAAACGTCTTGCGGTAAACTAAACGAAGCGAGTGTACACGCGAGGCGAGGCGAGGGAAGGCAAGGCTCAGCGAAAGTATCCTGTACACTCTCGTCCTCGCCTTGCCTCGTGGGCCCTCGTCGAGAGTGTACAGCCAAAATAAACTGCACAAACGAGTGGGGGTTTCCCGATCTACCCTCAACTCTACCCCGCCACCATCGATATGACGATCCGCTAGAGTGACGCAACCTCTCGTTCACTCTCGATCCATCCGGTATTTTGTAGACGCGCCGATATGGTCACGATCTAAAATGAGATTTGAGCGGATAAAAAATAATAATTACAATTAATATTCATTGTTTTCATTAACCCTGATTATCCCATGACGTGTAACTGGTCGATTTTTATGGTCAATAAATTAATTACATATTTTGAAACAAGTACAAGTGTATATCTAAATCATGAACATAAAGATGAAGTTTCACCAAATGACAACTATCGCAAGTATTAATTATATGGTTAAAGAACCAACCTAACAATTAATAAAATAAGCAAATGTTAACTATAAAGCCCCAGATGGCCTCCATATTAGTCTAGATTAAGTCTACTAAAATGTGTAATCGATAATTTACATGTTACTTTGCCCTTTTTAACGGAGAAAAACAGTATAGTTGTAGCACGAATGGGTCGGCTCGACCTGGGAAGGACCACGCTCTCACAGAATACCAGCGTGAACTGTGTCCTCGTTTGTCACCCTATCCTATATAAATATATATATATATATATATATATATATATATATATATATATATATATATATATATATATATATATATATATATATATATATATATATAGCCGTAACATGGCTCCCATACGTAAAAATTTTAAAGTATGTGATTGCAGAAAAAAAATCGAATATTTTCTTATACTGATTCAATGAGACCTTGCTTCTAGACAAAGTTCATAATTTTAAGTCAACAAGAAAACCCTATATAACATAAATGGCTGTATGTTTTGATTATGTTTATTTGCTTTCTCACCTGAGGACAAGGATGAAATGGCACGTACCCAGTAAAAAGGGTCTCCGTTTCACCTTCCTATTAGAGTCGACTCATTCGTGCTACAACCATACCATAGCTGCAGCATGGTTCTACCGGCTCCTAACTCTGCCATTATCTGATTGTTGTGACACTTATTAAACTGTACATCGTATATTTAATAAAATAGTCCAGTAAGTGTAATTTAAATACAATATAAATATTATGTTAACAAATAAAACTTATTATAATAGACGCGTGGATTAACAGCAGAATTACGCACATATTTAAATACGCAGAATTACGTCCATAAATATATAATTTAAATACAATATAAATATTATGTTAACAAATAAAACTTATTATAATAGACGCGTGGATTAACAGCAGAATTACGCACATATTTAAATACGCAGAATTACGTCCATAAATATATAATTTAAATACAATATAAATATTATGTTAACAAATAAAACTTATTATAATAGACGCGTGGATTAACAGCAGAATTACGCACATATTTAAATACGCAGAATTACGTCCATAAATATATAATTTAAATACAATATAAATATTATGTTAACAAATAAAACTTATTATAATAGACGCGTGGATTAACAGCAGAATTACGCACATATTTAAATACGCAGAATTACGTCCATAAATATATAATTTAAATACAATATAAATATTATGTTAACAAATAAAACTTATTATAATAGACGCGTGGATTAACAGCAGAATTACGCACATATTTAAATACGCAGAATTACGTCCATAAATATATAATTTAAATACAATATAAATATTATGTTAACAAATAAAACTTATTATAATAGACGCGTGGATTAACAGCAGAATTACGCACATATTTAAATACGCAGAATTACGTCCATAAATATATAATTTAAATACAATATAAATATTATGTTAACAAATAAAACTTATTATAATAGACGCGTGGATTAACAGCAGAATTACGCACATATTTAAATACGCAGAATTACGTCCATAAATATATAATTTAAATACAATATAAATATTATGTTAACAAATAAAACTTATTATAATAGACGCGTGGATTAACAGCAGAATTACGCACATATTTAAATACGCAGAATTACGTCCGTAAATATGTCGAAAATATCGGAAATACCTCAGAAGGTTAATTGTTAAAAATAATACGAGTAATAGTGTGAACTACATCTGTTATGCTTGTCACACATTATTTGTAGAGATACATTTTGAGATACATTAGAGGTTTGGTTCCTTTATCTTTAAAGTTGCGATTGAGCGGGACCAAAGCTCTAAAGTATTTATATGCACTCGTATCAAAGTATCTGTCTGACGGAAAGCACCAATGAAATGTTTAAGTTAAAGAGCGACTGGTGCGGTCCTGAAAATATTTCAGGTTTGTTCTATTGTCCAAGCGTCTTTCAACACGTAGCTGTTTAAGATACTATCGGTCTTTATCTACTAGTACAAAGAACACCAATAACTTTTTATTATTATTTCATGCGATGTTAACAATCAAGTTCGTTATAGTAGTCCCTTCTATTTCAATTCAATTGTACTTAATTTTTAGGGTTCCGTAGTCAACTAGGAACCCTTATAGTTTCGCCAATATCTGTCTGTCCGTCTGTCCGTCCTCGCTTAATCTCTGTGACCGTTAGCACTAGAAAGCTGAAATTTGGTACCAATATGTGTATCAATCACGCCGACAAAGTGGTAAAATAAAAATTGGAAAAAAATGTTTTATTAGGGTAGCCCCCCTATATGTAAAGTGGGAAGTGATTTTTTTTAATTTCAACCCTAACGTGTGATATATTGTTGGAAAGGTATTTAAAAATGAATAGGGGTTTACTAAAATCATTTTTTGATAATGTCAATAATTTCGGAAATAATCGATCCAAAAGTAAAAAACAATGTGTCCCCCCCCCTCTAACTTTTGAACCAAAAGTTTAGAAAATGATTTTCCTAGAAAGTCCTTATAAAGTTCTACTTGTCAGATTCTTTTCATATTTTCTAAACTTATGGTTCAAAAGTTAGAGGGGGGGGGACACATTGTTTTTACTTTTGGAGCGATTATTTCCGAAATTATTGACATTATCAAAAAATGATTTTAGTAAACCCCTATTCATTTATAAATGCCTATCCAACAATATATCACACGTTAGGGTTGAAATTAAAAAAAATCGCTTCCCACTTTACATATAGGGGGCTACCCTAATAAAACATTTTTTTCCAATTTTTATTTTACCACTTTGTCGGCGTGATTGATACACATATTGGTGGTACCAAATTTCAGCTTTGTAGTGCTAACGGTCACAGAGATTAAGCGAGGAGGGCAGACGGACAGATAGACATGGCGAAACTATAAGGGTTCCTAGTTGACTACGGAACCCTAATAAACCAACGGAGTCTGATCGGGTTGCAAAAAAATGAGGGCTAAAAGTTAACAAGATATTATTATTACTTGCAATTAATTATTTTCAATTATTACCAGTGCTATTTAGAACCTCATTTAAATCGCACTATATTACAAAAGATATCTAAATATTTTTTTATTTTATTATTTATTTACATATTTCGTTTAACTGCCTTATCGACGTTACAGTACTTTGTCTAACATAAATGTTCTAAATAATACTACTGATTACTTCAAGAAATATTGCAAGTAATCATTTCGCTTAAAAGTGAGTGGTCACATAGCGAAAACCGTAATATTATAAATTTGAAAGTACTTTTCTTTGCAATTTTATGCTTTAAGCTTGAACCACTTAACAACTGGATGGAATTTATAAAAATTTGTCAAGAGATGGGGATGACGTGTAAGTCGAATGATGTATAATTACCTAATAATATATAAGCCCAAGAGGTGGGCGGGAAAAACTAAAAAAATAATTGTAAATATGTAAATTGTTAATAAATTAAGTTATTAACCAGTTAATTGTTTGATATTTAAACTTACCCATAATAATTTTCTGTTTTGATAAATACAATGTTGAATCTGATTTTCCCATTAGGATCATACATCGAAGCTAATCGTTCTTTTTAATTCATTGTAAGGCGTAATTCGATTGCAGTTGTTAATAATGCTTTTATATAAAATACGTTTGATAACACTCGCAATTAAAGTAGTAATTAATCTTAATAAACAACACTACAATTACGTTTTGTATGTCCAGTCACATCAAAGGCAATTTCTGTATAGCTTAAATTAGCTGTGTCATATTTTATTTGCTTTGTGTTTCACAATCCCGAAAAAACTTGCAATAGAGTATTTTTGTAGAAGTAATTTATTTTATTTCTGATAGTGGAATTAATTATTTTAAAAATAGTTATATACAGTAAAAGATGCATACAAAACATTTATAAATTTCTAAATAACAATATAAAATTCTAATGCACTTCTGGTTTCTCAAAACTGCTTGAATTTCGAATGATTTATTTTTTTACACACGAGTCTTTGATAAATAAATGAAAAATAGGCACGAAATCATCTCATTGTCATTTGTATTTTATCGCACTTTGAATTGTTGAACAGAAAAAATGTTTAAAATGTAAAGGAGAATATTTCGAAAAACAATTAATATATTTATGTACCTAAAACGTGTTTAATTAATAAGTTACGCAAAACTTTCAGTGCGGCCTGCGTATTATGATATCTACTTATGGGATTAAAATTGCGTAATTTATTTTAGCTATTATAGACGTGATATTTTTCTGTAAAGGGTATTGTTAAGGTGCGATGAGAGCGTCTTCTCAAACGTAGTTACTAATTTAATCGCGGCAGCCAGCCGCAATTTAAGCATAATTTCCATTAATAATCTTCAAATCCATTACGCAACTAAAACATACCTTATAATAAATGAATTTGGCCGACCTGTTTAGATATTGCTCAAACGTAGACACTTTAGTACCAAAATAGGGCACCATCGCAGGCCGAACGGATACATCCACCTGTTGGTACTTGTTGAAACTGGTAATATTTTTTGAATTCAAGTGGAATCTTGTATTTTCTTAAAATTAAAGATATTTTTTTTTATTTCTTACCCTAATAATTAATGGAAAGTAACGATTTATATTTTAAGAAAAGTAAAACTAACTACAAAAGCAAAGTATTTTTTAAGTTTAACAATTTTGCCCATTCGTAAAACATTACTCTCCTTCGGGGTGGTCGCATAAAAACATATAATGCATGGTTACAACGAATAATGCGAATACTTACGGTGAGATATACAAAAAAGATGCGTGATTATTGCTCAAACATTTTATACAACAATTGTTTTTTTTTACGTAACGGAATCGTTTATATGATTTTCTTAAAAAAATCCTCGAGCAGGCCCCGTTCCATATTAGTGACACTGACGTCGCCGCGTATTCGTGATCGTATCCTTGAAGCCTTTAATAAGTTCAATAAAATTCAAAGTGGCAAACTAAACTCGAAACACCTAAATATTGATGGTGCTACTAATAAAATATATGTCTCTGAACATATTTCTCCTGATTGTAAAGCATTATTCAGAGAGTCTAGATGAGTAGGCAAGGAGAAAAGTTTTGAGTTTATTTGGGTCAAGAGAGGAAATGTGTACGCTCGCAAAGTTGAAGGTGCCCCTCCCGTGCTCATCAAAACCAATGATTGCTTAGTTAACCTAGTTTAGTCATATCTTCCATTTATTTTCTTTTTGTGTTCAGTTTACTTTGATAAAAGCTTATATTATTTTATGGCTAAAGGAAAACAAACAAAGTATTTTACATTAGGTGTTTTGAATGTACGTTCGCTAAATACCGGTTCGGAGGAACTTAATCAAAGTATCCAAATTAAGGATCTTGATATATAATGTCTTAGCGAGATTTGGCTTTATTATCGTTCCAATATTGACTTATATTCAACTTCGGGCTACAGACTGCTGCACAACCCTCATATTGGTCGTGGTAGTGGTGTTGGTGCTTACATAAAATCTAACCTACGTGCAAAGCGCTTAGATCACCCCCCCTGGGGAACTTGAACAAATATGGTTTAATGTTAAAATAGGTAGTGACTGCTGTATTTGGTTCCGCGTATCGTCCCGATTCAGTGAGTGTTGGTTCAGCTATAGACTGTTTGCATGAGTCTCTCTCCTTTTTTATGGCAGAATATAATCAATTACTTCTCGTTGGTGACCTGAACAATGATTGTCTAAACAATGACAGCCTTCCATATACGCCTAATTGTTTCAAAACCCTTACTGATACATTTAATGTCCATCAAATCGTGAACTAGTCTTCACGGATTACTTCTACTGCGAGTACCCTGATTGATGTTATCTTTACTAGGACACATCTTAAGCCCATTTCTGTGGAAGTGACACATAATGATGATCTTAGCGATCATGGACTGATTTTAGCAAAATTTTCGATCGCAATTCAAAAATCTAAATGTCGTATAATTTCATTCAGATCTTTAGCTGAAAACATAATTGCTATAAACAATGCTGCTAAATGCACGCCGTGGTAGCTGGTACTAGTATAAGATAATATTGATAATATGGTAAATACCTTTAACAATCTCGTCATTGACTTGATGAACTCATTCGTCCCTGTTTGTAAAAGCAAAAATTACCCCCTGCTCCATGGATGACCGATACTCTTAGAAAAATGAAGTCAATTCGTGACAAGGCTTGTCACCGGACCAAAACTACAAAGTCACAAAGTAGTATGCAATTTTACCGTGATCTGCGCAACTATTATAACCAATCAGTTACTCTAGAAAAGAAGGCATATTTTACTAGCTTTGTCAACAATAATAGGTCCAATCCTTTTCACATGTGGCGTCACATAAAACGAATAATTTCACCTGCCGTAAAAAACCATTCCATACCGGACCATCTTTTTGATCCTGATTCACTTAATAATTACTTTACAAACACCATATCATCTGCACCTCCCGACAAAATTGTTATTTAAGAAATTGAATCACTTAAATACTCTGAAAACGAATTTCAATGTGTAGCCATAAATGAAACGTTAGTGAAAGTATAATTGCTTCTACAGCTACTAATGCAACTGGAACTGATGGCATCTCCATGCTGATGTTAAAACTTACACTTCCATATTCTTTGTCAACGATAGTGGCGATAGTCAATAAATCTATATTGGAAGGAGTATTTCCAGAATCTTGGAAATGTGCCATCGTCACTCCCATTCCTAAACATCAATGGTGGATAATCTTTCTGATATAAGACCAATAATCATTCTTCCTGCACTATCTAAAATAGTTGAAAGATGCGTTCTTTATCAAATTTCACCTCATCTAGAACGTAATCAAGTATTACCTGTGATTCAATCTGGTTTAAGAAAGAATCACAATTCAGTATCAGCTCTTTTAAATATGATGATATTCTTGCTGCGTCCAATTAGGGTAAGGGAACAATTATGGTTTTGCTAGACTTCGGCCGCGCTTTCGATTGTGTTGATATATCTGTTCTATTGGTAAAATTAAAATACTGTGGTTTCACACAATCGGCCTGCACCTGGTTTCAATCTTATTTCCATAATCGCTGCCAAAAAGTGCAATGTTTCATCACGCTCCCCCTTAATAAAGTTGTTATCCAGGGTTCAATACTTGGTCCCACATTATTCGCAATTTACACGGCTAACGTTACTAAAGCTATAACTCACTCGAAAATTCACTTATATGCAGATGACAGCCAAGTATGAGTTCACACAACGCCAATTGATGAGGAGGTTGCTGTTGCTATTTCGAAGTTAAACAAAGATCTTGATTTTATTGCGGAGTGGTCTTTGAAAAATGGCCTGGTACTTAATCCCTTAAAGAGTGTCAGCATTACATTTGGAACAAAGCACCAGGTAAAAACAATTAATGAACGGAAGTCTCTTGTTAAGATCTTTGACACCGTCACACCTTACGAGGGTTATGTTCACAATTTAGGTCTCCTCATGGATGAGAATTTAAAATTCGAGCAACATGTTCAGATTAAAATCGGCATATGCTCGTTAAAAACTTTGTATAAAATTCGCTCATTTCTAAAACGTGACATAAGGCTGCTGCTTTTTAATAGTTTAGTACTATGCCACCTTCATTATTGTGATATTGTTTATGGTCCATGCTTATTTAAAAAAAAAGTGTGTGCAGAACGCATGTATACGTTTTTGTTTTAATATACCGAAAAAGGATAGGATTTTACCTTATTTAGTCAGTAATGGTATTTTAAATATGTGCAATAGTACTAAGTTAAAATATGCTTGCTTTCTGCACACCTTGCATCACGCAAAGTCTCCAAGCTATTTGTATGATAAGATTGCCGTTGAAAAAAAAGTTTACTTTCAGTCAAAAAAAATAGTCATCGGCTTTCACTACCCAGGATTAGACTCGCTGGAGCCAGGGGGTGTTTTAAATTTTCCGCTGCTAAAATTTGGAACGATTTGCCACCACCAGTCCAGTCTACCCTATTTCCGTCTATCTTCCGACAAAGATGCCGCAAGTGGCTTATTCAAAAACAGTCCCTGACTCTATGTGGCTTTGATACCCCCTCAAATTAGACAATTTTTTATTTGTATTTAGCAACTATAATTAATTAATTGTTTTATTTTTATTTTTATCTTTTCTTTTTTTATTGTTGATACGTGTGTTTCATCAATTGCATAAGACCCTGTATGAATTACGCGCAAAGGCTGTGGCGGAATAGCAGGAGTAATGGGTTTTCCGTTACAACTGAGTCACAGACCGTTTTGTCACAACTAATTATTAAGCTCTCTATTTAAATTTTAATATTGTATTTTTGTGTAGCAAACAAATACTTTTTATTTATTTATTTATATGTATTGCCAAACAGACGATTATATTCATAGTCGTTTCGTTATGTATTTAGATATGTATACTCGTATATATATATATATATATATATATACATATATACATGCATTTATTTATATATTTGTATATATGTAGGGATAGGTCATATATGTATAGTTTAATTATTAGTAGTTTGTATATATTATGTAGTTAATTATCATTTGTATTATTTTATCTTGTTCTATATTGTCACACCTACGTCAAATTCTCACCACTCCATGGGTTGACTGGTAGAGAATGCCTCAAGGCATTAAGTCCGCCCTTTGTATTCTTTTGTTTAAGGATGCAATAAAGAATAAAATAAATAAATTTGGTGTAATGACGGCGCGGTGTATAAGAAAAACCACCAACTCATTTCGTTCCGTCGATTTCATAAGAGGAGGCTATGAGGATTTTGTTTGTGTAGAATGGGGGTGACAAACGAGCCCACAGGCTACCGAATGGTAAGTGAATGCTGTGGCCCATAGACATCTACATTTACCTTCGATTAAGAATCAAAATTCCAATGCGTTTTCAGCCCTGAGGACTATGATGGAATGCCTCATTTCCAGTAAAAAGAATATCCAGTTTTCTTCATTCACCATACAAAAGACAGCAGCATTAAGCTGCTTTTTTACGCTTACTGTGAGAGCGTTGTCCTTCCTCGGTTGAGGTGACCCATTTATGCTACAACCATAATATAACTGCAGTGTGGCTCTACCACCAAATACCCAAAAGGGCATTTGGTTTTTCATAAAAGGAAATATAAAAGAAAATATTTTATGTCAATAAATTCTTTGAAAGAGCTCGGAGCTGGAAGCTGGAGGTTGGAGAAGAAGCACGTAAAAACGTTAGCGCTGTACCCGATCTCTCTCCGGTTATATCGGATTGGCAACCCATCGGATTATGAATGTGAGGGAATAGAAAGTGCACCTAATTGCACACACTCGTGCATTATAATTCTGTCATGCGTAGATGGCTAGTCTCCGTTAAGACTTGCCGCCGCGACCGGAATTCGGTTTGGAGGATACTATTACTCTGAAAGTGAGGTCTGGCGTAGTAACCAACTCACCGAAAAGGGATATTTCTTACTAAAAAATTACTATTATATTATTATAAAACATGATAGAACAAAATAAACAGTTGAGAAGTAAATAAAAGGAACTAATAAAACTAAATAGTAAATCCAACAGAAGGGCAGCCGCTCCGTTTACAATTGACAGAATCACGACACGACGACACGACACGACGTGTAGAATGACTGATTCAAGCAAGTTGTCTGTGTCATACTTTACTACAGCTGGGAGTTTTCAGTTCTATCCAATCGATTGTCATCATCATCATTATTACTTCATTGTAATTTCTTTTTTTTGCCCTCATTCAAAACAAAATTTCAATGAAAATTCGAATGACTATAGACACAACTTTTTCTTTATTGATTTACATTTAAAATATAATCAATATTCGCTTATCAGAGGAAAAACTTCACATAAAGTTAAATGAAACTAGATTTTACGGATAATATCGCGTTTAGTTAACTTTATAACCAATAGTCACATTAGTTTTTGTCCGATCTACGCAAAAATATAAGTTAGTCAATTGCGATAAAATCCGTAAAAGAACTTTAAATTCTCTAGTGGTTTTGTGTGTTTCATTCCTATAAACGTTGTTATAATTTAAAATTTTATAAGGTATAAAATTGTGATAATAATGAATAATGTAGTAAATACTCTGCGATGTTTAATTGTTCTGCTGTTTTTTTAGCCTTCAACTGCCTTTCCTAATTCGCCCGAGGGCTATTCCTAATGAGACTCCGTGTCTCGTTTTACCTTTCTAGGTCTATAATGAAAAAAAATCTTCGAACTGCGAATATTGTTTGCATTCAAATGAATTTTCTTTGTGTATTGAATGTAAACCATGGAATAAAGTTTCTTATTGAAATTTTTGCGCTGTAAATCTACGCTGTAGATTAATTGGTTAAGGTACTAATGGGTTGGCGCGATCAGGAAAAAAATCGTATTCGCAAAGAATACTAATATACGAAATGAATACTAATATAAGAATATAACACGCATAAAAAGTAGGTTAACACCTTACCTAGTTGTTAGGCGTAAAAGGACCATCCAAACCAATATTTCAATAAAATTCGTCAAAATATGACGGTAAGTTTAGATGGTACGACCACATAAAATGGACATATATGTATGCCCATTTTATGTGATCGTACCATCTAAACTACACATACGTACACATCGTATGTGCGACTAGGATACGAGTAACAAATAATATAATTTTTTTTTTCTTTTCAGTAAACTGAACACAAATTTTAGATCTAAAATGTCATCAAGCTGTTTACGCTATAGAGCGCGTCATAGAAATTGACATATATAAGACATACAATTGAAAAACATTACTCTCTTTTTGGGGCAGTCGGGTAAAATATTGGATTAAACTCCGCCGCAGTCCGATAAACATTAAGCTATTGTTATGGAGACGCAATAAGAAATTCTAAATATTCAATATCTTTTTCTTTTCTCTAATCCAAATATTTAAATATATATTCAATTATTCATTCATTCATTGCAATTTATAAAAGTTCTATAATAAACATAACATTCCCCACAGATCGACTCATAAGGTGATATTTGCCTTAGTTATCACGCGTAGGCTTTTTTTTGTTGCTACTACGAAGGCGCTGCTGCTCATCTTCTGGTTTGTTTTACCCTGTCGCCTCTTACGACATCCACGGGACGTTTTACCGGGTAGTGGATATTTCTACTCCACCACTGTACGGACATAAATATACATAGTTTTGAGAAATGTTCCATTCGAGCAAATAAATTAAATCGTATATTATCGTTTCAATAAAATGCTTGTCGCTTCTACATACTTTTTGAAATTTTTCTATCGGGAAAGCAGATAGCTTATAATTAAAAGTAGAACTTTTAAATTTAAGTAATTTTTTATTAATTTATTTTATGTAACATCATTTTTTTAATGAATTTTAATATCTAGATGGATTCATTAACAAGTCTATTACTTTAATTATATATTTTATTGGTTGACTCGTGACATCGTAGCGAAAAGTCGCACTGTTTGCTAACGGAAATCTTAGTTCTACCCACGATGGTTTTAAAAAAATGTTCTAAGTGTAAGAAAAATATCACGAAGAAAGCCCCAGGCCTAGAGTGTAGCAGATGTGATAAGATAGTTCACGCTGATGCCACCTGTTCCAAACTATCTAACAAGCAGCTGAATACGCTTCGCAACTCTCCGGGTATCGAGTGGAGCTGTGAAGACTGCTTAAAAAATATTTCCAGAAGATCTTCTTTCATGATTCCAGAGGACGACGATGGAGATGATGAATCCGATGTAGGGTCCAACCTACAACCAATTGACACACGCAAGCTAGTACAAGATATAAGTCGCGAGATCAAAAAAACCTTTAAGGAGGAGATACACAACCTCGAGGCCTCCTTGGAGTTCTTGAGTGATCAAATCTCTACTATGGAGCAGTCTATCAAAAAACAGGATGGTGCCATCAGGGATTTGGAGACCAAAAACCAAGACCTAGTTAACAAAAATAAAAATCTAGAACTGAGAGTATCTGCGATGGAACAAGAGATAAATAATTACGAACAAAAGAGTCTAGCATCTACTCTAGAAATAGCTGGTTTACCTGATACACCTCCAAAAGATATACCAGAAGTACTTGAAATGATAGCTGTTAAACTCGAATTAAACAAAGATGATATCCAATCCTCGTCACGACTACCCGGATGAAAAAATAAACCTGGCCCGATTCTCGTCGAAATGAAGAGTAAAACTATTCGTAGCCGATGGATTGAAGTCAGCAAAGGAAGAACGCTCACAGCTGGAGCTCTAGTACCCAACATCCCCCACGATTCCGTCGAAAACCGTGTATACTTCAGGGAAGCACTTACGAAATTGAATAAAACACTATTGTATACAGCCAAATCCATACTAGGTAAATCTTTTCAGTTCATATGGTGTAAAGATGGGAAAGTATGTGTTCGAAAAACGAGCAATAGTAGAATCTTATATATCCGATCTATTTATGACATTAACCGCTTACAAAAACAACCGGAAAGCTCCATGATTCTAAATTAGTCTCTCACTTTCAAATCACAGCTTTCGTAGTTAAAAACAGTTGTAATAGAATATCAGAACAAATAAATCAATTAACAAATTGTACCTCAACAAACTCGTTTTTAAAACAGCTACCTAGCAAATGTCATTTAAATATTTCATGTTTGCACGTTAATATAAGATCTATGATAAAAAACTTTACGAAATTACAACAAGTCATTCATAACTGCACGTTCCCTGTAGACATAATAGTCGTAACAGAGGCTGGTATTTCCAATAATATTGTAAATCTATATAACTTGACGGGCTATAACATGTACACACTACTACGGTCTAATAAAAGAGGGGGTGGCATTATTATATACATTAAAAATCACCTTAAATTCACCTTAATACAACAACAAACCAAAACATTTGAAAACATAATAGGTACTATAAAACTTAACTCAAATCAAGATATAGTTTTGTGTGCAGTATATAGACCGCCAAAAACAAATAGGTATATTTTTGTAAAGGAGTTGAGCAAATGCATGTCCACGTTTAACGAAAAAAGAAATCTAATCTTGATAGGTGATACAAATATTGACCTGAAAAGTGCCTCATCACTTAAAGACTCATACCTAGAAATGCTTAGCGAGTATGGATTAATGTGTGGAATATCTGACTATACTAGGATAGAAAAAAAACTAAATCTTATCACAAAGTCCTGCATTGACCACATATTTGCACGTCTCCCCACATTTAATCCGTACGCCGCGGCGTTAGATATTACACTGGCAGATCACCGAGCAATCATGCTCGCTTGCATGGGCGATTCAGTTAGTGTTGACACACAGGAGGTTTTTAAACAATTCATTGATTATGATATACTTTACAAAGAATTAAAAAATGTTAAATGGCTTCAAACAAACTCTACGAAATCACCTGTTGAGATCTTTAACTTCATTAAACGATCTTTTCAAAGTGCTAAAAAGCAGCTACAAGTATTATTAAACATAAGTTTAATAAACATAATATTAATAATCAATATAAACTACCATGTATCGATGATAACGTCAATCGATTATGCGAAAAACGTAACAAACTGTTCCGTTCTTGGAAACGAAATCCACTCGATTCAAAATTAAGATTAGAATACAATACAATAAGAAATAAAGTTCATAAAGTATTAGAGAATAAACGAAATAGATACTATATTAAAAACATTCAACAGAATTTCAAAAATACAAGAAAAGTTTATCAAA
Organism: Parnassius smintheus behrii; assembly: GCA_036936625.1. NCBI lineage: Eukaryota > Metazoa > Arthropoda > Insecta > Lepidoptera > Papilionidae > Parnassius > Parnassius smintheus. The sequence goes on along the minus strand of JAUPFT010000005.1, from coordinate 12,581,172 downwards.
TAATCAACAAAATGCTTGGGCGTGTAACATCGTCAGTAGATGCGGCAGTTTTAAAAGCATTCAAAGGGCAGACGATCAAAGATATTGTAAATAACTTTGCTATAGGATTTGATAAAGCTGTGAAAAACATAATCCAAAGCTGTAATTTGAATTTGTTAAGTCCCAGTAAGTATTCTCGGCCAAATAATTCTAGTATATACTTTCAAAAAGCAACCCGTGACAAGGTTGATAAAATAATCAAAAAACTTAGCTCTAATAAGGCACCAGGCTATGATAATATTGGGGTTTCTGATATAAAATGTATGGACACAGAAGGGTCCACGGCCATTGCCAACCTAATCAATACAAGTGTTGAAACTGGCATTTATCCCGACGAACTAAAAATAGGATGTGTTAGACCAATATACAAGAAAGGAAGACGGGATGATTTCCTGAACTATCGACCAATCACTTTATTATCTTCAATAGATAAAATAGTAGAAAAGTATGTGTGTGAACAAATTTATAAATTCTACAATACGCACGATGTAATATATCAAAATCAGTATGGTTTCCAAGCTGGGAAGGTTACAAATGATCTCTTGATGAAGTTAACAGATGAAATTAACGAGTATCTTAATAACAAAAAACATGTACTCGTCCTATTTATAGACTTTTCACGGGCATTCGATACTCTTGATCATAAACAAATTATCACTAAGTTGGACGATTGTGGAATACGGGGACCTCTTCTGAGATGGTGTACAAATTATCTTAAAAATAGGAAATTCTATGTGAGAATAAATGACACACACAGCGACCCGGTGACTGTAACTGAAGGCACAGCACAGGGATCTGTGCTTGGCCCCCTCCATTTTCTGTCATATGTAAACGACATGCGCTTTTACATAAATCACTGTTCATGCTACCAGTTTGCAGATGATACATGTTTGCTAGTCGCCGATAAAGACCCTGATATAGCATGTAAATTATTACAGTCTGACTTTAATATGCTTGCAAAATGGTGTTATGACGCCGGCTTGGTTCTGAACTCCACCAAAACCAATCTGTTACACATAAAGTCTCCTTATATCAAATGTACTTTATCCAAGCACATAGTTGCTCACAATCATAGTTGCCTTCACTCTTTTTGTAAAAACACATGTAGTTGCCCCTCTATAGATCTCGTCAATACCCAGACATATCTCGGAATGCAGATCGATAGTAAGTTTACTTGGCATAACCACATCGAGTATGTTTGTAGCAAATTAAGACAATTCTTAGCTAACATTATAATACTGAAGAACAGAATTCCGTTCCCAGTTAAGATGATGTTATATAACTCTCTAGCAGAATCGTATATACAGTATGGTTTAGGTAGCTATGGTCGTACATATAATACTTATTTAAACAAAATATATAACCTCCAGATAAGAATCCTTAAAAACATTGTAACAGACAAAATTCGACGTCAATTTCATAATGATGATAGTATGCTCTTCAAGCACTGTAATATATTACCAGTTCATAAGCAAGTCAAATATTTACTATTAAAAAAACACTTTTTTAATGAAGACTTAATATTAGAAATCAAGCACCCCGTGTGTACGCGCGCCGAAAACAGCCGCAAGCTGCAGACGAGCCGTGCAAACAACATGTACGGGGAGCGAACGGCAGGTTACATTGTTCCAAGACTTATAAACAACCTACCCCCAGAATTCCGCGACCAATTAAATATAAAAAACATTAAAAGAAAACTTAAACTATACTTTTTGGATAACTTATAATGGTACTACTTAAAACAGCGCTTATGCGTTTGCTCAGGTCCTATTAGGCTGTAAATGCTTTCTCTTTTTCTTTTCTTACAAACGTAGTTAATTATTAATTATACTTTAATATAATGTCGACTCAGGTCGCGTCAGCACAAACCTTAGTGGTTTTTTGTATGCGACTTTTTAGCATAGTTTTTTTTTCTTGTAATGATATGTAATATGGTAAATAAATAAATAATAAAAAAAATAAAAAATAAGGTACAGAAGCAGTCTTATAGTAATTACGTACAAAGGTTCTACTTATTCCAAATTCGCTGAAATATCTTCCAGTATGGCTAGTCTCCTCATATCTCCTCAATAAAGGAAATTATATTTAAATTGCAAACTTAGTGCATAAATTAGTACTACTAAAAATAAATAATATACACAATGTTACGTAAATTATATAAAATAAAACAATAAATAAAAATAAAATAAATCAATAAATAATAATAATAATAATAAATACGATAGTTACATATGATATATATAAACTAAAACTAATATAATAGAATAATATATATAAATTAACAGGATGCAAAGTAGTTATCTACTAGATACTGTTATTTTCAAACAGGCCCATTTTTAATATTCTTTGATGAAATACAAATAATAAGGGTCCTATAACTTTTTCACGATAAAGTTAATATCTTCGGAGATATGAATTTTTAAAAGTTTTAAAAAACTAATTTCGAATACCTTTGACCTATTAAAATACATTAAGGAAAAGAATAAAATAAAAAGGATATTTTTTATATTCTTTTATGAAATACAAATAAAAAGTAAATATTTTAGGAGTAAAAATTTTTAAAGGCTTGAAAAATCTTAAATTTGGATACCTATGACTCATTTAAAATATATAAAGAAAAAAAAAGAAAAAAATATTATATAGACTTTGAATCCTTACTACACGAACATTTCACAGGCCCAATTTCGTCTCAATCAAAGTCTTTCAAATACAGAACCAGAGTACAATAACTATCAAATTGCAAAGAAGTGTAAAGACGGGGTGACATTTCATCATCATTACTCTTCTTCGCTGCATTAGAAAACATTTTCAAGGTACCGGATTGGAAAGAAAACGGCACCAGCATTCAGCAGTCACTTTCGATTTGCTGACGATGTAGTCATTACGACAGAATCGCTGGAGGACCCAGCATTACGCTTATTGATCCCAAAAGTGGCCACGTGAACAAGACAAAGTTTATTGTGTAATAATAATAATAATGTCCTCCATACCGAATTTCGGCCACGGCGGCGTGGCTCAACGGAGGCTGGCTATATGGCTGGGAGGCTGGATTATGGCGCCCAAGTTTATGCGCAAGCACAGGTGCACTCTCTACTCCCTCACTCTCATAATCCGATGGGACGGTAAACCGATACGACCGGAAAGAGATCAGGCGCAGGACCAACGGCTGTACGTGCTTTCCGAGGCACGGGGATGAGACACCGCCAACTTCCTGACTCCGGGCAGCTTCTGAGAATTTCTGGACAGAAAAACTCAATAATTGATTTTTCGGCCCGACCTAGGATTCGAACCCAGGACCTCATGATTAGCAGTTGCACTACTACAAGCACCAGACCAACGAGGTCTAGTGGTTGTAGTAGAGTTTATTGTGTAACTTCCGTGTAACACCAATGCTGGTAGTTGTTGGGGTAGTTCTCAAAAATATAGACCAGTATGTTGACCTAGGACAAATTGTCCAACTAGATAAGTCCAAAATCGACCGAGGTCAGTGGACGGATCCAACTTGACTAGGTAACGTTTGACAGATGCAAAATATTTTTTCATCTCGTGTTCCTCAAAACTTGAAAACAAGAGTGGACAACCATTGCCAGTTGCTAGTGAAGACCCGCTTATTCCTCCCGCCTATGTTTAGCTGTGGACTCGGAAAGGGCTTCAAGTATGATGATGATGAAAATTTTATATATTATATACATATTTCCCAAATAAAGTTTATGGAATCTATCGCTTTTAATTTTAATTACTTTACAGAACACAGCGAGAATTAAAAATAAGGTATTTTTTATAGGATAGGCTGACAAACGAGCATACAGTCTACCTGATGGTAAGTGGTTGCTGTGGCCCATAGACGAGATGCAGATGTGTTGTCAACCGTGACGACTAAGATGGAATTCCTCGTTTCCATTAAAAAGGGTCTCCGGTTCTCTACACTCACCATACGAAACACAGCGGCATTATGCTACTATTTCACGCTGGTATTCTGTGATAGCGTGGTTCTTCCCCGGTTGAGCCGACCCATTCATGCTACAACTTTTCATGATAAAAATGTAAGAAGTCGTTAAATAAAATCGACACAAAATTTATTTCATTTATTTCGAACAAAATAAATCAGGAAAAAAGTTTATTTTTGATCAAAAATTCAATCAAAAATGTTAGCACCCTAAACAGATGAGAAGTCTGAACGCCAAATAGAATAATTACTTTCCTTGCGGAATTCATTGCGGATTGGAGGATCACATTGTAATCAAGGTTTGTTTACAGAGCATCGTTGTGTTTGGTAAAGTTGGTGCGACCAAAATCATTTTTTACTGTTCATTTCTCGATTATAATAAATGATAATAATTTAATCGTAGTAAGTGCTAATGTCCGGTGCTATTTAATAGCGTGTAGTTGAAGCGTTAGTATACCCGTAGTGCATATTACAAAATCCCGTGAATATCCCTACGAGTTGACAGAAGTTAGTTTAGACACAAACAGGAAATTGGTAGCGGCATCTCCTGATTATGGACACGAGTTATATTTTTCAGCCATTGTTAAATCCATTATAAATATTTTGTCACTTCACAATGACACTTTTCTCAAAAATTAATTAATTCTTTAAAAAGGGAGTGATAAAATTTGAGAAAGATTTTATCCAGTTACCCCTTGTCAACGCTATAAATAAGTTAATGAAATTTTCTAGTTATAATTTTTAAGACACGGATTGAACAAAAATTGTAACGGTTCCTGCTAATTTTCTTTAATTGATAAGCCAATTAATTATTATTTAAACATGTTTGGTTTATTAAAAGGCGTATTAAGAAAAAACAAAATTTTGTTTCTTTAGTGATACAATAGATGTTATAAACGTAACAAGAAATGCCTAATTGTATTATATATATTTTTTATAAAATAAGGGTGACAAACGTGCACACAGTCCACTTGATGGTAATCCACTTACCTGTGACCCAGAGACATCAACATTTATCTTCAATTAAGAATTAAAATGCAGATGCGTTGCCAGTCCTGAGGACTAAGATGGAGTGCCTCGTTTCCAGTAAAAAGGGTCTTTGGTTTTTTAAACTCACCATACGAAACACAACAGCGTTAAGCTACTATTTTACGCTGGTATTCAGTAAGAGCGTGGTCCTTCCTCGGTCGAGTCGACCCATTCGTGCTGCAAATTTAATATTGCTTTGCTCTACCATGTAAAAATACCGGAACCTTAAAATAGCAAATAACAAGCTTATAGACGCCCGGGGGGAGTGGGGGGGGGTTGCACCTGAATAGTTCGCGTTCTGTGTAATTTATGGCAAAGTCTAAGGCCCTATACAAAGAGCCAAAGAAATTAATTACGCAGTTTTTTACAGAAATACCTTTATATATCCTAGACACATAACGTAACACCAGCCATTTAAAAATACCTTTGTCTCTTTTGCAATATCTTTGGATAAATGGTTGTAATTACAGTCCCTAGTCACGTCGCTGGCATGTTGTGAGTAACTTGTTGAGGCATTATCATACTACGCCTTAATGTTTCAAGTCGCTTTTTCGATAAATGTATAAATTATGTGTTTCATATATTTAAAGAAAGAATATTCCCTTCCTTCCTTTTATTCCCTTGTATGTTTTCTGCCCGAAAAATGTTCTGAAATACGTTTTTAAACATATTACTCACATTTAAAAAGTTAAGTTAATTTACAGCCTGTACTGATGGGCACAGGCCTCCTTTCATTTCTAAGAGGGTTTTAAGGGAAAAAAATGTCCAAATGTGTTAGAAAACATCATATGTCTTTGAAAAAAACTTTTAGTTCTCAGACATGCAGGTTTTCTCATTATGTTTTCCTTCACCACCGAGAACGTGATAAATCAGCTCTTAAACTGCAATTAACAATTTCATTGGTGCCGGCGGGGATCGAACCAGGGTTGCTCGCGTACTGTGAAATTAACTGCGAGAACCTAGCTCCTGAGCTACCGCGGCTCTCTGTGATATTTAAATATTTATAAATGTCCGTTGATATATATTATACGGGATTTAATGAGAAACCAAAAAAGCCCAACGGATTAGGAAACTGAAATGGCAAAGTACTGATGATTTCGCTGAAAAACCCACAACACAACAAACAGTTTTGCATTTATTTCATTTCATTAAGGATTTGGAAAGACACAATTGCATTGGGAGACTTACGATCGGCATAGAATTTAATTGACTTTAATAATGATGATTGAAGAAAAGCTCAATCATAACCAGACGTGTTAAAGTAAAGTAAAGTTACAGCCTATATACACGTCCCACTGCTGGGCACAAGTATCCCCTCGTTTCTGAGAGGGTTTAAGGCAAGAAGTGTCCGCCGCGCTGCCCCAATGCGTGTTGGCGAACTTCACATGTCTTCGAAATATTTTTTTATCTTATTCCTCAGACATGCAGATTTCCTCACGATGTTTTCCTTCACCGCCTAGCACGTGGTAAATCAGCACTTAAAATTGCAATTAACAATTTCATTGGTGACAGCGGGGATCGAACTCGGGTTAGTTACTCGCGTTCCGTTATATTTACAGCGAGCATTAACCATCTACTACATTACTAGACGTTTATTATTGAGTAATTTATAATTTTTTATTTTCAGAAAGTGATTATGGCGCGAAAAACCCTCACTCCATCGCAACTGAAGAGGAGACTGAAGGATAAATCAGCAAGAGAGTGATCAACATCAGCACGATCACAGTCAATATCCATCTTTGGTTCCTAAGATTTAAAATTTACATTTTTATGTTTAATTATGTGTTTAGAGCTGGAGAATAAATCAATTTTATTTTATCAGATTAACGGAGAAACATTTTGCTGGCCAATATCTTGCAATAAATCAGAGTTTCTTTACATCGAATGAAGAGTATGTTCACGTACCTACATAGATCAAATCGCGACAAAGACAAATTTGGTGATTGATTTTCAACTTTCAAATGTGGATTTATGAAAAAATTTAAACATAATATATATGTATATTCATTTCTACATAGCTTTAATTTGTATGAATAGTTATTAAATATCATATAATTATTAATGATCGTGGCTCGACTGGATGATAGTTTAAGCTTTTAGTTTCAAGTCCTTTCCGAGGCTGAAACATACCGATACCAGGGTATGTCACAGAACATCGGAATCGATGAGGCTGGTATGAAAAAGTCAGTTTGCGACGTGTTTTATGCACGTTTGATTAAAGTGCTTAACAGCCTTTTGTCCGGTGTGAATAAGACACACGCACATAACGGTTGGGCCATGCCTGTCCTCACGTATACCTTTGGTATACTCAAGGGGACGCAGACAGAACTTAACGCCCTGGATAGAAAAGACCACACTACCATGACGTCCCATAGTATGCATCATCCGAGATCGTCAGTAGCGCGAAAGCATGGTGGGCGTGGCTTTCTGAGTGCGTTCACCATGCATAATCGTGAAGTATGCAACCTCCGTCATTATTTCCTGGCATTGATCCATTCTATAACGATGTCATTTCTTGTGATAAAGGGCTTACCCTTCTATCCTTATCAAACAAGCTAGGCAGGACAGGCAGGACTCAGCAGTATATAGCATTTCCGACCGGGAGATCGTATGGAAGGAAAAGGAGCTCCACGGGAGTTAATACAAGGCACTACATAAGCCCTTCGTAGATACAGTCGCCTCCCTCAACTAGCCAACTATGTTTCGGTGACCTCTTCGAGGAAACCGAGGGTTTTGTCTGTACAATACAGGATCAGATTATTAAGACCAACAACTATCGGAGATACATCCTAAACGGTGGCACCGTGGATATCTGCCGAACTGGTCGCTATCCAAGTGAGTCACCAAGGCAAGTCATTGAGCGTTTTTCAAACATATACTATATAAATAAGTGCCAATTCTCGAGCGTCAAAATCGTGTTTAATGTACGATATTTTGTAACCATAAATATTATAATTTACATGTATCAAGACTGTTCTATCGTATCTATTAAAATGAATAATAGTATTTTAACGTTAACAAATAAAATACCTCAAGAAATAAAAATTATTTTATTTCATTTTAACTCGCCTTTATGGAAACTATTAAAATGAACATTAAAGCTTAAGCATGTTTATTTTACAATTCATACTATTGACGTCTGTTGGAATAAGAGGTTGTATGGTTGATCATGCGAAAAAAACCTCAAATTGCGGAGCAATTACCGATGTGTTTTTTTTCTGACATACTATACTTATTACAGGTAATTAATTCCTACTTCTATAAAATTCTGCTAGGTTCTTGAATGTTCTATATATTGGGCACACGAGATATTAATTGGCAGAGACCGTGACATCTATGTTATGGAATTTTCTGTAATTTTACTCCCTTTAATTTTATTCTACAAACATAAAAAAAATTAGAATACTCGTTTCTGCTGGTGTATAAATTCACAAACATAAAAAAATATTTTATCGTTGCGAGAGCACAAAGATACATTGACATTTTTACCATTTTTTCTTTATAGAGCAAGAAATAAGAATTCAAGGAAATTATTTTTTTAAATGCAAGTTATTGTCCAGGAAAGCATGCTTCATAAAAAAATTAATATTGTAGAATACCATTAAAAACCAATTGAGTTCTTTATTTATAGAGATCAGTTAGGTATCAATTATTTTACCTCGGGAAAGAAATCTTTCGCGCCTGCGGTAGATCATGTGCGATCCGTCGCGGAATACTTATTATATATATATATATATATATATATATATATATATATATATATATATATATATATATATATATATATATATATATATATATATATTTCTTGTAAAACACTTTGCAGGCGCTGATAATATAATAGTAAACCTAGTGAAACAAAAATCTACTTTAGATAAAAAGTAGAAGTCGCCTTCAAAAAACTATACTTACTACTATATAACTAACTATACAAGAAATAAACTTCAGAATGTGACTTCTGAATCCCCGCCTTAAGAATTTAAGTGAAATAGTTTTATACATTGTAGTTCTGTTTAGTCGGTTTTTATTCTTTATTAAAAAAATATCCTCTTAAGCGGACAAAGGAATACCACAATCACAATGTCGTTTGAATATTTACAATAAACATTTATACAATATTTTGCCACCCTTAAAGCCACCCAAGGCCAAGTAAATGACAGCAGTCCATAAATACCTGCAGAAACTAAAACAAAGAAGGATGCGGATGCGCTGTCATATCTGTGAACACTTAATGTAATTATACTGGTGCTCTATACCCTTCAGAGCGAAACACAAGAGTGCAAGCTCTGGTACTTGGCAGCAGGAATAGATAAGAGGGTGGATCCTGCCTAGACGGACTCCTCGGCAGAAATAAATCCAACCAGCTAGAAAAGTATGCTTGTTAGAAATTTTTAAATAATAGATGTAGTTTAAATTTTAATACCACATCCTAAATAGTTTTAGTGTCGACATAGAGCAAATAAAAATGCGTAATGGAACTGGGCGGTCATCAATATTCAGGATTGATTCCCGCAAACTGAATGCTATTGATGAATTCCCGGCATGAATAAAATATACGGGATATGGAACACCGAATCGATTCTAGTTTTCAGGCGTCACCTGATAAACTATATAATATTGAATTATTTTCTTATGCTTTAATTTCGGACCAAATGCATGATATTATGACTATATAGAAGTAGGATATTTTCATTTTATCGCTGACACATCTGTTGCTCCTGTGAATACTCTTCATTTACTTTCCATTACCTAATAACTTTTTGCCTTTATTACGGCGGCAGCTGCGCTCAATTTTTATGTGTAGTTTTCTGTTTTAAGATTAATTTGTGTTTCATATCCATTTCTTGGAACGAATTTTGGGTTTTATAATTTTGATTTGATCATGTCTTGAATATTAATGTTTTAATATCAGCAGACTCTGGAGACAATATACTTCACTATAGGATTCAAAGTAGATTTCTTTGCCTTATTGCAGCAGAGATTGATTAAAGATTGCAGATAATGATGATGGTAAAGTGAATCGCTTATTTATAATTAAAATATTGGATCAAAGATATCTAAAACACGAGGCTAACACAAACATGAAGAACATGAGTGCTATGCTAGAAGTTTCTGTGCGCGATAGAATTTGTAATGAGGATAACTGCAGTAGAGCAGCCAGAGTAACCGATATATCTCTACGAATCAGTAATCTAGTGGAAATGGGACGTCTTTAAAACATAAAGAACCGAAAATCTATGAGTATGAAAGGTTCTGAGTAACAGCCTCGTACCGGCAAACAAAGTGTATCCCCCCCCCCCCCTAGACGGAGTAAAGAGCTGATAAGGGATGCGAGACGTCTATGAATGCAAGTGATGAAGCACCGTGCTTTGTGGCATTCCATGAGGTGGGCCTATGTTTGGCAGTTGACTTCTGATGAACTGTAATAATGATGATGGTATCCAGAATATTGTTAAAGATGCAAGATGGCCGGTGACGCAACTACGAAACTGATGCTATGCCGTAGATTATATACAAGATGATGATAGTGACATAAAGAGAAACGGAAGGCAAAGAGTTATTTCAATCTTTGTTACTGACTATTTTGTATATTTGTTAAGCAAAAACTAACCATTAACCAACCAACCAACTATTTATACATGTGTGCGTGTGCGTGCGTGCGTGTGTGTGTGTGTGTGTGTGTGTGTGTGTGTGTGTGTGTGTGTGTGTGCATACCACGATGGAGATTTTGGTGAGCGTAAAATAGAAGCTTAATACACTACATAATATGGTGAGTGTAGAGGACTGGAGATTTTTTTTATTGGAAACACTGCATTATATTTAGACCCTCAGTAGCGACGTACGTATGTCTGTGTTTTGATTTTTAATCGAGGACGTAGATGTCTAAAGGTTTACAGCATTCACTTACCATCAGATGGACTGGGTGCTTATTTTACATTCTTATTATAAAAGAAAAACTTTTGCAGGTCAGGTAAGTTTTAAATAATTCCAATTAGACTTCCAACGAATAGTATTTTCGGACATATGCCGAACGCCGAATATTCTGCGTGCTTCCTGAACGAATACCTGAATATTACTCAAAAGTATTCGATCGGGAAGGAAGTAGTGTATGTTCAGAGTGTTTGTTCTCTAAAGCTGGGCTTTTCTACGAGAGCAAAAAGTTCTGCCAGAAAATGCAGAAAAATTAGTCTTATAATTCAAGGGCATTGACATTTTGATGAAAGTTTTTTTTTGTAATTTTTTAGTATTGCCAAATATTCAGGGCAAGCCTAATTCCAGTATTGTATAATCTATACTAAACATTATCTTTCAACTAAACCGGTTGCACTCTTAAAACGGAAATGTGTTCAAAAAAAGCTTAACGTTCCCTACACCCCTTCCGAGCATAACAAATTTAGAAAGGAAAATGAAGAACACCCTCGTAGTTTGTCAAACTTTTTTGACAGAAATGAAAAAACCATTTTCAAATTTAAATTTTATCAATTTGAGAAATCAGAAGAAGCCTTCGCTTCAAAGTAGCTTAACATTGTAACACATTGTAACTTAACGCCCTGTGAATTTAAGATATTAAGAGAAAACATTTTAAAACGATTTTGAATTATAGAAGATTTAACGTAAATATCATCAAATATTTTTACTGGAAAACATAAGTGCTAATACATATAATTAAAATATTATGTAAATATTGGTGGAAATTTTTCTTGGCATTTTCTACCAGTCCAAATCAGAGTGGTGCAGAAATAATATGATGCATAAATAACAAGTGAAAGAAACAAACGATTTATTTAACAAGGTCGCTTCGAAGCATAAATAATATTCAAATTTATCGTATTCTTATGATCCAGTGGGAAAATTTTAACGCTTTCCCGTGTTGACTTAAATCAATCAATGCTTTTTTGGTTGATTTTAGGTTGAGAGAAAGGAAGAAAGCCTTTGAAGTTGTTTTTACTATTAACTTATATCTTTGGCTTATTATCAAACTTATGATGGGCTTGAACACACCATTTATAACTATCGTAAGCTACTTCCAATACAAATATTTTAAGCTAGAATAATTATAATATTATTATTAATCCTTAATAAAAATTCTTAAAAAAATAATCTTTTGGCTGAGGATATAAGCTGATTAAAATATTACTTAGGTCGGTCCCGAGCTTAATAGTAAAAATATATTAAAGTACAAGCCAATGGGAAAAACTACTTAGGCTTTTTGAAAACCGCCCCACAACGTGACTAGAAAACTGAACTATACACGCTGCCAACGACTTATTATGTTTCAGTTTAAATAATAAACTTTATTTTAAAACTAGCGACCCATCTAGGCGAATCCTAGGATCTGATAATGCAGCATTATTTTTATTTAAGGTAATCAAAGACTATTTATTAATTTAGGGTTTTTGTTACATGTTGTATATATAAATATATATATATATATATATATATATATATATATATATATATATATATATATATATATATAAAATGTAACAAAACCCTGTGGTTCCCGTTAACTGCGTTATCAGAATCAGTATCCAAGCATATAGAGATATTTTTTTTTTCAAAAAAACACATTAAAAAAATTAAATTTAATGAAAAAAAAATTAATTTGTAAATTTTATGTGGTTTTATTATCTCTGCACTGGCCGAGGAGTAAGAGGATTGTCAAAGACCCCGCATTACCGATACTCGTGTGAGTTAGAGGAAATAAAACCGCATACAAATTGCAAATTAATTTTTTTTTTTTGCATTAAAATTCAAAAAAAATATTTCTATACGCTTGAATACTGATTCTGATAGCACACTTAACAGGAACCACAGGGTTTTAGTTACATGTTGCATATATATATATATATATATATATATATATATATATATATATATATATATATATATATATATATATATATATATATATATATATATATATATAATATATATATATATATATATATATATATATATAGTTCCTCTTCTTTTCTTTTTTTTCTCTTTTTATGTCCATTGCTACATCTACGTCCAATTTTTACCATTCCAAAGGTTGTGTATCCTAGTAAAAAATCCTAGTAAATAATATTAAGAGGGCATATGCGTTTCGCGTCGAAAACTACATGTTTTATGGTTTTTCCAAAGGCGATATCGTAACGACGTGAGGAGATTATTTGCTGAAAATTAGGGCTTTAGAAAGATGAAGTCTTTATTTAGTACATAGCAATGCAAAATCATAGTTTTTAATGACGGTTTTTTAGGGCGAAGACAATCCCTTCACAGTGTTTTATGAAAATATGCAACAGAGTTATCTTTCAGGTTGAATACAACTATTATTATAAGCTAAAATACTTTATTTTAAGCGTTATTATAATGGAATATATAGTCTTTTAGTGTATAGCAAAACCAAAATTACGAAAATATTTCGATTTAATATTATAAAATAATATTATAAAATCACCAAAACTGTCTACTTCAATGTGATTTTTTCCATGCATTTGCTTATAAACATATCTATTTTAATTATTTTATCAAAATACATGTAATGTTAAATATCCAAAAAAAAATTTAGCTCGTTTTATTTTGTCAATTATTTTATATAATTATTTTAAAAATACTATAAAACATCATGCGCAGACCCCGTTTGATTCAGTACGCTCCGGGTAATCCCAACGATAGGACGTATTACTTTTTCTCACCGACACCGCGCGATCGCTTTGATACACCGATAGGGCTATACTACACCGTACTATAACTAGATACCTTTAGCACCATCGAGCATTTTAAACGATTCAGACTTTTATAAGCGATATTTTTGGTAGTAAGTAATTTTGAAATATGTTTATATTACGTAATGGTGGAAAATTTTCATTTCATACATATTTTTTTAGAAATGAGTAATGAACGTAAGCAATTCGGATCAAGTAAAAATACAAAACCTTTGGCTCTGTGGCGGAGTGACTTGGTAATGAGTTGTAGCGCTGAGCGCCGCAGGTTCGAATCCCACATGGAACAAAAATTTGTATTACCTACAAATAATTGTTCCAGGTCTGGATGTTTGTCCCTGTGAAATTAATGTATTTAAACTGCCCCAACGATGTACTTAGGAAAAATTCCTAGTGTGGAGATAACGTTATGATTAAACAAAGACATGCCATCAAAAACATAACTTGTAAAATAACCAAGACTCGCGATGATGATACGGCCGTGCCGCTGTTTTGGTCGACATGGCGGGGGCACTACCGTGCCCCCAGATATAAAACATATGAGCCGTGCTTGAGTTGAGTAGCTCAAGGGCGTAGTGCTCGCCGTAAACGCGAACAATCCGGGCTCGATCCCCGCTAGTGTTGCCAGGTGTCCCGATTTGCGCGGGACGTCCCGATTTTCAAGGGTCTAGCGACACGTCCCGATTCACCCTTGATCGGGACGCCAAATGTCCCGATTTTCACTAAACTTCTTATTCTATACTTTAATCCATAATTTTGACATCAAAAATGATTACATCTGTTAACTACTACCACATTAAAATATTTTTACTCCGACATTGTCTCACCAGTCGAAAAAAAACCACAAAGTTTTAAACAGAATTAGGTATATTAAAATGAGTGATTCGAAAAATTCAAGGACTGCAAAAAAAAATAGTTCAAAAATGTTTTAATTTGCCTAAAATGAAAAAAATTCAGTTTTTACGATGTTGTTGTAACTATAAAGCACAAAAATAAAGTAAAGTTACAGTCACAATTTCTCGCATTACTCGCATACTGTGATATTTACAGTTAGCGTTGACCATCTGAGCTACCACGGCTCTCAATAAGCACAAAAGGCTACAAAGAAACCTATATTTTGTAGTCATTCTAGTTGTCCGGATATGAAAACCAAATCCCCGATTATTATTACCTTTCGTCCCGAAATTTTACTTGCTAGACCTGGCAACACTAATCCCCGCCGACACTAATGAAATTGTTAGTTTGATGAATTATGTTTAGGTACATTATGAAACAGAATAAAAGTTTATCAAATGATATATATTTTATACAATACATATTTTTCGGTTAGAACATATACATATTATAGTATACTCAATAGGGTGAAAATGTAAAGCCGACTTCAATTTACTAAAAGAATAAAACGATTTCCACATATTAGCCTCCGATTTCTATACACTATATAAGCCATTATATGGAAATTATTTTTTTATTATTTTAGTTCCAATAGTATCAAAGACAGGTAGAGCTTGTCTAAACTGAAATGACGCGCCCCACTACTTAATTAGTTGATTTCGATGTGTGAGTGTAAATATTAATAACGACGCTTCATCTGTGTTTGAGCGTCGACTGCTCCGCGAACTATGATCTGTATGCCTACGTGACGGTCGACTAGTCGCGTGATAAATCCGACAACGCTCTCCTTAGGGAGCAGCATTGGGGCATTGTATGAAACAAAACGTCCGCTCTCTGCCACCTTCAGGCAATTATGACAAGTTGGACAAAAAATCCGAAACCGACGCGTGCTCCTACGCTTGAGTCTCACCGACAACCGAATGACCAATTACGATGGCATTTGTATATGTATTGCGTCCATATTTTAAATTTGCTTGTGTGCGTTAATGCGATAGTGGGGCGCGTCATTTCAGCTTAGACGATCTATATATAATCAAAGATCAAAGTGATTCGTAGTCGTTGTTAGCGCTACGCACACAGAGATAACATTGTAGTGTGCGTCAATATTACGCCGTTCCAAAGCGATCGCGTAGATTTCGACTTGGACATATTTGAATATGCGCTCTTAACTCCCGCCTTCCTCAATTGCATTTTTTATCACCGTCGCCATTAATGCCAACACCGTTACTTTTACACTACTACATCGTATCATCGGCGGTGGTATGGGAGAAATTCCATACTACCGTCGATATATCATACCATACAATAAAGAGTGGAGGGTGTTTTAACACTCGAAAGTTTATTGACTGAACCCTGCTATATTAAATATATAACTAATGGAAAACACATTTTAAACAAAAGCCGATAAAATATTTATTCATTTATTTATTAAGGACCCCCAACAAAAAGATACACAGTAGTATTACACCAATAATATTAAAAGTACGTCATAGATTTTAATATATGATGGGCATATAATATAAAGACTTTTATAAAACTGCAGTGATTAACGAAATTCCCGCCTACTGATGGCAAGTGGCTACTACAGGTTCTGCTGCAGTCGGCATATATAGCTGCAGATGCGGGGTCACTGCTGAGGTTGGTTTCACAGGCTTAATCATACTGGCTCTCTGTATCCATCAAACCATGACGTAACATTGCAAGCATAACCAAATAAGAGAATAGTGCCTACCCAAACACAATAAGAAAACAATTGAGAAAAAATATGTAGATTATCTGCTGTAAGAGCCAACAACCAAATTATCTTATTCGTTTACTTTGCTAAGTAGGTTAAGCACTCGACTTATAAACCGAATAAACTTTACAAACACTTTTACTTCAACTAACTTCAGTGCATTCTTAGCTTAGAAATGTAATAAAGATTTTAGAATCAAACGTTATAATCATTTCATTTTATGGCGAACTGTGTTTACTTTAATGGACCAATAAACTCGAAAATAACTCCACTTCAACTCCTATAACTCAATATCGGAAATAGCGGCGCAGTGACGAACCAATATGTAATTTCGTATTACATATAAATGCTTTGATCCACAGATGTTAGTTTATAATTAATAAGCATTATATTTTATGTTTTAACTTATGTCAAATGACGTGTTTTACTTTATTTAAAACCAGCTTAGTGGCTGAAATTCGACCGTGAATCATAAAATTATTTGGTTTGTATATTAAACAAGCTGTGTTTCACTTTCAACCACATAGAAATATAAAATATAACATAGAACGTAAAGTCATCGCCCATATAGAAAAATAAAATATAACATACAACATAAAGTCATCAGTTTTGTCTTGACACTCGCACGCAATTGAAAAAGGAACATTTGAAATCACGTAAAATTCACAGCTCATTCAGTCAATCCGTTGGTAATTATTCGTTGGCAACATTTTAATATATGTACTTTGTCGACGATCTCTACACTATGCTACCAGTAAGTGACACAGAGAGTATTAATATTAAGTGTTTGGCATTGGTCTTGGGTCACGGCCACTAGAGGCTGACTGTGATGCGGTGTGCTGTATTCCGGTTTATCGTTGCGTCTCGGTTCTATTACGGTCTGCCGCATTCATCAGTGCTTCTAGAAATATCAGACATGATGGACATCAACATCATGTTCTTATCATGTTGTTTATATGCATATCATCGTTTCGTGTAAAAATCGAACACTGCTCTGCCTAGTGCGTTCTTGTTCTGAGTATTTACAATGAGACATAGGCATTGGTTTCATTTTATTTCATGTATTTTGTTGCAAATGTTCTGTATAAAGTTTTTGCTTTCTGCACTTCCTCTCCATATATATTTTAACTATGCCAAATCTCATTCCACTTTGTGCGTGCAATTTACAAAATGTACAAAGCTTTCTTCAAATCTGTTGTTTAGTTTCGGAGTTGCGCAACACATACCATGTTATTTTCAGTTTACCGAAAATAACATAGTGAGAGTGGTGGTAGCTTGGTGGCTGAGCACTGACCTTAAATTTCATAGAATGTTAGCAACGCCACTTAGATCGAATCGGTACCACTCAAGTTGTAAATCGAAGGATTGAGTGTTGATTTTCTACTCGTTCAGCGGTAAGGAAAACGTATTAGATTTCGGTCAACATGCATTGAGCATGACAGCTTTTTCGCTACTTCGAAACTCTCTTGGAATAAGAGGAGGCCTGAACCTAAAGGCGGCATGTACATAAAAATTAGAACATATATGTACGTATACATATATTAGTAAAATTGAAGTGTATGTCTGTAATATCGAATAAGCGACCCGGGAGGGTTTCTGCATGCATTTAAAACATAATTGTTAAATTTTTAGTTGCCTGTCTGTCTCTCTGTCCGGGCTAATCTTCGGAGTGGCTTAACCGATAGTTAATAAACTTCACGAACAGATAGTTATATTTTATCTCAAAAAAAATGAAGATTTATAAAAAATGATAAAATAAATAGTCTTAGATTAACTTAAATGTAAATATTTTTTACATTAAGAGGCGAAGCCGGAGCTATTTTTATTTATTATATATTTTTAGAGTATTTTTATATTATATAATATATTTTTTTATTGTAAGTAAACTCTTTGCTGAGTAAATAAGAGCAAAAAGAAAGAGAGAGAGAGAGAGAGAGAGAGAGAGATTGGTTTCAGCGTTTTGGTGAATAATTTTCCTCCATGCATTGCTTATTTAACCTTCTTTATTATTGCCAAATACAAGTTTGTATTTAATAAAAGAGTTTCCTCTTACGCCTCAATAAAGTGTATTTATTAAATAATTTTGAATTTGCATTTTCTCTTGGAATTCAAAATCATTACAACAAAGGTCCCTTCTACACTCAAATTACTTATACAGAGCGTAACTCTGAAGTTTCCTGTTATAATTCACTCTTTCTACGGATGCTCAAAATACCAGTAATTGCGCAGATAAAAATATTTCAACTACCACTTCTAATTAAGAACTATTTATGCACAACATTACTTAAACATTTTTTTATATATTTTTTTCAATTCAAACTCTGTTGTTTAATATTAGCTAGGGTTTAATCAATGTTTGCATATGTTATAGCATATTTTATATGTAAAATAAAAAGTACGAAATACCATTTTATATCATATTAGTTACTAAATTATGATATTATATTTATTTGTTATTTATGAAGTCCATTTAAGAAGCACACGTTAAGAGCACTAAGCAATTCATTAATGTAATGGTAGTATATTGAAAAGTGGAGGTTCATTTTAAAAATACTGGTCTAGAGTAATGGAAACTAGTGGTATTTCGTGTGACAATGAAATACTCTCCCGCCGCACGCCTTTGACAAAGGAAATCACATAATATATGCGAGGATGGGTTTTCTAGTTTTCTACAATAGTTCACGAAACTGTAATTATATTCATTAATAAAATATTAAAATCCGGTTTAAAGATCTTTATTTACTCATTAAGACTAATGTCACTTACATGAGTACATTCATACAATTTAAAATAAATATATAAAAATCGTAGTATTATTTATAATGAATAATGAGCTATTGCTGAAAATATGATTCTAATCAATGGTAGTGCTTGACTACAATCCTGCCTGCTTGTAAGGAGCGATGCATTCGTTGATGATTTTTTTAAATTAATATTAGCTTTAACCTTTTTTATTTTGATATTGAACACCTTATATTAAATACAAAATTGATAAAAAATACCTACCTATTATCTGTATCTGGATCAAACAGAAACTGGAAATTAATTACCTGTAACAAAAATAATCAGTCACAGATTATTTATGTACAAAAATTGATTAATAGATTTGATATATGAATAGAATGCTTCCCGTCGCTGGTCTGGAAATTCCGAGTATTAAATGCGAGAGGGTTACTGCTTCTTTTCATACTATATGCACGGGACGAGAGACGTCGCTAATAACTTTTCTCATGAAGCCATGATATGGCTCTTCATGTGTGTATGTATAGCATAGCAAGTAAAAGTCTAACATTTAAGTCTATTAATGTATAATAAGTATGAAATGTTTGGGCACTCTTTGTCTTTCTTTTATTTGGGTAATTTTAAGTCCATGTAAAATAAATGAGTGTTTGTGTCAAAGTAAATTACTTAATTGGTTTATTCGTGAGGAAATTCGCACGCTAAAAAATAATCGAGGACATGTGGTTCGCTAACATACAATGGAGCAGCGCGGTATACTAATAGTTCTGCCCTTTCAGAAATGAGATGAGGCCTTTACTGACACTTTGAAATGAATTTGTAGGTACGATACGCGCGCCACCTAGTGTATGTTAATTGTACCATGCTTATAACCTTTGTGCAAGTGTCAGCATTAAGTTGACAAAGTTTTACCGCAATCTGATGAACGCCACACCGTTCGCAGCGCATTATATACGAACATACAAATATTTATTTTTAAATAGATTTTTCGTAATAATTACTCATTAAATACAAAACTTGAAGTTAAACCATAAAATGTAGTCTATAACTCATAGACAGTCATAAGTGACAACGAAATCAAGTGATTAAAAAGATCATATAGCTCTCTGAGATATTGAAGGAACTCCTACTATCATTAATCTAAGGCCAACAATCACAATTCAAGCGATGTGACACTTTAGTTGCAATTAAATTCACTGGTTACCTTGCTTTTTTAAGATTCAACTGCAAATGTGATTGTCGTATTGATCACAGACAATGGATGCAATGTCTGAGATTATAGCCAACTTATCGAATTCCATTACTCCGTTCATTATTCCGTATCGCACATAATTTTCTAGATATTAGAAAATAACTGAATTTACATATTAATTTCGCTTCGCCGTTAATTGAACCAGGCCAAATTTACCGTAATGGATCTGTTGGTTTGTCTTACTTAAGTTCTTCACGGACGAAAGCTTGGGTAAAAGCTGATGTTTATATACTATAATATGATTTTAAACAAATAATGACATTTCCCTGGTATTTGGCGTGCATTAACGATGTTTGATATTGGATATTGGCGTTGTATCAATTGGTTTGAATTTATTACTGGTAACGACGTGTTGGATCCTTTCCAAAAATTGTAGCAGCAAGTAGTAAATAAAATGCATAATTCTGTTCATTTTGTATACCTAACAATTGACAGTAACAGTGTGATTCAACGAGAAATAAAAATGTAAGTGGAATTCGACCATAGACATTAATGTTCCTCTTCTTTACTCTGTACTAAGTACACTAAATAAATTATTAATGTGAGTAAAAGGATGTGAGTGGGGAAAAATGTCGAAGAGAATTTAAGCAATATAATGTCGTATGGTCCGCGCATATCAGTCTTTTAAATCTGACGAGATTCTCTGTTGTAATACCACACTTAAAATTTAGGAAAGGACTGCGCATTAAAATGCTTGCGTATTTAAATTTGATAACATTGCTATCATCATCATTGTCACTGTCTTATTTCCAATGTTGAACCACGCTTTTTCAAGAAGCATTGCTTGCATGAATTTCTTAGAAGAGCCACGTATTGTGTGAAAAAGTATAGCAAGCTATAACTTTCTAGCATCTTACCAGAACTCATTTTCATCAAAAGCTGTAACATGTAGGCTATTGTAGTAGCTCAAACTAGTAGCTCAGACAAACCTCCTACTGTCTAGTATACTAACCTTATGTACTAGCAAATTATAGTTTTTATCTCATTCCATAATGAGGAAAAATACACAAAGACCATTAATTCAATGGAATGAAACTAATTTTTATTTTTACTACTTACGTACAGAATCTAACTAATTTTAAGATGGATGTTCTGATAACATCGTTGCATAAAGTCTGTTCTACGTGTCATGAAGTCTTGCTGGGTTTCTTAAAATTCAATTTAATTAATTTTCGATTCGGTATCACAAGCTTCTACTATATTAAAAAAAAAGATGTTGTGTTTTGGAAGATGTCACGACAATACCGAATAATTAGCATTAAAAAAGCGATCTAGGTGCGACCCGACAGGTCCACACGACTAACTTCCCAGTAGAAAAAAAAATATATGTTTTAATATTTTATACAATTTTTCATTCGGCACAAAAAAGACTTGACCGATTTTGCTCAAAATTTAATAAGGTCTAAGTTACATAATTATGCGTTAAATGAAACTGATCCCATGGCAATCTTTTCTCTCAATCGATTCTTTCTTTGTTCTCGAGATAAACGACGCGAAAATTGAATCCGAACATACATACATAAATACATGCGCACACACGGAAATCCTCTTAAAAACTATAGTATTCAACAGATATGTATGATATATTCCATTACTATACATGATATATTATAGTAGCAAATAAAGTAAACAATATTTACTTTTTGTCCCTTTATAAATGTAAAGATAAAATCCTAAATTAGTTGCTAAGCCTTAATTACCCGGAAACAGAGAAGTTAATCAGTATTTAAGTTCTAACACACACACACGCATACACACACATTCACACAAAACATACACTATTACATGCACACACACACGCGCACACACACACACACACACACACACACACACACACACACACAATCACACACACACACACACACACACACACACACACACACACACACACACACACACACAAACACACACACACACACACACACACACACACACACACACACACACACACACACACACATACACACATACACACACAAACACACACACACACACACACACACACACACACACACACACACACAATCACACACACACACACACACACACACACACACACACACACACACACACACACACACACACACACACACACACACGTGTGTAGTACTTTAATATTTTATAACACATGTGTTATAAAATATTAAAGTACTGTACTTATTTTTACTAAATATCTAGTTTTATAACTGGACTGTAGTAATCACTTATCATTAGCTGCTTTGCGTGCTCTTTCATTTAAAAAAATCTACAATTAAATATTTACAAAATGTGAGGTACATTTTATTATAAATATTTTTCTTTACATTTATATAACATACATAACATATGATTTAAATTTAATGAGCAAAAGATTTGGACCGGTTTGCTCAAATATAACAAAGTAAATGAAATTAAAATTAAATTTCTACCAGGATTATCGATTTCCTATCCGCAGAAGGAATCGAAAAGAATCCACGGTTTCTTTGCCGTCTCAGTTTTATTGTTTCGTTGATCCTCTTTGATTTCGTTTCTTTACTAACTTAAGCTCGAAATTTTTTATCTTCGTTGGGTTGAAAATGAATTCGGAGAGCTAAAATTTACTGTATTACAAAATACATTCGCTAATCTTTTTCAATTTACAGTAAAAAAATATGATTATCTGGCTTTCCCGTAAAACTATATGTCTTTGTTAATAGTTTTCATCTTGTTCGTCCCGTCCAGATATTTAGTGAACTTCAACTTCAAGTCAACTATTTGACTTGACCTTGAAAAAATATCATTCTTAATTGGAAATACAAATTTGCTTATATGAAATATATATATATCTGCCCACCACATCGTTAATAACAAGCCATAAGCGTGTCCGTACATGCAAAAAAATTTTGTATAAATTTAAACACAGCAACGAACCGATAGCGAGAGTATTTGGCAGCTATCGATACGCTCCATGCACGGCACCAGACGTTACCAATCCGCTTTATATAGACGACCACTTGCGTTGTAACCGCGTTTTTATTTATAAAACTAAGGTGACAAACGACCACATAGGGCATTATGGCATATTGCCTGGTAAGTGAATACTGTGGCCCATAAGCATCTACATCTATCCTCGATTATGAATCAAACCGCACATACGTTGTCACCTCTGAGGACTAAGATGGACTGCCTCGTTTTCAGTAAAAAGTGTCTACGCACTTACCGTACGAAACACAGCAGTATTAAGCTGCTATTTTACGCTGGTATTCTGTGAGAGCATGGTCCTTCCCCGGTCGAGCCAACTCATTCGTGCTGCAATCATAGTATTGCTGCAGCGTGGCTCTACCACATACAAAAAGTAGTAGTAGTAACTGTGGTAGGTTTTCGTGCCTGTTAAGTTCAGAGCACGTTCATAATTTATGAGCAATTGTAGTGGGCAGATACCATAAGAGTGAATGATACATACATACAATAAACTTGTCTGTACTATTTTTGAACACTCACAAATGTCTCAAAAATGGTCACTAATAGCCTTCGATAGACGGCAGTAGAACTATCTCCTTTACGTCATACGTAAAAAAATTAACCCGCGATGGATAGGGTGCAAGTCCTTTGGTATTGAGATCGTCTATGGTCATCTGTTACGCGCTAGGACAAATCCCCCCAGTAAAGGGAGAGGACCATGTACAATAGTAAACTTTTACGAAATGAACAAGAAGAAGAAGGAGATGAGTGAAGTCGACTAGATTAATGGCTACACCTAGGATGGGGACCGAGTGAAGAACGTTAGCAGCGCAAGCGACATACATCCTAAGCGGTCACTACTCAGTCCACTAAGAATTTTCCGTGCTAAAAAACGTAGGAAAGTGCCTTTTGTGCGACATTGAGAAAAAATTAGGTTATCCCGTATCAAATTACTAGATATAAACTACTATTATCATCATCATCATCATTACAGCCCTTCACAAGTCCACTGCTGAACATAGGCCTCCCCCAAGGTATGCCACAAAGCACGGTCCTAAGGCACCTGCATCCATCGACTTTCTGCATGTCTTACCAGGTCATCACTCCATCTAGTCGGGGGGTCGCCCTAAACTTTGCCTACCGGTACGAGGCTGCCACTCGAGAACCTTTTTTCCCCAACGGTTGTCGGTTCTAAGAGTTATATGGCCGGCCTATTGCCACTTCAGCTTACTAATCCGTTGGGCTATGTCGGTCACTCTGGGTCTACGGTAATTAATATTATGCTTATATCTTAATCTATCTCTCTCCGAACTTTCAACAAAATTCATTCAATTTACGCGTGATTTAGTGTCTTAATAATAAGATCTCTCGATCGTATTAGTAAGATTCGAATATATACATATTTATATGTACATGTAGCTTTTATTCCAATGATAAGATAGAATTTCACGACTATCAGTAGATAATTAAATTTCTCGTCTAGTTGGCCAATCATCCCACCCCACCCCACCCCAATCTATCGATCAGTGTAACAAAAATTCGCACCTTCATTCATTTGATAGATGATCGCGATTGCTTTGTTGGCATAGTATTTATTCAAACTATTTATTTCTTGAAAAATACAAATGTTTCATTGTTTATTTACGAGTAGCTTAACATAAAGCAAAAAAATACGACTTTAATCAATGTATTGTCTTAAAAATCAAAGTCACTTTGTTTGGCTACAATTAGGGATGGAATGAAATTTACACAAATGTATATTGGTGTTGACGAAGAAAAGTCGATTCCGTGGTGCAGTGTCTTAGCAATGAACTGCTCACTGAGGCCCGAGGGTTCGAGTCCCACGCGGAACAAGGGATTATCGTCATCATTACAGCCCCTCACAAGTCAACAGAGGCCTCCTGGACCTGCATCCATCGACTTCCTGCATGTCTTACCAGGTCGTCACTCCATCTAGTGGGGGTTTCCCTACACTTCGCCTCCCGGTACGAGACTACCACTCAAGAGCCTTATTTCCCCATTATGTGTCAGTTCTTCGAGTTTTATGGCCAAACTACTGCCATTTCAGTTTACTCATCCGTTGGGTTATGCCGTTTACTCTGGTTCTAATGCCTATATCCCCAAGAAGAGAAACCCCGAGTATAGCCCTCTTCATAGCTCGTTGAGCGACCTTGAGCTTCCTCATACGGCTAGCAGTAAACGACGTATCAGATCCATAAGTTATCACTGGTTGCAAAATCTTTTTTTTGAGGATTTTAGGTATTACTAACAAGAAAATGTGTTGTCATTTCCCGAACGCTCCCCAGCCAAGTTTAATTCATTGATTGACGTCTCCGTCGAAGTTGGACTTACGTAGTCGGACTATTTGTCCCAAGTAAACATACTTGTCAACAACTTTGAGCTTAGTGCTCCCAACAACTACTGGCATAGATGTAACATGGATGTTACACATGATCTTGGTTTTATATATGTTCATCTTAAGACCTATCCGTTGAGAGGCACTATTTAGGTCATTGAACATTGTATATATGTAGGTCCCCCGCCGATTCTGCCATAAGACTATATCATCGGCAAATCGAATATTATGAGTGATGTACTCGCCATTGATGTCAATACCGTGTTCTATCCAGTCCAATAACTTGAAAAAATATTCCAATACAGCAATGATGAGTTTTGTGGAAATGTCACCTTTTCTTACACCTCTCTGCAGTTGGATAGGTTTCGTGCTCTGGTTCTGTACTCGGATAGCCATCGTAGCCCTACTGTACAAACACTTCGGTACTTCGATATACCCACGGGCAACTTGGTACCGCTAAATGAACTGCCTGATTTCCGGCAGAACCAAATGATTTCACATAGTCCACATTCGCAAGACATAGTGGCCGATTGTACTTTTCGGTCTTCTGTACAATTTTTCAATTTTACTAAAGCCTTCTCGGAAACCGGTTTGTTCGGAAGCTTTCGCTTGTGTAGAAATATCTATATTATTATTTTAGTACACGAAAATTAAAGCTTTTCCCTACCTTTTAATTTACCCACTTAATGTTAATAGGATCGTCACTTCCAATTGTGGCACTGAACCTAATTGAATTCGGTAATTACCTCTGGGCGCCTGTCGATTTGACAGCTTACTTTTTTAATTGACTTCTTTTAAATTAAATTTTACTTATTTATAAATATATAAGTTTAGGCTCTTACATAATAATTTATATTTATAAATATATTTTCTCAAAGTTCACGATATTAATATGTTCAGTCCGACTTACTAGAAATTTCGTTAATGAGTTTGAATTTTAAGCAGAATGTATTTGAAACCTAATTAAAACGTGTTTAATATATTATAAAAGAAACCGAAAAAAATGTCAAAAATAATATCAATAATTTTGAAATATTAATGCCAGGCATCTTGTAACAAATTCTTTACTTAATTTATTCTTTAATTTTCATTAGCAGAGTGTTTTTATAGTATAAGAGTGATAAACGAACATGCAGTCCACCTGATAGTAAACAGAGTCCATAGCATTGACTTACTATCAGGTTGACTGTGTATGTTGTTTATGGGTCATAGCCTATAGACACTTACATTTATCTTTAATTATGAATCACGATGCAGATGCATTTTCACACCTTAGGAGTTAGATGAAATGCCTCGTTTAAAAATGGTTTCCGGATTCCTACACTCACCATACGAAACACGGCAGCATTAAGCTATTATTTTACACTGGTATTATGTGAGAGCGTGGTCCTACCTCAGTCAAGCCGACCCATTCGTGATACTGCCATGATATGACTGCAGTGTTGCTCTACCACATAAAAAGTGTCTTATTATTTTCGAAAATAGCAATTATATATGTGTTGTGTGTATATAACGGTTCTTTACCTATGAAATTGTTGTGTTTTTATGAAATGAAATAACGTTATTTTGTTATCTATATTTTTACTTCTATCAATCAAAGTAATCACCCATGCAATCACTGGATTTTTAACAACGTAGTGGCAGTTAGTTTTTTCTCATAACCAATAAAATGAAAATGATGATGTCTTCAATATGTTATAAAAACGTGTAAATTAAGATGTACAATCCGTGAGGAGGGACCTGGTGACCTATAGAACAGGTATTGTTTAATACCTTTATTAGGCACCAGTCTCTCACAAACCAGGGTTCAATACGTTTATAGTTTAACATGTTTGTCATCAATAATACTGTACCTGTTCGTGATGAGAAAATAGACATAATTTCTAATCAAAGTAATCACCCATACAATCGCTGGATTTTTAACAACGTAGTGACAGTTTGCCCTTCTCAAAATAATCTGCTGGACGTGAGGCTAAAAATTTTTCAAAGGCATTTAGTACTGCCTCTCGGGTATTAAATTATTTTCCCTCCAAAAAGTTATCCACATTATAGAAAAAGTAGAAATCTGTAGACGCAAGTTCTGGTGAGTACGGCGAATAACGGAGAGTTTCCAACCTCAGCTCTTGTAACTTGGAGGCCGTCTGTTACGCAGTATATATATATATATATATATATATATATATATATATATATATATATATATATATATATATATATATAGGATACGTAAGAGATTCTCCATCATTGCGTTCAGTTCTTGGTAGTAATCGTCTGCAGTAATGCTCATTTCGTTTGGTAAGAAGCTGTGATGGACCGATGGATCACAACGGCGCTATACCAGCAAACAGTGACCAACAGTTTTCCAGGGGTGAGTTATCGTTTAGGGCATTGTTTAGATTCCGAACCAGGATCCAACCAATTTGCTGAGCCTTTGCGAAATTCCTTCGTTTGTGTGCCGGTTAAGTAGTGCAGGGCTCGTCTATACGCGTACTTTGCGCTATCGATCATTGCGTTCATGGGGCAGCCATTCTTCAAGATTTATTATATAGAGTATCATCAGCAGCCACAATCGATTTTAATTTGTCCTTTTTGACTAGGTTTTGGGCGACCACGGGGTTGATTTTTCAGGTCTAAATTTCCAGAACGAAAGCGGGCAAAGCAATAACTGGTGGTGCGTTCGTTTGTAGTATTCGCTCCGTAAAAGTCGTTGATGTCGTGTGCCACTTTTGTCGCTGGGCTGCTACGACGTTACTCATAAGTTAATGCATTTTAAACGTTTTCATTCCATGATTATGAAAAAGATTCTACTACGATGAAAACTTAAGCTAAATCACTACTGTCATTGTTCTGTATCAGTTCGTAAAGTTTTACAACAGTCGGTTCAGTCATTCCGAAGATTAACCTCCACAGAGACATCATATTTAAAAAAAAGCGGTCAAGAGCGTGTCGGGCCACGCTCAGTGTAGGGTTCCGTAGTTTCCCGTCCGTCACAGTAAGTGTTCCCACTTATGAGTTTGTACAAAAACTTTTGTTTCCATCCAAGTTCAAAATAATTTTCCTAGAAAGTCCTTATAAAGTTCTACTTTCCAGATTTTTTCATATTTTTTAAACTTATGGTTCAAAAGTTAGAGGGGGGGGACACATTGTTTTTTACTTTTGGAGCGATTATTTCCGAAATTATTGACATTATCCAAAAATGATTTTAGTAAACCCATATTCATTTTTAATACCTTTCCAACAATATATCACACGTTAGGGTTGAAATTAAAAAAAAATCACTTCCCACTTTACATATAGGGGGGCTACCCTAATAAAACTTTTTTTTAAAAATTTAAATAAAAATTAAAAAAAAATTCCAATTTTTATTTTACCACTTTGTCGGCGTGATTGATACAAATATTGGTACCAAATTTCAGCTTTCTAGTGCTAACGGTCACAGAGATTAAGCGAGGACGGACAGACGGACAGACAGACATGGCGAAACTATAAGGGTTCCTAGTTGACTACGGAACCCTAAAAAAAATGGTTATTTATGTCATCATATTACGTCAAGCAAATGAGCCCCCGAGCTTAATAGAAACAAGGCATTTCAATATTACAGACATTTCTTATCCAAGTTGGGATATCATATTTGATATCACAACTTGGATATTCCTTTAAAACTCTTCGTCGACTTGGTTTGTTGGTTGGTCGCCTGAACTTCGGTTTTATTAAACCGAAGTTCAGTCGACCAGGCAAATCTGTGAAGGTGACGCGCCCAACCCAAATAGGTCGTAATTTAATTAGTTGGTGTTTCTATTTGATGTTAACATCGAGCCTTTATCTACTGAAACTATCGACCGCGTCGTTTGTCAGTGTTAGTAACTTTTTAAACAATTAAGAGTGACAAACGAGCACACAGTCTAGTAGTAAGTTAATGCTTTATGCCATGGAACCTTCATATATATTCGATCAAATTGAAAAATCAAATGCGTTATCATCCCGAAAAACTAAGATAGAAAATTACAGCAACATTTTGCTAGTATTTGATGCTGGTATTCGTGCAAGACCCTTCCCCGGTCGAGCCGATCCTTTTGTACTATACCTCTATGGAATAACATGTCATTATTATTAATGTTAGTCATATAATATAATTAACATTTTACACTGATAGATAGATATTAAAAGTTTGATGATGATCATGATGATGCACCACAGCATATTTTTATAGAATAAGGATGATAAACGAGCATTAGTTCACCTGATAGTAAGTGGATGCTAAGGCTTATTGACATCTACAACATCATTAATTAATAATCATTGCTTCGATCAATGCATTGTTACCATTGAGGACGAAGAAACAAAAATTTAATTTTACACGAAACCTTGTTGTGCGAACACACAGTTAGAACCACGTTTCAGTTGCATTATAGCCTCAGCAGAAATTGGTGGACCGCGGTATGACCACGCTCACGCATCTCGTACATGGCACACGTAATACCTGAAACGGCGACAGGGAGCAAAGTCAAAGATGCTACACATCTGTAAGTGTTGGCTCTAATCCACCTACTAAATGTGAAGATAAGGTAGATGCTTTCCACAGTGGAAACAGAGTATTTCATGCTTATAAAGGAGAAGATGATGATGATAGTAATGGTACCTAAAGTGATTTTTGTAAAAAAGAATTACAAACCACTGATAGGCTGTTTTATTTTATTTAAAAGCCTGTGGTGTCATAAGAGGCGATAGAAAGACATAGGCAATTACATTTATCTGATAACAACAAGAATGATAAAAAAATACTGCAAAAGTTAACCCCCTTTCCAAGTCGAATTAAAGATAAATGGAATGCTCAATTTGAAGCTTACCTTCATATATAAATCCCTGACTAGCCCCAATGGAGCACTTTTCGTATCAAATAAGATCTATGGTCAGCAGTGATAGCTTAATTAAACATGAAACAGGCCTAAATAAATTAGTATGTTTAGTATGACTGACATTTGCCATTTCAAATTAAATGCTTGCTCTAGAATTACTGCAAGAGTGGTAGGTAATTACTCGTAGTTATTTGATTTCAGTACTGTCTGATTTAAATAGAATTATAATAATTGGTGTGTTCAATGTATTTGTATCCTATACTATTAAACGAGCAATTCTTGTATATATGTATATATATATATATATAATCGGGATCTCGGAAACGGCTCCAACGATTTTCATAAAATTTAGTGTCCAGGGAGTTTCGGGGATAATAAATCGATCTAGCTAAGATTTATTTTTAGAAAATGTCTTTTTGTCCGTGTTTTTAGGCAATTAAAAACTGCTACAATATAGTTAGAATAAGAAGGTAAATTTTGACAGTTTGGTAATGATTATAAATAGCTTATTGGTATAATGGGCGGTCACAAAATCGTAAAACCCCGGTTCGAGCCCAGACCGACCGACCGACTTTTTTATTTTTTTTTTCAAGTTTCTTTCTTTTTTGAGAAAATATATTTTTTTCGAGCCCTTTTTTTAGTATTTTTTAAAACCACGAAAATTTAAATAAAAATAATTGCACTCATGATTTTTTATTCAAATAACCAGTTCCGTTTTTTCTGTTATGTCGCTAAGATCAAAAAATATTATTTATAATTCATCAGTATGTAATTTGTATCTAAATATAATTTCCAAAACACACGAATTAAAAAAATCGAGCGAAAAATACCGAGCAAAGCTCGGTCAACCGGGTACTACATATTTATATTCGCAGAACTATTTATGAATTAATGATGAATTCGGTCTGGAGGACCTTATGTATATATATATATATATATATATATATATATATATATATATATATATATATATATATATATATATATATATATATATATATATATATATATATATATATATATATATATATATATATACATAATGTCCTCCGGACCGAATTTCGGTCACAGCAGCCAGCCTCAACGGAGACTAGGCATCGGCGTAGGACAGAACTACAGTGCCCAAGTGTATGCGCAAGCACAGGTGCACTCTCTATTCCCTCACTCTCACTCATAATCCGATGGGACGGTAAACCGACATGACCGGAGAGAGATGAGGCGCAAGACCAACGGCTTTACGTGTTTTCCTAGGCACGGGGGGAGACAGCGCCAAGTTCCTGACTCCGGGCAATTAGAATTTCTTGACGTTTTCCGTCAAGAAATTCTCAATAGTTGACTCACCACTACTGACTAAGATGGAATGCCGCACACTGTCCCACATGTAAATAATACTGGTTGCACAACCAGTGTGTGTTGATGTTGTTGAATAACTGCGGCACAAATGGGTCTGATCAAACAGAGAAGGACCACACTCTCGTAGAATACCAGCGTAAAGTAGCGGTGTAAAACTGCTGTATTTCGTATTTTAGTAATTAGAAAGGTCAGTTCTTAGAGTTGAATCTCGATCGCCTGGGTGTACGGTGCGTCGATTAGCAGTGGGTGTACGCATCGTGTCGGAGCGACATACTCGGGCGTACATTTGAGATTCGTCTCTGATAAGCTTTGAGGTCGCCTCAATTCCCTCCGGGCTGATCTGTCTCAAGCGTGAAGTAATACGCATCGCAACCTCACAGCTGCACTTAAGCTAAATACTAAGAATTGATCTCCTGGGGCCCAGTGTGTCACCTGCAGTTACGTTGAGATCCGTCTCCGCAAGGCTTCAAGGTAACCGACCCTTAGGTAGATCTTTTCCTATGGCGAGAAATACGCCAAAATGTCCAACAGTGCCGTTTATACGGCTCCCACTGCTGGTTAACCGTATTGGACCGTGAGGAGAATCCGGGTAAAGAGGATCCCCCGAAGCCCGTTTTTAGATGTATATACTCGTCCTCTTTTCTTTTTTCACTCTTCTCTGCTCAACATTTTTCTCAAAAATATCAAGAAGCCTGTACTTGGTAGCGAGCCGCATTTAGGTTGTTAACTTTATTAAACGACGAAGGCTACCTTTATATTTAAATAAATTATACTTAATAAGAGCTTCTACATAATATAATGGACTTGTTTGTATTTCATTTTTACTTATTCACGTTCCTGTCAAAAGTTGGCGTTTTATAAAGCTCAACAATAAATGACCAATTGTATGTATATTGATTTATTATAAACGGCAGAACAGTTTTCATCTAATAGTATCGTCTGTTGACATATGGAGCAGCGTAACCGAAGGCACCGTAGCCGGCGATGTTACCGTAGCTATAGGAAAAGCCGTATCCGCAGGGGAGAGTGGCGTAGGCGAAAGGACCAGCTGGGATCAGAGCAGGGTCTTTCCTGATATCAGCATTAAAGCCCTCAGCACCAGCTGCGTAGTCGACAGTCCTTCGTTCTTCTTCCTTCCATCAGCCTCAAGCAGAGTATTGGCCTAGAACATTGTCACCGGCGCGGCTTTCAATCTGACTCTTGTACTCACCGGTGTAAGGATCAGCAACACCAATAGAGAAGCCGGAATAATCCGAGGCACCGATTGCTGCCACAAGGGTGAAAAGGAAAACAAACTAAAATAAAATATAGCTTAATTAATTTTTGTCAAAACTTACGCATAGTGCATAATTATGTATTTTTCATACATTGTATAAGCACTATTTTACACTCAGATTGACAGACACGTGTTGAGCCGCAAGATTAAAATCCTACCCGAACAGTATTTAAATGATTTTACAATAACAATATCCTCCGGACCGAATTTAGATAACAGTGGCCGGTCTGAACGAGAACTAGCCATCTGCGCAGGATAGGATTATGGTGCCCGAGTTCCTTAATCTCATAGTCCTATGAGAGTGCAATCTCACATAACCGGAGACAAATCAGGCACAGAACCAACGTTTTAACGTGCTTTCTGAAGCACGAGGATGAAACACTGCTAATTTCGTGACTTCGGTCTGCTGCTGACGGATTTTGGCCCTGTCCTGGATTCAAACCATACAACACATGATCGGCAGTTGCGGACACTAGACCAACGTTGCAGTCAAATTAGATAATTTCTTCTTACGTTGAATGAATATGTTTCCCTTTTAGAAGCCCTGGTAATCAGATTGTACTTACATCATCATTGTTCGCGACGGCGTAACAACGCTAAGAAACGAAGTTATAAAGAATATTGTTTTTGTATTAATAATGAAATTACCAACAAAACTGGATGAAAACGTGTATTAATATAGTTGTTTATCATATTTATAACTCTTACTATATTTGTATAGAATGTCGTTTTGATAACAAGTAATATAAACAACTTTTATTATATACCAAAAAATCGATCAATCACAGCGCGTCTTATCGTGGAACTCTAAAAGTTTTTAATTAACTGCGTAATAGTTCATACTAAAAATAAGGAAAATAATTTTATGTTCTAAAAGAGTTATAAATATGACATTCAATTAGCATATGGCTTATAGATTAAAGAAGTGTAGGGATATTTTTGTATAATTAAACGCATTTCGTAGTTATAGAAAAAACAAAGAATTAATGTACCCAAATATTATGAAAATTTTGGACATTTCGTTTAATAACTTTTTACAATGTTAATATTTTGAGTAACCTTTATGATATACTAATAAAGTACCAGACTACCGATTTAATGATTTATAGCATGTTAGTGTAGCAATTAGTTTTGTATAGAAAATATTGCAATTTATGCCATTTGTATAGTGAAAAGATTATGCAATAAAGAGGCAAACGGAAAATGGCAAGCGGCTCACTGCAAAGTATTGCCAAAGTCTACCTTAGGGGCTCGGGATCCAGTACCCGTAGTAGTGTGAAGAACTACCAGTGACAGTGAAGTGAAGTGAGTGGTATCCGGTGGTAGCTGAAGTGACTAGTAGCAGTATATAGTGAATAGTGAAAGTGTTAGCCGAAAAAGGTCGTAACTGATATTCGCAGTTACACATAGTGATAGTGTTAGCTAGCCGAAAAAGGTCGTAACTGATATTTGCAGTTACACCAGTGATAAAATCAGCTAGTTTAGTTGATAATAGCTGCTAGTCAGTAGTGTTAGAAAACCAGCTACTACCAATAGATTTTTGATACCACCGTACAAATTAAAGAAATCTTTTGAAATATACAGTGACCAACCAATAGTGAACAACCGTAGTTCAACAACCGTGGTCAATAGTTAAAATTTCGCGACTAATCAATCAGTCGAACCGCTGGCCACTACCTTGCTATTTGTATTTATTAATCGTGCATTTTGATTATAACCTAAGTCCACTATATTTCAGCGGCACCCACGAAGACGGCGGTGAAAGTACCCACCGGAACCTATAGGTGTAGGACGTGAGCGACTCGCGAAGTATCTTCGACAACATTTACTCCGGAGAGTTTCGCCCGTCCGGCGCAATCATAATCATCATCATTACACATTATAAAATCAACAACGCGTCTGATAGAGTTGTAAAGGTTATCTGACCAATACCAATTATTTAATGGAAATCATACCACGATACGATTACTTTACTGATCTATTTTTCTGCGGTTAATTCAGTGTACCGATTGTTTACTTAATTTACTCAAAAACTTTGCAATTACCTTCGCAATCATTATTTTTACTTTAATAGAGTAAGTACACGGACGACTTCTTTTTAACTAATGCTGTCGTTGACTCATAAACATATATTTATACTAGCTTGCCAGGCAGACGTTGTTCTGCCCTTTTCGACGACCCTTTGTCATGTCCTATTAAAAATCCTTAAATTCACAAAAAAAATGGTGGGTCACATGGTTCATGGGCAAAAAACTATCCTATATCACAAGTTGGACCAAAGTGCACACGGTGTGCAAAGTTGATTAAAATGGGTTAAGTAGTTTAGGAGTCTTTCGCGGACAAACAACGTGACACTTAATTTATATATATTAAGGTGATTGTGTTATGTACATTCTAGTTTAATATTCAGTTTCAGACAAGTAGGAAATTAATAAATGTCAAGTTAAAATTTACGTAACGATAACATTTATTGGATTGTTACAGGTGAGTTAAATAATGGATATTATTTGGACCGTGACAAAAAAACTGTCAGTCGTAGGACTGCACATTATAAGAGAAAACTTCTTAGCTTCACAAACTTGTAAACATTATTTTTGTCCGAGCATGACGGTAACGCGAGTTCAATGCTTTTTTCATTTCAAAAAAAATCCCTTCCTAAGTTTTCACTTCAATAAATTAATAGGCAAAGAAAAATCACACACATTGTTTCGATAAAGTGACAGAGGAAAACTAAAACGTGATTGAAAGCAGCATATTCTTGATAACAACTCAAAGTTACAAAAAACCTGCGGCTGCCAACCCGTTTGCCAAGCGTGGCAGCTATGGCATAATCCTTACTAACATAAAAATGCATAACGTTTACTTTATGACGCTATTGAATGATTGCTACAACAAAATAACGTATTTAATTTACCTCAATATTGTAAAAAATTATATGTGACGGAAACACGCTATAATATAACGTGGCTGAAGCTCGACCGAAGAAAACTTAGAACTACGCTCTTTTTCTTTCGCTCAGAATCATCATCATCATCACTAAAATCTTTCAAAAATTCACTGCAGAACATCTTATGCTTTTCCAATGTCTGCCAAAATACATGGTCCTGAACCACTTGTATCTATCAACTTCCGACATGTCTTATTATGGTGGTAATTATTATAAATCATACAATCAATCATCATCACTATAATCATCTTTCACTTTTCACTCGAAAAATTTTCTTCTTCGTTGGTTTACGGTTCTTCAAGCACGCTATTAAAAAAATAAAAAAAATCTGTAAAATATGAACTATTAGTTCTTCAGCCTTATTCTTCAATTTCAATTCAGCCTTAGTCTGTTTTCAAATGCCTCAAGCCTAATTGACAGTTTTCCTGTCCGATATTGCTCTAAAAATAATATTATGATTTAGTAGAAAAATAATATTATGAGTAGCATGCCTAGCATCGATTCAAAATCGTCTATATTACACAAAATATCTCGGTAAATTAAATTTCTCTACCTATATACCTATAACTTTTAAACAATTTTCACCCCACAACCAAAGCCATCAACTTTCCTTAGTTTCAAATAGTTTACCTTTCAACTATTTTGGCCTAGACGTTAAAAAAATAAAGTTCTTTCTAATATATTTATATCATGAATACATATTGGTATATTATATTAAATTATAACATAGATATATACGAATTATTATGTAATATATATATATATATATATATATATATATATATATATATATATATACACATTCTAAAAACATGTACACGTACTATATACGTATTACTATATTATACTATACCAGAAATCATTATAATCATCTTCATCAGTACAGCACCACAAGATTGCTGAGCATAGGCGTTCCATAACCATTTACTAGGCTAAGAAAATAAAATAAATAAGTTATGTGGTAATACTTATGCTACCTTGAAAATTATCTTTCGAAAGATATACAAGGAAAACATAGTGGAAACACTTGCTTGGGGGAACTGATAAGAATCATTTATTATACCTCATCAAAATTCCAACACAGGCCTCCCTCATAGATAACTTAAAAGGCAAATATATTTTCCATAATTGTCACGCTTAGCAGGAACCCGCAGCTTTTATTATTATTATTGAGTTGTTAACAGGAATATGCCGCTGTCTATCTCTTTTTTCAGTTTCCCTCTCTCTTCAAATCTTCAGATTCCCTCTTGGTGGCGCAAGAGCAACGGGATGATAAAGGATGGTAGAAGGTTCAGTTACGCCACCAATACAGGGCATCATGGCTTATAGCTGGTTAATTAATGTTGGTATTCAACATATCCGTCAACAACGCAATTCATATAATGCCCCGAGAAAAAATAACCAACCTATTTGAAAGAGCAATCTCTAAACGTGTTCAAATAGTACCCCCTTTAATCTCGTCGAAGTCACTTTTTCAACCCATACCTTATATTTGTTTGCAAACAACTCTTCGGGTATATTTTATACAAGCATGCGATGCGGAATCTAATAAAAGGTTTGATGAATAATGTTATTTCCGTATAAGTCGTGGTATTTGTTTCTTTGCAGAATGTTTCATGTTCAACTTTTTGGCAGACTTCAAAAAAAAGCAGGAAGTTATCAATTCTTACTGTAAGGTTATTTATTTTTGTATGTGTGTCACGCAATATCTTGGTTAAATGAGAACTAATTTTAATGATTATTTTTTTATTAAATAAGTTTTATTTGGTCCCAAATGTTGCAATTATCTAAATATGACAAAATAGTTTAGACGCCACTGAGATTGTGATATTCCTTAGTCCTCTCTACTGTAAAAATAATACAAAAATTTCACACTATTAAGTTGGGTCATTAATTCTATATTCTATTCTAAGTACTTCGTTTAAGCAACATCTCCCAAAAGTAAAATTAATTAAATAGTTGTTTGAATTCAACTTTTACTTTTATAAATATATAACAAATACAATTTAAACCGGAAAAGTTCATTTATATTAATTTTTTTAACTATAACAATGTTTTAAATCTATCTTATTAGTTAGTAAAGCAGCAGAATTAAGACAATAGCTCAGTTTGACTGGCATTTTGACGATTTCATCACCTACCTTTTTTCGGCTAAATCGGCTGCCGGCCCAAATATTACATATGTAATATGTTTTTAAACAGATGATAGAGATTTTGAGACATAACACCATCAATATTATTATCATTTAACAGACGAGGAACACAATGCAAAATGAAAAAAAATTTAATTCTGCTGTGTTTCGTATGGTAAATGTAGAAAAATGGAGACCCTTCATATTGGAATTGAGGCATTCCATTTTAGTCCTCACGGGTGACAACGCATTTGCATTTTGATTCTTAATTTAGGATAAATGTGGATGTCTATGGCTCACAGCATCCTTTCACCACCAGGTGAATTGTGTGCTCGTTTCCCACCCAATGCTATAAAAAACATAAAAAATATTTAAGTTATATCTTTGTTTCAAGGAATCCTTTTAACAGATATTTTTATTTAAGTGTGAAACGAACTACCTGATGGTAAGTGGCTACTGCTGCCCATGGGTGCCTGCATCCAACTTTAAACAAAAAAGTATACTGATGCGCTTTCAACTTCGAGGAATAAAAAGACTACTCTTCAGACTCTGCAAGAAACTGCAGTAGTAGAAATAGGTAAGGGGAGTACTTAACCAGACGGACTTTTCGGCAGAAAATAAGTCCCATCACGCTTCTCTTTACGTTAGTATGATGTAGCACATTGGTACTAACAAAAATGGTAGATGTCTGGTGGTGGTGGTCTAGTGTCCAAATTAGAAGAATTCGTAACGGATTCAAACTTCATTGGACAAACAAAAGCACGCCGCGTCTGGTGACTCGAGTGTGTAGAATGCATGGATACTGTTATATGAATTTTGCTGAATAGGCTTTCAGCGTCTGAGAAGATAGTGTAGTGATGACATTGATATATCCCAGTCAGCTTTAACATAGTGGCACTCAATCTTGCTTGTACTAACCTATCCCCAAAATTACGCTTAAGTGATAAAAACAGCGTGCCACATCAGAGTCATGAGGACAACGCTAACATCACTGATAGAAATGATATTACCGATATTTTTCAAGAATGAGCAAATATGAAAATTTTCTACAAGCAATGTGAAATTTAATTTTACTAATATGTGA
Source organism: Parnassius smintheus behrii (assembly GCA_036936625.1). Taxonomy (NCBI): domain Eukaryota; kingdom Metazoa; phylum Arthropoda; class Insecta; order Lepidoptera; family Papilionidae; genus Parnassius; species Parnassius smintheus. The sequence continues at coordinate 12,541,904 of JAUPFT010000005.1, read as the reverse complement.
ACATCACTGATACATATGAACGACAGCCACGGGACGAAATTGGGTGATGGGTTCTCTGATACCACCAACGCTGGGTACGCGGGGTATCTTACCGCATGATTCAATTCGGATATGGATATTAATACAAATGTGTGTCTTTAAGCTTGTCGACATCGGCAACTTTCGATAATATTTGGAAGTTAAAACTGTGATCGACAACCGTCCAAAATAAAATTATCAACGATGAATGAGTAAAGCCAGTTTTAACAATCTTAAACTGTAAGCTGGCTTATTGGTAATATTATTGTTACTATGTAGAGGTAAATTCTACGTTTAATTAAATAAAAAAGAAAATTTTCTTGTCATTTTAATTCTTTATCTGTCTAGTACGTCCCACAGCTGGACACAGTTCTCCTCTTGTTTATAAGCGCTGGCGCTGGAAGAAGAGATAGACAAGTAACGCTGGAATATTATAGGATTATCCGAGGTTCAGAGAGAGGGAGAGAACACGGTAAAACTTGAATCTGGCAACTTGTTCTATCACTGAAAGGGCGACCATCTGTCTCAAGAAGGTGTCGGATTTATCGTCCGCAAGTCTTTCTTTCATTGGGAGTGTGTTGACGAGGGTTGCATACCTTATACTCAGAATCACCAATTGGTATTCGCTGAAGGTCATACAGGCTTACGCACCAACCTTCGCACATCCCGATGATGAGATGGAGGTAATGTATGAGTAAATGTGTATCTAAAACCATGTATACCCCTGAAACCCACTATACGGTGTTAATGGGAGACGCAAAACTAAGCACAAGAAAGAACGGTGAGATGAATTTAGGGAAAATCGGTATAGGAAAACGGAACCCAAGAGGCCAGCTGGCTGACTTAATGGGGAAAGAGAAGATCATCATAAAGAGCCCCTCTTTATGATGAACTTTTTCTTACAGAAGCTTCCAAAACGTAGATCATTTGTAACATCTATGTCACAGCTTTGCCGGTAGTTACGAGTGCTGAGAGCACTAACCTCGAAGTTGTTGTAACAAGAATAGTTACTAAATAAATAATTTAGTTATCAAAAATTTGCTCTTATCTTAATACAGTAAAGAAAACGAACTATTTTCTCATCATATAATTGTTTTTTCAAGCAACGAACGAAAAACATATAGTTTGGACGAGGAAAAATTGTAATTTCACAGTATACATATACAGAATACATATGCAGTATACATATACAGTATACGCAGTATACATGTACAGTATACATATATATACAAAATACGGGCTGCAAATGCAAAATGACTAGCAATATTATCATCTTATAAATGTGAAAGTATTTTGTTTGAATGTTTGGTTTTCAATCATGCTTGAATGACTAGACATATTTAATGTCATTTTCACAGAAGTTAATTATCCTGTGGAATAGAATATAGGATACTTTTTGTAATAACTAATCTTTTTGTAATAACTAATCGTAATGTAATAACTAGCGTATTTAAGTCCAGCGATGCGGGCGAGTAATAGCTAATAAACTCTGATTAAATTTATCTTATCTCTTTTATAACACTATGCTTTTTTTGATTACCAGGCTACCTACCTGACAGAATTGCGCTGGAAACCTCCTTTAGAATATTCAAAAATGTTATGACTTCACCAGGCCAGTATGGTTACAGGCTGTGACTTATTTCATCTTAGTCCTCGGAGGTGACAACGGATATGTAGCATTCTTTGTTTGAAGTTAACAGCAGATGTTCATGCTACAGGAATTGCTTACCTCAAGTTAACTTAAGAGAAGGTCAGGTAATTTAGGAGAAAAATCAACAATAAGATTTTTCATTTGAATTGTTCTTTTCTGTCGATTTACCATTACAAATTATGCTTGACACTCTACACGGCTCCCACTGCACAGTCCAAAACTAAAGCTAAATTGTCTAACATGAATGGACGTTTATGAAACCATTTTTGAGCACGCTGCCCAACACCTTACCCAACATGTTGGCCTATAGCATATACTTCTCTAAAGCATCTCCTACAAAGCTCTTTATTTTGAGTAAGGTCTAATCCTTACCATCTCCACAAGCATGTAAGAGCGACACCCGTAGAAAACAAAAAGTACTATACATATATAATATATGATACATAAAATATATGATGGCAAATTATACTATACACTTAAACTGTAAACGAAAACAATTTTCATAAACGTAATTGAATTAATAAAGAAGCACTTGTTGTTTATAGAATAAACAATAAGGGAAATGAACAAACATAAGCATTTCCCTAAGGGTCTGACCCAGGATAAACTAATAATAACGGCTTTTTACACATTTATTACGTATAAGTAAATAAATTACCATTGATTTCATTTTTAACGTTAGGTTATTATGGTTTATTTTACATAAACATAAACACTCACGCCTGTCACCCAGAGGGGTAGGCAGAGACAAGGGTTTGGTTTGGCACAAAGCGCTTCTTTCGAAGCTCCCTTCCTATGGGCTTCCCGAGAAATTTTGCGATTGGATCACCAGCTTTCTTGCAGATCGGAGCATCAAGATCGTTGTAGGCGGTGCAAGCTCCGATTGCAAGCCTATTAACGCTGGTGTTCCACAGGGCTGTGTGCTCTCGCCAAAGCTGTTTCTTCTGCATATCAATGATATGTTGCATACCCGTAACATTCATTGCTATGCAGATGACAGCACTGGTAATGCTCTTTACACCAGCCGAGCCAATATTTCTCGGGAAAACGTCTCCGAGTGCCGGGACAAACTTGTGTCTGAAGTCAAGTCTTTGCTGAACAGAGTCTTGGATTGGGGACGACTAAATCTAGTCCAGTTTAACCCCCAGAAAACACAAGTTTGCGCGTTAACCGCTAAAAAGCACCCCTTTGTCGTATCCCCTCAGTTTCAAGGCACTCCCCTTGTTGCCTCAGCCAATATTGGAATCCTCGGCGTCGACATATCGAGTGACGTGCAGTTTCGTAGTCACTTGGAAGGGAAGGCCAAATTGGTCTCTAAAAAGCTTGGCGTGCTCAGCAGAGCGGGACAGTATTTCATGCCGGCACACCGCCTGCAACTTTACAAGGCGCGGGCTCGGCCGCACATGCAATACTGTTCCCATCTCTGGGCTGGGGCTCCCCAGTACCAGCTCCTTCCACTTGACCGCATCCAGCGCAGAGCGGCTCGAATCATCGACGACCGAGTGCTTTCCGATCGGCTCGATTCACTGGCGCTGCGAAGAGATGTTGCATCTCTTTGCGTATTTTATCGCATCTATCACGGGGAGTGCTCTGAGGAATTGTTCGGATTAATACCAGCCGCCAAATTTCGTGAACGCACGACACGGCAAACGTCCCGATACCATCCACACCATCTGGATGCTTGGCGATCCCCCACTGTACGTTTCACAAGGAGTTTTCTTCCACGTACAACCTCTCTGTGGAATAGTTTACCACCGGCGATTTTTTCGGACCGATACGACCTGGGGACCTTCAAGAAAAGAGCTTACTCCTTTCTTAAGGGCCAGCAACGCACCCGCAATTCTCCTGGTGTTGCGGTTGATCATGGGCGGCGGTAGTCACTTAACATCAGGTGATCCGCATGCTCGTTTGCCCCTTCTTCTATAAAAAAGAGACTACAGACTTCCATTTGGCACGATCCTGACACACCTCTCTCGCCTCCTTCACATACATACACCTACTAATACATGCTCGTCGGTTAAGGGTACTCCTAATATGGCCCGTTTTCAATAAATCGCCAATTTGATCGATAAATTTTCGCCTAGGACGTCCCTTTCCGACTCTGCCATTCACTTCTGCAACATAAATTTTCTTTGTCACTCTTTCCTCATTCATTCTTTCCACATGACCAAACCACCGAAACATTCCTTTCTTAATCCTGGTCACAACATCATCTTGCAAACCACACTCTTCTCTTAATACACAATTTCTTACCCTGTCGTTCAGATTCAGCCCTAACATGCTCCTTAAGGACCGCATTTCTACTGCGTTGATTCTACTCTCGTGCTTCTTCTGCCACACCCACCTTTCACTACCATACGTTAAAGTAGGGACCAACACAGCATTGTGAATTACCATACGTGCCTTTTTGACACATTTTGACTCTTCGCAATAGAGTTCAGGGACCCATTTACTCTATTTCCCGCATTCACTCGTCGTTCTATATTCTTATCATATCACCTATCCCTGCTAAATACGCAGCCCAAATATACAAACTCATCTACTTGCTCGATCAACTCCTCTTCTATTCTTATTTCACAAATCGTTTTACTTTCTTCTCTTTCAAAAACCATAACCTTCGTCTTACTTTCATACCCCTGTCTTTTAATGATCTGTTCATTAATGTAACCATCATTTGCAACTCGGCCTCCGACGACGCAAGGATAACTTGATCATCGGCGTACAAAAGGCATTTGACGGTTAACTCACCCATTCTTAATCTGCATTCTTCAACTTTCAAATTTCGCAAACAGGTGTCCATAAATAGTTTGAACAGCCACGGGGAAGCCACACAGCCCTGTCAGACAACTTTATGGATGTCAAACCAGTTCGAGTAGATCCCGTTGATCCTAACACAAGCACTAGAGTCCCTATAAAGAGACTCCAATGCCTGTATCAAGCCTGCGCTCAACCCAACCCACTCTGTCATAGGCCTTTTCCAAGTCCATGCCATATTTGCCATAGCACATCCCTATACACTGTCATAGGCCTTTTCCAAGTCCATGCACGCACAAAAATTTTCCATCAGTTTCTTTCATGACCCTTTCAATCAGTACCTTAGCATACAGTTTTCCCACAATGTTAAGAAGGCTGATGCCACGGTAGTTTTTACAGTCCTGCTGCGACCCTTTTCCCTTATATACTGGGACTATCACGGCTTTGCACCAGTCTACCGGTACCCGCTTCAGTTCCCAGCATAAATTAAACAAGGTGTGCAGCAGGCCTGCCACCACTTCCTCTCCAGCCCTTAGCATTTCGAGTGAAACTCTATCATATCCGGCAGCCTTACCTGCTTTCATGCTTTTCATTGCTTTCATTATTTCATCTATACTTATCTCGCTACCTCTTTCCTCTTCTTTCGGAATTTCTACTTCACTTAGTACACACGTTGTCTCCTCACTCATAAACACGCTTTCAAAATATTCCTTCCATATCTTTAAACTCAAAACTTCTTCATTAAGAATATAGCCATTCTCGTCTTTTATAGCATTCACCATAGGCTGTTTTGAATGTCCCCTGGCAGTTCTTACAAGTTTCTAGAACATTTTAGTATTTGCCTGGAAGTTATCCGATATTCTTCTATCATTCTTATCCGTTTTTTCTTGCTTTTTTCTTTAAACTACTTCTTTTACTCTCTTATTAAGATGTCTAAAGACTGCATTTTTTCCTTCAATATCATCATTTGTACCGCTAGAATTACCAGCCTTTGTTGCTAGTAAATCTAGCCATGCTCTCTTGTTTGCTTCAACTTCCATATGTAATGTTGGGGTTCCTAATGGGTGTTATTCAAGGAAACGACCACATTAGTTACGTACTATTTAATGAATGCGCTGGTAATAATCTAAAATAATGCATATAAGGTATAGTGCAAACTCAGCATACATACAGTTATAAAGTAGTACTTACTTACTAAACTAAAGGAGCATACATATTATTCTTACACTTCAACTCCCGAGGACACAGAAAAAAAAGAATTAGGTACATTCTTTTTTTTTACATAATTTTTACTAGATATTTACTTGAAGTATCATCTTTTAAAATAATAGTGTTTAATAGACATAAGTTACTTATTACAAATAAAATGGTACATACGTTTATCCTTATCATTATACATTGCAATGTTATCTAAAATTAAATCTTACATTCAAATCTATTGACAAAAAGGCCTAGTCCTATTCTTATGTACTAATTCAATTTTATTATTTTTAGTTATTTATACTTTACAACCTAAATCTTCCATAACTGTATAGGGACCTTTAAATATTGCATCTAATTTACTACGTGCTTCATTTTTTACTAAAACCAAATCATTTTTCTCATATTTTGCAGAGTTGACAGACTTATCATATATTTCTTTCCGTTTATGCTTATTAATCAACAAATTTTTCTTTGCATCTTCATGAGCTAATTGTAACCTGTATTTTAATTGTAATGGATAATTATCTATATTATACAATGGTTCTACGGTATTACTTATGCTATCGGGTATTTGACAAAGTTTTCCAAAAACAAGTTCATATGGCGTGTAATTTGTTTCTGAATGGACTGTGTTGTTAAAACTGAAGCACCAAAATGGTAACCAATAGCTCCATGTATCCGTATGATTGTCACACTGGATCCTTAAAAATGCACCCAAAGTTTTGTGAGCATTTTCAAGAGCTCCAATCGACTGATGGTGATAGGCTGTAGAAGATAATTTTTCGATATTAAGTATTTTACAAGCCTGTTCCATGGTTGCAGAAATAAATTCTGTTCCTCGATCTGTAGCTATTGTCGTCGGAATATCAAATCTTAATATGAACTGTCTATCAAATGCATCTGCAATGGACACTGTTTCTTTGTTTTGCAAAGGAATAGCTTGTACAAATTTTGTTAACTCGCATTGCGCAGTCAATATATAACAATTACCATTTTCGTCTCTATCTAAGGGTCCCACTACATCTAAGTATATCTTTTCAAAAGCCGAGGAAGCTGTTGTGGTAATTTCCATCGGTTCTTATATGTTACGAAAATATTTATATTTCTGACATTTTGTACACTTTTTAACAAATTCCTGGACATCCTTGTCGATACTTGGCCAATAGTATCGACTTTTGATTGTATTTATCATTCTGCGCACTCCAGCATGACCGCTGGATGGCAGTAAATGAAAGTCATTCATAATAGTCTTTTCGTTGTCGTCATCTATTCTTTTTACACCTCGTAATATGCATATTCGCGGTCTGGACCAATTACTAAGTGTTGTTATTTCATCACAAACACTTTTGATAAATTCTATATTATCATTATTTTTAATTATACACACTTCATTGATACGTATCTTTTCACGAAAATTGCTTAATTTCTGCACAAATTCGGCTCGCGAGAAATGCGCCTTGAAATCAAGATTAATGTATAGTGTCTTTTTACCCTCTATAAATGTAAAACATTCAAATTCTTCAGTTATCAAGCCATTATCTCTAATTTGTTTTAATTTGTTGCCTTCAATCAAACACATTTCTGCTGAATCACACGGTTTTCTTAATATATCCACAACTCTTGGTTGATCAGGCTAATTGTTAATTGATTTATTAAGATCCTTCTTTTCATCGTCATTCTTACTCTTACTTAACTCATTCAGCTTTTTCTTTTGCGCTCTGGTCATTACAGCCATTACTTGTTCATTCATACTTTTAAGTTCATCAGACGTTATACAAACTCTCGATAAAGCATCTGCCACAACATTGTCTCTTCCTTTCACATAGACTATTTTAAACTTATATTCTTCTAAAGTTAATCGAAATTTAAGTAATCTACTTGACGGATCTTTCATACCAAAAAGATATATTAATGGTTTGTGATCTGTCATTATGGTGAATTTGTTTCCATACAAGTATGGTCTGAAATACTTAACGGAGCACACTATTTCCAAAAGTTCTTTCTGAATAGTTATGTAGTTTCTTTCTGCTTTATTCAAGGATCTACTGGCATATGCAACTGGTCTGAGATCTTTATTACATAATACAGAACCAATAGCAGTACCCGAGGCGTCTGTTTGTAAAAAAAATCATGATTTTCGGAAAAATCGGGATACTGTAAAGTTGGTGATGATATTAAAGCATTTCTTAAAAATTCAAAAGCGTTTTGACATTCATCAGACCAAATAAACGGTTCATTTTTCCTACTTAACTTATTCAAAGGTATTGCTATATCCGAAAAATTTCTTATAAATTTACGATAATAGTTGCAGAATGCTACAAACCGTTTTACTTCATCTGCATTTGTGGGAGTAGAATAATTTCGTAATACTTTTGTTTTTTTCTGGATCTGGTAAAACACCTTTTTCTGTAACCAAATGTCCTAAATAAAGAATTTCTTTCTTTAAAAATTCACATTTCTGAGGATTTAGTTTTAAATTTACTTTTCTCAATCTCTCCATGACAGTTATTAAATTTTTGTTATGGGAAGACAGATTTCTTCCAAATACAATGAGATCGTCCTGATATACTAAACATTTATCGTAAGTTAAACCAGACATCGCTACAGATATCATACGACTAAAGGCATTAGGGCTGATCTTTAAACCCATTGGTAAACGCTTCATACAATATTGACCAGTATTTGTAGTGAAAGCTGTTAATTTACGACTACTAGGCTCTAAACTTACCTGATAGTAACCTTGATGAAGGTCAAGATGAGTAAAATAAATGGCTCCAGTAAGCGTATCTAAAATTTCATTAATATTTGGTAGAGGAAATTTGTCGTCACAAATAACCTCGTTCAATTTTCTGTAATCTACAACTAAACGCCATTTTTTCTCATTACCTTTGCTACTTTTCTTAGGTACTAATAATATTGGACTGGACCATTCACTATTTGACTCTTCGATTATATCATTTTCTAACATATTCTCAACTTGCTTAGTCATTTCTGGTTTTAATGCCTGTGGTAACCTATAAGGCTTGACGTAAACTGGACTAGAGTTTTGTTTTAAAACAACAGATTGCTCATAAATATTAGTTGTCGTTAACTTATCTCCTTCTAAATGAAAAATGTCAGAGTATTTTGCACAAATTGCTTCAATTGATTGTTTCTCTTCTCCGTCTAAATAATTTAAATTTAATTCAGATAGCAAAGTTTTAACCCTGGTAACGTCAATATTGGTCTTATTAAATTGACAAATATCATAATTATACAAACTTTTCAAATCTGGTGTGAAAGATGGCAAGTTTACTTCCTTGTCACTAACATTAAGTATTTAACTGGAATTCTACTATTACTAACTGTAGTTATTGCGTTTGCTATAAAGACATCCTTCGTTAACTCTTTACTGCATACTACTACTTCTCCAGTTACATCCTCATTCACAATAATAAAATGAATTGATTCCGAGCGTGCTGGAATAATCATAGAATTTTTCATCCTATCATGTTCATCAACAAAATGTAGATAATGTTGTTTATTACTGTTAAAAAGTGTTAAATTATTTGAACCTAAATCAATATTCGCGCTAAATTTTTCTAAAAAGTCTAAGCCTATGATTCCGTCTGCTTTTAGTGGTAGCGAATCAAAAACAAGAAAATTATGCTGAAACGTGGCATTTTCGTATTTTAATATTAAATTTACAGAACCTTGAGATCGTCGCTGACCACCTATTCCATTTATTATAGTATTATCTCTATTAACAATGATATCATTTGGCAGTACTTCATTTTTAATAATTGACAACGTTGCACCCGTATCAATAAGTAATAGTGTTTAATGTTTTTAATATAAAAAGTAACATATTTTGCATCACCTTGTAATGATAATATAAAGTGCTTAGGATCGAAAAAACTGATTCGATGTACCTGCATTGTCGTCTTTATCGCATTGATGAGTGTCAGCTACTTTTTCTACTGGAAATGAGTTTTGACCTCGTCCACGGTTCCTAACATATCTAGAACCTCTATTTCCTCGTTGATTATTATATGAAGGACGATAATTTGCTCTAGAATTTCCGCTAGAACCTTGTCATTGATTGTAGTGGTTATTAAATTTATGCCCACGATGGTAATTGTTACCATATTGACTACGGTACATTCCTTTTTGACCTTGAGAACGTCTAAATTTGTGTGCCGAGTGGCGTCCATTTTTAGATGCATACAAAATGTTACCTGGTGGTTGGAAAGACGTGCACTCCTCGTCTTTTGCTGCTTGTGTGGCATCTTTCAAGCTGCTGAAGCCGCGTGCTGAGATGATGGTGCTCATTTTTCGCTACGCAGGCCATCTGAAAAACATTTTATGGCAAAACTTTCATTGATTGGTTTTAAAATCGAGAATACTTCCTCTTTTCCATCTGCCTGAGTAATTGTCAGCTCTGTAAATAACTTTTCTACCTCCGTACCATAATCCTCAATGGATCTCGAGCCTTGTTGAATATTCTGAAGCTTCGTCTGTATCGCCATAAATGATTTTTTGGGTAAAAGATATTTCCTCATATCATCAATTAATTCTTGGATAGTTTTTTATGAGCTTGCAATTCGTAATTTTGCATTTTCATTCAACCGACTTTTCAAAACAAAAGTAATTAATAATACTTTACCTGGGTTGTCCAGCACGTCAGCATACATCTCCACTGAGTCTATTAGGCGCTTAGTGGTGGCCTCTACACCGTCCATTACTGGAATCAAACTACACGCCACCTTTATGTCAAAATCCATTTTGCCTAAATCTACTGTAACGGGAAAAGTACACAATTTTTCTATTTCCTCGTATTTTTGTTTTATTTTCTGATAAAGATCTATTGCCGATTTCAAATTAATATCTTTACTTTTTTCAATAAGTAAATATATTTTACAACAGTTTTCATATGCGCTTTTCGCTTGATCTAACTTAGTTTAAATAACATTACGCTTACATCTAGTTTGTCCCTTTTTTACTAAATAATTACGTATTTCTACTAAACAGACATAATTTTGTTCCAAAATATCAAATATAATATTCTAAATCTAATAATATAATTGCACAAATGTAACACATTCTACATAAATGCGAAGAAAAAGTCCGACTTTGCCTTTTGTTTCCGTTTGGTGTCTTACTACTGAATGTTCGCGCGCGGTTTTTTTTTACGATAATAGCGCGGATTTACGATAATAGTTGCAGAATGCTACAAACCGTTTTACTTCATCTGCATTTGTGGGAGTAGAATAATTTCGTAATACTTTTGTTTTTTTCTGGATCTGGTAAAACACCTTTTTCTGTAACCAAATGTCCTAAATAAAGAATTTCTTTCTTTAAAAATTCACATTTCTGAGGATTTAGTTTTAAATTTACTTTTCTCAATCTCTCCATGACAGTTATTAAATTTTTGTTATGGGAAGACAGATTTCTTCCAAATACAATGAGATCGTCCTGATATACTAAACATTTATCGTAAGTTAAACCAGACATCGCTACAGACATCATACGACTAAAGGCATTAGGGCTGATCTTTAAACCCATTGGTAAACGCTTCATACAATATTGACCAGTATTTGTAGTGAAAGCTGTTAATTTACGACTACTAGGCTCTAAACTTACCTGATAGTAACCTTGATGAAGGTCAAGATGAGTAAAATAAATGGCTCCAGTAAGCGTATCTAAAATTTCATTAATATTTGGTAGAGGAAATTTGTCGTCACAAATAACCTCGTTCAATTTTCTGTAATCTACAACTAAACGCCATTTTTTCTCATTACCTTTGCTACTTTTCTTAGGTACTAATAATATTGGACTGGACCATTCACTATTTGACTCTTCGATTATATCATTTTCTAACATATTCTCAACTTGCTTAGTCATTTCTGGTTTTAATGCCTGTGGTAACCTATAAGGCTTGACGTAAACTGGACTAGAGTTTTGTTTTAAAACAACAGATTGCTCATAAATATTAGTTGTCGTTAACTTATCTCCTTCTAAATGAAAAATGTCAGAGTATTTTGCACAAATTGCTTCAATTGATTGTTTCTCTTCTCCGTCTAAATAATTTAAATTTAATTCAGATAGCAAAGTTTTAACCCTGGTAACGTCAATATTGGTCTTATTAAATTGACAAATATCATAATTATACAAACTTTTCAAATCTGGTGTGAAAGATGGCAAGTTTACTTCCTTGTCACTAACATTAAGTATTTAACTGGAATTCTACTATTACTAACTGTAGTTATTGCGTTTGCTATAAAGACATCCTTCGTTAACTCTTTACTGCATACTACTACTTCTCCAGTTACATCCTCATTCACAATAATAAAATGAATTGATTCCGAGCGTGCTGGAATAATCATAGAATTTTTCATCCTATCATGTTCATCAACAAAATGTAGATAATGTTGTTTATTACTGTTAAAAAGTGTTAAATTATTTGAACCTAAATCAATATTCGCGCTAAATTTTTCTAAAAAGTCTAAGCCTATGATTCCGTCTGCTTTTAGTGGTAGCGAATCAAAAACAAGAAAATTATGCTGAAACGTGGCATTTTCGTATTTTAATATTAAATTTACAGAACCTTGAGATCGTCGCTGACCACCTATTCCATTTATTATAGTATTATCTCTATTAACAATGATATCATTTGGCAGTACTTCATTTTTAATAATTGACAACGTTGCACCCGTATCAATAAGTAATAGTGTTTAATGTTTTTAATATAAAAAGTAACATATTTTGCATCACCTTGTAATGATAATATAAAGTGCTTAGGATCGAAAAAACTGATTCGATGTACCTGCATTGTCGTCTTTATCGCATTGATGAGTGTCAGCTACTTTTTCTACTGGAAATGAGTTTTGACCTCGTCCACGGTTCCTAACATATCTAGAACCTCTATTTCCTCGTTGATTATTATATGAAGGACGATAATTTGCTCTAGAATTTCCGCTAGAACCTTGTCATTGATTGTAGTGGTTATTAAATTTATGCCCACGATGGTAATTGTTACCATATTGACTACGGTACATTCCTTTTTGACCTTGAGAACGTCTAAATTTGTGTGCCGAGTGGCGTCCATTTTTAGATGCATACAAAATGTTACCTGGTGGTTGGAAAGACGTGCACTCCTCGTTTTTTGCTGCTTGTGTGGCATCTTTCAAGCTGCTGAAGCCGCGTGCTGAGATGATGGTGCTCATTTTTGCGCTACGCAGGCCATCTGAAAAACATTTTATGGCAAAACTTTCATTGATTGGTTTTAAAATCGAGAATACTTCCTCTTTTCCATCTGCCTGAGTAATTGTCAGCTCTGTAAATAACTTTTCTACCTCCGTACCATAATCCTCAATGGATCTCGAGCCTTGTTGAATATTCTGAAGCTTCGTCTGTATCGCCATAAATGATTTTTTGGGTAAAAGATATTTCCTCATATCATCAATTAATTCTTGGATAGTTTTTTATGAGCTTGCAATTCGTAATTTTGCATTTTCATTCAACCGACTTTTCAAAACAAAAGTAATTAATAATACTTTACCTGGGTTGTCCAGCACGTCAGCATACATCTCCACTGAGTCTATTAGGCGCTTAGTGGTGGCCTCTACACCGTCCATTACTGGAATCAAACTACACGCCACCTTTATGTCAAAATCCATTTTGCCTAAATCTACTGTAACGGGAAAAGTACACAATTTTTCTATTTCCTCGTATTTTTGTTTTATTTTCTGATAAAGATCTATTGCCGATTTCAAATTAATATCTTTACTTTTTTCAATAAGTAAATATATTTTACAACAGTTTTCATATGCGCTTTTCGCTTGATCTAACTTAGTTGAAATAACATTACGCTTACATCTAGTTTGTCCCTTTTTTACTAAATAATTACGTATTTCTACTAAACAGACATAATTTTGTTCCAAAATATCAAACATAATATTCTAAATCTAATAATATAATTGCACAAATGTAACACATTCTACATAAATGCGAAAAAAAAGTCCGACTTTGCCTTTTGTTTCCGTTTGGTGTCTTACTACTGAATGTTCGCGCGCGGTTTTAGTACCTTTAGAATTATAGCGTTATGAAATATGATACCGCATAACTGGCTCACTCACTGATATTTATTATTTTTACGAAAAAATTAACAACCCACAACACTTATTTTCACTTTCATTATGCATTCACTTCTAGTTACTGATTCTGGTTACCTTCTGTGCGCCCTCCGATGGATGATCTGATTCTCTGCATGGTACTCATCCCAATTTCCTGCTGGATCCATGTGCGGTGGCAGCTCCTGTACATCCGCAGGCCCACATAAACTGCTACGAGTCCAATAATGGCCAGAACAATATAGGTCACAATGCTAAGCCGCTCCACGTGGCCTCCGATTTCTTTCAACGTGGCGTCATTGTTGCCTCCAGCCGCGTTTTGGCTGAGGAAAACCTCTTCTTTTTCCACAGTTGACCAAAACATTATAATATATTATTAAGTAGTTATGTTAACTATACTAAAACTAACAATCCCCTAGGCTGAGTCACCCTGGCAGGGTCGCCATGTAATGGCGACGCCATGGAAACGACCACATTAGTTACGTACTATTTAATGAATGCGCTGGTAATAATCTAAAATATTGCATATAAGGTATAGTGCAAACTCAGCATACATACAGTTATAAAGTAGCGTACTTACTTACTAAACTAAAGGAGCATACATATTATTCTTACACTTCACATACGTATCTCATCATCCCACCATAACGTATTATTTTTCCTTTCATTCTTTCTCTTACTAACACCACATACTTCGGTAGCTGCATCCACTAAACTTTTATTTACATTTTGCCATACATTCTCCAAGTCTAACTCCTTCATACATAATTCATCCAAACCACTTATATTTTTTTTCAGTCTACATTTGAACTTGTTTTTCTCACCTTCATCTTGTAACCTTTCTGTTCTCATATGCTGTAACGCAGTGGTAGACACAGATGATCGATGGCGCCAACGCCTGAATAGATCACTAATTCGGCATAAAACCAAATATTGATCCGTTCCTACGTTAGAACCCCGGTAAACCCTTGTATCTACCACTGCGCCCCTCAATCTTTCATCCACAATTATGAAATCTATCATGCTTCTATCGTCACCTCTTTTCCAAGTTTACATGTGAATCCTCTTGTGGCGAAAGCAAGTGTTCGTCACAAAAAGATTCTTTTCCATACA